>OZ012717.1:23358135-24006662 GCA_963942605.1 Poecilus cupreus | reverse complement strand
ATTTATTTACTTGCGTAGTTTACGTGTTTGTTTCTGATAAAATTACTTGTCACGGTAAATATAAACAAGAAATATTAATTATGCAGAAAAATGCTGATACTATTTCTGTGAAATGTCAAGTTTTTCTGCTTTTTCAATTATCTTTAGAATTTTTCTCACCTATTAAGAAATCATTTAATTTTTTGTTACAGAATTTTATTGAATACAAAACAATTTCTGTCATTACTTCATGCAAACCCTCCTATTGGTTGCTACTACTAGCCCTGCTTCTGAGATAATTGTTTTAGATCTGTAAAATTATACTTTAGACTTAGAGAACAATTCTACAAATTAAAGTTGTTTCGCTAAAACTTTTGTTCGCCACATTTGCAAACAAATCAATTTAGCCTGAACCCAAAAACAGAGCCAGGAGAAGTTATTTATTATTCTATAATTTAAATGACGATATTTTAACTTGACTAGTCTGCTATTTCACAATACATGTTTTTGAAGGCAGACAGGTCAGTTTAAGGGGAATCCAAATTAATTTTTTGCCCTCATTTTTAATTCAAATCAACGTTTCATTTTGAAAGCACTAGACTGCTTGCCTCTCCCACCGTATTGTAAGGGTATAGTTTTCATCTCTTAAGTTTTCAAGAACGAACATATTTTTTTAGAATTCCTAAGTTATAATATACTAATTAAATATGTGTTATCTGTACTTTACTGACATTCGCATTTTTCGATACAGATTATCAGTAGTGTACAGATTTTGATTGACTAATAGTAGATTATTTATACAACCAACAACAACAACGTCTAATATTCATGCAACCATTGTTCCAGAACAAATTTTTACTATTGTATACCGGGTGTCGAATTAAAATCTACCAACAAAGAGAATTTAGCAATGGTTGCTTTGATAATTGAATTAGACCAGAACTGTAAATATAAACAAATGTTTACAATTTGAAACGATTAATAATTTGGTGCTCAATTGTTTTAATTGCAAGAATAAAAACAAAAAAGCATATGAACATGGCCTTTATAAAAAAAAATTAGTCTCAAAATATTGTAAGTAAAAATAAAATATACAAAATGATAAGAAAGTATATTTTAAATATATTTATTTATAATAATATTTCATATATTGTAAATTATTAAATAAGTTTAAATCTAATAAATAGTTTATTGATTGTCACAGTTTGTTCTAGAAAATATAGTATCTGTCCAAACTCGTGTACCTACTATTAACAATTAACAAAGAAAAACAGCCTATTTTTTATATAGTTCTGTAGATACAAACAATACGTTTCGAATTTTTAAACATAGAATTCAATAGCTTCTCTTATGTTTGTACCATTGGCATTGGTACATTTCATCTTGCTATAATTTTAGTTTCTTCAAAATTTATTTTGTGCAAAATTTCAATGGCACGATTAGCCACAGCAGATTTATCTGGTTAGTTAAGACGAATGGCCCGTTTTGTTCTGCAATCCTTCTATTTAAATAAACTGATATCTACGGAACTATATCCAAAAGACTTATTATTTCTATATTATGAGTTCTGAAATTGTTCCCACTTATATCAAATTTTTCTCGTGTTATGCGGTTACCAGCTGTTAAATCACGGTCCCTAAAGATGTTATTGGATGTAATTGTATAACTATTTTCGGATGTGGAGTTCATGATTTACAATTCGATGAGTTACCATTCATCCAACTTTTCTAAAATTGTTCCGAAAGCTAATTCGAAGTATGTATTAGCTCAAAAAGTTAAAATAGTTTTCGTCTAGGTTTAGTGTAAACTTACAGCACAATTCGGTTTGAAAGTTTTGACAAGCGCTGTTCGTACTACTTCTATTTTCATTCTGTCGTTTCTCAAGAAAAAAAACGCGAATGTCACCTGGTGTTCAAGTTTCCACGCGTGGCGGACTATCCGTTGTGCACGCTTGACCTCTGCACGGTCCTCGCTGCAGGATTTACGTCGAAATTTATTTATTTTCGCCAGTTTTAAACGGGACTTCCATCGTACATTGAACAGCACTGTGTTTCGTCGGCATGTGCATAGACTGACGACTCAATTTTATAGTCCTTTCACGTCATTGGAGTTTATTCCTTCTGGCTCCCGAAAAATCGTGGTTGCATTGTTTTGCCAGTTTTGTTTAAAGAAGTTATCCGAAGGCTACTGGATTTTGCAAAAAGTTTTAATTAAATTTGCAGCTAACGATGTGTATGAATTACGGGTTGCTGAGTTATTCTAACAGAGGTCAGGGTTAAAGAAAATAAACATTGAGGTTTTTATTCACTTAGTATCTGGTTAATGGACGTTTTTTGTTCATTTAAATTCCCGTGGATATTTAGCAATGGCTAGTCCATTGTCTTTCTCGTTTAATGTCTACATTACGGAATTAAAAGTCAATCTTTGTTCTTTACACTGTAAATACCATTTCTTTACTTCGTTGCACAAACATCGCCATGTGTTTTACTTTATATTCAACATTACTGTTGTCATTGGAACTTGAAAAAATAAAATTAGTAGCAGAAATTTTCATTTTTAATGTTAAAACAAAATTTTAAAAAGTCAAATTCATCTACATTTATATGATTCTAAACAAGAAAATAAAATATTGTTCTAAATCGATACATGATTTTTACTTTACCTACGAGAAATAAAGTTATACAAATTTGGTGAAGAAACACGTGACATAATTTTAGCAAGAGAAACATAAACATATTTGGTGAGAAAGGATACGTCTATTGTAATTTTATATTTTTTGAAAAAAGAGAATTTATCGACTGGCTTTTTCATTTTAACTGTCAAATTACTGAATTATAATCTAACTATTTTTCATAATTACTTTGTCCGCCGCCGGAGTAGAATGATTGCCAAGGAGACACTTTTACGCCGGCGGCGAGAATATTGAACTTCTGCTTATAGAATACAAATACATAACAACATAAAAATCTTATTTGATAATTTGTTTCTTAAAATTTTATTATGCTCATTGATCACAGACCACAATGTATATTGCTACTGAGATTAACAGATTTTTCAAACAATATCAATAAGTTGAAAAAACCTTCAGAATTATAATAAATTTTTTTTTAATTGGATTGTATTCTGTAAATATATTTTATTAAAATTAATTTGTTTTTCTGATGAAGAATTATGCAGAATAATTATTCGAAACCTTGTATTTAATGAAATATATTTACAGAACTTAATCCAAAAGTCTTTAATAATTAAACAGTATCGAAATATTCGGCTGTAAATGGAATGTTTTATCAATTTAAGCTCTACATTAAATACGATATTTAGTACTACTAAATAAGGATATTTATCTAATATTTCGGAAACAAATTCTTGATTTATTCTTAGTCATACTGTATGAAACAACTGTATAATCCTGTACCATATTTCTTTGTCCTGGTACAATAGACAGTATGCTCGTAGATATAAAATCCTAGCAAGGATAGCGCAGTGCAATAACTCACCATATTACTCCGGTCTTTTTCATGCTGAAATAAATTCTTCAGCTCAGTAGAAACCAATCACCCATATTTCAATGAATGCAGGAGTCACCTATCAATACTTCACCTACATTTCTCTTTAGTAGGACGTTGTCCTTGCTCCTGCCCTCTCCTCGTCCTGGTTCTGCTGCACATGGGCGCTATCTCATTTATCAGCGGTATTTATCGGAGAGGCTATCGCCATATATCTCGCGTCGGATGGAATGTGTCCGGAGTCGCGGCTCCACCACACAAATCAACTTGACGCGAGCAGAGACACTTGTGCTGTGCTGCTGTTTGGACGCTGGGTGGCGGTAGTTGTTGCAGTCCGACGCCTTCCAATGGGGAAGTGTGGCTGGCTGATTGCGAAACGGACCCACTGGGTCAGAGTTAATTTAGGAGTGCATGCAAAAATTGCTGCATTGGCAGGTTCGAACTTTAAATGAAAAACTGCCACTCTAGAAAAATCAAAACACGGTAGAAAAGAAAGTAGATGTTATTTTTATTAAATTATTTAGGGCGTTTTCTGTGCTATGAGATTGAAATAATAAAGAGATTAAATAAATACAAGCACCTACTCTGAACATAACGTAATATCTAACTTTGAACCTAAATTAAATATGCTTCTCAATATTGAAATAATAAATTTTGTTTCTGCTATATATTATTTCTAAAATAAAAAATATCTCCGTATGCGTGTAATAAAAAATGTTCGGGTATTTTTTGAACAGACCTCGTACATTTTTTCTGTGGAGTAGTACAGTACAATGGTAATTATTGCCTGTGGGTATCGAACTGCGAATTCCATAATGTTCTGTCCGATGTGTTACCATTTACCGCATAATATAAATATTTTCGAAAATATTAAAAACCTAAAAAAGATTTCTTACATTTGCTGTTTTCCTTATTTAGATTTGAATAAACCGAAAGTTTTATTTTTACATAAATTTCTTCAATGTGTAAAAGTGGCATGTTTAATTATACTGGTGTTGGATATACAAGTAGCTATCTTTAAGAAGATTCTTAAAAGTTTTGAATAACGTTGCTTTCTGATGAACTTTACTAACTTATTAAATACCATCAGTTAATAAAGTTAAATATACTTGGTTATAATATAAATTAATAAATTGCTTTTGAAGGTTTAAAATATCCTTTTAAAATTGTTTTGAATTGTTTTGCAACTTTCTGAAATCTTCAGGCTATTACCTTCATTAAACACCATTCAATTTATTGAAAGTCAAAGTTAATTGCCAAATTCTTGAAAGATAAATTTAAGCTCAATACAGAATTTTTAAAAATATATCTTTAACATTGTTTATTTTATATTTAATTATAAAGCATTCTTGAAAAGTTTATAAATATCTCAAATATTGTTGTGTCAAGTATAAAATAAATAAATAATATTTGAATATAAATATATTTGATCCATACTGCGTATGAATATGAATCAGTGCGTTGCTGAATTTTCCTGAACCGCAGGTCGAAGGGTGCCTGCAGCTTGTAAGTGGGTACTCCACTTCGTCGATATTTGAACACGGCCGCGCGCCAAGATGTCGGCTTACACGCGGTCGTGGTGGAGACGTGCGTACCACGCCACTTCGCCAGACGTGTCGTGCTACACCGCACGTCCCTTACTTCTCACCCCTTCTGCCGCTGGCTTCATCCCTGTGCCAAGATAAATTGCTTCCCTACCACCAGATGCTACTATCATTTACTTCAGCGAAACTTTTCATCATCGTCATGTTTTCCAATTCGATTCGACTTTTATCACTGGATTCCCTAAATATTAATTAACTTCCCCCAGTCATGCCATAGAATTTGGTTTAGAATTTAGGCTTCCAAACAAACTTTAATTAAATGGTTTCTTGAAGTGTCCTCAAAAAATAATAAAATTAAGCTAGATTTGTAATAGGGTAAAGCGGCACTTATCCTAGGAAAATTCTAAAAGTTTTTCTTCTTACTCGAATCACTAAAACAAGCGATCATAGATTTAAGAGAGCTCAGATGTCTGCTATACTAAGGACCACGGAAATTAACGACACATACTTTTATTACACTATCATGATTTGAACTACTTTTATTGTTTATAAAAATGAATACAGAATAAGAATGAACTATGAAATAGAACAAGTGTTGGAAGGTGAAGACAAAGTGTAAAAGATCAAGCAACAGAGAGTCAGGTGGCTTGTACATATTTGGAGAGAAAATCAGTAGTAGAATGGAAACTAGAAGGAAAAAGAAGTGGAAAATATCAAGCAACAGAGAGTCAGATAGCTTAGATATATATGGAGAGCAGAAGAAAAGAATGCAATTAAATATGTAGTAGAATGGAGACAAGGAGGAAGAAAACGAATCAGATCAACATGGATACAGGAAATTTAAAAGCAGCATGAATTAAAATGTGACAAAGTAAAACCAAAGATAAGAAGACGTAGGGAAACCTAACTACAAAGATTTAAAGGAAAATAAACGGAGATTGATCCATTCCAAGAAAATGATCTAGAGAGATTCATAAGAATTGGCGTTATCTCATAAGGGTATTAAGCCACCATCTTCACAGATAG
Organism: Poecilus cupreus; assembly: GCA_963942605.1. Lineage (NCBI taxonomy): Eukaryota > Metazoa > Arthropoda > Insecta > Coleoptera > Carabidae > Poecilus > Poecilus cupreus. Next base: position 24,000,607 of record OZ012717.1, on the reverse strand, counting down.
TCTTGCAGTTGAATTTCAAAACGTAGTTACTTCATATTTTACTTGAAATAAACCGAAGATAACTCTAAATACTGTAAATTGTACCGAATATTTTACCAAAAGTTAAAAATTCCTACATGTTTTGGCCTTCGTTATTTCCTTCCTTTCATATTTTATGCAACTCTGTAATATTTTTCTTTCTAAGGTAAAAAAAAGATCAAAATAAAACAAGGTAAAATCTGGCAAAACGAAAGCTCGTAGGGCTTGAGTGGCTATTGCCAAATGGCGACAAGTTTGAGAAAGATACTGGAGAATTATTTTCTAATTTATCGAACTCTCGAGTTATATTTAATTAGATTATTTTTTTATTTCATCATCAGGCACGCCTCTAAATCTACCTTTATTGCTCATTTTTTACTTCTGTTTATGATAACTAATTGACATCTGACATTTGTTAAGAAAAACAAAAAAGCTACAGGGATTATTTCCGGGAATAATCACTAGTTTTATTCTCAATATAATAATGACAGGATTGATTAAAACGCAGACACGTGACATACAATGAAGCATTTCATTAGTTTTAAGAAACGTCAAAAAATAATCAAAATAATACCTGTTATCTAGTAAGATTAGACATTGCAGATCTGAGGATTCCTAAATAGTATAGTCACGAATGATTAAAGTGTGTATTTGGTTTTATAAAATAAGATTTGAGATGTGATTATTTCTCGTCCGTGCACTGTCGGCGTTAATTCGCTAGCGAAATCATTACCATTTCATGGTTTGCCCCTCTCATAAAAATCCGGTCGGTGGGAAGAAGAATAAAAAACAAATGACATTGAATTTATTGTTCCGGAATCTGAATGATACGCTGTCAGTGTAGTATCGCGGTGGCGTGTGCAGTGTGTTCTGTGCGCGGCGCCTCCATCGTCTCGTCCTCGTCACCAGGGACCAGTTAGGTCTGGAACGGAAGTGATGTTTTTGCCGCTCGCGACCGGCCGGATGTCGGGTCATACGTCACGACAGTTTCCCGGCATCCTCCTTTGTACTTCCAGCGCTATCTAGATCCAACCACCGCGTTGTTTCTTAAGCATTATCTCGGCCTCGAAGACTTTGTGCGTTCGGCTCTGTTTTATATCGGCAGACTTCGCTGTTCTCTGCGTATTAAAGCGATGCTGGCTCAGCATTCACTGAGATTTACAGTTCCAGTTCTAGTTCGTTTAAAGCGATTTTAAAATCGCTTTTTTAGATTCGTTTTAGAAGCGCTAATGTTTATAGGGAAATGCATCCAAATGTTTTATTTAAAGGATAAGAGCGTAGAAATGAACTCTGTTTCAGCTTAGCAAGAAATACTGCGCCGTTTTATTGTAAAAAGATGAAAGACTAGAATTCTGTTTTATGTTTTTAGATCTCATTAAATTTTTATTATACACCGAGGAGATTGTCTCATTATCTTGGTTTTATATTCGATACTTCTATTCTTTGTTACTCGTATTCTTCAATTGATTGATTTACTGATATTCTGTTCTCTTGTTTCAGGTAAGTTGCAGAATTTTATTGCACATCTTTAATACCTCATCAGCCAGTCGCTGTAAGTCCATTTTATTTCTCAAGCTCTCAATCTATCTACATAAAAGTGAACGTACTCGAATATATTTTACTTATACTTACAAATCCACACCGTTTGTCACAGACACATGAAATTTTTCACAACACTTCGTTAAAACCATAATAAATACTACCTTCATTAAATACAATTTATTCAAAATTTCAACATGGTTTGGCCAAAACTGTCGCATCACTGTATTTTAAACACCCTTGAAAGAAAAAGAATTAATCAAAATTTAGGATAATAGGGCGTAGTGGGAATAAAAATAGTTCAAAAGGAAATTTTGAAATTACAGTTGTAAAATTTCGTCTACAATCTAATAGATGTCGTCAAAAACCTAATAGTCCCTATTCTTGAATTTTATTTAAATATCATAGTGAGAATAATTTGAGAGATCTTTTGAAAAATTGTTAAAAGGCTAAAGCCATGAAAGCCAAATGGCAACAAGTTTGAGAAAGATACTGGAGAATTATTTTCTAATTTATCGAACTCTCGAATTATATTTAATTAGATTATTTTTTTATTTCATCATCAGGCACGGCACTAAAGTTATCTTTTTTGCTCATTTTTTTTTTGTTGATAACTATCTGACATCTGACATTTGTCAACAAAAATAAAAAAGCTACAGAGATTATTCCCGGGAATAATCACTTGAGCTTTATTCTCAGTACAATAAAGACAGGATTAGTTAAATCGCAGCCACGTGACATACAATGAAGCATTTCGTTGGTTTTCAGAAACGTCAAAAATCTATAAACTTTTTTCTTTGTACTTGTTGAGTTTTGATACATTAATACGTTATACTAAGTCTTATTTATTGAACTGTAATTTGCCAAGGAACTTCATATTCAAATTTTTAAAGAAAAAAAAATATCTCAGAGAAAGGGGGCCATCCCGGTCATCGCCCCTTTGCCTTCTCGCCCACCTCTAAATTTTGATCAGAATAAAATTCACATAAAAATTTTAGGTTTTGTAAAATTCAAAATTGCGAGTATTAAAAAAATATTTGATATCAAATTAAGGTCTTGCGTAGGCAAAGAAAATATGTATATGCTTAGCATTGTACCAACGATTGGGTCAAATTTGAAATTTAAAAAAGTTATAGTTTGTACCAAATTAGCTATTTCATAATTGGTAATGCGGAGCATATTCAAATGCACCCGGACATTGCCAGTTACATCATCTAATCTGCTAAATATGATAGCTGCAGTATTCAAAATCAATAATACGAAAAGTGAAGTAAACTTTGCATTAATCAAATTGTGCGTAATTTTCGTATTCTCGCCCTCCTCTGGCAAGTTATTTGCTCATTATCGTGCGGGATATAAATCAGGCTGCCTTGAAGTGGTCGTAGCCGCCTTCGTGGTGTTTTAAAGCGATCTGATCAGTCTGGGGTAATTAAGCAATTACAGGTTGGTTATTGTAATCCACGTGGCCGCGACGGTGCTCACGTGCTAATTGGTCCCCGGCAACACGCCCTAAACCCTCCTTCTGCGCCACTGGATTGGAAAGGGGTCGGCAGGAAAGTTAGGTTAGGCGCAGGTAAAAAGTTTTTAGGCCAGGGAAATTTGTGGAATTGGGGTTGAATATTTTTCTTACGGGTAATGTAATTTAATTTAAATTAGCCCAGTTTTCCGCAAATTAATTTATCGAAAATTTTAAATTGCCTATTTAGATTACTCGGAAAATAACTGTAATTAAACATATTTCTCAAATACTTTAATGTACTTCGTTTCGGCGTACATTAAATAAGGTTTTATTTAGAATGATTCATAGATTGTTGAACACATTATTACTAAGCTGTTTCAAGCGAGTTTCCACACTTCATTTTCTGCAAATATAATATCATGACACCGGGAGTTTTCTTGTATCAGTATACATATGGTATGTATCATTAAATACACTGAAATAAATTAATTCTGGAATGCGCACTTCAAGGCTTTTATGAAAAAAAAAAAAAACGAGACTGAAACAGAAATACATCGTGGGTTATCCGTCTTCGTCTAACACTTATTGCTAGAGCGGTTATTATGGGTTTATTGAGCGGTTGCTATGTGTTTGTTGAGCGGTTGTTATGTAAAAACATGTTGCACAGTGTTATCCAAAAGTGATAAATAATATTTTTTCACAACATGCCAGGAAAACTAACCGTTCTTCTCCCGAAATAGTGAGGAAAATGTATTTTTCCTCTCTAGAAAGGAAAATATAGAAGTGTTACCAATATGAATGCTATTTACAAAATATGTATTGTAAAATTTTTAAATAAATGCCTAATTTTATCGAAAATTCTTATTTTAGTGATATACATACTTTAAATTGTCTTACAATTATGTCTTATAGTTTTCTTTTTCTAGATTAAATTACAATTTGTCAACTTTAATTTATATTTAAGATTGGTTCATTGGCAATACTGCTACACCGCCTTGTGTCTGATAACCTAACTTTAATGTCAGTTGTACAGTCAAAGTGTATTTTAGGTCGCAGCAAATAGTTTTTAGAAACAAGTCGTGAAAAAAATATGTCTAACACTAGAGGAAAGCCCTCTTTCCAGGCTCGCTCAAAATGTTTTACTGAATCCAGTGTTCAGATGTTTAAATTGGAAATTGAATGAATCATTAGAAATGATTCATAAAATACCCTCAGTGGAATGTTTTCATGTCGACAATGAAACTTTGGCGTCCGTAAAAATAATTTTCAATATTTATTTCTGATGAGTATGTTGTGAAAAAAGTATTATTTCATTGCTAGTGTTACAAATAACTGTAGCTCAATTAAAATTTGTGGAAAGCAGGTGATCTTTCAGCGACTTAATTGTTTCATTACCGATTGAAAAATGCGTAGCGATTTGAAAAATACGTTGAATCCCGTATCGGAGATGGAGAGGAAAAGGCAAATCCGGTATTGGTCCATCTGGGCCCTGTTTTATAAATTGCATGTTGACAGTACAATGTGCGCCGGGTTCAAAATGTATGCCGTGCCAACAATAAAATTACGATTAATCAATTTTAAACAAGATAAATTAGCCCCACCTGAGTAATTGCTATACGAACTGTAAAACGATTAATCACATATAATTAACAAAACCACTGGAATTTGCAGCGGCCTACCCTTATTGCTTATGATTTCGCTGTGAAGAATGAAACGTCATCTTTTCTTGACACTTATTTCCTTCTTAACTCGCTCGTTGCTTCATTCATTCATTTATTTAACCCACATAATCTTGTTATTGTTCCTCTAACGATATTTTCTTATTAATAAAATATACCACGCTACCATAAGCAGCTAAATTAGAACATTCGAATATTCTGAACTTTGGTATTGATCAGGGAATTACCTACCTGAAAATGTCAAGATCATTATTATTTCAAACAAACAAGAAATATAAATTACACACATCTGATTGACGGCAATTAATAATTTACTAACTATTAACTTTCCACACACATAAATTATTAAGCAAGGCGTGGTTGCTTTGTGGACCCTATAAATAAATTTATCTAGTTCTTGCCTTATTTCAAATTTTCGCAACAATCTCACAGCCTTCATTTTCGTGTAATTTCATTTTCTCGACATAAACTTTATTTGAAACGACCGCAGCTCCGATAGCTCAAATCAATAAACTATAACACATATAACTAGGGACATACAAATATATAATTCTGATAGATCATTCTTGCAGAACAATAAATATTTTACTAAGATCCAATAATTTTTCCGGATAAAAATGTAACTAAATAAATAAATAAAATGATAAAAATGGATCGCCAAAATAATTATAAATTAGTTTGAAAATAAATAATAAAGAGTAGGAAGAACGTTTCACAGAAACAGGTTTCATATTGAAAATATTTGAGAGGGTATCATGAGACATCAAAATTGGGGTAATATTTTATTATTTTACTATATACATATCTTTTCAATGAGATTAATATGAGCACTACAATGTGGATTCCATATAAGTTCACAAAAATAATTTTTTTCTACTCCTGTACAAATATATCCCCATTAAATAATTTTTTTTTTCGATGAATTGTAATATTATAATAGTGCCAATTCATAATTCACTCTTCTCGACCAATCACGAAGTCATAAATCCATAATTCACAGTTATTTTAAAGATGTGATGTGGATCACCAAGCAACGGCCGTCTGACAGTTGACATGTAGTCAGTTATCATTGATTATTTCACTCATTACAAATTTGACCAATCAGAATGTCTCATTTTCCATTGTTATGCATTTTAGATAAGTGAATAAACAGCACCATGCTGTTTATTCGCGATTAAATTGAAGCTAGCTTTTATATGCAAATTTTGGACATTTTTAAGGCATATTTAGCCGGCTAATTAGTTGCAGAAGCAAGATACTTACATGTTTTTTACCTTTACAGGTATTCTGTCTTTTAACATGCTGAATTATTCAATCCAAGTTATTTTTATTTACAAATTTTTGACATTTATTTGACAAATAAAAAGAAAAACAATCAATTTGCTATAGTTACACTATAACAACATAATTTTTTTGGTGCTTTTTGTTTATGAGTGTGCCAATTTATTTATGTGAAAATGTGTCAAAATCAACGTTTTAGTTAAATTTCTTCGGCAAATATTGAAGTTTATGCTATGAATTCATGAAATAATCTTGACATATACCCCTCGTGCTAAAGAATTGAATCGATTAAATTTGATGTCTAACTTATTTAAAAAATTTTGCTTTTAAAAAAGTGTTATCGTACATAATAATTTAAGATAAAATCCCTCGACCTGCGGTCTCGGGATTTTTTCAAATTATTATGTACTCAACCACTTTTTAAGCAAAATTTTTTGCATAAGCTAGACATGTCAAATTTAATCGATTAAATTCTTAGCACTCGTGATATAACTATTGAGTATTTGTATATTGACTTTTAATCAATTTTAAAAGAGATTTTCTATTTGCAGGAGTAGAAAAAGTATAGTATTATATTCGGGATTATGGTCATTATTCACTCGGATGATTTGCGTCACTCACCTACGACTCGTGACGTAAATTTCATCTTCTTCATAATCTGTCATATAATAATATGCTATTATATATTATAGAGAGTTAGATAGTTTTTTTGAGTTAGTAAAGCATGAAATTTGCTGAAATATATGTAAATGATCTAGTATTTGTAATAATAAAACCAATCATTCTGTTAGCAACCGAAGTCATACTCGACAAATGTGATCTGAAAAGTAAAGTCTACTGTTGATCACGTAGTATTGAATTCATTCGATAACGTAAGTTAAGCAACACTGACCGCGGTCAGTGGTTGGATGGGTGACCGCTTTGCGAAAACCCATACTAGCGAACACTGCATACCGTTGTCACACCACCGAAAACGAGGTACCGAGGCGGCATATAACCTCAGCAGTTGAGACGCTTAAAATAATAATAATTTTTAAAAAATGATACGTGTCTCAATAAAAGTTTTGTCGTTGGACTGATGCTTTCATAGCCTGTGATTCAGCTTAAGAAGCCTTGCAGAGAAAAATTTTAATATCAATACGAAGAACACAATGCAATAAATTGGCATTAGCTTTTAAGTAGAGTATAAAAGTAACATTTTATTGAGCCACAAAACTATCCTTCGCTGTCACGTGTTCTTGTAGATACATCACCCGATTACCTTGCGGCTGTAGCCATGACAGAGTTAAAAATTCACAAGACAAAACTATTGCACACCGTGTTATGACAAAATTTGTGCTCCATATTTAGAATTTACGATTGCTATAAAACGCTGACGTACAGCAACGAGACGTAAAATTTTATGCCATTTTGAACATTTAAAACCCCCGTTGCTGAAATGTACCATTCCAGCAAAAAAAGTTTAGTTATCTATATGCACTGCTACATCAAAGAGGTAATTTCATATGTTCTGATGATACCATAGTAGGATATGACAGTTAAATGTACTCCACGTTGTGTTCTAACAATTTTCTAAATTGAATTACGTAGTAAAAAGTCTTCTGCTTGTATTCAAACTGGAATAAACTTTTCTGAAAGACTGACATTGATGCAACGAGTTACTACTTCTGGAGTCACTGAAGTAAATACAAAATAAATTGCTTTTGAAATATTGCCACATATACTTTACCTAAATAAATTTTAACAACATTCCCCTGCTTCAGTTTTTTTCCCAAGGAGAAAGATAAACAGAGAAGCTATTAATAGTACTAAATAAAAATACACTCCGGGTACAAAGCGGATAGGAAAGTTTTTCTGTTGTCTTTAGGGTATCAAGTTCCTTTTAATAAAGAAGTTATGAAGTTGTTCCTTCTATCCGTTCATCACTCATCAGAAAGTTATTGTTAAGAGAGAAATATCTTCACACATATAGAGTGTAATTCTCGCAAATTGTCCTCGCAAATTGTCCTCGCAAATTTGATGTTATACCTAATTTATTTCAAAACATAATTCTTGGCTCTTTTTTGATTTAGTCTAATGATCTTTCAAGAGTGCCACTTACTCAAAACAAATCAGAGATTTTAAGAGTTCATTTCAGAGAAATAAAACTATATGTGAGTGTGTAAATTTGATGAAATATTCACTTGCTAAATCAAAAAATATGCCTCCAAACTTTTTTTTTTGCTAGATAACTATAACCAACCAATGATAAATTCTTCTTTACGCGTCAAATTGACGCTACAATATTTCTGATAGACAAAAAATTATATAAATCGACATATGTAATTAATAAATTCGTAAAAATATCATTTATAGGACTCAATGGGAAATTGTTTCATACGAATTGTCGAATTGATTATTTCTTGGACCATAGATGATGATGACTAATTAAACAAGAATATTTGTAGCACTTAAAATCTTAATCAGTTCTATTTCTTCACGTATGATCAATTACTGAAAGAAACAAAAATTATTTGGGCATTCGGAATTTTGCAAAATAGTTACATTTCTTGTATTGTTTTTATTAATAATTTAATTAATTTCAAATCAAAGTAACAACAGGCAGGGTTTAATTTTTGAAATTATAGCAGCGCGTTAACAATCACTTAGTGCGGTAATATTTAAAAATGCACTAGTGTAGTAATGAAAGTTCTTACGGGTCTGAAATTAGTGGATTATGTAGGATATCGCATGGTGTTTGATAAATATAAAAAATCGTATCATCGCGTAATTGATATCTTTTAAATGTTCTCTGCTTTCACAAATTTCGTTAAGTGATATATTTTGACTCATGAAATGCAATTACCAGTCGTAAAGTTTTGGTCTCCTTTCTGAAAATGTCAGTGAAGGAGAATCAAACGAATAACTAAAAATTTTAATTCACACATATTTTGTTTATGTTCTATACTGTCTTCTAATTAATTTTTTAAGTTATTCTTGATAGGAAGGGTTAAATAAATACATTAGTCTTTTGTTTACTCTTAATCTATAGCCAAACATTTTGACATTTGGGATTTAAAATCAGAATGAGTTTCTAAGCAAATTTTGATTAAATTATTTTAACGAAGATATAATTACATGCAGACATTTTTTTAGAACTTAAGCAGATATCGAATTGTAAATCTAATCTTAATAATAATACAACAGCTCTACAGGTCTTAGTTTTTGGATTAATTAACCTTAAAAGTCAAAATCGAAATACTGTAAGATAATGCAAATCCATTTGAAAATTTGATAGTAGTTAGATTTTTTCTCATTCCCGTATAAATATATTTAATTTTTTTTAAATGCAGTATATTTATTTCAGAAAATTCTACTAGATTCTAGTTATTGCTACAGTAAAAATATAGAAATGCACGAATGTGTAAATGTGTCATAAATTTCCGTAATTATACCAAACAGGGGGCAATAAAGCAGAATTACTTATTTATTCGGTCACGGGTGTCGTATTCGCATGAAGCCAGCAGGCAGCAGGCAGCTGTATTAATTAACCAATCCGTATGTAGGATGAGATGCATCGTTATCGCAAGTGTGTCGAGTCGACGCCGCTTCCGCGTCGCCGCGCGTCACTGCTCGTCGCGTATCGCTTTTCATTTGTCGGAATGGAAATGTTATGTCCATGTAATTCAGCACTTACTCGGGAAGTTCGGCGAGCGTCGCTTGTTAATTAGTCCGGTTAACTAGGATCCGATGCAAGTGGCGGCGCGGCTGCCCGAATTACTCGCTCAGTTTAATTTGGAAGTGACCGGTCAACTCTTTTGACCCCGTAAATTCGTTCTGTTGGCCGCTGCTCGCCGCTTAACCCAGATTGCCACGGATGCCGGCGGTGTCCAGAATGCGGAATCTGGAATGGATGGCTCTACTTGCTGTTTTGTGTCCCAATCGGGCTTATTCGATTCGATTTTCTACTGAGCGGTGCCTAAAATAGCGACACAGATTTGTTTACATCTGAGACCCAAGAATTAACTTACATACCCTGCCTTTTCCAATTTAAGAGCGCCTGCCTTCTTTACACTAATGCTACTTGTTGTTCAACCCGATAAATCAAAATATAGGTCATGTCAAATGAATAATCAATATCAATTTAAACGCTACTTTGTCTTCTTCTTTGCGAAGTCCCATACAAAGCAATCTGGTGTGCCCAGCACTTCATCAACTTTTATTATTATTGATGTAGGCGATATAATTTGAGAAATAATTAGCAGATATAGCAGTAAAATAATTTATTGCAGCAAGTTTAATGTGCATTAGTTGTAATAATTCAGAGAGTGATGCACGGTAATGCATGAACGAAATAGCCACGAGTACATAGAGTGGGAGGTTATTTCAGAGTTTATTGCAGTCCTTCTCCTCCCGCTAGTCTAGTACACGAGTAGTTCATATGTAATTTTAGAGTAATAACGCATTATTCATGATTTAAGATACCACGGCGAAATACATTTCAAACATTATTATATAAGCAAATTGATGCCGTAATGTACACAGAAGTTTTCAAACTAATTTCAACTACGCACAAAGGTGAACGATTATCATAAATACATGTAAATAAGTTTTAACTTTCCCTAGAATGTCTTACTAAAATGATTATTGATATTTCCATTCTCACTAACATGCTAATTTGTACTCTCACTTTAATCTACTTTTAATGCAATTAACATTCCTTCAGCCATGTATGCAAAAACTATATTGATTATACATTATATAAAATAAATATATCATCACGCTATTCATCTATTTCTAGGCGTGGCACTCTACTTAGATCAAATGTCTAGGTATATATATTTTTGCGCGTAAACTTATATGATAGTGAAGGAAATTTTATATTCGTTTTTAAATACATAATTATTCCTCCAATTCGCAGATTATACCGTTTAGTCAAATTATATGGAATTATAATAGCAATAATTAACCCTGCTACCATAATTATTTGGAATAATTAATAACTTTTTTCTTACTGTACCATATTTCAATATTTTCTGGATTTATTTCAGTCCGGTAAGCAGAACAGTACTGTTAATTTTTCTGTACTGTTTCATTGTTATGCAATATTTTAATAGGATTTGATCTACAATATCGTTTACCCCATTTTTTTTAAATGTTCTTAGAATTGTCAACAAAACAAAATTGGTTGCTATCACTTTTTTTATTAAGACCAAGACGATGTGATTGTTTTTAACCATTCGTATTGCTACTAATAAATATTACAAAATACCTACCATTTGTTAGATTTATTTGACCCATAATAATGTTTAAAAACATGTTTGATCATTTAATTTATCAAATTTGAATATCCTGATAGTTTTTGTTAACTTTAATTCGGGTTATGACATACCCTTCTGTACGAACCGCGTGACTTTTTCCAGTACACAATTTCATAATTACTCGACTCCTTTGTTTCCTCGTCCGGAAACATCCTATACGTACCGTAAAAACTCATTTACCGAACTTACTCTACATCGTAAATAATTGATTATTTATTGTATATATTCCTGAAGCCAGAGTTCAAGTTTTATTAATCAAGAATAAATGTTCATAAAATTATACATAATTGATTTTAGAAAATAATTTTTTAAAGATGCCTTATTTTGAAAAAGCTTTTCACATCTGGAAGTTGTCTAATATTTTACAAAATACTGAAGTGTAGTGCAGATCTGGCTTAAACTCTACTTGGTTTAAACTAAGTATACATGGCTATGAGTTAATTGAGTTAGTGTAGGTCTATGCTAAACTAAACTAGTATTAAGAATCTTATGTTGAAACTGTAATTGTGATCTCGATGAAAATTAAACGAGTGAAACTCAGGGAAGAAGAATCATTTATTAATGAAAAGGTATCGATTACAACACAGTGAACGAGTAGAGAGAAAATCGGATTAAAAGAGTCGTCAAATACAATTAAGTTAATCTGCGGCTTGACATCTGTACATAACCTCAATGTTTCGTTTTTGGAGCGGTACCGAAATGAACGGATCGCTGTAAGTCAGCGACCATGCTAATCTCGGTCAAAATCCCGGGTGTTATCCACTTTGGGGGCGATATCAAGTGTCAATTACGCACCAAATTGATTATAGAGTACCGTAGAATCACGCAAGAGCCGGCAAACTCGTGACAACCTTCGAAGCACGCGACCAACCGGACGATTGTCGCCTCTAAACGCCCCTGACGTAAAGGCTGCTTTATTTAATAGTTTACGCCGTTTAGGATAAATAAACTAAGTTATAAATCTCACGCTTGTTTGGCATAATTTGATAAATAACCGACATTACTTCCTTCCACCATTTTAACGATCTTTTTTCAAACGGCTGCTGTCGTTCATTCCAAACTAACGAAACATCTAAACTTATAAATCTTTGTTTATAGTTTCGCTGATTGTGTATTCAACAATAATTGATATCTAGAAATTACAGTTTAATGAAATGATTAATGGGCAGTTCAAATACGTGGAAGATTAATTAAACAAGTAAATTTAGAAATAATGTAATTGAATTAGAATACTAGTGTATTTGTACATATTACTAATTTGTAATATCTGCCCGCAAATCGGGTTCATTATTTCCGGAATGCAATCATTAGTATCGAGACCGTTGGTGATCAATCGCTTTGTAATAACCGTGTATGAAACTCTAATATGCGCTGGAATGAGCTATTGCAAACTAACTGCGAACTGTAGTTGCATGTTAATGCTTCATCTGCGAAGCTTTGTCACAAAAAATATAACAATTTTTCTAGTTTCCAATATGCGTTTTTCAATCTTGTTTTTTACTAATTTTTTTGCTAACTGCTAGATTACACCATGAATTTTGTAAGCAAAATTTCTGGGCTGTTTGTGCTAAGGGTAATTTCCGAGGGTCCACTTTCGCTTGAGCTTTTTATATCAAACTGTGATGTTTACAAAATTATGTTTCTTGTTCACTCTTCAACTATGTTTGGAACCAGGACAAGTGTATTCCTCCTATCCTGTTAAAGTGTTAATATTTAAATACGCTGTTTAACAGACGTAGCCAATAATAGTACAGGAACAATAAAACATTATATTTTCGATGTAAATATTTAATCTAATTGTAAAAAAAAAATCTGGTGTGGGCATAAAATCATTTTTGCTGTAAGAAACGTGTCTAGACCAAAACAAGTAAATAACCTGACAATATATATTCAACTTTGAGAATAGTTCAATTTGATACCAGTATTAAAAGAATTCTAATAATTTTTATAGAAACAATTTGACAATTGCTTATAAGTACTTTTTGATATTTAGTACTGCTCTCTTGTGAGATATCTTTAATTTGATACCAAACTCGACAAAATACATTAAACTATTGTAAAGGCCGATTGATAATTGTTTTAAATTATATTTAACATTTCATTAATTTTTTACTTTTCTCTCAGAGACCGTTTATTTGATACCAAACAAAGTTGGGTTCAAGTAATTTGTATAAGAAAAATTTGACGATTACCCAAAATCAATATTTCACATTCAGGTTTAGACTTTAAATTTGATACCAAACCAAAATGGGTTTTATTAATATTCATTAAATAGCATTCTTCTAAGTGTATATTTAAAATTATTTTTTGAGACCTTAAGAGAGACTTTAATTTCACTGTTCTCTCAGAGACCGTTTATTTGATACCAAACTGGGAAAAAGATTCAAGTAATTTATATAAAAAATACTTGCCGATCACCCAAAATCTATTTTTCATATTCGGATTTTCCTATTCTCACCGAGCCCTTTCATTTGATACCAAACTCGATAGGGTTTCAACAATATTTATTACATAGCACTCTTCTAAATGTATGTTAACACAATCAGAAGCATATATGAGAAAATTATAATTTATTATTTTCCAAATACTATTATTAACATCATTTATTTGAAGCATTTGTTCTAGCTGATTTCATATTCGAAATAAATTGAGTTTGTTGTTCTTTACTTAATTTTCAGTTTTGTAATTGCTATAAAAATCAACTCAGTTCTTCACATTTTCATGAAAAAATTTACGGAACATACATCACACATCCATCCATCCATGCCTTCTACCATACAGAAGTCTTTGAGTTTGAGAAATTGGTCAAATTGGATTCATTGGACCTCAAAACATGTACTTCCATGAAAATCTCGCAATTGATTTTTCATGATTACTATACTTCCTTATACTAAGGAATCGGATAAGAAACTAAAAATATGTGCAACACGTAGTATAATTCCTGGACTCTTGTATAGTTGTTGAAAATCCAGCACTATCGTCCGAGAATGTTTGGTTACAAAATATGCTGTACTAGGATTTAATATTTGCAGTTATTTTTCATATTACAAAATGCGTTGCGCTTAAAAAGTAGAGACGAAACTTTTTGTCGTGTGTAAATGGAGTTTCCATTTTCGATTAAAATTCATAGCAAGCGCCCAAGGGATAATTTTGTATCCGCGCGCATGTTTGGCCGACTGCGGACGTATAACCACTACCGTTTACCGCTTCGGCTTCGGCTTCAACCGGTAACAGTTACTATTCAGCATCGAAACATACCAAACTTTCAATTGAAAAATTGTATGCTCGCTTCGCTGTGTACTCGGTTTAAATTTAACCCCGCATTTTAATCCACCTGATTAATTTTCTAATTTTATTTGCACGCACAGCAATTTATCTTCATGGAATTTCATTAAAAAGTAATTAAAGGGTCTGAACAAGGAAATACTTTCGGAAAATTCTACGATAAAGTATTGATGCTCTTTACTAGCACTTGGGTTTCAACAATTAGCGGAATGCAAAGGTGTTTTTCGCTAAACCAAAAATCAACGTAAAGAACAACAATTAATTGTATTTTCTACAGTCAATTAACTCCATTTGCGACGTTCCATAAATACGTACTATTCATTAAAAAAAAAAACAAAGTTGAATTTGGAATAAAAACTAAGCGAGATATAAATGAAAATTTTTGACTGTTTAATATGTAAACTTGTATAATGTCAATAAATGCAATAATAATTAATTATTAGAAACATATGAGCGCTATGATATGGAAAAATATTAACTGCAAATTTTAGTTCATAACGCTTTATCTAACTGTCTCTAAATCATTGTTTATGTTTGTTCTTCTTGTCTCATTTTTAATAATACTTCATTTAATTGGTATAAATATCTCCGTAGTTACTACACTGGATTGTTGATCATGAGATGCTCAGTTCGAATCCTATAGCCGACAGTTGCAATTTTAACATTACTCTGTGGTTTTCAATTCTTGTTTCATTATCTCATCTCAGTATTTCGATCCACGTGGAACATCATCAAGTGTTGATGTCAATTAAAAAAATTTGTTGTAAAAAGGCAATTTTTAAAAGATGTATTAACAAATGTCTTAAAATTAATATTTAAATCGCTAAAGATATATAATAACATCACTGTTCTCATGTGCCATCATCATTTATCGTTTTTGGTTATTTAAATATTATTTTTTTAGACATTTGATAATACCCGTACATATTTTAAAAATTGACTTTTAACAATAAAAATTGTTTTTTTAAAATTGACTAACTCCTGATGATGATCCACCGGGGGTTCAAAATTTGAGCTGAGATAATAAAACAAGAATCCAAAACCAGAAATTTTATTTGCTTTCTAAAAAAATATTTCACCTACCGAGATATGCTATAGCAAAATTCCGCACCCATATTGGATGTAGGAGTGGTGTAAAAGCAGAGTGCAATTGATACTCAAATTGGGTAAATGGCGTGATGTATTTATTTATTTTTTTGATCGAAGACATCAGTTTTCGTCTGATCTGTGAAAAAAATAATTTATTGTTACTTTTATGGATCATGGTAGTGAAAATTAATTAGTCGTAATATAAAATTTGAATGTAAAAGACATCTTAGAAATAGGAAGCACAATTTTTCATGTAGGACCTTTTGTGTTTTATAGCCCATAATTCAAAAGCAGGGTTTAATAACTGCTCAAATACAGAAGATATGAAAACTCATATTTCGATGCAAATTCACCTGTAATCAATTTGAACGATCCACAATTCATTGACTGTAAACTAGGATCCCATAAAGCCCTTCAGCAAATCCAATAAATTTGACAATAATCCTCAAATCTTCTTACGGTTCTTATTGTGAAATTTCAGTTTTAACATGATAAATTTGTCCGGTGTGCGGTAACGTAATACCCTCATAAAAAACGCTGGCCGCTCTCGGTCGAATGGATCAAACATAAAGCATAAGCATACGCTGCGACCCGGCAAAGGACAATTTCCTGCCGCGGCGACCGGTTCGCAAATTCCCCTCGCGTCTCCAGCCCACCGCTCTGTAAAAAACGAAAGAGCGTCGTGTTTTGTTTAATCCACCAGGGCAGATGTGCCCAGCGCTCGCTCGATGCATTGACTCCGATTCTGCACAGCGGCGGGAACCAGCTGTCGCCAGGTACTTGCGCTGCTAATTATTTAATTTCGCGTCTGAATTAAGATGTAGATGCTGTTGATTTCAAAAGAGTTGCGCTTGTCAGATTACCCCGATGACAGCACGACCCCTTTCTTTGTTTTTTAGTTGTTTGGGACTTGTTTTTGTTGTGGTGCACTGAAAATTCGGAGGCTTATTTCACGATTGTACGGTTTCAATAGCTGCATGCAAGTGCAGCCTTAATGCAATGATTAGCGTCTGCAGCTTTACTCACACAACACACAATACATACGAGAGATTTTTTTTTCATTATTACCAGTGCAGTTATTAAATTGCATCCTGAATGAATATTTTTGTAAACAATTATTTTACAGCATCTCACTAAAATTGTATATTTTACTATTGTTTAAAAAGAAGAAAAACTAATTAAGATAGTGCAACATATTTGGGGTAGATTTCGTAAATATATTCGTTCTACAATTAAAACATATATATATATATATATATATATATATATATATATATATATATATATATATATATATATATATATATATGTTTTAATTGTAGAACGAATATATTTACGAAATCTACCCCAAATATGTTGCACTATCTTAATTGGTTTTTCTTCTTTTTAAACAATAGTAAAATATACAATTTTATATATATATATATATATATATATATATGTTTTAATTCTAGAACGAATATATTTACGAAATCTACCCCAAATATGTTGCACTATCTTAATTGGTTTTTCTTCTTTTTAATTATATATATATATATATATATATATATATATATATATATATATATTCATCACGCCTTTTACCCATTAAGGGTGTGGCACTCTGCTTACGCAGATCTCGGTAGGTGATATATTTTTGCGTATGAAATGCGGTTACCGGCCGTCAAGTCATAGCCCCCAAAGTTGTTAGTGGAGGGGGAACCACAGGGGTAAATTTAAATTTGTAACTGTCGGCAGTGGGATTCGAACTGAGGATCTCACGATCCACAGTCCGACACGTTACCACGGAGCTATTTACAATAAACAATAGTAAAATATACAATTTTAGTGAGATGCTGTAAAATAATTGTTTACAATATATATATATATATATATATATATATATATATATATATATAAGACGCTTAAAAGTAGTTTAGACTAGACGAATACGTCGAGAAGATGAATCGAACCAAAATCCTAAAGAAATGTGTTTGCCACATTACCGCATAACTCTATTTGCCTTTTCATAAATAAGAAAAATATTACAACAATTTAAATTCAATTAAGTACCTATAACTAAAAGAACCTCAATTAGAAGCCCGCACCTGGCAATTGCCATTTTTACTCTATCCCCTTGCAGTTTTCTTTATTCTACAAGAACTGAACCAAAGTATTTTATGAATACAAAATTAAATTTCAATCGGAATATTTGCTGAATCAATGATACTTTGATTTTTTGGTTTATTATCAATGGATGGTTGACGAATTTATTATTATTATTATTGTATAATAAATTTAGTAGAGATATTTCAATAAGTTGAAAAAGCATTAAGAAATCATTTTAGAAAAGTTATAAAAAAAATTCAGATTAAGCTCTGTTAGTTAGTTATTTACATTATAATTCCGGTAATTGAGTTTTTATGGTACAAATGAAATGAAATGAGTACCATGAAAATCATTAACAGAAGTACGTTTAACGGTTAATGTTTAATATCTGTGTTGATTTTTTTTGCATCTTTCTTTTTTAAAAACAATCAGGTCATCTTGATCTAAATAAAAGTAAAGAGTAATGTTAGCAACCAATTTTGTTTTTGTTTTGATATTTCTTACAATTTAAAAAATGAATGCGTACGAAATATTTACATTTATTTACAATATTTTAAATTATTCTACATAACTCTTTACCAGGAAAACAAAGGAATAGCGTATGTAAATAAAATAATTTTACAGAACTTAATCCAACAAAAGGTTTTATAATTTTAATAGTTGTTTCAATTTTATTTGTTCTTGTAGTAAATTATACATGGTAAATTGTTCCGTGATAATAGGAATGTGGAACAAGAGAACCTCAGTTCGAATCCTGCAGCCGATAGATGTCATTTTCATTTTCGATAAGATTTATTTCATATAATATTTTTTCTCCTAAATAAAGTTGTAGAAAAATGTAAACTTTTATCTTTTGGATTCTTACGCCAATACAGAAATTCCTGTGCCGGAATTTTTTGTCAATTTTTTTTTAAATAGTTTATCTGGCTTTTGTTTCCGAGCATCGATTATTTTTCCCAGTACCCTAGGCTTGCGACACATGGATTGTGGAAGAATTGAAAAAACTAGCAAAAATCTAGCTACACTTACGTACCCTTGTTAAAATTCTAGTTGCGTTAGTTAAGTCGAAAGCGTCAATACGCTTCTAATAGAATTTTTACTCAATATTCATGACATCAACATCTTCCACTAGGCGCTGTGGATAGACTTATTGAGCTCTTCTTCGTTAGGTTGCATAATATCCGTATTAGCAATTCGATCATATCTCAATTTCCATCTCCTAATCAAGTTTGACTTGACTGAATTTCCATTTCTACAATTGCGCATCTTATCCGCTCTCAGGGCTCACAGCGGCCTCATTTTATGCAGTGCTAACACACATTTAATCATACATATGCCTTCTCCGTCTCTATCGTTAGTTCTGTGCGGTGGATATAGGATTTGTCGTGCATGAAACGAGCTGCTTAACATAAACAACCCTTGTAACATTCCGTGGCATAGCGTAGCTTACAGTTAGCGGAGCTGTAACACGACACCTGAAGTATATTAATTTGTAACCGTGGCATCGGCAGGGGGTCTGTGACTGACGTCATGCGACAGCCATTGCTCTTGCTCACGAAACGTTTCGTGATGGCCAATGCCGCCAAATCGCGCCGCTCACGACAGATGGGAATTTTCACTAAGAGGTTTTCATATTTATTTTTTTAATACTCCATACAAATGTTAAAGGCTTTCTCATACCAGGTACACAATATATGATATTTAACCATAATTATTGTTAACATTCGTAGCCATCTAGGCAATATAGTTTACAAGTAAATATATAATTGTTGACTGATCATTTCTAAACAAATATGTTAGTAAATTAATTGTTAAGAATTACAAGACTTTTTAAGAAACCTTAATCATTTATGTGCCTCTTCGAAGTAGACTAGAATATTCTTCTGTAATATGGAACCCTTGATACAATAAAAATGTTTTTCTTATTGAAAAAATTCAGAAAAGATTTCTTAACTTATTTTGTTATAAATAAATATATCATCACGCCACTTACCCATTTTTCTTCTTTAAATAAATAAAAATCAGATTTCCTTATTTCTGAGTCTTTTCCGAAGGTTTATTGTGCAATGAGTTGAACTTGAAACAAAAATGTTTTTACAAAATCGTACCCCAAAGATGACATTTAAAATGTTTTTCATAATTTGCTTTGATATGCAAATTATCATCAGTGTGAATTCAGAGGCCGCTAGTATCGATTAGGTTACATAAATTTCACTTTATTTAAATTAGAATATTCCCTCAAAAAAATTAAAATTTATTTCTTAATAAAATTGCAGAGATAGGCGATAAAATGCAGCGTAAGTTATAAAATAAATATATCATCATGCCATTTACTCATTTCTGAATGTGGTACTCTGCTAAAAGCAGATCTCGATGCGTCAAACCACGCCCTCTCAAATATGTTAATATAGTAGTTTAAAAAAAAAATTTGTTGACTATGAAGGATAATATTGAAGATTGAGATTAACCCCATATAACGTCAGTCACTCAGATATTATTTTTACTTATATGTTACAATTACATATTTTTGACTATTATTGTACAATAAAAAATTTGTACAAATTGACGTTAACACCATACTTTACTGAGCGCATTCCTTTTGTGGCGCATATTGGTTAGTCGATCCCTAATCCATTTTGCATGAAAAAATCGTACTCCCTATTACAATGTAGATAGAAATGTACTGTTTGTAGCTTAACTACGTTTGTTCAAAGAAATATTCGTGCTGTTAGCCTAAACGTAATACTTATCATTGTTTTTCTAATAATGAGGAAATATCTACATAATTAATTAAATTTTCCAGCCCGGTTTTGTGTGAGCTAAAATATCCAACACGCGATGTACGAAAGAAAATTCATCATCAATAAGTTACCAAAGCAATTTGGACAGAAAGGAAAAAGTTTTTGAATTGGATGTCAAGTATATTTATGTTAATTTAGCAAAGAAAAAAACATTCTGATAAAAGTGGTGTAAAAGTATCCTGTGGTGTTTGTTTCACCTCGCGTGCATTTTGATCTTTCACCGAACTCATATTTTACCCATGGTAAAATAAATCATGACCCCAAGTGCATTCCTGATCCTTGGGGACTTCCCCAGGGAATATTAATAGCTTCGGTTGCCTTTCGGCCGATAAATATAATGTCACTGGTTTATTTATATCTAAATTGGTGTTTAAATAATTTCACTGTAATAAATTACATTTTAAACTGTAACTTTCAGGACCTGCAAAAAGAATATTAACGGTTTTTGTTCGTTTTATTGTACACATTTGTACTTCCTTGTAACTGTAAGGAAGTATTGTAACCGCGAAAAAATCGGTTTTCAGATTACGTATGTATTTATATACATAAGAATGTAACTCGTGTAACTCAAAAACGATTAGCCATAGAATGTTAAAATTTTGTATTTAGGACTGTTTTAACATCTAGTTGTGCACCTTCCATTTGATTGCAATCGACTAGACCAAAAGGACAATCCAAAGTTTTTCTTTTTATTTTTTGTATAAAATATAAATCAAAAACTGTTGCCGTTGTATGTATGTAAATAAGACTGCTATAACATCTAGTTCTATTTTGCATTTTAGCAATTGTGTAATTTCCACTTTATTAAAGAATTGGAGGATCGTCTGTCACTTTCAAATATGATATATAAGCTAAAACGAAGTGCAGCAAAAATGTCAGTTTTTTTTTGTATAGTTTACGAAATTTGTTGAGTTTATGTAATTAGGTAATTAGGATTGCTATATTTTGTGCAAAACATCCTTTATTTCTTAGTTCATCTCTTAGTGAAATTACGGCTTGCTGAATTCACCACGCGACGGTTCTTCTGTATATGAATTAAGCATGAAACATGACATAGTGTTGTGAAATATACGAGGATCACTTAAAAAGTTTGAAGCGTCTCATCGGTAGCGAACTATACAAAGTACAAAAATTCTATTGTATTCGCCATATTTCAAAGGAAACTTCTCATCACTTTGACAGTTGTTTTGGTAGCAAAGAACTATTTTATATCAGTCCTTCTTTATAATTCCACAGCGTTTGAACTTTGCTATCGGGACGGAAGGCACGCCTTCCGATATAACTTTTCTTTCTTCCACATGAACTGAACCAAATATTTTACGAATATTTTAACTTGCAACAATAAATTTCTTTCGGAAAACTTGAGGGTATCATGATATTTTTCGTTTATGTATTGCCAGTAAATCGTTCGCGAAATTATTATTCTTATAATTATGTTATTATTATTTACTTACTTGTAAAGTGGTATTTTATCCCCTGAATTCTCAATACTAAAACAATACTTTAATAGTGAGGATGGATAAAGTTTTACTTTATCTACTAGTGGATAAACTAATACATTGCTGTAGTAATGACAAAATGTAGATGTGTATATTTTCTATATTTTAAGCAAAATTACATAGGAACTTATGAGGTATACAAGTTAGCGGTGGTAACAAAATAAGATGAAACAAAAATGTGTCAAATTTTTTGTTAAATGTCATTTTAATTTTATTCAAATAGCATATTAAAGGAAGGTGTTGGAAAAAATATTGTATGCATCATGTGAATAAAGACAAATTAAGCATTCGCGAAAGTTAGATCACTCGGCTAACGCGAGCTAAAGATTCCGCTTGTGGTTAAAATATTTATTTATTCATTTAAAACATAAATACCTAACTATTAATTAACCAGTAATTATTTGAAAGGGGTAATGCAAGTTGCAGACCAGGGTTTACGATTAAAATCTGTAGGTATATATATGGTTCGCGAGTTATGTAAAAAATAATTAAGATTGAAGTTAATCTGGTGTATTCCTGATAAAAGCGCTTAAAATTAATAATGTTTGTCGTCAGTGGATTATTTCTTCATCACCCTAGTCGTTGTTTGCGAGTTTCTTCGTAGACGCTAAAACCAGAATATGACAGGAAAATTTGCCGGGCTCGGGAAACTGTTGTTTACGATGAAAAGCTCTCAACCGTGCGCTCTTGTGCATGGAATCCCCAATGAACTCTGTCACTCGGTGCTAGCGTTTCTTCAATTTCCTGGGGTTCTAGCGCTGTGATAGGGGCGGATTTTTGCGGAGGGTGGCTTACTAAAGCTGGGGAACCACAGTTAGGCTGCGACTGCGCGATGTAATTGTTTAGAGCTCATAACTCCCGATCATTATCATTTCCGAGGCGGGAAAGAATGAATTTTATTTTTCCCTTGGTCCGGACATTTCTCATCGCGTAATGATATAGATAGACGCTGTAACCAGCCCGTTTAGGCAGTTGTTATGGAGCTGACACCCTACTAGTGCCTTTATTTATTTTGGGGAAAACAAAAATGTCATAAATATTTCCAGAATAATTTTTTATGAAAGGAACAGTAAAGTGTTTTTACTTCATTTGAAGCGTACACATTTTTTGTTTAACGGAGAATATTTATGTTTACCCACAAATACTTTGTATATTACATAATATGTATACGAGTAATATTAATATTATACATATTAATGTAAATAATTTTTTTGCTTTTGGTGAAGCTTTATAAATTATTCGAACTAATGTTACAGAAAAAACTGTTTTTCCGGATATAAATAACATACATACTTAAATATATACCTACATTAATAATAAATTTATGTTGTTGAACTAAACATATTTTATTCATGTATTAGTAATATTGCATTACAGTGCAACAAGAGAGTAATTTAAATCAGATATAAGAAGAGCAGATTTGGTTACTTTGTAGTGAGTTGATTAAAACGACACGAAAACTTTAGTATAGAAAGTAATTAGGTTACTCTGAAATTTAAATTATAATCTTATTTTATTTTCAAATTTATATCACTAAAAACGCAGACCTATTTGGTTGTACTTAACAATTTAATTATCATAAGTTGGTAAAAATGTCTATAAAATCAAACAACTGCCACCCGCATGGTTCGTATTGCAAGCAGATGTTATATTAGAGATTTGACAAATGATGCAGAAGAGTGTCACTTTTTTATACAGGTTCTACCTGATACACCTGTTCGCTTCAATGCATTTGCAATTTTTAATGAGATTGAAAGGCTTCTCTTTGCTGTTTATAATCATATTTTCCGCTCAAATAGTATATAATTTTTCCCGATTTATAATATAACTTAACTACGTCAAATATAATTGAATATATTACGCAAGATATAATAAATATGTTTACCGGGAATTTCAGTTACAAATACGTGATTTTATTGATGATTCGTTAAAAGTTTTGTTCACTGTGTATATTAAATTCGTCCACGATAACTCATATTCTAACTTTTATATTTAGAATTAGAATGTTTAAATTATGAAGTGATTAGATTTTTATAGCAATCCATCAACCGAAAATGGTAGTGGACCCTAGACCTATAAGGTTTTTCAAACATGTATATCATTTAAGTAGCTGATTTATCACACATTTTGTTACATAAATAATTAAAAGAGAATAATATTTACCTACATTATTTATTTGTCATATTTTCTTTAAGCTTTCAGAACTCAAATAAATAAATTATAGATTAAAACCATAAATAAGCAACGTCTTGGCAGGTAGCCGGATTACTCGATAACGCAAATTAAGCAATGCTGCCCGCGGTTAGTAGTTCGATGAGTGACCGCTTTACGAAAACCCATACCAGCGAATACTGCGTGCGTTGTCACACCACCGAAAACGAGGTACCGAGGGGGCATATAACCTCAGCAGTTGAGACCGCTAAATTGTAAAAAAAAAAGTTACAATAATTTTTGTCATAATTAAAAAGATTTGAATTTTTTTTTTGTCGTTTATATCGTTTAAAAATTAAAATTTGCAGGAAATTATGTGTTGGTACATCACAGTTCCTTTAATTTGCATCAATCTTTTTTGAGTTAGATAATTTCCAAAAGCTAAACTGTTCAAAATATTCATATTGATAGACCTAACACCTAATTTCGTGAACTTTGAGTTAGTTAGAGCTTCCCAAAGTTGATTGAGACCATTAACTACTTGCTATTATAATCAAAATTGCATAACAGGAGAGAGCATGTATCATAAATTTTTACGTTATGTTGTCGGTAGTCAAATCTCCTCCCAAATGTTGTTAAATACGGTATAATGTTCAGCTTCTCGCGTGAGCTTTCGCCTTTGAAAAAACCCGCCTTTAATATCTAAAATCAGAGCAGCATTAGCTTCGCAATGTGTGTATTTATCTTATTTAGTTGCTTTGAGAAACATTTTCCAAGCGAGTAATCTCAACAAATGTATAACAAATTGCCTGTGGTAACCCACACGCGAAGTGTGAAAAAACTACACGGGGTAATTTATAAAATAATACCGCCAGAGGCGCTGGCGTCGTTCAGTGAAAGATAAACGGTCCAATTCTCAGGCAGGTTTGCCTCTGTCACATTTGTGGTAACGCGGTTGCATTTTTCACAAAGATGTTTCATTTATTCTTTTGTACACTGACCACGTTTGTGCTCCTGATCCTCTGGGTTTCAATTTCAAACTATTTTAGTGCGGTAGTGTCGCCGAATTTATGGCGCTGTTGGGATTTCAGCTGAACTTTGTTTTTGCGATTGTATTAATATTACATGGATTTATTTCGCAACTTAACTCGATGATTACGTTACTTATTCTATCTGGTTTAATTTAATAAATTTGTAATGCATTTTGCATTAGTTAAGCTGCTAACATTGAAAATTTAAACATGGCTTAAATGAAAAATCGATTACTTAATATACAACAAATATGTCTACGCCATTTACCTATTTTTTATGTGGCACACTACTTTCACTGATTTCAGTCATATAGTTTTGCACAAGAATTACCTATGGAGAAAAATGGATTGCTAAGTATTTATTGATGAAAAATAGTTATTTATATTAACAAACTTTGTAGCATAAAGTATTTGCAAAATTCATTATTAAAAAATATATTCTAGACTAGAATGTAATGGGGTCTTTCACCATTTTATTTTATTTTTTTTTATGAAACTTTATCTATATTGAAGATTATCTACACTTTTAAAAAGTCTTAATTGTTATTCATTAAGCCACAATGATTTTTTTTTAAATGTTGTGACGTCATAGTAGAGGTGTTGCTGGATCTAAAACAGTAGATTTAAATCATTTTTGTGACATGAATGTTCTATTTTATTGTAATAATAATAATAAAATAAGTAAAAAAATATATGGATACAATTATTCACAATTTGTACTGTTTTAGATCCTGTAACACCTCTACTATGACGTCACAACATTTTAAAAAAATCTGATGTTCCCAGCACATAACCTCCCGCCCAATACTACTCTTAAACGGTACAAAATACTATTTGATGATACAGAAACATACCTTCTAAATTGTTTATTTTCTATTTATATTTGAGAATTTTAATATTTTTTCGTATATTTATTTAAATTTTTGACATATATTTCACTAGAAAACATCTTCACAATCACAATGACATGTGTCACATTTCATAAAAAATTGAAAATTTTTAAATGTTTCCATGGTGGAATGCAAGATTTGTGAAATCTAATTTCTTTATATTTTATTATCTCTAAATTTAATGAAAATTAATAAAATTAGTGTACTCAAAACACTTGTAAAATTAAATATTCTTCAACTTTCAAAATAACATAAATTGTTGAAAAAGGAAATTTAACCGTGTTTTTCACGAAAAACTGTTAAGGGCATCAAGTAAACTGCTACTTCCGGTTGATCAATTTTATCCAAAATCTAATCAGCTCTTCATTTAAATATAAGAAGCAATAGTTCACAAAATTGTATTTTTTGGTATTATAGTATTTGAGTTATGCGAGACGAAAAAATTGCCACAGACTACACACACACATACATACATACATACATACAGACATCATCGCGAAAATAGTAAAATCGTATTGTAGGGACCCTAAAACGTGCTTATTCATTGAAAACTCACTACCCAATTTTTTTACCAAAAGCAATACCTCCCTTACCTAGAGGTAAGCGGGAGGTAAAAATCATTGTGGCTTAATGAATAACAATTAAGACTTTTTAAAAGTGTAGATAGTCTTCAATGTAGATAAAGTTTCATAAAAAAAAATATTTTTAAAATGGTGAAAGACCCCATTTGCTCTAATTTATATTTCGATAATATTCAATTTAATTGTAATTTTTTATACAGAAATTATTGATTCTAGAATATATATTTCTCAGTGAATAATGTCGGGATAATTTATTTAAAAAGTTGCTACCGTGACAACTTGCTAATTATGACAAAATGAATCGATTATTGACAACTAATGATATATTCCCCATTAAACAAGAAATTTTTATGATATTTTGTTACCATTGGTAAGTTGAAAATTGAGCCAAATTATCTAATATTATTTGATTTCGAATGGTTTCCTTGTAAATTCGGTTATCTGTAGGTATATAGTAAATTTTTAGGAATTTAGTTGTTACAATATTTAACGTTAGATGTTTATGCTCAGAATAAAGTTTTTAAAATTCTAAATACGATGCAATTTAGAGCGAATAATTTTCCATGAAATAGTAGTTTCTGCATAGAAATTGCAAGCAGCTTCATGAATTTCAGAAAAGAGCACAAGCACAAGCACATAAAATCCTAGAATTTTCATATTTGTTTCAAACGCATTTTAAAACGTACTCCTCTCGAGTTAATAACATTTAATTTCACACTATTCGAGTCTATAACTCTGCAAAGGCTGCACTAAAGCGTTCTTTATTCGCAGAAAACAAATTGGAAAAGTTTTGCATTCATCCCATAAAGCAAAGAGAAGCAAATGTGCGGTCCTATAAATACCGAACGCATTTTTATCAACTCACTGGCTGCGGCCGAATTCGCTTTACAAAAATCCCTAGTTATTATACAACTCGCTATATGGTTAAATGGCCCTTGAAATGGGAACGTGGTCAAGGAAGTCTCAAACATATTAAACTTTCAGGACCACATACATTACGGCAGCTACGGTTAGTCCTGCCTGCCCTTCTCATGGCCGTCTGGATTTCAAATGTTTATTTTACGGCGCGGCCAAATAATGAAAATGTTGTGTATCCCCCAACATGAAACGAATTTTTAATGCGCTGCATTTTAATATACGTTATCGCGAATATTGTCAAATCGACCAGATATTTTGTTTCACGGCTAAATTGAGTTTGTGTCCATTCACTATGAAATATTTATTTTTTTATTACTGTCATGTTATTGTAGTTTTAATTATTAGAATCCGGACTGCAATATCGGTAAAAAGGATAAATTTTATAATTGTTTTTTGTTTGGTTGATGGAATAATATGTTTTATTGTCGTTCATTTTTTATTCACTACCCGTTGTGACATTTTATTATTTTACATTTTAATTTAAATCTACTAAATAAATAATTTTCTATTTAAGCTGACACCAAACATGACTCGGTTCATACATAAATATTCCATGGAAATATTTTAATATATGTTGAAATTCTAATTAACTAATAATTAATTTTTTTCAGTTTTGCGTTATGAAATAATTATTTTATCTATAAATAAGTAATTGAACTAGGTTACTGTTTATCCGCATTTATTAAGGCACTAAAAAATTTAGTCTATAAAACTAAAAACTATTCTATAAATTACCAGTTAATGTTTAACGGCCTGTTAAAAATTTTGACCCATGATAACAGACGGCACGTAATAAAAATTGAAATTTTAAATAAACATATATTATTATTGGTTACATTTTTAACGGGCCACTAAAAATTAACCAGTAAGTTACAGAATACGCCCTTACTGCAGTTAAATCACCCTTTGTTTTATTATGTCACAAATAGTTATTTATGTATCAAGGCACTGAAGTTTAACTTTTTATCACGAATATGGCATTTAATTGCCGAGGCCCATAGGGCCGAGGAAAGTAAACCATGTGAGTGATAAAATGAAACTTCAGTACCGCGGTGCATATTAAATTTTATTTGAAATCGAAAATTAGAAGAAAAAAACTATAATAAAATATTATATAGGTTAAGTTTATACATCTGTCAGTTGTCAATTGAAATTGACACTCGGTGTTACCAACCTAGAACAGTGAAAGTTATCGTAAATAACACTCAAAATTATGTGTTTTGTCCTCAATTTCGTCATCGGAATTAATTAGTTAATTCTTCTTGCACATTTTGTTTCATGTTACGTATATATTTACTATTGTACGTCAATATATCTGCCAAAATTATCCTACTTGTACAATAATCATTTAACGGTTGCCAACACTGGGTTGCCCAAAATCGTCGTATAATGGGTTACTTTAGTGACGATTTCTGAGCTTTTATTAACGATTTCTGAGTACTTTAGTGCCGATTTCAAATAAATGTTATTTTTCCGTTAAATTAATTGAATAATTCAGTAGAGTAACTTTGTTTTTTTACTAATTTTTCATGTCATTTTTACTAACTAGATTTTTCAGTGTATGTGCTACAGTTCTCATTTGTACTGTATTATACTTAGTAAAGGAGTCATGATTCATGAAACAGTAAATTAATGGATGAGTCCGTATGTTGTATTTTGGTTACAATTGCAAAACTGTAAAGTAAAAGTTTATTAAAATTTATTTTAAAAAACGGTATAAGCTGCGAAAAATATCTTATTTCTTATTTATTATATACTGTGCGATATAAACGAATCAAACAAATCGATTCTGTTCATATTAGTAGTGTAAACAATTTTCAATACAAACATTTCGAACAATTGTGCAACAAATATGAACAGTTTAAATTTTTTATATTTTTAATTAAACGAAGTGGAACTGCAAGTGTTGTAAAGTTTTACGATCTGAGTTTTTGTGACAATTGCAGAGCAAGAAGCTGAGCCTGAAAGGATTAGAGAACAGGCATAAAAGTTGCTAACTGCAATAATAATAGCATAAAATATTCACGGGATCTCATATTGCTCCACGCAGACATTCTTTAGTTTTTTGAAGCTCTTTACAGAATTTAATATTCTTTGAATGTAGACAAGAAGTAAAAACGAATAAAAATATTTTCCATGCAAATATTCGATTAAGTGAAAAAGAACACTTAAAACGTTTGCATAACTAAGTTTAAATATTTCCGGCTACACGCGAATTCCAACACGGTACTTAGTTTCACTATTTTACACTAAACTATTTCTGCGATACGATAACCGCGAATTGTTTCGCATTCTTGCTAAAACAATTATTGCTTCATTTACAATGCAACCCCGTTCGAATTAGTATTACTCATTCCAAGAAGTTTTCATTTATTACTGTTTAATATTTCATGCTTCAAATTTATTCAATAAACGCACGGAATTATTTCCGTAATAGAATTTACAGTGAAATATTATACTCAGTATGTATGAAATATTTAACAATATAGGAATATATAGTTTGATTGTCCTTCGCCTTTCTCATAAATATTATTTCGTATTTGAATATTTAATGCGTCGATAATTTGTTTGTTCTCATTGCAATTATGATTATAGAAATTATACTGCTAGACGAAAAAATGAGACACTTTGTTTTTATTATTATATTTAAATATTATGTAAGATTCATTTTGACTTTAGTTTTTATTTATTTATTTAAGCGGTCTCAACTGCTGAGGTTATAAGCCTCGGTACCTCGTTTTCGGTGGTGTGACTAGTTTATGTTTATTAATTAAAATATTATTGTTTCTTCATTGTTACATTTTCATTATTGTTTTTAAACTTTTTATGGACTATCAACAATTTTATTAAAATTTGGCCTAAAGTATACTATTAAACTTACAAATTAGTTTTCTTCAATATCAATTTGCAACTTACACATTTATTCATAACATCCTCAATTTGAAACTTTTTACGCAGTTGATTCTATTTTTGAAATAAATACAATTTATCTACGATTGTGCGATATATCCTACATATCCCATTCTTTTCATATAGGTAATGACTTACATTACCTCACTAGTGCGTTTTTTTTTATATTACCGCATTGTTTATTATTATTGGTTGCAGTTATTTTAAACGCATTGTTATATTTTGAAAATTATTTTGATTTATAATTAATTAAATATTTATTTCAATACTTAAAAAAAAAAAATAAAACATACAATATACGGCCTTGTTGTGCAACTTTCACATGCATGCAATAATCTTGTTTATGTCCCACTAATTGCG
The DNA here is from genome assembly GCA_963942605.1 of Poecilus cupreus. Taxonomy (NCBI): domain Eukaryota; kingdom Metazoa; phylum Arthropoda; class Insecta; order Coleoptera; family Carabidae; genus Poecilus; species Poecilus cupreus. The sequence continues at coordinate 23,969,728 of OZ012717.1, read as the reverse complement.
TAATTAACTAATATTGTTCTATGTTCAGTAAACTTCCACATTGAGTTTTAAAATAATGAAATTTCGTAGCTTTTCTCATTCTTGAGTTATTGCATATACGGACACACATCCATCCATCCAATTTCTCACATAGACATCCTCGAAAAAATGGTCAAAACAGGTTGGAGACATAATAACATATATGTATACGTATAAATAAATAAAACTTTAACAGCCATATTGTCGATCTCGGTGGCGTAGTGGCTATGAGCACGCAAGAGGTCGTGGGTTCGAATCCCACTGAAGAGCATGGTCGTTTGTGTTCTCCTAAATTCAATATCATCCACTCATGAGGCTGCATATGACCATAGTAGTTAGTCCGCCTCCCATCTTCGTTATATAAAAAATAACAGCCATATTTGCTTGTATATAATTTAATATAACATGTTTTAATACATGAGTTATACTTATGCTACCCATCAAAGTCGATCGCCAACAATTTTTCAGTTTAAATCTAAAACCATCTGAGTGTATATTTTGTCTTTAATGAATAAAACTTCATAAAACGTTTGTTGAATTTTCTTTGTTTATTCTTCATAGAAATAGATATTAAAGCCTGAGCATGTGACTATTGATTACTTCCTTTTAAAAATGAAGATCGGTTATAGGTAATTGTTCATGATGATTCGCACAAAATAAATTTGTAGAAACTCCTTTAATATATTAATCAAAGTAGTGACAGAACCATTGTGTTCCATTACGAAAACGAATAAATCAAACGTGGTTTCTGACAAACTTCAAAATGAATTTCCGCTATCCATTGATCGGTGTAATCAGCTGAACAATTTTTCGATCAGAAAGGGTTTTCCGCGCTTATTTGCTAGAAAAAAATATCGCGATTCTATAGCCCATGTTATTGTAAATAAAAAATTAATTTTTCTCTTGTGTCGCGTAAAAATTTTATAGTTCCGTCTGATATTAAACTATGTGATATTTTGCTTCGCTGCATAAAGAATTTTATAAATATTAAATGGGTTACGTATATTTTATCGCGTGCATTTTCCGTGCACATTTTCAGTTATACAGCTTTTTTCGGTAGATATTTTTCCTTATCTTATGCCATATTATTTTATAGTACTTCCTTCAGTCTAGCTTCTACTATCGAAAGTAACATGAATTACATGAAACACTGTGTTTGGTTAAATGAGGTAAATAGTTTCGTGGTATGAATCATCAAATTTTCACCACGTTCGAAGAATTTCTGAAACTCGTCCTGCACTAGCAATTTGGAGGCTGTAGTTTGACGACTGGTTAGTGATTTTATGCTTAAAATTGATCATATACCAAAATACTTTAAGCATTATTCCACATCCAGATATATGTACTTGCATTAAGTTATATTATATGATTTCATGTTTGTGTATTTTTGTAATTATACATTTATTTTTGTTATTTGTTCCTGTCTAGTTTCTTAGTTCGCTTGTTTGTATACTATATAGATTAAATTAGTAAATAAATGAATTGGTAAAATGGGTAAATAACGTGATGGATATTTAATGTTGTTTGTGTAACCTGTTCGTTTATAAAATAGATGAATATAAATAAATATATCATCACGCCATTTAACCATTTTGGGTGTAACATTCTGGTTTCGCAAATTTTGGTAATTCACACATTTTTACGCGTGAAATGCAGTTACCAGCCGTGAAGTTTCGCACCCTCTCAAAGTAGAGGAGCAAAATTAAAATGGCTTACACGATGCAATTTATTGTTTAATAAATTGGCAAAATTTTCTTGTCAATAAATAACAAAAATAAATAAACAAAAATATTGTCATCGTTTAATAGGCATCAAGTTTTTCGTTAATTTATTGTGACAATTTCAGTAGTACCAACGCGATATCAGCTGTCAGCTATGCTAGTAATATTTTTAGTTCAGGGCATTACATACAAAAATGAAAAACTAATAAAAAATTCTCTCTAGAATTCTCTGAAAAATTGTCGAAAAATAGAACATAACTTAATTCGTTAATAAATTGATAAAAAAAATTGACAAAAAAATTGTATTACACAACAATAAATTGACAAGAAATCTTGGCCAATTTATTGAGGAATAAATTGCGTCGTGTAAAGCAGGCATAATATTCTTTTTAAATGATTAGTAGGTATAACCTTTTGATTCATGGAAACTGATTAAAATAAAAATCGGATCATGCTTTTCCAACCCTAAATAATTGAACTCAACGTTTCCCTGTCATCTCATGCCTTTTTCTTTCTGTCCATTACTGGTTATTATGAATATTAATACATTTTGCCGATGTTTGAGGAAGAGGAGAAATGGAAAGAGTTTGAGAAGTAAAAAGAAGGTTGGTGCGGATCAAACCAACAATGTTTCTTTTTAAAGTTATTCAAACTGCGTGTAGAAATAAGTTCGGTAACGGCTATAAAATAAACGTTTGCAATGGTTCGGCATTGTTATAAAAGTGCGCCTGCTTGGCAAACATGTATGCAGCACGCGCAGTACGGCGCCATTTGGTTTGCAGATGTGGCAGGCGTTCGGCGGTTGCAATGCACAAAAACCAGCCGTTTCACGCACCACTTTACACACGCGTGCTTTGCGTATGTGCGTGAGAATATCCGCGCGATCTTCCACTCATTGCTTTCAAATTTTCGCGTTATGATTTTGTGCGTGGATTGTGGACAGTTCGGTTTTAATTTGCGAATGTTTTGGTCTTCGAATTGTGGAATTGCGAATTGAAATACGGAAAAATTTGAAATTTATATTTGGTCTTCGGGTTCTATTCAAATTTTTGTTTTATTAATTGCTACGTTTTTTATTGAAAAGTAGATTGCACGAAAAAGTTGCAATAACACCGCGCGGTAAATGCTAACAGTAAGCCGAGCATTTTTCAATACATTATTATTCCCGTCTGGTATTTTGGTGCATTTCTTGTACTTTTGCCTGCCAACTTCATAGCATATGTTTCAACGTAGTTAACACCAGGATTACAATTTACAATGATTGCAATGGATTATCAATTACAATTACACTCTTGTTTTAAATTAGGTAGAGCATTTTCAAATATTAGTTCCAATATCTAAACTACTGATTGGTTCGATGAAGCCTCATTTACAACAAACAAATCTCTAGACACAAATTTTCAACGTCGTATTAGGTGTCAGTGAGTTATTGTTAATTTTACAAAATGTTACAATCTTGATAATTATAGTAAATAGGGGTAATAATTATCAGTTCCGTATTTTCAGTTGTTATACAACAAGAGGTTCGAAAATAATCGAATATACAGTTGAGAGGAAGAGATGTGTTTCCTATTCAAAACATCGTGTCCGCAACTGTATATTCAGATGATTTTCGAAGCTCGAGTTGAATATCTTAAGACTATACAACGAATCAACTAATTATATTAAACAAATTATTTATCTATGTCAAAAATATTAATTGTTGGTTTATAGGTTCATGGATTACATGATTACATATGATTCATTTGTTTGCGACCGAAACACAAATAGTCGATATTATACAGCGTAACTAAAAAAATTGAGCTATCTGATTAGTCTATTTTTCCTATGAGTTGTATAGTCGCAGGTAATATAACAAGTGATATGATTATTATCGATGATATTTTCGAGTGGAACCGACGCTGCAGATTTCACGAGTCCGTAAGACGAGTGAAATATGTGCAGCTTAGGTTTCATGAGCAATATCTTCTATTATTATATCATATCACGAGCTTATATTTAATCAGAGAATATAATGAATAATTATTTGTTCTAAAGCGGATTGAGAACGAGAACGTACCCTAAATGTACTGAACGCAACATATCGGGCATACTAACCTAAGTTTTGTTGTATTAAAATTTCCTATGAGTTGTATAGTCAGTTTTATATTAGATAAATTAATTGAATTTTTGAAATATTGTTGGTAATTACCCGTAAATTTCTAGCGCTGCGAAAAAATATTGTAATTTTTTTGTATTGTTCTACAGTTTAAACATAACCAGCATTTGACCCTCTTAGATAAAAAATAAACTATAGCAATTTGAATTAACAGTTGCGCTTTTACACTTACAAAATTATGTCGTTAATTTACAAGTACTGATTGAGAAGCTAGCAAACTCCAAACTTTCCATTTATATTTAGTAGTATTATAGTTATCATGATCTTTTTTCTGTCAAAAATATCAAATAGCGTAACACCTAACCATGCTTTTATCAAAATGGAAAATGGCACGACATGAAAACTTTTAAAATAATTTTTACACGTAAAGTATAAGTTTATACAATAGATATTACTTTATATTTAAATAATTGTAATATTTCTTGATTACATCACCAATATTTCAATAGATATTTTTTCCACTAATTGTTAAATATTTAAATCAGTAGTTTAACGGGACTTCAACCGATTGCTAATTGTAAGTGGTATTTGTAATTTTAGTGTATAGTTAAATTGGTTATTAATTTTGAAACAGTAATATTACAGAGAAGTTTTGCATATCATTTTGTTAAACTGCTGTCAGAATTGTGTATTGTACTTTAATTAATATTATAGGTACTTAATTTCGTAATTAATTGTTAACACATTATGCTACCAAGCTTCTAATTTTAATTATTATAATCAACCTCTATGGTAGAGGAGCACCAAGATATTAATTAATTAAAATCCTATCTGTATTTTTGCAAATATTTTGTATTGGGACTAATCTAAACGGTCGGCAATTATAGTTATGGAACTATTTTGAAAAACTGCAGTAATATAATTCCGCTGAAACATCCGTTTCAGCAGGGGACGTTGGGGCGTTTTATATGGGGAATAAATAAAACCAGGGCTTTCCGTGCAGAAGTTCCTATTGACATAAAAGCCGAGCTATAAAATAATCCGATCAACAATTTACATGACAAAGTTGGCACAGGTGTCGCGGGAGGAAAAAATCGCTATGGAACAATATTCGCAAATTAAGGTTTAAAATTGTACGTCTAGCGTAGCGCGCGCTAAAAAATTCACTAAATCGATTCGACATTGTGCTTCTATAAAATTCTTCCGAAAATAGCAGGCTGGGAAATCTTTCTGTCGTTCCACGCCTGTAGAATCTCACATTTGCGACAGTGGCGTGCATAGGGGATTTTTAAGGGCTAGCACGTTTAATACCTACATTATTAATGAGACTGGAATATGATATATTAATGTGTCATGTTTACTAAGTCCTCTTGAATAATTAAAATGTTTATGCAAAAATCGTTGACAGTATTTCCTCCATTCGATGCTCAAATAGATTTATGGACATTGCATTATTAATTAATGTGACTCGGTTTTATTGCTAGGCGCATGCTAATGCAATTATGATGCTTTCGTTTAATTTATTTATGTATTTGGCTTTACTTTCTTCAATCCACATAAACATTTCTTATATTATGACAGTATTCAATACTTACACAAGATATATTTCTCAGTAAAATGAAATATAAATCAGGGATTACCAACATTATATCCGTGATCCTAAGCAAAAAAAGTATTAGCGAATATAACTTGAACTTATTGTATGATGTATATTTTAACTTAACCCCTGCGGTACTTCCTCCACTAACTTCTTTCGAACCGTGACTCAACGGTTGGTAACAGTATATTATTTTTCTACTTCGGTTTACTATAGCTCTGCAAACAAGTCGCTTACAGAGCCAATAAGTGCACTCACTGTTTTCGTCGCTTTTCATTTTCTAGTACTGGTGTGAATGCTTTCGAAACTGACAGATAAATGACATGTAACCTCAAAAATTGCTTTAAATTATAAATCTTTTATCTTTTCTCTAGTTTTTGAAAATAAAAAGTAAAGAAATTTGTTTGTGTGTAATTGTCAGTTGTATGCGTTTGTACTGCATTAAAACTTAAGTGCGGGGTAAATTAATAAATCATTTAAGTTTTAGTTTGTAAACTTGTTGCTGCCACCATAAGTGGGAAAATTTGATTCTTTTTTTGTGATAGAGATAAAAATAGTATTTTTCTTCAAACGTCATAAAAGTACGTATTTATATTCAACAAGCTGAAGTTCAATATTTCGCCGCCGGCGTAAAAGTGTCTCCTTGGTAACACATTTACTCCGGCGGCGGACAAAGTAAAATATTATGCAAAATAGTGAGGTTATAATTCAATAATCTGACAGTTAAGAATGAAACAAATAGACAAAAATAACAAAACAACATATTTTAAGGTAACTAGAAATGCTGAACAAAACAGAATGTTGAACATTTTTTAATAATTTATTTTTTTATTTTATAAGTTTGAAGAAAAAATGACATGTATTATTCGGAGTAAATGTGACTTTGTGTGCTACACATGTATACCCCTAATAATAAAATATGCTATTACAAATAATTTCAAACCGAATACGCGAAATCCCTCTTTGGCCTGATGAGCGGAAAATAGATTCACGCGCGGAAATTTTATTTCTACTATTGTATTTTGAACTACTAAAACCAAATATATTTTTTTATTTTCCAATAACAATTTGTGAAAATCAAGTAATTTTGGAATTGAAATTATCAAAAAATAACAGAGTATTTAAGTATAACCTTCTCTGTTATATGGAAAATTCATTCATTCAGGTTCGTGAATGCGAGAAATGTGAAATTCTCGAAATCTAAAATAAGTAAACAATTAAGCACCCTTAAAATGTAAAACAATTCTTATTGCAACATTTCTTATTCTTATTAACATATTTATGTTGAGACATGGCAGCCGGAAGAAATTATGAACTGGCTACATCTGATAAAAGATAAAAGAAATAAAGAAAGAAACGTTTTTATAAAAGTTGTGGTATTTAGGGTAGTATTCCGTGTGCAAACCTGTACTTTATATTTGGTAATATATCGCCCAAAAATGTCCCTTTATTATTTCCTCAAGCCATAAAACAAAACAGCCCCCTTGGGAAAAATAATAGAACACCATAATAGGACGTGTAGAACCAAAAGTCGCTAGTTCTCATCAGATAGAACGCTCAGCTGTCGTGGATTTTAGAACACGGAAAAGTGGCCGATCAACCAAGTCGTCAACATGGATTCACGGCAGTTTCACCGGCTGCACAACTGGCGGATTGCTTCGTGTGTTGTGCGTACAACCCCGAAGAGAACCGAAGATAAGGCGAAGGAGTGACATTCGCGAAGATAGCAAACGATATATGTGTCTCACGTAACCAACTTCAGATGGTTGGAACGCGTGTAGAATGGCCCAGTCATAGCCGGGAATATTTAAATCATCGGCTTCTTTTTTTACAACCAATTAATTACCGTAGCTATTGACTACATTTCATATTCATAGTTTACTTGTAAAACTAAAGAAACATCAATATATAAATAAAATTTGAGCGCAGTCTGAAAAACTGTACCATTGCATGGAGCAATTGAATGTCAAATTATAATTATACATGTATAATGACAGCATTCAATTCAATTTAAAACGAGTTTTACATATTTAATTACCGTCATCTTTGCCACTATATTTTTATATTCTCTTAAATATATGCGTTGCTGTTATTATCGTGTGAGAAAAAATAAGAAACAGTACATTCATTTGCATTTGTTGGTCGCATAATTATAACTATTCACCGGTCACAAAAAGTATTGAACTGTAAAATATGTGTCCCTAAACACATGTTTTTAATTCGGCCGTGGAAATGGAAATGCATAGCGCACTTCGTGGATTGGTTCGTACTAATTATGTTCGTGTGGTGTGAGTCCAGACAGACGAACAAGACTGTAATTATAGTATCCGTCCATGCATTATTTCAATTTGCATTGTTTTTATTTTTACCTTTTCCCTAGCGAGAGAAGCATTTTTTTAAATGCTCGGTATTTTTTACGTCATTTAATTTTGTTGTTTTCACCTACACTTATCCGGGGAAATCAGTGCAGTTCGTTCAAAAAGGATAGAGGAGCGCAGAGTACTTAAATAAATAGTTAGCAGTTTTGAAGTTCCTGTTTATATTTATAAGTATAAATAAATAAATATATCATCACGCCTTTTACCCATTACGGGTGTGGCACTCTGCTTACGCAGATCTCAGTAGGTGATATATTTTTTCGTATGAAGTGCGGTTACCAGCCGTCAAATCATAGCCACCAAGGATGTTAGTGGAGGTGGAACCACAGGGGTAAATTTAAATTTGTAACTGTCGGCAGTGGGATTCGAACTGAGGATCTCACGATCCACAGTCCGACACGTTACCACGGAGCTATTTACCTATTTATCTATATTTGTTTGAAGTATTTTGCTCCAAAATCATTAGGGAACGACATATCGCTATATGAATAAATTAACATATTATATTATAACCCGGGGTATACGTTAATTAAAGTAACCTAAATAAATCATGCTATTATATTTTATTCCCTATTTTATTATGAACATTAATAAACACCCTGTATATCTAATCTAAAAGCTAAGCTGTTGAAGTATGCAGGCTGATGCCCAGCTTGGTACTTGGAAACTAAATAATAATTTAATTATTGAATTTACTGACAGTTTTCCAATAAATAATTTTGATTACATTTTAATTTGATTTTTGAGTGTCTCATTATTAAATAATGTATTCAAATATTATATTTAATTTATACGGTGCTTTATTAAATTATTGATACAATGATTTCCGTATATAGGTTTATTACAAATATTTAATTATTTACTGTATTAATAATTAAAAATTATTTTAACAAAGTCAATTGTTGACATTAGTAAATATTTATAGATACATAGATAATAAATATAATCCAAAAAGGGAATCGTTGCTATTATTGAAATATATTTATTTAGGACGTAAAAATGCACATGACGTCTACGCCAATGCATTCCTTGGCGATTTTCGTCTAGACACTTTAATGCACCGCACGTTGAGAAACGGTTCCTCTTGATATACACACTGCAGCCGCTGATTTCAGGGGAATTAAATTCTATTGTTTGAGATCTCGACCGAAAGAACCCTTTCTGAATAATTAAAACTTGAAGCGGGAATAAAGTAAACGCGGCCCGAAAGATTTCCTTGCCCGCATCAAAGGAATAAGTTTTTCACAATCGCATTTCTTATATAAAAAAGGCTTTTCTGAGGTCAAAAGTCCGTTAAAAACGGAGATTTCATGTTTTTAGTCAAAAGTTCGAGGTCTGTTTGATTCTCCGCGGAGTAAATTTTTTACTCGATATTGTTGCAGGCGTAGGTATTCTTTTTATCAACCGGTTTTTGTTACGCCGCATATTCTAAACTGTATTTTTACAAGGGAAAATAAATATTTGATACGCCCGTTCATATTAACCTTACTGATACATTTTTTACTGGTACACATTTTTTACCTCGCGCTCATGTACATAAAGGAAATATTGTGACGGGTCAAAATTTTTGCTGTGAATTTTCAATAAGTACGTTTTAGGGTTCCTGAAATACGATTTCGCTGTGTATAACAATGTAGTTGTCCACTAAAAATCAAAACCTAATGACGATATTAATTTCAACTTTCATATTTAGAATTTAGATGGATTTTCAATCATACCTCAGTTAATAATTGATGTTAAATTTTGTTGTCAGAAAAAATATGTAATAGATATTTATGTTATAAGTTAGGTAAATGAATTTTTACGATACAAATAGCATGTTTCCAGACGAGGCGACGAAGGAGCCGGATGAAGTACCGTGGAAATTATTAATGGACATATGACGTACCTGTTTTGTATTTTTTGACGAAAGTTTTCTTTCTTACTTCCTTTCTTTCTTTTATAAAAATCAGGCTGCTTTGGTCTTAATAAAAGAAAATAATGATAACAACTAATTTTGTTTTGTTGACATCAGCGGAAAACAATATTGTAAATTAAATTATATTACAATATTGTTTAACAAACAATACCATAAAAAATAATAATACTCTAAAATCTCGATTACCACATTGAAAGAAATCTGTTCGATACATTATGCAAATGTAATACTATAAGAAATAATAATTTATTATTTATGAGGGATTATGATGGAAGATGAAGTTTGCTCCAAGAGGCGAGTAATGCATACCATCCTAGTGAATAATAACCATAATCCTGAATATAATACTATACTTTTTCTACTCCTGTAAATTCAGAAATCGCTTTTAAAAATGATCGAAATTTTTTAAAAACAGATGTGAAAATGTCAACATAAAAATACACAATGACAACTGACTACATGTCAACTGTCAGACGGCCATTACTTGGTGCATCACGTCTTCAAAATAACCGTGAATTATGGATTTCTGGCACTGTGATTGGTCGAGAAGAGTGAATTATGGATTCGTGAAAAATTCTTTTTGTTCTTTAAACATTATATCAAATTATATGTCATTAAAGTTTCGTGCACAGTTATAGAAACACCCTGTATACTGTTACATCAGAATATTCAATCTTATATCGTTTTAAAATCGGATTATATTTTTATGTGTAGCTTTGATCTTAAATCGGACCGTATGTATCCAATCACTAAATAATCTGAGCAGAGTTTTGAACAGATATCGAATTCCTGAGTGGCACCCTGTATGACTTCAACATTTGGAATGTTACCTACTTGATGCAGTCTTCAAGAAACGGAGTTCATTTTCGTACAAATAATCTGTATTCTCATCCCGTCCGCGTTCAAGGTAAAAAGTATATCGAGCGAATATTGAGGAAAAATTCTGTGATCAGCATCACTTGTTTCACTTCCAAACCACCACTTTTTCCGACGTAAAAAATTTCACAGCGGAACTCAAACTAACTTGTATCTTTAAAAAGAGTTGCGAGAAGAAAAAGTTTAAACCCAGAAATAAATAAGTCTGGAATCTCTTGGACGTTTTGCATGGCTGTTAGTGCAGATACTCGCCGGTAGGTCGAGTTTTTCAAGGGGGAGGCTGGAACTTCTGGCTTGTGAAGTTGCCGAGCCAAAGAAAATGCGGTTATCGGAGCTTTCCGACAGGCTGGACACCACCCTATGTACTGTGGGGCTTTTGAGCTTTTCTGAACCCTGACCAGCTACCGATGTTCGCTTTTAATTGTCGGCTACCTGAAAGATTCAGAACTTGACACATGATTTCATGGGAAAGATTGCATAAATTAATTAATTAAACCATTAACCCATTGTGGGTGTGGCACTCTGTGTCTCTTTTGTATGTGTGAAGTGCGGTTACCAGTCGTTTAGTCACGATCTCCAAAGATGTTAGTAAATGGGGTACCAATAGAATAAAGTTGAAGTAAATTTTCGAGAAGCTATTTAACTATATTAGTCATAGTAGTTACATTTAAAAATAAATGTATTTTTTTTTTTTTTTTTTTATTATGAAGATGAGAGGCGGACTAACTACTATGGTCATATGCCGCCTCATGAATAGATGATTATGAATTTATATGAACAACACAAACGACCATGCTCTTCAGTGGGATTCGAACCCACGACCTCTGGCGTACTAGGCTAGCGACATAGCCACTACACCACCGAGATCGGCAATAAATGTATTATTATTTCCGTTCTGTACTGTTTGGTTTCCAGTAACGTAAATCGCGGAATATAACAGTATATTTATGTAACAAGTTTTATAAACATCTCTTTATCACTAGTTTTTCGGGAACGAGCAAAGCGAGTAGATCAGAAATGAGTATCTAGGGAGTTTATATAAAGATTAAGAGTGACTTATACTTTTATTACGACCGCAAACTATTATTTCCACATTAAGATTAATTATTTTATAATACATATACATAGCTAGAAAATTATATTTGAGTAGATGTATGGGAAGAGTTAAATTTTGACAATTATTAAAAGAAATCATTGAAGTTCACTTCAGTCTGTATCTGTACTTTGTTACTTTGCGCCATGGAAACCAGAACGTGACAATAATAACGGGAGTACAAAATAGTATATTATGTAACAAGTTTTATAATTAACTATTACATAACTGAGTTACGTAATAGAATATTTCACAACTGATATTCAATTTTAAATCAAATGTCATGCATATGCATGCTCTAATATTAAATAAAATAATTTAATGCTTGGCAAATATTAGCAATAAATAATTTGGAAAGTAATTTGGAATTAGATAAAATATAGTACGTAATACGTTATGAAAAGCGATATTGTTTAACTTATTAAGTAAATAATTATTTTATATTTTGTTTCTAAGGCAAAGCTGTTATGACACCAAAAGTAGTTTTGTAACAACTTAATCGAGTTTTATAATAGAGCAGTACAATTTATATTTTCAAGGTTGGGAGCTCTATTCAAATGACATAATGTAAAAAAATATCATGTCACACTTCGCTAAATAAATAAATACAAATTGTAAGAGTGTTATTTTTGTATAATTTTGAATTTAAAAGCAGATGTTAAGAATAATAAGTAGAAGAGCTAAGAAAGAAAAGGTTAATTAAATAACAATTGAACATGTTTATTGTTTACAGTTAAATTGCATTTTTTTTTAAATAATTATTAAAAAACTAACTTCAGCCTGTGTATAATAACAAGTCAGTGACCAAAATATTTGATGATGATTTGGTGTGAATACCTTAAATGATATTTTAATACCTGGAATAGAAAAAGTGTGTTTTTACGTGCGAAGTGTGTTTACCTGCTTTCATATCATGTCATGACCATTTAAGATGGTGCCAGTAGAGTAGTTTTTGTGTAAAAATTTCCTCATACATGTGCATTGTTTTCGTATTATGTGGAGTAGTAAACAGATAAATATTTAATTTATCAACTGTCATTTTTCCACAGAGCTATTTATCCTGTTTAATATATTTTTTTTTGTAGATAGTAAAATTTTCTGCATTAGTGAAATTGAATTTTTAACGTTTCCGTTAGTTTTTATGCGAAAAACTGCATGTAGCCTTTGTAATAAATTTTTTGATGCATAAAATTTAAGTGTAGCCTATATAAACTACATTTTACGATCATATACCCGTATCCATAAAACCTCCAGTTCTGGAATATTCTATAAAGTAATTAAATTCTTTGATCTAAGTCGGGTAAAGTTAATCAGGAGCTATAAGTCCTGTAATTAAATCTAAAACGTCTTGCAATTCGAAAAATCTTTAATAGAGTGAACGTTTACTCCCTGCGGGAGCTATCTAACGAGCCTTCACAATAGAACATAATTTCACCGCACGCCGCCCCTGTACACAGCGAATAAATTGTCGGAAAAGGGGAAGGGTGATTTTTATTCGAAGTTCTATACAAGCAGTCAGAATTCTCCCTCATCTGCAATTCCCTGCTGAATGCGAACGTGCAAGATAATATTGATACGCTAGGTGTCTGCAGTTTGCTGAAAGGTGCCGCGGTTATATATTGTGCAGATAAGAACATTTGTACTGTCGTAATTTCCGATGACACTTCGTAAACTTCCAAACGGTATTGCTTAATTATCGCATCTATACCACTTTCTCACAATTGTTATTCATTACGGATTCCTTTACTGCTCCATATCACATTATATTGCACAGCTTTCATTCGTATTGTACTTGCATTTTGAATGATCCAATTCAGATTGTCATATAGATACAAACTCATATTTAGTTATATAAAATTAACTAGCGGGCCCGGTAGGCAGATGTCCTGCCACAGACCTCGCTATATATAAAATTTCGGTGTTCCGAATTCTCCTCCTAAACGTCTAGACCAATTTTGATGAATTTTTTTTTGTATTTGTGGGGTCACTTGGATGATCAAATGCTTGTCATGAATATGTCAGGAAATATTAAATCTAAATTTTTGGATCTCGACAACAGCCCAATGGGAAAATAATGAGTTTTTAAAATATAAATTTATACCTTTTCTCTTTTCATTGTACTGGACCATCATTATATTCATCTTGTACTTATTTTTAACTTGTATTACATGATAATGTAATGAATATATATATTTTTTAAACAATTCAGTGGGCTGGGCATATCTCGAAAAAACCCGGATTTTTGACAACCGGTCGTAATACCAGCTAATAGGAGTATATTTTAAGAGTAATTTGACGACTATTATATGTACACTAAGAAAATTTAATCATATTTTTTGTACTACTTCTTGTCAAATTCCTTATGTCTTTTAGACTTTGTAGTAAATAAATATATTATTATCATTATTATCAACAATAATATTATTTGTGATAATGTTTCTCTAACTTTTATTTAATACAGTAATTTTTAAAAGGAAAACGACCACAATGTAGAACTATGTAAATAAATTTTTAGTTGGTCTGAATATATCAATGTTGCTATAATCTAGGGTATTTAATATATGACAAATCATTTATTTGAATACATTTTGCATAGTAAATATGGCAAATATATTATTTAAAAATTCATCCAGCATCTTTAAAAACTAGTTTCCTTTGCAGCAAAATAACTAAAATGCATCCTGTATCAGTCAAATTAGTCTTTACCATGAAGAATCCTCAATTGGCCGGCAAAACCGGGGATTCAGACTGAAAAATTTTGACTGCAGTCCTGAGTAGTTATTTCACTAAAGGCCTGTGTCCACGGTGATAGAAATCGGTTCGAGATCTCGGACATAGTTCTCGAATCAAAAACTTGGATCGTGGACAATACCAACTTGGACGAAAAAATCGAATAGAAAACTATGATGAAAAAACGCGTACTGTCTGATTTTTTCGTACTAGTTGCTAACTTTTTATAGATGTTACCAAATTAAAATTTTGACGTTTAATGTTTGAAAATCTGAAAAATTTTCAATCAAAGCTGAAAATTAGTATTTTCAAACAGTTTCTGAAACATGAAATATATTTTTTATTTATTTCTGATATAAACAAATTTAATTTACTTATGTCAGAATAATTTCTTGAGTTATATTTTATTAGTTTTTAGTATTGATAGAATTGACTGAAGCTAACTTCATAAATTCGGCTAACCTAACATTTGTTGTCATACAAGTTCACTATTTATGATACAGAACTATATCCGAGATCTCGGACCTATTTCTATCACCGTGGACATAGGCCTTTATTGTTCTTAATATTTTGAATTTAAAATTATGAATTTTATCATTTCTTGTGAATTTTAAATTATTATTATTAAGAGCAACAATATTTACAATGAACACACAATCATTTAATTAAAATTAACTCATTCTCTTCCTTATTGTGGTTATTGTCTGAGAATTTTTTCTTTGCAATTTATTTATCCACGTTTTTTCCAATTTCCAGAGACTCCTACTAAATGAATATTTGAAATGAGGCATTTTCGGCGTGGGTGTTGTAATGAGCCGACAGTGATAAAATTTTCCGAGTGTAAAGGGTTGAAGCCCCACGGAATCCATTTCCGATAAGAGCATTAGGGTTGACGACTAAATTTTTTGCAACATTAAAAATGCAGAATTGTTTTATTCCATTATACAAATGTTGTAAAAACCGAGTTATCGATAATCTGGGACCGCGTGACGGTTAATCATCTCTGTGTAGAAATAATCCGATTGTAAGCTTTGCAAAAAATACCTACTTGCTTCCCCTTTTTTCGGCACGCTGTAAAAATGTCAGCATTTGGAAAACAAATGATGCTTGGCTCGTGTCGCTACGTGAGTCATCAGAGAAATCATTTTTCTCTTCTCGTAATCCCACGCAAGCCGACGTTGTATTTTGACAGTACACACTGCGTTGTCTGTGATAACATTCAAATACGCGCTGAATTATGCCCGAAAAAATCACTTGCGTAATTATTGCTTTTTTATAAATATTGGTTTCTGCTTAAATAATCGAATCTGTTGCATGGATTTGCTGGTTTAATTAAAAATAGAAAACAAACATTGGAACATTACGATTCGTTTGCAGTTCAACGATTTTAAAACGGCTGAAAAACATTCCGGTAGAATTTAATTTCACTTTCCATAGAATATTTACCTTTTGCTTTTAACGTGATAATAATAGTTAGACAGTAAAATAGTTTATTTTCTTGATTTATACGTACAAATAAATATTGAAAAAAAAAATCATCAGTTGTGCAATAGTTATTTGCTATCAAGGCATTAAAGTATAATTTTTTATAACAAATATGAAATTACAAATCTCATCCTCAGTAGAACTAAAAGAGGGGTATCATTGTAACTACAGTACAGCTTTCTTGTGGTGCGGTTCACGTCACTATCTTCTTGTCACTTTTGCTGATTTGCAATAGTAACGTGAACCGCACCACAAGAAAGCTGTACTATAGTTAACAATTAACCAAGCCAGAAGATTGAATACCCGATGTTTCTTTATATGTTGAAATATTTTTCAATACTATTATAACAATTGTAAACTAACTTTGCTGTTACGCCATTGAATCTGTATCATCATATTTTGCAAGGTACTTATTCCTTTATAAGTTTGGTACAAGTTTATGAATGAGAAATTTTGAAAACTCAAGAAAATTCTTCTTTAGTTCTTTTATCTCTAAGAAGTCGTGACGTAACAGCTGGCATTGTGAGTGAAAAATATATCATGTACCTACCATGAATGGATAAAAAGGTATGAAGGTATATTTCTTTACGTAACATTCTAGTAAAGTCAGAATGTGCTGGATAAATTTATCTTTGACAAGAATGAGTTGACGTGGAGAAACAGTGAGTGAGTTATCTGCAGTTGGGAGTCGGTAAATTCCATTGTGCGGTTTGACAAGAGAAGTCATGTAGTCATGTAGCAACCCTCTTGGCTGTTGGCAAATCCTCAAAACTAGCACACGTGATCCGCGGAGCCATCACGCATGCCAGGCAAATTCATTTAGCGTGAGTGAGGCGCGTGATATCACGTGCGCTTCGAGCACTGAGCGCAGAAAGAAACCATGGCCAAAGTAAATTAACCAAAAGGAGAGACAGCGGGCAGCGTAATGGCCACAGAGGAGCCGTAATAATGCGTGTTCCGGACGGGGGAATGCATCTGCAAAATGACAAACTGCGGGGGAAAGCAAAATTGTGTTAGGTCCGAGGCTCCGTCGCCGCAGAGGATAACGATCCCTGCGCCGCCAGTCGCGCGGGATTGCACTAAAACAGAGTTTCCTTTGCGCTAATTTATCTCCGTAATAAATTCTTCCAATTTGTAGGCGACACAGCGAGCTGTCTGACACCGATAGTTGAAGAAATATTGTTTTATGCAGGTTGCCCAATTGGGATTTCCCCTTAGACCTTGCAGAAATGAATATCTTAACAGACTGCTTGGGGTTGCTACACTTTCATTCTTACAACGAACTTTACACCCTCAAACCGACGAACTTGTTAATGTAATCATTTCTCCACTAAATTCTCTGCATTTAAATTACTCACTATCAGAAATTAATATTATCTACCTGACTGGAATACTGCTATGAGATAAATACCATTACACTGTGAATCATGAGATACGTATTTTTGTATCCATTTCTACATTCAGGTTTTGCAGGGATTAGGGTTGCCAGGCGTCTGAGAAAAATATAGTAAACTAGCGGACCTAGTAGGCAGACGTTGTCCTGCCACAGACCTCGCGATCAAAATATATTTATTTATATATCAAAATCCGCTGTTCGTAATTCTTCTCTTTCTAAACAAACGGCCTGAACCACTTTGATTTTCCTGAATGATCAAATGCATAAGTCATGAATAAAACCCAGGAAAATTTAAAAAAAATTCTGAATATCGACAACAGCACCACATATTGGGTCTAACTGTCGCTAAAAACCATCCAGGTAACTCCATAAGTACAAAGAAAAAATTTCATCAAAATCGGTCTAGCCGTTTAGGAGGAAAAGAATTACGAACACACGCACACCGGAATTGCATTATATAAAGATAAGCTTGGGGTGGAGAGAGGGGCAGAGTGAGAAAATAAATTCAAATTATATAAAGTTTAATGCAAATCTCTTGTGATATATAAATATTGTTTTACAATGTGTTAAAAATTGGCGGCAAGCATTCGGTGAATGTAAATGAACTAGAATTGTATTTCGGAACACAAAATTAAAATAGGGTTAGAATAGAACATAAATAAATAAAATAAAAATAAATATATCATCTCGCCTGTTACCCATTGTGGGTGTGGCAGCCTGCTTACGTAGATTCTAGTAAATGATTATATTTCTCGTAAGACATGCGAATTCATAATATCCCTAGATTGTTAAACCGATAAGCATGGCAAATATTTTCTCAGTGGGTCATCCGTGTTTTCGCAGTAAAATAATTTATTTATGTCCTTTATGTTTATTTTGATAATAGTGAATAGAGCGTGAATAAAGCGGACCCATAGTGTTCTCCACTTTTACTTATCTTCTAGTTTTTCCTACACTTTTGGACCCCACTCGAATTGGATAGATACCGTGTCGTGATGATATATTAATTAGCAATGCAAAATAATTTATAAATTATAGTTTTCAAACATCGTCTTATCCCGTTTTTATGTACAGAAGTGTCACAGTGAGTTGAAAAATTCATTAGTCCCAATTTCCTTCGATTACCAAAGACAGCAAAATAACTGGCAAGCGCGATATAAAAGCATTTATTGGCAAAATCGTTGTTAACATTAATCATGTTTTTGTTGCGTTTCTTGTGTACCCTATTAAATTACATTTGACAAACCTGTTCGTCATTCACTATGCGTTGTATGAGTCAGCACTAACCTAATTTCACAGCAGCGACTGCGACTCACATCCAAAAGAAAACTTTGTAACAACGTGAACTGGGAGACTACCCTTTTTTATTACTAAACGTACTACTGCACAAGGCTACATTTCACACCTATTGCTTGCCTTGGTTTTATCTCATTCAAACAAAAAAGGTATTATTGTTATAGTCCTCTAAATTGTTTAATGCCGTTCTCGAATCTTAGTTTAGTGCTCAGTAAAAGAGTTCGAGGATCGCAGGTTTATATAGGTCGAATCCGAAGTTTTGTTTCCAATTTCGTCCAAAATTATATACGAATACACTTCTTTGTTTTGATGTATTTCTAAAGCACCTCCAAACAAATTTTTATTATATTTCCGATATTGATCAAAACTTTTTCAATCTATCCCAGCAATTTTTAAATATTTTATAAAAGAATATTTATTGGAAAGTGTGTGAAATATTATGTACCTATTGCGTAATTTTGACTTAGTTTATGTCATGTATTTTTAAAAACTTAAAATAAATTCTATTTTATATTAATAAACCTAGTCAAATCATATTTCAACCTAAATTATAAAAACCAATACTTCACTTATTTTTTCTTTTAACATCATAAAAGGGCGTTTTAATATATTCGTATTCAACAAGCAGAAGTTCAATATTGTCGCCGCCGGCGTAAAATTGTTTCCTTCGCAACACTTCTACTCCGGCGGTGGACAAAGTAAAAATTATGAAAAATAGTGAGGTTGTATTTCAATAATTTGACAGTTAAAAACGAAATAAATGAACAAATGTAACAAAATAGCATATTTTATGGCAACTAGGAATCCTTAATAAGATAATAATAATTTTTCTGACGTTTTGGGCATTTTTAAAGATTTATAATTCGAATTCGCATGTTATTGTCTGACTCGCTTCGCTCGTCGTTCCAACTTACATGCTCACCACACAAAGTATCACATTTACTCCTAATAACACAACACAATATACCATTATTTCATACTGTATCACATTCGCATTTCACCATACTAATTTCAGTCCAGTAAATTGAACTTTGTAGTATTACTATTTTTTTATTTGATCCATAATATCAATCTATATTAAATATTGTCATAAATGTTAACAAAATGAAATTGGTTGCTATCATTATTTTTTCATTTTTATTCAGACCAAGACGATCTGAGATTTCTTCAAGTAAGAAAGAAAGAAAGCAAGCAAAGTTTCGTCCAAAAATGCGATGCAGCTGTGAAATAAACCGTTGTTTGTTATATGCCCGATAATGATTTTTACGGTATAAAATGAATAAGTCTCAATTTGTATCGAACTGCAAAAATGGGTACCCATGATCGAAAAATGACATTGTTCACCATATAAAATTTCTTCTCGAAATGCAAAGCGTAAATATCTTTGTTCTGTTGCTTCACCTGATAATAAGTTTTTATTGTCACTTTTTCTCTAGAATATCTGATTTGAAATAAGGCTATAAAAAGAGAAATAGAGTAGGATGATAGTAGATTTTAAATAATAGAGTACTGGTGAAGTAGGTGAATTGACAATGTACTGATGGGAAATGCCTACTTATCTCAGTAATTTCTCGTCTACTCCACCTCAGAATGTATGCACAAAAACATTCAATATTTTCTGGAAGTCCCAGTAGCTCTCGAGATTTCCATCAATTCTCTCTTATATATTCCTGTTCAAATACACTGAAGAGTGATTTCCGATTGCGTTATTGTAGAATCACTGCGATATTGATTCAAGTTTGCTATCATAATACTCCGTAATTTAATAAAGTCATGCCGTAGGTAAGATATCCCGCTAAATGTATTGATTCGTTCGATGTTCTGACGCGATCGCGAACCTACAACTCGTGTCAACGTCTTCAGCGACCCAAGGTTAAAATTACAATCAGTGTCTTAATGTCTGCAGAGGCTATAAGAGGATTCTCAGGGCTGCTGATACGTCGCTCTCTGTCCGCAGCAAGGGAGATGGGTAGGTTTGTCTCTCTTCGATATCCCTTGTACCGGTTGCAAGCCGCTTGGCAATTACCAGTAATCAGCGTTAAGAACTTTCGTGAAGTGTACAAACGCTGCCACTGCTGGTACGTTTTGTTGTTAGCTGTGCACACACTGCGTAATTGCTTCTCTGATCAAAGTTTTGAAAGCACTGAAAGGAGCATATGTGAGAAACATATCTACGAAGTGTACCTCTCTTTAGATATTTGTTTTGGAGTCTTGTGTTGTGGGCGTGGTTGGTCCAACTTTAATTAGGCAAATTGGTTTCCAGATTGAATTACTTTTATTGTATATAGGGAGCAGAATTTTATTTATAGGGCAATAAAAGGCTTTCGGTGTTTCGTTTTACGTTCGCTGTAAAAGCTTTCAAGTAGAAAAATATCTTATAACACGCTAATATTGTTTTTAGAAATATATAAATTTCAAGAGTTTCTCCTAGTTAATAAAAAATTTAATTTCGAATTTCAAAGGGAAACTTAACATTTTTTTCATTAATCCAATAATCTGCAGCAGTTGTAAGAACAGAACATTACAGTATGAAAAAGAAGGTAAGACGCAAAAATATACATTTGCTGAAGAATGCAAAGCTCTTCTTAAATAGCTTTCCTTGCGTAGCAAAGCAGCAAAAGCGATTTCCGTCCTGAACTTTTTCCTCCTGAGCTTCTTCGTTGATTAAAAGAATTCCGAGCTTTTACAGTTTTTAATTAATCCCGATTATTTCCCGGACGGACACGCCCATCAATATTCACAATCCGCTTTGTACGATTCGGGAAAAATCAGCCAGGACGCACTCAATGCTAGAAATAATTTTACTTGCAAATTTGTCCTTCGTGGGGTCGGATAATCCGTCTTTTGTGCGGAATTTATTTATGCCGGACGCATCGGCCGTCCACACGTCTTTGGGGAGCGCGACTGCCTTTCCGTCGCCGTCGCCCTTTCCTCCCGCGAAGGGAAACGAGAAGCAGACACAGAAGTCAAATGGAAGGGACGCCTAACGCGCTGTCGGACACACATAAACCATCCGTGGAAATCAGTTTGCGAACGGTCAAATTTAATTTGAATTTCCCTTCAAGGAAACTGGTCAAGTGTACTTTACCGGCGCTAATGCTTCACTGGACAAATGCAAACTCCACATTTACTGAGCTCAAGTCACACTGGATATTAATATTTTTTATCATTTTTGATGAATATACAATCAGGAAACCTATTCTGCGACATGTCACTATTATTAAGGACGTTACATTTTAATAATTTTTTGTTTTCGAATTTCAGTATACACTGTTTTCAGAAGATGAAAGCTTATTTGCTTTAACAAAATTATATGTATACAAACGAAATCGTTTGCTAGAACAGTTCAGAAATAAACTTATATAAAATAGATTTTAAATTGAAAAATATGAAATTTTTCTCCAAACTTCATAAAAGTACATTATTATGTATTTGTATTCAACAAGCAGAAGTTCAATATTGTCGCCGTCGCCTGGGCAACACTTCTACTCCGGCGGCGAACAAAGTACAATATTATGCAAAATATTTAGGTTGTAATTTAATAATTTGAAAGATAAAAATAAAACAAATAATCAAAAATAACAACACAGCATATTCTACGGCAACTAGAACAGAATATTTTTTGAAGTTTTGGGCATTTTTGACTGATTTAAAAAAAAAATGGCATGTGTTATTCGGAGTAAATGTGACTTTGGGTGTTTCACATGTAATTGTCCGACTCGCTTCGCTCGTTGTTTAAACTTACATGCTCAGCATACAAAGCATTACATTTACTCCTAATAACACAATGTATGTCTCAGATTAAAATAATTGTATACGATAAAAAAAGTACCGAACTATTCGTTAAGCTTAGGATATAAGATGCTTTTTCTGAAAATTTCATAATAATTAGAAAACTAAACACCATTATTTACTAAGCAATTACAAGTATTGGTAAATTTTCAGAAAATCATATCTACTGTACTATTTTTTGTGTATATTAATGAAATACCCTATATCTTAGACAGTAAGTCATCAGTGAGATCTGTCACTTAATATGATGTCGTATAAAGTGTAGTTGCGTTCGCCGCCAACAGATAGCGTTGCGAAATATCACTAGTGACTTGTATACATGGATCTCGAGAAGTATGAAAATATTATGAGACTTTCCAAGAACTAATAAAGTTATGCTGGACTGGAAACCAGTGACAGCATAAAGCCGTCATTTTCATTTATTTATGCTGTGCAAACTACCTCTTTTAGCAATTTTCGCTATTATCTGAAAACACTCATCTTGGGCTATAAAAATTTTCTTACGTTATTATTTTCCCGTCATTATCTGATTTACGCCTAATAAAAACATAATGTCATAAACTTTTATTGTCTTCATTATTAATAAATCACCTTTCAAAATAATATCTTTATCACTGCTAGCGTGAACTTTTAATAGGGATATAAATATAGTTGGACTTTGTTGCAGGTTTAAAACACTACACGGTCTAAAAACATGATTAATTCTCCTACTAAAACTTGAATATAGATAAGAAATGCATCATTTTTAAAACTGCCAACATAATTTGTCATCCGATGTTGCATAAACCTAGAAGAAAAAATGCCATTTCTTTCATAAATTCTCGATTCCAAATGTCGCATCTAGATAGTTATCGCAGTGTACAGATGACTCGGGCATATTTCAGTGAAACTAGCAGGCCTGGGATCGTGACGTCACCAAGCTAATACCTGAGACGCCGCGACGCACCGCTCGCCTTACCATCCCCGCCACTTGTCTCTTTGATTAAACGTTTCTTAGTGCTCCCCTTGCATAAACCCTGTGGACGGCTAGCCAGTGGTGGAGGGAGAAACCTATAAAATTACCATCGTTATACAGATACAGACATAAAATTTAAATCAATGCCTCAGGGCCGCTACTGTTTAGGTTGTTAGTTAGTGCTCACATTTTAGTGTAATACTTCCATAAAAACTATATGGACATTGTATTTTTTTATTCAGTTTGAATAATTATTTTAATGTCATAAGTAGAAAGTGAAATCCTTAGTTCGAATCCAACAGCCGACAATTTGGGGGTCGTGAGTTAACTTCTGATAACCGTACTTTACGCGTAAGAATATATAACATACTCAGATCTGCGAAAACAAAGTACCAAACCTAAAATGAGTATAAGACGTAATGGATGTATTTATTTTTTTGAAGTTATTTTAGATTTCGAATGAATAGATCATTATCAAAAAGAAACCGTATACGTTTGTATCGTGCACATTTCATAATATACTGGTACCTTGGCGTCTGGAAGAGCTTAGGCTTGAAGACTGGTGACTCAACTTATGTGCACAAATATATCATTTACTTGAAAAAGTGCGTGCACAGAAAAACGTATCCTTACAGAGTACGTATAATCAAATAAGTACAGATAGTACTCAATAATTAAACATATTATATAGTTAACCAGATGAAAGTGTTAAATTAAAATTATTTACAAATTTATCGCAAACAATCATTGTTTTGAAAGTACGCTCCTATTATAGCGTAGGTACCAAAATGAAGTGTTGATGTATATGAATTCAATAGCTCCGCGGTAATGCGTCGGGCTTTGAAACATTAGATTCTCAATAAATTGAAAAAAAGTTTCAGAACTCATAGTAATTTATAAAGACTTTTGAATTAAGTTCAGTAAAATATTTTATATACTAACAACAAGGTTTCGGATTATCCTACATAATAGCATAAACAAGTAAATACAAACAAAATATTTTACAGTATTTTATCCAAAAGCCTTTATAATTTATAAAATTCTCAATTCGATTTCCCTATTCGATAACCAAATTTTCACCGTATAATTACCCTTCGCGTATATCTTTGTTGAACACAACTTGATGGCTGTTGATCATACTTTCGTGTAAAAATATATTACATACCGAATGCTCATACAGAATTGAATAAATCGTATTTATTTACAAATATAATTAAAAAGAGTAATAGGAAAAAGCACAGTCAACTAAAAACCACTGAAAACTAAACATTACAAGAATGTTGGAAAGCAATAAAATCTTTGGACGAAGACGAGAATAAATTGACAAAATGGGGATTAATCACAAAAATATAATATGAAAGATATGGTTTCTCAGTTGAAGTTGAAAGAAGAAGACCAATGAGGACTAAAATCCAACAATCAAGATATTATGAAAGTTAATAAGACATTAAAACTGTATATACCAACTTTTGATAGAAGTATACGCCACGACTAAAGCAATATTTCTATGTGAAACCGAAGAAAGAAGTAACATAGACTGACAACAGAAGAGAGGAGTTGTAGATTATTAGGCAGAAAAACAGAAACATTGAATCATTCATGATTGTACAGCAGAAAGACAGAATTGAAAAGTAGAGACGAGAATTATGTAGTACATGAGAAAAATCAAAATAAAGTTTGGATGGAGAAAATTCTAGATAAAATGAGGCAAATGGAATCATTGTTACAATTTGAATATGTTTCGAACGTTTTTCTTATATAGATTCCAAACCAAAAGGCGTAAAGTATTATTATTACAGAAATAATAAATATTTGAATAATTGAGGATATAGGAAAGTAGATATACGAGTATGATGGGGCTTGTGAAGAAATTCGAGAAGCATTATTCGTCAGTAATTAGATTTACCAGTATTTGTATTCCCCAAAACCTTTCGATCTAAAATGACAATCTCCCAACGCTTTTATCGCGTTTATTCAACTTAAAACCCCACTAATTGGTATCGGATCCCCCGAAGCAACCCCCTCGCACGCCACTGTGTAGGGAGAGTAGTATTTCCCCAGTTCGACTCGACTCACCGTTCCGGCATTTCCCCTATACTTCCATTCCGTCGAGCGTTAGATTGCCGTTGCGCGTTGCGTTGCGAGGCCATCATGAATATCAATCTGATAGTGGCCCAAGGCGCCAAGGTCAAATTACGCATTTGTAACCCGGATTACGAGCAGCGAGACTCAGGACGGGGTTTACGAAGCTCATGTGGCCATCCTCCTGGAAAATTACTCGGAACAATCTGTTTGGTTTGTATGTGGAGGATGCAGACTCGATGACGGAACCCTTGTTGGCTCGAGATGCTATGCAAATTATTTGGTTTAAATTTTTTGATGCTGTCACTTGATTTTGAATCTCATTAGCACGAAATTTTAGGGTGTCTTTAGTATTTACCATAATAATAAAAGGTCATCCTCGATTATTGCTACGAGGACCATTTTCGACACTCGATAAGAGCACTTTCGGGATTCATACAGATTACTTTTTAATTCGATCATTTGCTCATAACATTTGCCCATAATTAGGGATCCATTTACACAAATGAAGTCTTAAATCTAAAATGTGCACATTCATCCAACAATAAATCTCCTTCAAACATTCTATCTTGGCATCGCATTTTCGTATGCTACTGCTAGCTCCTGATCTTTGAATCACTCAGACATATTTGTGGTAGTTTATCAGAGATACCAATTTTAATTAATTTTTACCTCCCTGCAAAAGGGAGGTATAGGGATCGTGAAAAAATTCAAAGTCAGAATTTAAGTCCAAAGATCGTTTTATCACCCTTACTATTTTACCCAGGATATCTGTGTTTGTGTGTGCGTTTATGTATGGATGGATGTTTGTGCAAAATTTTGCATTTATACACACCAAAAAAAAATCCAAGATAATTTTTATGAAAATTTGTCAACCGTGTTTAATTTAACATTTTTTGGCTAGGTTTTGTATTTAAGATTACAATAGCAATATTAAGAACTCAGCTGATTTTGATATCAATTCTGTAACCGAAAGTAAGACTTTCTTGAACGTTACAGTTTTTCTTAAATGTATATATAAATCAAGTATTTATGACAATTTTTGTTAATAGAAATGAAAGAAATGGTGATTATTTATAAACATTTTAAAACATTTTTCCATATCTGGTACCATGCAAGAACCATAGTATAATTTATAATTTAGTGATTGAAACTCTAATATCTTGTAGGCCATGAGCAGTTTCTACATAAAACTTTAATTATTATGACAGTAACAGTAAGTTGACATCATTCATTACTTTCATCTTGATTTAGATATGATTTACATAAAAATATTTAATTTATTTGTGAGTATTAGCATGGTATTAGTAAAATAAGTTGAGCGGGAGTACATGTGCTGGGCACATCAGTTTGTCAAGTTGGGCGCTTATTACCCCCTTGACCAGATTGACTGTTTATTCATGGCTCGTTTTATACAAGCTAGTTTATCCTTTATATCAATTTCTCGGACCCCTACACAATCGCACACTTTTAATCTCACTCACATATATTGGTTTCACCAACCTTTTATTTAATGTTTGCTCATCATGTCCAAACTGACTCATTCCCACTTTTCTAACATACTTCTTAATGTTACACTCTTCAATTATGACGGTGTATCAAATTTTCATTTATATTAAGTTTAAATGTAATATGAAGGGCAATAAAAATGAATATCTAGGTATCTAGTATAGTACGTAAGTGGAAATTCTTGCAAATAGTATGAGAGTCATTCAATATTTGGGTCGTGACCCATAGGTTAAGGAACGCTGCTCTATATAATTATAACCCAAAACTTGGTAAAGTGGTAACGTTTATGGATAATGTTAAGGAGAAGTTCAAGAAGTTATACAGTGGACTATTGAGCGTCAGATATGTGTATTGGGTTAACGTAGTTTATTTTTTGTCAAATATACAACAGTTCGCACTGTTCCTAACTAATAAATACAAGCAACGAAAATGATTTTTGAGCGTTTCGATAGTTTGTTAGAAGCTGCAAAATTTTTGAGTGCATTGGAAAACGCTGATAAATGTAATTTCCATTAACAGCTGCGAAATGGTCGACATGCAGATTTTGTATTTGTATGATTTATTATTACAGCGATTTGTTTTATTTAACAACATGAATATTCAAAATTTAAATTGAATAATTTCCAATTTATATTTGAATATTTATGCATTTCCCTCGAAGCTGTTGTTAAAATAAGACTTTTGTTTTTCCTATTTAATTTTTAGTTCCCTTTCAATAAACATCGATTGACATTGATTCGGAAAATGTTTTAAATTTCAAATAAAATATAATTCCCGTGAGAGAACAATCAAGAATAATGAGTTGTTTTATTTGAAATTAAATATTGAAGTTGTCCTTGAATTCAGAAGAGTAAGAAATATTACGAGCCTGATAACAATGAACACGAATGCAATGAATAATGGATAAAGATAGATGATAGATGCAAAACCAAAGGCTGGAAGAAAAACGACGTAGTTTAAAATGAAGTAGAGCAAAAAATGCACACATAAATAAATAATGCGACAGGGCATGCACAACTGGGGGAACTTTAAAGAAGCATTTATGATTGCAAAGCAAAGCAGACTTATGAAAGAGCGTAATTGGATAATAAAATACAAGGTAAGTAGTAGAACAATGGCACTCACCAGTGTACTAAAGACAACACGACGGAAGCCGATGTGTCACGGAATACCCCGAAGTGAATCGCAAACATGCCGGCTCGGGACGACCCGTAATTGAATTTAATAGTGAATGAAGACGTCTTTTGTAGATTAGAAATATGATACCTGCAAGTAGACGTACACCTGTCGTCTCCCGGCCTTTCTTAATATATTACCTATGTAAAAAATATGCATGGCCTACCTAAATTTCCCAGGCGAAATTCATGCCTCAGATGTTTGTTCAACGCTCCATATAAAATTTCAGCGCGTAAGAATTTGTTTTGATTTAAATTTCCTGAAAACATAATACCTCCCAATTTGCACCTGAAATTTATACTCCGATATTATTGCAAGCAGAATAATTATTTACTTTTCAATCAGAACCAGGTGTTGACATACAACTTATTTTTAACAAATACAAGTTAGCAAATATACAAAATACACTGTTTACTTTAAAAAGCAAGACTTTGTTTAAGACTTCATTTGGTATTAGTCTTTTATATTGCACTCGGCAAAAGTATTGGCAACCAAATGCACTAAATTTATTAAGTTAAATTTAAATTTCTTTCAATATTTAATTATTTTTCTTTATTTTTATTGTGAAAAAAGTATTGACATTTTGGACGTTGCTTAGACGACACAAAAAAACACATTTTAAAGTGGAGTACAAAATAGTATTTTGTACAACAAGCATGGAATGATTTCCTACGAGTATGAAAGTTTGCAAATCATACGTGTATGAAATGGGCATTCCATGCGAGTTGTCACTATACTTTTTCTACGACCACGATATTATTTCATAATGAATTTACATTTTAATAATAAATTTGTCCCACTGTCACCATTCTAAGTATCCTAGCAATGGCACTTGTATTGAAATGAAATGACCTGTATTGAAATACTCACAAAACAAATTCATTTCGCCCTAATAACAACAAACGTACAATGAGCAGATTTCAAAGTGGTCGTAGAAAAAAAATCTAATACCGAGATCTATAAAGCAGAAGAGTGCCACACCCAAACTGTGTAAATGGCCTGATTTTGCATATATTTATTTCTAAATTTAAAGTTTTTCTATACCTATTACAATGAGAATTAGCTCATGTAAAAACTGCCTACGGTGTTAAAAAGTTAAATTAAACCTGAGTTCATTTTCTCAACGCCAATATGATCTTGGAAAAAATCAAACAAATAAATTATGTGTGGTTGAATAGAGGAAAGTTCAGCGCGCATGTTGGTATATAATAAATGTCTTCAATGTATCTACTTGAAAAAGAAAAAATCTTGTCTCATTATTTGTTATGACTCAGACGTAGTCTAGTGCAAATTGTAAACTTATAATGAGCTACGGCTACGATATTGTGATACTAAGTTTTATTCTTTTGTTTCAGGTGAGTGTTCGTTCCATTGTTTCTGTCCAAGCTGTAAAACATGTGAGTAACATATTGTGATTGTTGAAAACAAAGGCATTCCCTGTAATTTTCAATATTGCGATCGTAGGCGAGAACGTGTCAGAGATAAGCTGACATTTCAAATTCTCGTTATTTCGCATTTTCGCAAAGTTGTTAAACCTACAAATTGATGTTTACATTGAAAACGGTTTTTATTTCCTCCTTAGATTTCGAACAAGCCCGTTATTTTCCATCGGAAAAAATTGAAAATTTGTCAAAATGTCATAGGTTAGATTTTCTCCAAATAAAAACATTTATATTCCGCGAAGACTTTTCTTTTATGTCGGGCATCGATTCTTTATATATTTATATAAACGCTTTACACATTACAAGTACAAATCCGATGAAATATGTTCGATAGCGACTCGTATTTCCGTATACACAATACACAGATTTACATTTGCATACATCAAAATTCTCAATATATTTGAGTGGCAACCTGTTGAGAGAGATGCATGCGTGGAGACGTAGAACTTTGTATATGGCCGCAGAGTGCATGCATCGTTTCTTACTGCTCGACAACTTGCATACAAGTTACATTCACATTCTGACAACCTTTTCTCTTATGTTTGCTGCTTCCGTCTTCGCACTCACAAATTCATAACGACGACATACTAAAACGCAGAAGAAACCAATTGTTTGAATAGTTCATTTTGTAGTTTTCTAGGTTAACACAAGTAAATTTACTTTAAATATTATTTTCAACACAACACATTCAACTAAATATGTACTTTAGTACCTACATATATTAAACGCAACAAAGTACTCAATCATTTAAAAAAATATAAGCCATTAATTTAAAAAATTACAAATCTGTTCATTATGTTTTATTATCAGATGTGTTGAATGAATAGATTCAAAAGTATGCAAACTCCAAACCATTTATTAGCTATAGTAATAGCCTAATAGGGTAGATATACGTTCTTTAAACATCAAACAGCATAGAACCTAACCATACGATTATCAAAATAAAACATAGCGTGACTTGAATTTTTTGAAAGACTGAATAATATTTATCGATAGAACATTTTTAAAAATTGATAATTTCAATTCGTCACAGAAACCACTAGATATATTGGTATAAGAAAGCAGAATTTCGATAACACGATTTGTGGAGAAATCACTAAATATCTTTGCATCTCTCATTCAATAATGTTTGTCAAATCCTTCATTAATCGCTTAATAAATCTTAGAATAGGAAAAACTAAACATCTACATATCGCCAAATTTGCAAATTGAACGAATTATTTTGATATTATTTATGGAATATAAACATATAAATAGTATATTCTACATTGAGGGAGAGAAGTGTATGATTTTTTCCCGCGAGTAAAATAGAAGCACGAACCGCAGGCGAGGGCTCGATACGACGAGGAAAAAAATACACTTCTCTCCTGTGATGTATATGCTTTTTCTTCACGACCCTAATATTTATAATGATTCGTTTCTGAAAAACATTTAAAAGTTATTTGAATTGTTATATAATATTTTGTTAATTTTTCGCAACAAATGCCATTATTTGAGCACTGTACAAATCTCTCATTGATATGAAATTAACGGTTTCTGTCATGATTTTGGTATCACAGAAACACAGACCCCTGTAGGAATAGGAATAAAATTTTATTTGAAATATGAAATTAGAAACAACTTAAAAAATAGTTATTTATGTATCAAGGCACTGAAGTTCAATTTTTTATCACGAATATGAAATAAACCATGTGAGTGATAAAAGGAACTTCAGTGCCGAGGTACATATTAAGATTTATTTGAAATCTAAAATTAGAAAAAAACTGTAAAAAATTACAATATAGGTTAAGTTTATACATCTGTCAGTTGTCAATTGAAACTGACAGTCAGTGTTGCCAACCTCGAGAAGTGAAGTTATTGAAAATAACACTCAAAATTATGTGTTTTGTCCTCAATTTCGTCATCGGAATTAATTAGTTAATTCTTCTTGCAAATTTTATTTCATGTTACGTCCAAATTTACTATAGTACGTTAAAATATTTACAAAAATTATCCTAATGGTACAATAATTATTTAACGGTTGCCAACACTGGGTTGCTCAAAATCGTCGTATAATGGGTTACTTTAGTGACGATTTCTGAGCTTTTAATGACATTTTTGAGCACTTTAGTGCCGATTTGAAATAAAAATTATTTGATAGGTTGAGTTTACGTATCTGTCAGTTTCACTTAAGTCAAACATTGGAACTTGCACTCAGTGTTGCCAACTTCGGACATTGAAGTTATCATAAAGCACTCAGTCAAAATTATGTGTTTTGTTTACAAATTCGTCATCGCAATTAATTTGCTACCGTACATCATACACCTGCCGAATTTATCCTAATTATCCAATAATTGTGGTACAGTTGTCAACACTGTATTGCTCATAATCGTAGGATTTTGAATTACTTTAGTGTCTACTTCAGAGCTTTCAATGACGATTTTGGCGTTTTTTAGGGCAGATTTAAAATAAAAGTTTATTATGTTTGAAAAGTGGCAGCTTCTTTGGACGAGCAAGGAGACTACTTGTATATCTGCTTCTGAAACGCTAAACACACTTAGTCAATATTGACTTTCGTGCGATTTGAGTGTACAAGGAAATTGGAATATTTCTGAAATTATCTATAACATCTCAATTACCTAAGGCAATGATAGTATTTTTAATGGCCGGTAGGAAATTAGCCAGAGGTAGTTAGATAAGTTAGTGTTGGCATAGACGAGGAAATGTAATACGTAATAACATCCGTATTTATCACCGTATATTATTGTAGTTTAGTGCG
Organism: Poecilus cupreus; assembly: GCA_963942605.1. Lineage (NCBI taxonomy): Eukaryota > Metazoa > Arthropoda > Insecta > Coleoptera > Carabidae > Poecilus > Poecilus cupreus. The sequence continues at coordinate 23,937,408 of OZ012717.1, read as the reverse complement.
TACGGTAGATAGTCGGAATAGAACTCATATAATCGAAACTGGATGCCTCTGGCTAATACTACAGCGCCCCAATTACACAATGTCGACGGAATGCAAATGGTTAGATAGCTTTACATAATTACACGCATCAAATTCATGTTTGATAGGTATCTCTGTGTATGTTATGCACAAGTACCGAAATAATTGTTACTGAATATATTGCCTGCACATGTGGTGTACTGAGCAAGGCCGGACATTTTTCTCGATAAAACTCATATGCAGTACATTAATTCAATGTTAATTTATACAAAAAATGTTTGTTGGTGGCATGAATTTCAATTATAACAACATTTTTAATGTGTTTTATATTTGCTTTTTATGAATTTATGTAAAATTGTAAAAGCTGTGATGTGAAAGGGAAAATGAATTGTTCTAGTATGTTTTTATATGACTACGAATTCAATAAAATCATTGTCAATTTGTATTTAAATATACCATATTAGAATAGTTTCAGTAATCATTAAATAAATACCATGGTTTGAAATGATTAAGGCTGCAGGAAATTGCATAAATATTAGAATTCTTTAAAAATAGGATCAAGTTAGAGCAACAAAATACCAGACAATTTTCTGAATTAGAATAGCGATCAAAATAGAGAGAAATATAATTAATAAAATTTAGAAATCTGTCTTATAATTCTGCGTGTTAATTATTTTTTATTTAGCTATGTTAGATTCCCAATTAATTTGTTTCGAAATTACAGATATTTCCATATCTCACGAATTCCATAAGTTACGAGAAAAATTAATGTACAGCTTATAAGTTCCATAAATAAATTTATTTTAATGGTGAGAATACTAGGTTCATAAAGTATTATTCTGATATATGATCAAAATTAGCCATAAGAACATTTTGAAAGTATGATATTATGTCCTGAATTATATCCCAAAATTATAGAAGGTCTGTAAATATATTTTATTTAAATACGTTTCAAATTACTCAAGGAAAACAAATGAATAATATACAAAAGTAGTGTATCTTTGGGTACATGGAATATTTTGAAAAAAAATCTTTGGATTTTTCTCCAATAAAATCAGGTTAGGTGAATTATATCTTTGCTGTTTACCTCATGGACAAGATATCTTGAAAACTTTTCTTTGCCACCTTAACAGTAGACATAACAATATCAAGTTTACTATAGAGATAGATGAAAATGGCACTATCCCTTTCCTTGATGTATTTTCTGAAAAGAAAACTGATGGAAGCATGAGTTACTCAGTTTATAGAAAATCTTCGTACACACTTATTTATGTTATTCATTTATTTTCCTGAAGCATTATGTACAGTAGTTTGAAACGTTTTATTTAAATAAAACATTAATACTAAACTTAATCCAAAAGTCTTTTATACGTAATTTTAATACGAGTTCTGAAAGATTTTTCAATTTATGTGTTATCTTATATTTTTCTTGAAATTTTGAGTAATAATTTCGAAGACGTTATTTTCGCAACTGGTATAATATTTTAGAGACTGTAAAATCAAGACACTTTTCACTATTAATATCTATTACTGCCTCACAAAATCTTGGACCTACTGTTATAAACTCGTATATACAAAAAATATTATTTAATTTTCGATACATTGTTAGAATATTAATTTAGCAATGTCATACTGAATTAGTGAAATCAGAACGAAGTCTCCATGCTTGTCGTTCAATATACTACTATTATTAATTAAGTGACGAATTTTCGATACATCTTTTCCTTTTCAGTTATGTTCTTTGAAAACTCAGAAAATTAATTCTTTCAATTTTTCAATAGTAAATGCTTTTTATTTCTGTAAGCTTGTTAGTGAAGCTTACGATATAAAAGGGTTAATTATGTATAAAAATAATTACGGAACTAATAAAGAACGATTAGAAGTGATTTGTGTAGTAAAGAAGCAACAAAAAACAAATTCCTATGAAGTGGAACAACAAGTACTAGTTGGAGTAAATAACGTAGTTTGTTCGGCGACTAACGCTAACTCAGTAGTGTTATGATCTCAGGAAACGGTGTTTCGCTAAGCCCGTATTTGCATGTACAGATACGGCGTAATTTAGTTGCCGCAAACTATAAATAAACTAGCGCATTACCATAACACTAATAGGGCTGGAACTGCATCCAAGGAAGCGCTGCAGCATTCGTTATTTAGAGTACCTGCGCTGCTTTTCCTCCTCTGCAACTGAAAGTAACAAGGCAATTACTTGATTTTTCAAATGGAAATTTATATAATTAAAACGAAACAAGTCCAGTTTGCCTTTCTGCGCTAAATGTCTGTTGTTTGCTGTGTATGAAAGCTTTGTACGTTTAACTGGGGCAATGGAATCAATTTTTTGTTGTGTCTGCAGTTTTCATGTGAATCATGCAGAAATTTTTAACATGGTTTCATTTTTGAAGCAGACAAATAATTGATGTGTTTGCCGTTTAATCATTGTATTGTTTTTCCCGAAAATTGGAGCTTTCTATATTCCATGCAACAGTCAATAGAATTTTTAAACACTTCCATACAACAGATGCAAACTTTTTGCTATACTTATGTATAATGTCCGTGTATATTAGCCAGGTAGCACCACTTTTTGAGGCAATCAGTATGGGATAGATGACAAGATAAAACGAAAGATTTTTTAATATGTAGTTTTTATTTAAAAATTTTGTGGTATTAATTCAGACCATAGATTTGGTAATGTATATGGATTTAGCGTTGGCTTTGCTTTTAATACAGAAAAGATATGACTGTCTCTCTCTCTTATATTTGGCATTAAACTGCTGTTGTGCAAAAATCAAGAAAATGTTTCCCACTAGTTTCATTAGATTGAAAATTTTCTTGTTTTATAGCTAATATCCATTTCTTGCTTAAATCCACATTTTTCGGAAAACTGTAATAAATATGTATATGTATATACTGCGTTCTAACCTAAAAGTGACAGGTTTACCTGTCAAATGAAATTGTCCGTTTTGTAAAATTTTATGCACAACAGGATTTTACCATATTTGATATATATATATATATATATATATATATATATATATATATATATATATATATATGACATAAATAATTGACAAAATTATAAATTAGGGACAAAAGCTCGCACAAAAGTCTATCAAACAGTATTCTACTCACACGTGAAACGTCAAACCTTGTTCTTGTCATCTTGAGATGAAAGTCACTTGACGGGTGGACTTTCATCTCTCTACTCTATCGTGCTGTGCTGGTTACAGTCTATCTTTCTCTATACTCTTTCCATACATTTTATTAGTTCTATGATTCAGATATTTTCAATATAACGTAAACTTATGATTCTTATATACGAGTAATATATACATACATAACATCGCAATTACTGAAATTGTCCGTCTAAACCAATATTTCTCAAAGAGTGGTACATCTAAGAATAGTAGAAATTTTACGGTTCCCTAGCTGTTCAAGTGAAAATGGTGTCAAAATAATGTTTTCTTCAAATACACAATTAATCCTATTCTGAGGATATTAAATAATGTCTATATTTGACAAATTATCTTCTCTGTAAAAAGAATGATATCCAGGCATTTACAATGACTCATTTTGGCGTAACGTCTTTAAATTTATGATCTTTGGGTGCTATCACCATCCACCAAGTTATATGCGAATGTAATAAATTTGAGACACATTGGTCCCAATTCAATTCAAAACTCTTTATTTATTTATTTCAATTTTATCTTACTATCACTGTATTTATTTAGTCGTGGAAAATTTTACAGAAACTATTTTCTTATGATAATTTTCCTAGAATAAATTTCAATATAAATATTTCAATTTTCAAATCAGAAACAACGACCACAGTTTTAAAGTTGTTCCTTCGGTAAATACAGTTTAAAAGTACTTTAATCCCACGATATTCTGTTTATATCTGCTTCGGGTTCTAACGGTGAACACTTTCATAGACTCTTAACTATACACAAAACCAATTAAGGTTCCATTCAGGGAAGCTATTGTCTCCATGATAGGGTTGAAGTTTTTAAAGAATTGCTTTATACTATCAAATGTTTTCTCAGGTAATTCTGATTAAAAAGGTTAATGCGTCTACTCAATAAATCTTCCGGTGTTTTAATTGCATTCCAATGGGTAATAAAATAACAGTAGCCCAAGAAAAATGTTAGTACATGATGCTATGATGGCACATTAATTCTCGATGGTGCTTGAATACCCAATGAGGTGTTTATTGGAAACCTGCACTCTGCACTAGAAATTGGAATTCTGGAATTAGGAAAATTTAGAGATTTAATGGATTAATTAAATGTTTTATTTCTTCATCTCGCCATGCATACTAATATCGGGACCTGCTTGCGTTCTTTTCCTTCATTGGGGCCGTATTTATGGACCTCATAACCGTACACTTTAAATGATAATTTTTATTGGTCTACAAAAAGAGGTAAAAATTAATTACGTTATTTGTTCTATAATACTACCTGAATACGTTTATAACAGTCCTTGCTATCGAATAAATAATGTTCCTAATTATGTCAAGGGTTTCGAGTTTTAATTAGTAAACATTGTATGAATATACAATAGTATTTTTAGCGTCTGAACTCTTAAACAATAATAAAAATTGATTACATCTATACTTCTTGTTTATATACGTGGTTTACCATGAGAATACAAAGTTTTTTTTAAGATAATTGCATAGGGGTAATTATATAAAATTACAAGCTCTTTAATTTTTAAACAGGTACAGTTATGAGAAAGTTCAGATAGAAATGGTAGCTACAAAGTACTCTTTTACATGCAATTTATTTGAAACGATATTTTTGTTTGTTGTCATTGAATTCAGATCGTGATTGTATGGATGACTTCTGACGATTCTAAAATACAAGTTTTTGTTTAAATTTAAATTCAAAACGTTGAATTTTAAGAAAATTTTACTTCATTTAAACAGTAAAGGAACTTTTAAGTAGGGACGTAGATATATGTCTTTAAGACAGAATGGTGGTTTGGATCTCATCTAATTGCAAAGGAGGAGCTTTCACGTAGAATAGTGAAATCGAATCCAGGAATGTTTGTTGACAGTGCGAATGCAAGTAGAAGTTTGGCGTAGTCGCACAAGAGATGAGTGAGTCGGTCGGTCGGTGGATGATATTTATATTAATAATGATTAATGACCGTCGAACCACAAGCATATTGCATCGTGTTCGTCGTCCGGGCGCTCAGTGCTCAGCGCTCATCACTGAGTCATTTCCAATATAAATGCATATTAGTGCCTTCGGTCGAAATGAAAGATTGCCCTCGTGATTGTTATTGAATTGTGCGCTTGGAGGGCGGGGGTGATTAATGCCGGCGACGGCTGATAAGATCTGCGACTCTATCTGCAAGAGGCGATGACAAAACGACTCTTTCTGGTCCAAGCACAAAAACGCCCTCGTGTAATGGACAGCACGCCATTACCAAAGTGTAGAAACTATTGAGCTAGAAAGTTGGCCTTTATTGAACAATTGACACGACAGACATATCTCTGATAAACCGTTATTATTGTACTGAAATGTTCCGAAAGAAAAGAGACGCCGAAAGCGCAATCTTTCTCCTAAAAACTCGCAGTCTTGAGTCTTGAGGATTTATTGTTACGAGTAATCAACGGAAAGTTCCCAACTGAAATGTGTCTGGACTTTTTATGACGGCCCTGAAACGCTATGGATAAATGAATTTTAAGAAACTACTTTTTTATTTCTTGACAGAAACTTCCTTATTCTATACACCCAATTTTCTCTTATTGCATCAGAGAAAACCTGCTGTTTACACAGAATTTTACAACAGTTCCGCAAAGCTTCTCGCTTGTCCTCGCGCACCTATTCTATCCATTCCTGTTAAGGTAGCGAATCCAATATTTTTAAATGAAATTAAATAGAATTTGAAACGTAAGCAATTACCAAGCAGAGCCTGCTACATATAACAATTAAAATTTGTACAAATTTTTAGTAATCACACTCTTAACTTGCATGAAACTATTAGGTATTTTTGGTAGACATCGCAGAGTAGTATAAAAGTTATTAGCTACTAAGATTTTTAATCGAGAATTCATTTCTTTTCAAGGGCTAACTCAAATATTACAGCTTAAACAAGAGCTCGACACAGCCCACAGCATAGCCTGGGTACCGAAACAATAAACATGTCAACACAATAATGCTTTCAGACGAAATTTAAAAAAAATAGCTGCGTTAGTCTTATAAAACGTTATTTCTGTGCAAACTAAAAATCTGCTGAAATTAATAGTAACATATGTGGCAATAAATTGAAACCTAAGAAGATTTTAAATAGTTAATTGTACTCTAAGGCTGATTCGGAGTGATGATATATTTATATCTGGATTGGCGAAGTTATAAAGGAATAAATAATTAGGATTGATATCCTTTTAATAAAATATTATTCACTCAACGTTCTTCGATCTTCTTCGGCTGCCATTGGTGGGCAGGAGGCTAAGACCGCCCAGGATAACCTGACGGTCGGGGTTCGCGTCCCGCACGATACATCTCGAATTATAAAAAATGATTATAATTCGTAGCTCTACTAAACGACCACAGATAAGTCTGAGTGATTCGGAGGTCACTATAAACCATCAGCAACTTTGCTAACGAAGTAAAACATTCGGCCCTATGCTCCGCGAAAGGAAAAACAGGAACAAATTATTAATTATTAACGTTTCGATATTACATAGGTCATCGTTAGGAGTGAATCATCAATGTAAAATACAAACATGTAGTTAGTTGTCAAAAATAATAAATTGGATGTCAAAATTATAAATTTGTTGAATCACCATGAAACACATGTGAAGGTCAAGTATATTTATATGCTTCAACGTTGAAGAAATGGTTGGACACATTTTCCTGTAAGATGTAAGACCAATAAATTAAGAGATAAACTACCCCTTTTATTAGAAATTCCAGCACAGATCAATTATTACTCTAAAAATTCCAGAGGGACATCTATAGGAGTAGTCCCTAAGGTGTGATGACACCCAGGGATTACCGAATGAAATACGAATGCTAATACGTAATGATCGTGCATGCACCGGCGTGGTTCACGCTTGACTGTTCGCCCCCACCCGTACATCAGAAGGGGCGGAGCCGCGATAATGGCCGTAGATGGCGGATGCGTCCACCGGGATTCCCCGGTGATGAAATAACCCCGAGTGCGTTAGTTCTGCGCGTGAAAGCCGTTGTTGCGCTGCTGTTGCTCCTCTATAAATATATAAGTATAATCAACCCTTCATACGTGTTGTGTTGCCCCACGCTACCCGACCTAATTTATTTATGTTTGTTGTGAAAGGGTTAACCATGATAACTGCTCGATGAGGAATTGGCTTAGGGGGTGTGTTCATTGTTATTGTAAAGGATCCGGGTAATTGCAAGGGAAGGAAATGAAAATGTGTTGTAAAATGTTTTATGCCTCATGCAGATTTTAATTTTCATATGCTACCACGGTTTGTTAGCTACTAACGGATAATCATATTCTGATACGACACTAGTCATGTGAATGTAGAAACTTCAAACTGCACTTACAAGATGAATTCTTTAAAATTTGAAACGACCTACACCTTCTTATATATGGAATGTTAATTTTGTCCTTAGTTCAATAGTTTGGCAGCGCTAACTGATAAAGTATTGAAAATTAGTTTGCAATTGCTTTTACTTTTGTTAAAATTCTATAGCTATCAGTACAAAACAAATGAACACTTTCATAAAATTTAAATTTCTTTTTACGTGTTACAAAAAGTGGAAAATAATATTTGATTCGTGATTTAAATATAGAATTAAGTAATTCACAAGAAATATTTGAAGCATATTGCATAAATAAATGCACCACTGGTTATACTCATATACTTTCTTTCCGAAGAGTACTATATTTATTTTCGAAGTAAATAATTACTTTAATGATTATTACTTATTCATAAAGTTGCGCACATTTTCTAGTACGAAAATACTTGTAAAGTTCTAGAACAATTTAAAGAAAGGTTTAAGTTTCCTTCCTGAATTCCAATAAACTGGGTTAGTTGATATTCACACTTAGTAAAATTCCTTTTCCATTAGCCTTCCCCAACTCTCCTAGAAACATCCCATTACAATTTATCCTCCGCCTTGGAGGCTCAACCTCACACAGAACCCAATTTACCATCTTCACATCTTCTGCTGCAGGCAACACCCTCCAAATGATTTCACTGTTCATTTCTCTCTATCGGCAGCGACTGGGGACAGACATTAGTCTGGCAAACCGAAGCCGGAGCCGCGGGGTGAACATGCATTGGACACTGGCACTGGACACTGGTCAGAGGACATTGCTGGAGGGTGGAAGTGAAACCCTCTGTAGCGCACGACAGCGTGAGGGGATACTGTTTATTTTCTTTTGAACATGTGATATGGTTTGATTAGGGATTTAGGGTAATTGGATGCGGTGGCAAATTAATTTGTCGTTCTGATGATGACATTCAGAAAAAATTAAACTTATTTACATATGGTTATTCTTCAGCAGCGACAATAGTATTTATGAAAACTATGCCGTTAATATCTAAACAACTCTATTTACAGAGAAAATGGGTAACTATTAACCCTGGATAGTCACACTACTTTGATAATCACACTGGGGTCTGGTAAACTCCAAGAAAAGAAATACTATTTTTCCATAACCAGGTGTAAAGTTTCTAGAGATTTTACCTACGGAATATTTGCTTAGGTTTATAGAAAGATATAAACAGTTAATAACCTTTCTGAACCACATATTTTATTCAAAATACAGCATTTTGCCAAAACTTAACTTATTTATTTTGGATTATGAGAACAAACACATAGGGATTTACATATCGATTAATTGTTTAGGTATATAGAAACAGAATTTACAACGAGGTAGCATCGAAGTTATGTGCGCATGTGCAAAATTAGATGAAAATCGTATAACGAAAAACATGGAGGTATACTCTAGTTAAATTAATAGCCAAATTATTGGAGTTCTCGAGGGAATAAGTGACAGGTTCGTCGAAGTAGAACCTTATCCTGTAGATTTCAAAACAAATATATATTGATAGTATCCACAAATTTGTGAGTTGAACATTCAAGTAATATTACAGATAATTCACATGATAATCTAACGATCTGTTCTAATATCTGAACCTTCTGTTACATAAATTGCATGCAATTAAACGTAAACATTTTGTTTTACATTATACTTTTTCAGACTAGAAATTTTGTCAAGTATATTTGTTATAATGTAATTCAAGAAAAAGTCAATCCATGTTGCATACTAGAAACGTCTTTAAAAATTAGATCCGCAACCAACTTTAATTCCAGTTTCAAGCTAGACTTGTGCACTGTACCCAATTGCAGTCTTAACTATTATTAGTCGATTTTATTTGATGTTTATATTTCATATATGTAATGATATTTAATTATTTTTTTTATCAATTTACGTTTTGTAAATACATAGCAATAAAAACATCGAAACCTAAGTGAAAACTATTTTTTGTTGTTCGATTGACAGTATTATTTGACGAATGTCTTTATAACGAGTAACTACTATAAAAGGTAATTGTGATTCTGGACAAAAAATGATTCTGAAATCTTGTTCAAGTTTCTAGCCAAAAGAAATATATAGTAAACCAGGCTTTATCCGTTGTACTGTATATTAAAAGTTCCTTAGTTCGTGTCCCACTGTAGAAATTCTCAATCCTTTTAACTTTGTCTCTGTCTTCATTAACATCGTTGGGGGCATAATTTGGCAGCTAGTAACTCAAATTTACTTTATTTTCTCTTCCAACTATCTGAATAAAAGTTTGAACAAATATCCAGGTGCAAATTTTATCTTGACTGGTGCAGTAGAAATGTTCAATTAATATAAATTAATTGAAGTAAATTTTAAGCTAGCAGAATTAGCAAAGAATTAAAATATATAAACTAGAGAGGAGCCAAATATATTTTCATTTTGATGGCTGCGGTTCGATTTTAGTCGTACCTATTATAAAAATGTTGTATATCAACCAGACTTCGAAAATGTAAAATTATATAGAAATTCAATCTATTTAATCAACAGACAATTTATTTTTATTGTTATAACGAAATAAATACTAAAATCAGGTGTATCTAAAAATGTCAAGTTAGTCACTGTTTCGACAGAAGATATTAGTTTGGCTGTTTTATACATACGTTAAATAAATAAAATCAACTATTGTCACATTATCGGTTCCAAAACCTGATGAAACACATTTATTTTTGATGCAAAAGCGAGCTGTAATCAAAATTCGGTATCGCAATTGAATTGCAAATTCTAGAACAAATTTAGTAATTACCATAAAGTAAATAAAAATTGCAACGTACAATAGTTTGCATTATGTACCAAATTTAAATCCCGGTAGCTAATTAATTCGGTATTTTATTTAAATGGTATTGTTTAAATGTAGAATAATTCCCGAATTAATTAAAATTAATGATGTAGAAGAATTGTTCTGTAATTATTTGCATAATATTAACAGAATTTGTTTTGAAGCGCAATTGTTTATTAAAATGATGCAGGTAATTATTATTGAAATAATATAAAGTGTGTTTGACAAATACAATTACAGAATCGTCTTCAACCCATATTTTCCGCAATCTCGCAGGAGTAATAATATTTCGTGTAGGATCTAGAGCGTCGTGGCTTTAAAATATTACAAACGTCTTCTCACCACCTGCGCTCGGTTCAATTAACAGGGTGTAAAACAAACACCGGCGCTGTTGCAGTGGTTGCTTGGGGAAGTAGGCTGGCGCTGACACCTGCCGACGGCATCCTTCATTCTGTAACGTGTCACGTGACGTCACACACATCTAAACGGATTTTCTAATCCCGCCAATGCCTTGTTGTTGGGTTACGCACTTTGTACACTTTAGCAAGATTTATGTTGCTTCCTGTAGGGAAATATGTGCTGAAAAATATAGTCCGTCTAGAAGAGCTTAAAACATGACGTTTAAATTATTTTACTGACGTGGTTTCTTTTCATAAGTTTGATGTAATTAATGTAAAGTAATTTGAATTTGTTAGAAATCTGATCTTTATGTATTATAATTTAGAAGAATTGTAAGGAACATTAAGTACTCATTTACGTAGCAAATTTGAAAATCCTGGTTAATATTAGCATGATTCTACTTTATTCCGGTGTAAAAACAGTTTCAACGATTATTAGGGATGTAATCAAATATTTCAGCGTCTTTAGGGCATACTTTATTTTTTAAACTTTATTATTATTGTTTCTTGTTCTCTTCAAAGTACACATCATTTTATCTGCGATGTTTCATTTCACGAAGCAGTCCTAGAAAAGGTCTTTAAGGTCTTTGACGAATTCGCTTGTGTCATCAATAGTCTGAAAAAGAGCGTACTTTGAGCACTTATTTTAAATTCTAGCGAATAAGGAAGCTGAGGGAAGATAGTCAAGTGATATTTGACACAAGATTGACGAATTGACAAATCTGAGTGTGCGAGTGCATTATCATGGTGCAAATTCCATGAGTTTTCTCACCACAACTTTGGACTCTGTTTGCATTTCTGTGAAAGTTTTTTAGTTTGTCGCAAAATTTTAAGTTGTTCGTTGTTCATACATACATCATATATTTTAATCGCTACTAGCACTTAAACACGTTGCTCTCAAATAACAATATCACGAAAATTAAACGAGATATCAACAGTCCAAGATCATGTGTTTACAGAGAAGGTTATGCGCAATGCAATTCTACCAATCGCATGTCAATAAATATATCTTCGTTGACGTGTAATTTAAAAGTCCAGTTATTTTCTGAATAGACCTCTTAAAATTTTTAGATTACTACTAGATACTATTGTTCATTTAACCCTATTTAATTAATTTGGCGTATAATGAAAAAGCCTCTTAGGAAAAAAAAATTGTCACCTAAATTTTTTACTATTGTTCATTTAACCCTATTTAATTAATTTGGCGTATAATGAAAAAGCCTCTTAGGAAAAAAAAATTGTCACCAAAATTTTTAGTTAATTTAATAAAACTAGAAACTGAAATAGTATATTACGTACCGTGAACTGTAAGTGATAGTTTTTAGGTGGAGAATGTAGTTTGGGATGTCGAGACCCGTAGGGTCGAGATTTCCTAAACATTCGAGGCCTAAAAAATCACTTACAGTTCGAGGTTAGTAAGTTATTTTTTGCAATACCTGCGTAAATATAAGAAAAGGAAAAATAGGTATCAAAATTAACAGCTGACAGATTGAGGTTAGAAATAAAATTTGAATGATATATATTTACTTACCGTCCACCATGAACGGTAAGTTTCACTTACCATCCACCGTGGACGGTAAGTAAATGATGTAATCATGAAAACCAATTGTGCAATAAAAGTTCCACTTACTGTGTTTAAATTTTGTTATTAATGGGTAACTTACAGAACAAGTATTGCAAAAAAAATTATTAAGCTACGTGAAAGTATTGCTTGAAACATGTAATAGAAATAGAATTATAATATAATAAATAAACAATAACTGAGTAAAAGTTCTATAAATATTTATTAAAATCAGGATGTTTGGACAGCAAATGAGCAAAGTGCTGCCATCTTCAGGTAAAAAATAAAATAGAAAACAATAACAACTTGTAACCTTGACTTCATATTTATTTATTGATTTATATAATTTGTGTTTATATTTTATTTTTTACCTGATTTACGTGATTTTAATAAATATTTACAGAACACCGAACTTTTACCCAGTTATTGTTTATGAGTTCTGAAAGCTTTTTTCAATATTTAGAATTCTAACACTTAAATGCGAATAGCCGGGAAATTAATCTATTCATAATATTGATAGCGATGATTCTGAAATAGTATATTCTACAACAAGCGCAAACAGTAGCCCTCGCCTTTGGCTCGGGCTACAAACTTTTTGCTCGCGTGGGATAGGCCATTCCGTTACATGTTGTAGACTATACTTTCTATAAAAAGGTTTTGGAAATTATACAAAAATACAAATATAAAACTGTTGGAAACGTCAAACTCAAATAAATCAAATTAAAACAAACAGACGTAACCATAGTAACTGAATCAAGATATTTCATATGTCGCGCTATAAGCGGTTCTGATTTGTCGAAAATATTCCATACGCCGCGTATGGAATGTTAGTGATTCCATAACAATTTTTAGTAGTGGAATGCCTAGTTTCCAAAACAGTATTATAGAAAATATATTTAGTAACTCATAATTGTAATAAAATGTAATTTTAGTGAAAGAACGATGCAAGGAATTCTGTAAATGGGTCACTTTGAGAAGAACTTAAAAATAAATTCCTGCTAATTTTCCTCTTTCGTGTCGCAGGAACCATATCTTAGTCTTCACACACCCAAAACTAAAACCCTTCCGAAGTTAGAAGATAGTTAGTTTGTACTTGTTCCATTTCCTCCACCTATTCTTCCTGATGTTCGTCTGGGTTTGTGAAGTGCGACGTGCGACGACGGTGCGCACTAACACTGCCACAGGACCCCGCACACGCGCGGGACAAGTTCACAACCTGGCGTTATCTGGTAATTACAGCAGACGCCGCGACGCCACCGACGCAGCTATTCGAGGTCGGGCACGGTTTCATACGCTGGGTCGTGGTAGCGAGTGTTCGAACAGATGCACAATTAGCTCTAGGTGCCGCGATGTAAGATGGAGATGGTGGCTAATGGCGATTGTTAAGAACGGTGAAGTAGGGATGGAAAACACTGCAAGGTTGCTTAGAACTTAGATCTTTAACGTAGGTATATTTTTAGCTGATGCAAAATTCTTTACCGACGAATACTACGAAATGTACGTAAATTCACATGCTAAATATAACTGAAAGTTGGTCATTGCATATCAGTAGCAATGCTGTGTGATATAAAAGCTCGTTAGACAATCAGATTCGTCCGCAACTGTGTGATATGATTTTATCACACGCTGCGATAACTAAGTGAAATAACCTAAAAAAATTTGTATTTAAAAGTTTGACAGTTACAGAAAATTTGCTGAATTTACATGAATAAAGAAGGTTGGACCTTGATTAATTAGATTTTAACATATTTTTTTAGTGAATTCTGATAGCAATGATGTTAACATAATCAGTTTAAATATTTTTATGTACATTTTATATTGTTTTTTTTTTTTTTTACTTAATTGTGGTCGTCGGAAAAGTATCTTGTACAACACGTGATGAAAGGGTATTTGACACTCGTGGCCTTCGGCTCATGGCTCAAACTTCACACTCCTGTGAAATATCCATCTTACAGAACTAGTAATACAATATATTATTTCAGAGACTGTAGCATTAAAATAGTAGACATCAAAACGTATTTTATGGCATAATTTTATTTTGAGATCATTCAATTTTGTATTATAGTTTTTGAATATTTCATGAAACACCTAACTGTGGATTTAAATCAAGTGCTCGAAATGTAATAAATACTATCAACATATGTATTCAAAATAAAGGAAATATAGTCCCAGATAAGCCATCGAACTGTGGATCATACGATCCTCAAATCCAGTTCTACAACCACCAGTTGTCAAGAGTAAATTTGTGTTCTTTTCTTATTTTTGAGGGTAATAGAGAAATAAGTAATTAGATATGATACAATACAGTATGAAATTTTATATAAAGTTAAAGACGAAGTACTTCTTTCCATCGCAGATTTGCGTAGCAATTCCTTGAAACCATGGATAATTATTACCTATACTAAAACAATTTTGTCGTAAATGGCCAATAATACGTCTCCAAATAGCTGTTCCACCCTTGTATTTTCTATATCCATTAAGTAAAAATTAAGAAAAATAGGGCGTAGTGACAATAGAAATAGTGATTTTTAGATTCGTCCAAAAGTTCTACCAAAATTATGGTCTTGTTTAATCCAAAATCGCGAATATTTCAGTACAAAATTGTGTTTACTTTCAAATGAAAGGTCTTCGTGTTGACGCAATTTGGTCAAGTTTGTAAATTAATCGACGCGAATTATAAATATGCAGCTATATTAAATAATATTTATTTTATGGATTTCTTTATAGAGTTATCTCATAAGTTGTAATTTATAATGGAATACATGTTAGTATTGGATACATCAGCTAGTACAGTTATTATTCTAGCGACTACTATTTTTCATTCTAATTTCTGTCACCATTACTACGATATTACAAAATCAACAGAAAAGTAGTGAAATTTTTGTATTTGGTTTACGTTGGTTTATCTATGCTCCAGTGGTTTAGTGCATTCACCTTATAAGAACGCAAATTTAAATACTTGCGAAGGAGCGGCAAGCAATAAAAGTAACTAAGACCCAACCTGTAAGTGCGTCTAACCTCTGAATGATCTCCCAGTTATTCGGCACGAACTAAGAGATAAGATAATCCAAAATTATATGTGCTCAGAATGAAATTGCGCGTTGTGTCGAATAGCTGGCACACGGCATGGCTCCCAGCGCGGCTCTGTCGCTCCAGAGGGTGTCAGCCGTTATCACCGCGTTGATAACCGTTATATTTAATGTACGAGAAAATTGAAAGTTTCCAACCGCATACCTACTGCAATTGAATTCTCCCGTGGCTTCTGCAACGCGGGGAATCAACTTCCCTCTTCGGTGCACTGCATTCTGTTGCGATTCTGCCAGATTTAGAAAAATAATTGAATTTTAAATTATCTACACCGCAATTAATTTTGGTGAAATGGAGATTTATGTATGTATTTTATTGTGGAACACATTATTTGAAATTTAATTAAAATTTAAAGGAAATTAGACATTTAATTTATGGATTTTCAAATTCAATGCTTACATAGCATCGCGCTATATCCCACACAGTTGGATAGCACGAACCCACCACCAACAATCAATCTCCTCCAAACATTATTATTCTGGCACATCACGCTCTTCCACATTTAAAGTACGTTTCATGTATGCACATCTGTTCTACACACTATTTAAATAAACAGATTCATCAATTGTGTTGTGTTAAAATTATAGAATTTGGTACTTTATCCTTATTATAAGTATAATAGCTTAATATCTACCAAAATGTAACTGACACAGGAATATGTTTTACTTTGTTAATGAATAACCCAGGTTTCGGGTGCTGGCCAGGACGGTCTAAGATCTTTGATCAAAATGGCGCAATAAGCTCTAGGGCAGAAACTAAGAACGTAGGTATTCAACAATAACAAAACTAAGTTATAATATATAGTTAATGATTGAAAACGATACAAGATAATATGTATAAATATCTTGCCGCTACATAAAACAAAGTATCCTTTATACTAATTAATTTTTCTAAATTTTTCAAATAAAAGATGCAGAGGGAGAGGAGAGGAATATCTCACCGAAATACTGTAGACTCTAGAGGTTTAGGAGTTATCGGGTATACTTTTATTTACGGAACCGTAGTTCCTTGTTAACAACTGTCGAGAGGAATTGACATTAAAAAAATCGTTATCCCACAGATGGAGCGATTTTATCTTATGTTAAATTTCTCGAATCGATTTAGCTCAAAGCAACTATGTTTGAGAGAAAGAAATGAAAGTTTGGCCTGATGAAAAAACAAAACCTCAAGTGGCTCGAGTGGTATTCAGTAAGATTCGCTAAATATAGTTAAACTACTATACGATTTGTCGTTGTGAACGTACTGTGGCAAATAAAAAAGTTTTTCCAAAACCTCTTATTAAATGCTCTATAACTATAGCAATTTTAAACAAGGAAAGTAACAGATTGTCCACTAGTGGGTATAATTTTGAGAAAAGTCACTCCTGAATAATTTTCTATTAATAACAATAATAATAACACCTACCTAACACCTTATGATAACTACTTCGATTGACATTTCAATTTAGAAAATAATAAGTATATGTCACTTTCAAATAATATTTCTTTAATAAATTTTGCATTTATTAAGAGATGTTGGATAAAACGTTATACTTCACACGTGGGCAAACTGGAATTACCCACTCGATAAAATTATCACTCAGCCTTCGGCTTCGTATGCTAAAATTTCTCTCGTGGGTAATTCCTTACTTTACCCACTTGTAGTAAATAACTATTATTCACTTGCAAACTGTTTTCTTTCTTGTACATCCGATATCATACTAGCAAAACTGCTATTTCTATACATGATGTGAATTATCAGCAATATTTAAGAGAGTTCAAAAAATTCCCCTAGCATACTCAAAAACAGAGGAACATAACTATAATATAAATAGTCATTTTAAGTAAGTGAGTTTCATTAAAAACATATTACTTATTTTTCTTCGAATCGGCTGTAAAGATAACTGTTTCAAATCTTATAATACAGGGATGTTGTTTGGGAACTTGTTTGTCAATTAATATCGACTTTATAGGTTCACAATGAGTCATGATCTACCTTTTTTTTTTTTTCGTTTAATGGTGAGAGGACAGATATGAATATAATATTTGTTTAGCTGTATATTTATTAAATAAGACAGAATCTAAAGGAATCTTCAAGCAGGAGCGATGTTTATTCTTTGTTAAATTTAGATAATAAAATGCAGATTTAAATATATATGTTGAGCCAAAATAAGAGTCCTATAACTTACGTAGACCGACTAAAAATCGTTCGCGATCGACTTATTAGCCAGTCCTGTTATAATACTCATATGTACAACCTAAATTCTCCGCTGTCTGTTTCTGTTATTATAATTCACGTCAGTGTGAATGGAATAACGTAACTCGTCAAAATTGAAGCCGCTGAAGACTATCGAAATTGCCGAACAAACAGTGTATAGTTGCAGTGGCTGGCCAATTTGTATGCGAAGTCACAGAGAGAAAATTAATGCGTTCATAGTGCGGGAAAGGCAATTAAAAAGATAAGATAATAAACGAGTTTCTTAGGGAAATTCGGGAGTTAACTCTTTATCTTGAAGAAATATTTATGGGAATTAATAAAGCGCTGCATTCCATTCGTCGACGTCTGCGCGCACCAGAACGGCAAAGCGTCCCGACGCCTAGAGATTAGGCGAAACTCAACGTGCGAGCCTGTCACAAAGACACGGCCGGCTTGATTTGTGGCTGCTGAAATTGAATAAAAATGCAAACTTTAAATTACGCTGGGTATATAGAAACCTGTTATGTGATTCTTCACTTCGCAGCACAAGCTGCCAGATGCAGTTAATGAATTTTGATGATATCTTGATGAAATAATTAATTTTTACCTTCCTAGGCGTTTTAAATTTTAACTGCAATTAAAGCGGCCGTATCTAATTGCTCCATCGCACTCCGAATTTAGTTTTGAGTAATTTTAAATAGGATTACCTCATATTTTATCCAGTGTTGGTTTTAGAATTATTTTTTTTTTTTTTTTTTAGAAAATTACTCTATTGTTTCTTCATTATATATTTCCAGTTTTTACTTTCCGCACATATCGTGCGTTTTAGATAAAATGCAACATTTATTTTTCTGTTATTAAAGTATTTACTATTTATTAACTATGGACACTAGTTTATATATCACTGTACTGTTCCAGGTAAAATGTAACATAGATTGTCAATGTTAAAGGAATTTGTCATCGTAAAGATGTTTACTAATAAATAAATAATTAAAATGATGACTTAGTATAATTATGACAGAGTTTGAGACAAGTTTATTTGATATTGACAACTGATGTTGCATTTCATCTGGAACAGTACGGTAATGTAGCTCTTGTATTCATGGTAATATATTAAGTAAATGTTGCATTTTAGTTGAAACTCAGATATGCACGTTTTAAGTTGGATTTATAGAACACAGAAATAATTTAACACAGAATAACCTTAAATTCTGGTCATATGGAATGTATACTTCCATTTATAGTTTGCACAATTCGCACTAACTGCACAGGAATAATTTATTACAGTACACTAATTGAGCAGTGTTCAATTTTCTGTGTATGTGCTGCTGTTTTCTGCGTTCTTTCGCTATATTTCGTATAGTTTCTGGTCTGACATACAGAGTGGGCCATTTTAAGTTGCGTTTAGGAATATCTCGAAAACGAAGCATCGGATGAAAAATCCTAAAAACCCGACTAAAATATTTTCGAGGGGGCCATCCAAATTCAACCCCCCACCCCAACCCTGGAGGGGTGGGGAGGGAGTAAGTTTGAATTCTTAAATGGGAACCCCAGATTCGCATTCTACGTGAAAAACGGAATTCAGTGACATCAAAATTTTTGTCCCCACCCTCCCGGACCAGTTGGGTGTTGGGAAACTTTGAGTTATATTTTTTTAATAAGAATTAAAAATTTTGTGAGCAAATATTACTGATCTTTTTTATGATTTTTTAAAAAAAAAAGATCTTTTATTCCTGATCTGATCTAAAAAGTAAGTAAATCCGATCATAAAAATTGATCTATGATCTGATCTAGAACATATTAAATGTGAAGATCTTGATCTAGATCATTTTCAAAATGATTTGTCACAACACTGTAATAAACGTAATATACGAGTATTATGGTATTTATGATAAGGGTCTAAGATCCATCTCCTATGCGAATGATGAGAGCTAATGTGATTTACAACCATGTATTTGACTAATTAATATAAAATATTGAACGTTTTCTTTTTCAAGCCTCAATAAACATCGCTTTAATGTAATCTTGTGACTGTTACAAAACTGGTGGAAATGTAGTTTAAGATTTTATATAATAATAAAGAAAGAGGCTGTGTTGGAATAAAATGAAAACTGCAGCAGGTGTACCTGGTGATGAATTCGGATTGTGTTGTTAGAAGAGTCGGCGGGATTTTCTGCTTAAATAATTCTTTTCACGTAGAGAAAAATCTGCATTTTCCAATCAGTTTTAATGCGTGTAATGATTAGCGCGATAATGAAATTACCGCGGGCACTCTGTGGGTCTGTCGATAATGAATGCGCTGCCAAATAAAACAAGCGATAAAAATTTGTAAAACAGAATATGTAAATGCGCTAAGGCACTTAGTTGAGCAGTTGTTCCTTTTTTAACAATCCGCGGACCCGCAGTTGTCACTCCGTCAGTCGCAGTAGCTTTGCGCAATGTAAATAGCGGGAATATTTCTGAATGTGTATGAATATTAAAGTGCGGATTATTGAAATGCAGTGAATTGGTCGGGAGCAGAGAGTGGCGCTAATTCCGACGCGGCTGACGATTAATCTTGTTAAGGGAAGTTTTTATACTCGTGACGGTTCCATCTGTTCATTTTAACTCGCAGCGAGTAGCGAAAAGTGTTATTTTTCATGCACTTTATACGCGCCGTGCTAGGCGCGTTTTATTACCGTTTCGCCGCTGAAAAAAGCGTCTGCGCTCTGTTTTAAATATGTTTCTATTTAGTGTTCGTGTTATGTATAATTTATGCCACTGCCATATTCCTATTTCGCTTGCTGCTTGCTGCCTATGTTTTCATTTGCGTGTCTGTTATTCTCTACATTTTTTCGGTTTTTATTTGTGGGTTAACATATTTTGTTTCGAAGTGATCTAATGCGACTAAAATATACGCCCGTTTTTGTTCCACTCATAATACTATTTTTAAACAACGCCGCAAACTATATTTCTCTCATTTTTCAAATGTAATTTGCTTTTGTAGTTTTAATTTCATTTTGAAAAATTGAACAATAAATAATTTCCTGGAAACTTGAGGGAAATTTAAAACATAATTTGTTTCGCAGCGTTTATATATTAATGCCGTATTGTTTCTTTCGATATTAAATAATTAAAATCATTCTTAGAAGAAGAACAAAGGAAATTGGAATAGTAAGAATACATACTAAAAACTAACGATAACGTACAATTCAAAAAGTATAGGAAGCAAAAATAAGGATTAAAAGCGATCGGGACGATTAATTAAATAAAATTGTTAAGAATTAAGTCTAAACAATTAGCTAAATAAGAAAAATAGTGAAAAACAAAAAATTGCGGTCATAATTCATAAAATAAATATGACGTGAAATATGGTGGAGGCGCTAGCACTACTTTATATACGAATACATCCATTTAATTTCATTTTATGCTGGTTTTTATTTATTTTTTTAAATAATTGTAAGGATTCATCCGGTGTTTTTTCCTTTCTATTCAACAAAGTCGATCAAAATTTAAAGCAGTTCAACTAGTCATAATTCTTGAGAACTTCCTTTTAACGTTAAAATTATGCCAACTAATTTACGGACTCAACACTAGTGTGAATTTTCATATTTCATATCTGTTAATATCTGCGAGATGTGCTAAAACAGTAGCCGAAAATCATTGTGAGTAAAGTTATTAACATTTGGCAGAAGATCATGAGGAAATTTACTATATTTTGATTTATTAAGGTGTTAACCGGACTAGAGTAATTTCTTCATATTATATTATGTTGTGGAGTATTCTTTCTTCGCATTCTTATAATGTATCCATCGTACTGGGAATCACTTACTGGATGGTTTGAAATCTGTACTAATTTTTGATAATCTATCCTCCCGTTCTCGTGCTACATGCTTCTCTCTTTCTTTTCTTCATTTCGCATTTTACTGTATGGCATTATTCTTTTACTTCCTGATGATTTGCTATTCTGTCTATTCTTGTATTCCTCTCTATAGTTAAATTGAATAGTATGCAGCAAGAAGGAGGTAGCTCCATTTTTTAACAAAATGGAAGTAGCAAAATATTATTGTAAGACGTTTTTGTTGCAATCGTTTGGTACAAGAGTGATGAAAATACCTCAACAGAGAAAAATAGAAAATATTACATACCTCCAAAACTATTTCGGACAATATATGTAGAGATAGCTCTTTGAAACAACTGTTTTGCACCAAACATTATAGGTTTTTGATCAGAACGTAGCGTAAGATTGATACAGAAAACATAAAATTGTTTGTTGGTATCAACTTCGTACGTCAAATGTTGCTTTCAAAAACATGTAATAAAATGAAAGGCATCTTTAATTGTGCTATTTATGACTAGAGACCAATGACCATTAAAGATATCTCGTAACCTTAATTATTACATCATATAACGGGGTGAATAAATTATTGACTTGTCTACCTGTAAGTCGTGTCTCAATAATGCAGCGCGGCGGTCAAGTGCGAATCAGAAATCAGATTTGTTTGTTGGTCGTGGGTTGGTTTTAACGACATGTCACTATTTGTCATGTTTTCACGGTAGAGCGATGTTCTCCCCTCCACTTCTGCTTCCCCTCCGCGCTCCACCAACGAACATCCCGCATGGCGATGCTATTGTCCCGCCCGGGAGCGTTAAGTGGATATCGTGACGCGCTACTGTCCGGAATTTCTCTATTATTTCCGCGAAATGTTTCCAGACGTCGGGAAGAGGAAAAGAAGGTGCAGGGGTGGATTTACTACTTTCTTAAAGAGAAATTTCAAGATATTTTATATTATTGCATTAATTATTGATAATACATTGACCAATTGGTGTAAATGGATAAGCTTGATAAACTTCTGCAGCGTGTAGAACGTTTATAAGATCATATTTTGTGTGAGTGACAGTTACTGGCCTTTAGCAGGGTTTCCCGACAGTTGAATTGAAATATTATAGCACGAATTTTGGCCACAGAATAATATTTAAAACAGGCCAAATATTTTTAAGAGAATGTGATGTACATGAATCGTAAATTCAACACTTGCAAAAAATCTTGTGGAGAATATGGTAACCATTAAACACAGCCATTGGGGGTCAAGAGGTTAAGAGGCAGGGTTGTCATAAAAACACCCACCGGGTGTTTCGGCAAAAATCCATTTGAAAAAACCCGTGGAAACTCAGTTACTATAAAAATTTATGCATTTTAAAGAATTGTATAAGTTCATAAAGACGTATTTATTTTTATCTTAAATTGTAATGATTGCAATTATTACATACAAAAAGAAAAATTAAAATTTGCTCCTGTCAAATGATTAACATAAAAAATACTCTAGTAGAATCTGAAAAAATAATAATTACAGTAAGAATAGAAAATAATGAGTTTTTGAATTCTCTTTTTATTACACTTGACCATTATTATCTTTATCATGCAATTATTTTTATCTTGTATTATATAATAATGTAATGTTTAAAAAAAATCTAGAAATGGATTGGGGTTTTTCAAAGGCCTGGGCATATCTCGAAAAACCCCAGAATTTTGACAACCCTGCAAGAAGTTCGGGTCCAGCACAATACATCTCGAATTATAAAAATAATTATAATTAGTAGCTCTACTAAAGGGCCACAGTTGGGTCTGATTGATTCGGAGGTCACTATAAGCCGGCGGTCTCTTGCATAGGAGAAAAAGAAACAAATTATTATATACCACAGCGGTAATGGTACTTCTGCGGACATAAATTTATTGATTATATTTGATTCAATTGCTATTTGGTAAATCAGACCTGTTTCCATGTTTCTCTTTGTGAGTAAAGGATTTGAAATGAAAGTGCTGTTCAATTTTTTTTAAACAACAATATAAAATATATATATAAACACAGTTAAATATTGTAGAATAATTAGATTTAGACTGAAATTCCGTAGTAATTTTGAGAGGAGTTTAGGGTGAGAATTTAGAATCCAGTTGAATGTTGGAAATAATTTAATGATATTTGTTTGCTATTGAACTTGGAAGAAAATCAAATAAAGTAACACTAAATAAGAGGTTAACCAAAAGATGACCAAAGAACATACTTGACACTTCATTGTGGGTGGAAACAGAATTTGACTTAAACTGTTCCCTAGACGAGGACCTTTCGGGATTTCATAGAATCGAACTAATTGCTAAAAAGTAAAGGCTTGTAAACACAGTTTGGGTCTCGGAAATTGAAATGTAACATTTTAGAAACATTAATGAATGAATTTTTGAATGTATAACGAATTGAAGTTTGAAAGAAGAGTAGCAAATCAGTAACTCCTATGAATAGATAAAAATGTAAAATGAGTTTAAAAATCAAATGTCTTAACCTAGGTAACAATGAAAAGGATATACTAAACATAATAATAGCAGACAAAAAAATATATAAGTTCTAGTATAAGTATAAGTACTACTTTAAATATAATAATCGGTTCATGATGGGGCTACACCATGACAGCTTTGATATCAACAAAATCATCATTTTTAATTTAATAAAATACAATATTAATGATTCGAACGTAGTAGGATAATTTTCAGTTATTTTTCAGTCATAATTTTCTAAGATAATTTTTAAGCTGTTTGATAGAATTGTGGACCTCATGATCAATATAAAAATATAAACATCACACAATAGTTCTTGAGTTAAAGAATTTACCATTTAAGTTGAAAACAACTTTGGGCTTGTGGGATCTGTGCGAAGATATTCGTATTTGGGTTACGGACAAAAGCGATTACTAAAAGACCAAGAAAAAGCGAGCCTTCAAGTGTTCATTATTTTTACTTGCCAGTGCTTCCACTCATTTAAAGTTTTATTCATTGTATTTATCCATATTAATCGCAAGACAACATCAAACATTGCACATAAATCATAAATCGTGTTTTGGTGTAAAGTGGCATTATGTGTTCATTTATTTTTTGTTTGTTTTATGTCGTTGTTTCAACAAGTGCATATTTACATATAAATCAGCTCCCGCCAAACGTTTTAATTCGAAATTAAATAAATTATGAATTGCAAACAATAAAAGTCAACAAAAGATCAAAAAATGTTAATTAAACTGAAAAAATTTAAAAAGAATTCGCAACAAAGAGGAAAAAGTATAAAAGAAAATTCTTAAATTTGCATCGAATATGAAGAAACAGCAAACCACAAAGGTTGTTCTTTCCATAAAATCATGTTACCGCATTGCCAAATATATTTGTGGCAGTGAAATAACTCTGGAGACAGGCGGTTTATTTTTCGGCGCAACGCGGAATATTTCCTCGAACGTCCTGTAAATTTACATACATAATGCAAACCTTGTGTTAATACCCGTGAGACGTTCTTCGCGTTTCCCTAAACACGGAAAACATCTATGTTTGTAGGTGTGATACGCTGGGCTCCAGTTCCGCCATGCTATGAAACCATTGCGGAGAGAACTTGCCCTTTCAAACACATTTAGCGAATTATTTCAGCCCATTTTAACCTGCGGAATTTATATTACTTTAGATAATATTTTACCGAAATCTGCCTGCACGAAGGTTCAACTGCGCAATATATTTACATTGCACTTTTATAAGACTTATTATTCTTGTTATATAGGTACATCACTAGAATTAACAACATTTTGAGTTCTTATATATTTTACTTGGAGATAATATTTACAATTATTTATAAATCGATCATCGTCAATTGTTAGACAGAGTACAAAAAGATATACGTAATAATATCATTATTGTTGGTTTGGTGCACACTGTGAGGCTGGGTAATGAATGATAAACACAAACAGAAACGTGTTCACATGTTCTTTATTTTCAAGAAATATACGTCAACCGGTTTCGGGTGTTTATTGTAGCACGGCGGGGCGAGACTGAAACTTAGGGGTTGACAAAATAAAACACAAACACTTTTAAAATCATAAAAAATGGTATTTAATGAAATGGTGAAACTGTGAATTTAATAATTTACAAACAAATACAAATATTAATAACGACGACAACGTATGAATATGCTTAAAAGTTTCAATTACCAAAACATATTTATTAACGAATTTACTTTAAATTCTACATTTTCGTAGAGCACTACAGACGTCAGAAGACGTCTGCTCTGTTCAAAATCTAACAACTAACTCTCATTTGTGCTGGCCAAACACACGTATCTACCCCATAAGCGGGAACGCGGGGGTAGGAAATCTCTTGAGGACCAACACAAAGATTACATAAAAACTAGAACACTTAAAAACTAAAACCATATCTAGGGTTCGACCAGGATCTGTAAATCTGTCAACAGCAGATGGCATCTCAAGCCGATATTTCAGAATATTTGCCGCGATAATCTCATATGACAATTTAGGATAACAAAAATCTAACACACATGTGTGGTAATAAATTAACCTCAAGAAAACAAGAACTCCTGTCAAAGCGATTTTCGATGCGTTCACGTCCCAAACGCAGTTTGAAACTTGATATTTTAAAATCGCTTTGATAGTAAAAACAATAAATCGCATTCTGAATGTTCGCCTTGTTACATTATCATTCAATATCATTATTATTATTAGGTTTTTTTTGCAAAGATGGGATGCGAACTACTATGTAATATGCTCCTTCATGAGTAGATAATTATAAAATTATGTGAACACAAACAACCATGCTCTTCAGCGGGATTCGCACCCACGACTGCTGATGTGTTATATTACCGAGATCGG
This sequence comes from Poecilus cupreus, assembly GCA_963942605.1. Taxonomy (NCBI): domain Eukaryota; kingdom Metazoa; phylum Arthropoda; class Insecta; order Coleoptera; family Carabidae; genus Poecilus; species Poecilus cupreus. The sequence goes on along the minus strand of OZ012717.1, from coordinate 23,911,163 downwards.
CACATTTTTGGAATTAGTTCTATAGTATTTCGAATGTAATAAATTTTTACAGAATGTAAAATCAACGATCTTTTCATTTATTATTATGAGTTCTAAGTAGTGTTTTTAAAATTTGGGGGTTGTTATGGACGAAACATACATCAACTATGCTATGAAAAATAGCTTTATTAGTAATGAAGAAATAAGTCCAAAGACAAAAATGCCAATATTTGATACCATATACAGACCAATTTTAACCTACGGATGTGAATCATGTCTACTTACAAAGAGATTGAAAAGTAAAGAACAAGCGATAGTGTTAAAATATCTACGCAGAGTAAAGGGAGTAACTATTAGAGGCATAATACGTAACCAACATATTAGAGAAGAACTACAGAGCAAACACGTATTATAATTCATCGAACAATGACAGCTAGAATAGTGGGGACATATGGAGAGAATAGATAATAACAGGTTAGTGCGGAGAGTATAAACGTCAAAAATCAAGAAGAAGAGAAATTGTAGAATATCGAGAGACACATGGGACAGTACAATAAAGAAAATTCTGAGCAGCAATGGAAAAACAGTGCGAGAAGCAAGATAACTAACGGAGAATAGAGAAAATGGTTAAAATTCGTACAAGAATAGAACAATCTCAACCCCTTAGGATAAAAGGGAATCTGAATATCATATTTTTATTTCATAGTTTTTTCAACTTAACAAAATAATAACGAAATGTAATAAAGATATTAATTTCATAATGTAAGCATGAATATATAAACTACATTGAATTCCTCTTGTGAAAATATGAATATGTTTATTATACATCATACCTACCAAATTTTCAGGTTTGTAAATATTACAGTGAAATTTCCTGGAAATAATAACAATTTTACAAAACATTACACTAAAAAAAAATTACAAATTAGTTGAAAATATTACGAGAACAATATGAGAGATATAAATTTGTTTGTTTGTATAAAAATGCAAAAATAGACCAGTAGCCGAAACAAATAAAGAGTTTGCCACCTGGAAATGATATAAGCAAACTATTTTAAATAAAATTTTATGAATAATTACATAATATCGTATCTTTGGCAGTTTTTTTTCAATATTTAGCTATATCAATGGAAGAATCAAACATGAATAAAGTGACTTGTAGTTTCGACTACCGCTTTATACAATTTTCTGTCAACGAAATATATAATCTGCAAATATTCTAATAAAGTAAATATTCTAATAATGTAATATATTTAGCCCAAAGAAAATGCAGAATTTCAATTTAAACATATGAAGTAGGTACGTTACCTTATGTTTAATTTGCACATAAATCTTGTATGAAGAAGCTTTTTGATCTGCGCTGTTCTGTATATGCAAATGTTACTTCTAGTTGTAGATATTTGTTGTTTGTTAAGTGCATAGTACGTATACTGTATTTACTGAACATTTGCTTATGTTATTTACACGAATATTGAAATTTACATATGTTTCACAAATTTGTATTTACATTTTCGATTGCAAAATCTAGTTATGGGAACTAATCCCTAAAAACAACAACACCATTTTTTGTGCAATATTCAATCATTTGTAAATGCAGTACAACAAAATTGCAGTAAATAAGCTTTCAGCTCCCAATTTTATGTAATGAAAATCATAAGTTTTGACAGGGCGGGCATACATATGCAATATATTTTTTATGCTAGAAAAGAATGATGTATCAGTTATTCTTCTAGCTTGTATCACTTTTTCTCTACAATTTAAATATTTCATAGTGAAATGTTAGTATTACAAAGCTAAGGGTTGTAAATTATAAGTGACCCTAGTAGAACACTAATCAGCTGTTCTCAACAAGTTAAAATTATCAGATTGCCTATTTACCACTGCGAATTAAATGCAATTGAACTAATTTGGAGTGAGATAAAAAGTATATTGCTTTCAGACGTCCTTCTTCCAATCATACAACTTTTTAGGAAAATGATGTTAAAAATTTAATAAGTGAACCATGTTTAACAATATCTAGTAAAAAATGTGTTAAACATATAAAAAATGTAAAAAAATACTTTGGGAAGGTGATCAGATGTTGTATGATGTCAAACCTTTCGGAGAATAAAAAATACTTTAATGCCGAGGTTTACATTATATTGTTTCCGAAATCCGATAAATTAGTATCAAATGTAAATAATAAATAAACTCACTAATAGTATTATAGAATAATTTATTTATTATTTTACATAACAATCTGTAAAGCTTAACTTTAGGTACTATTTTGGCTAACTTCGCCTAGTAATATCTATCAATTTCGGAAAAATATATTTAGGTAATACTTGCATTTCTTATAGAAAACATTAAGCAACACCCCGAAACTTGTGATTTTCTTTATATACAATAAATTTGTGTAAAAAGATTAACTTTAACAAAACTTAAAATACAGTCTACACAGTTGATTCGGTCCTTGAAGGGTGTGTTTACTCTGGGTCCCCGGGCAGGGCGCTAGCCCGCGTCAGGGCGACAGTGACAGGGCGGAAGGCGCGAGGCTACCTGACGGCGTTTTTATGGTAGAATTCCATTAGAGTTCGCCGGCACTTATTTTGCATGCAGTGTTTGGAAGGTAAACTGCGGCTCGGCGACTGCGAGTCGATATCAGAGTGACGGCGACGCCGACGCCGACGCTGGCGAGTTCAAGTGGAAACTCTTATTTCCCCTGACTTTTCTCGGCACTGTTTGCTCGCAAGTTTATTTGTCCATGTAGATTTCTCGCGCGAATTTGTTTGCGAAGGTCGCAACTCCAAACGCACTAAAGCTTTTTACTACTCGCGAGTTTGGTGATATGGTGTTGTGTAAGTGTTACACTTTGCGTTTACAATGAGTGTTTGTTTCTGTTTCTAGGTTAGAATGTTTTATATTCCAGGAAAGGGATATTTATCGAGAAGGTTGTATTGGAAATGTGCCAGGTGTCCAACGCTCTGATTTTATTCTTGACTTTTACTCCTTGTTTTTATTTCCTGCTCTTTGCGAAATCGATGCCACTCAGATTGAATAATGCTCTGACGCATAAAATATTCATCTTTTCCATGCATTTATAATTACTTGGAAAACAATAAATCTAACCATTTTATGGATGTAGTTTATTGCAGCCGGCTTTTAAATATTGCTGAAGTGTGTGAAATATGATTCTACAGCACAGATGCCGATTAGATAATGCGAATTCATGTTGAAATGGGATGCAATAAAATTGATTTTGTAGGGCACCGTAAATTACAATTTTATTTGTTGCAGTTAGTAGCTTTTATCTGGATTCACAATAACATAAAAAAGTTTATGTGAGTAAATAAAGAATAATGTGTGTAAAGTAGTTTCGATAAGGAAATTTAGCATTAAGGAAGTTGTAGCATTGACGCGGCTAAGTTGCGTTTTACGTTTACGGCTCGGGGTAGTTTACGACAGGTGGGTTGGGGGAGTGTGGTATCGACACTTGTACCACTCGCCGCACATTGAGCAACGTGAGCGCCGGTTTTTCTGTCCGCGGGCCGATGCAGGCGCTGTGATGCGGTTCTCGAAACTCGAGGACAAATTTCCCATGCGGCTCGGCCGGGCAAAAAGAATAAGGCGACCTGGAGAGCCCTCGGGACGGGATGGAGGCAGAGAGCGAAACTATAAAAAGCTCAGTGCAAAAACTCTTCGATATTACTCGTTCCCATGCGCGTGTGTGCACGAAACTTTAAACATTTCTGCACTCACACTCACGCCCGCAAGCCGCTGATTCATATCGCTGTTGCTTTTGTCGCCAAAAGGAAAAACAAGCGCGGCTTCTTACGACCTCTTAAAAATCAGATCCGCGGTTCTGTTTTCGCAATATTCACGTCGCGAGTACGAGCGCGCCGCTACTCTCGGATTTCACGACACGTTACTTTCAGCAACATTTCTCTTCGTTCCGCTTCATTTACACCCCTTTGTATACCTCTCTGCGCTGTCTTTCCTCGATATTAATCGCTCTTTCTTTTCTTTCATTCGCGCGTCGGCAGCGGCGCTGTTATTACTGCCGGTCCTTATTCTCATTCTCACATGGGAGATGTTGCCCATAACGAATTCCCATCACGTGCCGGCGCCGACCCCTCGTCACTCCGCTGCGCCCCATGCCGCCTTGTCAAACAAATAGCGCCCCCTTGCTGCCTCGGCCTCCGCGGGGACGCCGCTTCTTCCGGCTCCGGCGGATTGTTTAGCGGCCCCCGTCCAACTATTCGCACTCGCTCGCTCGCATCGTTGACAGCGCCACACATGACTTATTACCAAGCTACGCCGTACTACGCGACTACGCCACCTCAACAACAACACGTGTGCCTGCGCCTGCCCTACCAGACCTAATCTCGTCTTCCTTCCATTTTCTCGCGCAATCTAACAAAATAAAAAGAAACGAAACAACCAACTCATTCGTACATGCAGCACAGAAAACTAAATAAAAGAAACCTACACGGGTCACGTTCTTCCGGCTCGCACACAATAATTAAAATGCAATCTTTAAACAATCAAATATTATAAACGTGTCAAGTGGTAACAGCGACAAACAAACAATAGACGAATATTCGTCTTCTGCTCGAGTTTGTGTCAAGAGAATTACGAATCGTGTTGTGCAACGGTCTTATCCCTTGTGGAGATATGAGTCGTGGCCTTCGGCAAACAAAGACGAACCGCCATCACACGGAGAGGTTAGTTTGCATACGAAATTGGCAAATTCGCGAACAGTCTTGAGTACTAATACGGAATTCGCTTGTAACTTGTAACGTTTACACTTTGGTAAATAATATCAACTGAGTAATTCGCCACATTGCGCATTCAGGAAATTGTTAAACTGTTAGTGGTTAACTGTTCAATTCAGCAAATACTCCAGCAATTTCAGCAAAATTAAAACATAAATGGATGAGAGTTTCTGTTTCGAACGAAATTGCATATGGGTAATAACGATAATAACATTTAAGATCACAGGGTAAGTGATATTGATAGATCGAGACATGTGAGAAATATGGTCGATGGAATCTGCGGTGTTAAGCGCGGGTTAAACCAGTTGAGTTTGCTGGTAATTGGTGCTTAGGAACGCGACAAATAGCTCCGTGTCGGCTGCTCCATTCGAGGACGCCTGCAATTGGGTTTCAGGCTTTCAGTAATGAGACCGCGAATATTAATTGAACCAAGTTTAAGTAATCGTATTACATGTAATAAGATAAAGCCAAGCCATCGCGCCAAGCTTAAATCTCCTTAGGGATTCGGTCATGTACGATATCGCGAGGTAACTCGTGGCCTCGGGTGAGTTATATCTCGCCTCGGTTCTCCCGGACTGTCGCGTCGCCGTCGACCACTTAGCTCCGGAATAATGCACTTTGACACTTGACAAACTTGCGCATTTCCTTATTTCGAACTACCAACTCCGCCCGCCGCTTAAGCGTTCTGCATAGATTCATCCTCACGAACTGCATAGAACTCCACGCTCATGACAACATTCTCTGCGTTCAATAACAACAAACTATAAATTCACATCTTTGAAGCTGTATTCACAACACGAAATTAGTAGTCAGTGATTATAATTAAGTTAAAGCCTTTAAGAATATCGTTCACAATGCACCAAATTAACGCTGGCGAATTGTTATTTCCGTCGTTAAAGAAAGGTTCATCAATTTAAATTATACCGTACTATTTTCTCTTTCAATTAATTGGTCGAATCCACCATCTCCTTACACTATGTTTTTTTTTTGTATTCTATTTACATTAATACTAATCTCGCAAGCGTGAACTATATGTTTCGTATAAGTTTTCAACAATCAACAAATTTCAAAACGAACTGTCTAACTTAAAAAAATGGTATTCTAGATTTGAATAAACATTCCATTGTATAAAATGTGTGACAATTTGTAGTGTTTACATCTTTGAAAAACTGTTTTGAATCTTAGTTCGTTGGTTCTAATTACTTCTAATTCTTCTGTGTGGAAGTAAATATGTACTTTACAAAATAAAATAGTGAATTGATGTCGTAGCTTTATACAATAGGTAAGTGTTAGATGACATACCTATTAAGGAGGTTATCTTCGCCTTGTTTTCAAGGCACTTTTTAAATATTTATATATTCATTTGATCAATTCCGAGCTTTTGTGTAGTATCACCCAACTGCACTTTGCTTACAGTGCTTTGACATTTTATCCTCATGAAATTAGAAGAACTATTTTTTTTAATAGTTTTATAGAAATTAACATTTTCACTGCTTCTAAAAAACTGGAAACAGTGGAAAGTGTACAAATACATTGCTGCAGTTTTAATATTTTACATAGGGTAGTAAAACAAAATGTATTTTGAATACCCTTGATCAAGGTTAGAATGATTTAAAGAATAATATTACTTTTGTTTTGTTTTAACTGCGTCTTTTTAATCCTTTAGAAACAAAATTGAAAATTTGAAACTTTTTCTGAAACAAATTTAAAATGTTTGTGTGAAAATTCATAACCATAAACACAACAATTAACGTTACTAACATGTTTTCGTTCTTTGCTTATCATGAACAACAAACATAATTATTAAAATTATGCTTTGCAACAGTCGTTTTAATATAATAATTTATCCACACTGAACCAAAATATAAATATAAGATTATACACAAGACTTTTGGATTATAGTTCTGTAATTATATTTATTTAAATATCAATGTTTCGAATTCTTGAACATAATTCTTCATCTGTTTTATAAGTCATATTTGATGTTTACATAGTTACTTTTTCTATTTATTTATTTAAGTTATTCATTTGTTTCTTGTTAAAAAAAATGTTCAATAATTCGAAACGTTGATATTTAAATAAATATATTTACATAACTTTAATTCAAATTCTTTATAATTTTACAACTAGGAGTTCTGAAAGTTTTTCTTGCTATTAAAATACAGTCTAAAATTTGTACACAAATCTATAGCCCAACGACATTATACCATTTTCAGTAGTTCGTTTTTTTCCGCTAGAGGAATTCAAGTTAATTTTAGTCTTGCATTATTTCTTTATGTTGTCATAGCTGCTTACTACTAACTAAAAGTTTGGACTTAACAAACTCTTGTGTTAACTCAAACAATTTTACGATTGGCATAATTTCGTTGATAAATATTAATTTCATATGATGAATAAAGCTTGAGAGAGCATGATTGAAATTCAATTAAAAATCGATAGGTCCACGGATCAAAATACGGTTTTATGCTATTATTCACTCTAAACTTATAAATTAAACAAATATTTACACACCTTTTACGTAGTAGTTCCTGTGCCACTCTACTTATAGCTACAGCTAAACTATGCTAAATATTTTTATAAGATTTCAAGCTACTGAGTTTATTTTGACCGCTTCAAAATTCTTTGCGTGGCATTTTATATATTTTAATGGTGAAAAAGAAGAACATTTTAAATTCATATTATCATATTTGTTCAACGAAACATCACATATAAATATCCCGCTTGCTGAAGTGTACAAACAAGGGATTACAAATATTTAATTAACAAAACATTTACAAGTGCTTTTCAAACAAACAATCAGACAAGAAAAATATTCATAATAAGGATGATACTTCATCATTTCGGTCAGGCAGGCCGAGATTCCTGTCTTTGCTGCGACTGAAATCCTTATTTATGCCTGTTTATCCTGGGCGCGAAATCTCACGCTAGCCGGGCTTCGCGCGCCCTCGCCCCGCTTCCCCGTTACCTTATATTTACCTACGTATTCTTCTTCTTCTTGTTATGCTTCTTGTTCTTTCCGCACGGTCGCAAGCCTTTCTGTAAGCCAGAGTTAACAAGAGATTGTTCAGGCTGCAAGCTCATGGTGTAATAATATCATGTCAAATTCATCTTTCTTATATGGAGTTTTTGCACCAGATTACGTTGTATGTAACCACCAGGAAAGCAAATTTTCTTGAATTCACTTTAGGTTGAGAAAATTTTCGCAATTCATGCATGTAATATGAATGGAAGTTTTCCGAAATCTGTGTTCTTATGTGAATAGTCACTTTAATATTTTTCATGTGGTGAATTTAATCTTGTTTATATTTTTGCCGCGTGTAATCGAATAATTTCTGTGAAAGCTCTCAATAAGAAGCCCGCAGCGCCAACAGTTTCAAGAACTATCGATTACAGCCTTTTCGTCGAGTCTGCATCGAACAATATTGCCTTGATGAAATAATTAAATTTGCTGGCGTTTTCGCTCTAAACGTCACCGCATCTTTTTATCATGCTCAATTACCAGCTGCTTTGTAAATTTTCCAGTTTTAATACGAAGCTTTTAGCCGTAATTGTCAAGTACTTGAATTCGTAATTAGGTTGTTATTAATTGATTCGATGCTCTCTAAATACATTATAAAAGTTTAACCATGCTCGAAATATTTTATACTTCACTTCCGCAAGGAAGAAAAACTACATTTCCGCTTTTAAAGGGCGATAAACTATATTTAGATTAACTTTATTTTGAACCACAAAACAATATTCTAGAAAGACATGTTTCAAATAATTGTAATACATAATTTAAATATCCGGATCTTGAAGCATTTTCTGTTATATAATTTACCTACTTAAATAAATAACAATAAAATAAATAATATCATCACATCACTTACTCATTTTGCGCAATTTATTTACCAGCCCCGTTCCACATAAGATTTCACTGTGATTATGATTAATACCATTCTTTATTGGTTTATTTATTTTTAATTAATTTTTTATAAATAAAAATGTTTTTAGCTGATTGACATTAAAGGTAACACTTTACGGACTGCTAACAGTCAGTAAAGTTTCACTTTTATGCCTAACCTGTAAAAATATGCATAGCAACCGTTCAATAAACGCCTCGTTAATAAAACGGCAGTCTTTGCTGTAAATCTGATATTTTGGTGCCTAGTTAAACAAATAACTATTTTTTCTACGACCTCTTAGAAATCTGCTCATTGTATGTTTGTTGTTGCTAGGAATATGAGGTACATTGCAAGCATCGTGCGAAATGAATTTGTCTTGTTAGTATTTCAATACAGGTCACTTCATTTCAGTACAGGTGCTTTTGCTGGGATACTTATTTAGAATTGTTAAATATTGGAATGGTAAAAGCGGGAGAAATTTATTATTAAAATATATTTTAATTAGGAAATAATATCGTGATCGTAGAAAAAGTATAGTGTACAACTCGCATGGAATGTTCATTTCATACTAGTATGAAAGTTAGTAACATGAGCCGATAAAAATTTCTCTCGTGGTTAATTCCTTACCTTGCCCACTAGTAAAGTAATAAACTATTAATCAACATATTGTTAATATTTTTCCGCGAAAACAGATGATTCCATATTTGAAATAATAAATAAATTGTTTGATATGTCCATTATACTTCCAGTATTGCAATTATTGTCGATATCAATATATGTATTCAAGCACACGTCCATTGTGTCAAAGTCAATGAGAAAATGGTCAAAACGATTTCAATGGCCCTCAAAATATGCATTTTCAGGAACATCTCGTCATCGATTCTATTCATAATTCCTTTTTCACTTCGGGTTATATATGTATTAGAAAGATCTTGCATTTTATATTCACACTCAGCCCAAATACTTAATTTATGTGTTGGTTAGATCTATTGGTAGTAACTATACTTATCCCCAATTTTATTTAGCGGAAAAGTAATAAAATCCTTTCTCGCCTGTGTCGCAATAGTTATTAAACCTTTGGCCTTTAATCTCCCCGAAGCAGAGCGTCAAATTAAAACTATATCTAAGCTTTAAATTTACGACTTCTCAGTATATTGCAATATATGTAGCCGATGCTTGCGAAACGTTTATTGCTCATAAAACTCGACGGTATAAACAAATAGTAGTGTCCTGTCACTTGGCTTTACTGGTCAAAGTTCGTAAAGTAACTCGCTGCTTGCTGATCGTGGTAGGTGGCGATGTATCTATGAAATCGCGCTTGTAAACCAACTTGAAAGCTCGTGTATAAACTCAACAATTGTGATCCGGTTATATTTTCTCTGCACTGAGGTACATTCCGCGGGAAAATTGCCCTCTGGGTAGCAAATATTATTACCATATCTTCTGGTATAACTATTGAGCGTGCATCACAATTTTAACATATCTAACCCAGTATTTTGTAATTATATTTTAATAGTCTCTCGTAATAGAATTTAATTATTAAGGTTATTTTATTGTTAAGTATCTAGAGTTAAAAAAGTAATAGAACGATTCAGTCAATTTAACTAAGTAATCAATTTATTTGCGTGCAACTGAAGGATTCAATTAAAACAATTGTATAATTTTAAGTAATTTTTACTGAATATAGAAAAACAAATTGCAATACTAATTATTTCAATACATATTAAAACACGACAAACATTTACAAATAATCAAGTTAAGAAATCTTGTAACAAAACGTGATTGAGATGTCAATTTCTTCGTAACTAATTTTTAGGTGATTGAACTGAGACCGTTTATTCGTAGTTTAAAAGAGCGGCCCTAACTAAAACTGTGTATCCATAGCTTACGTTCTTTTTGAAAAGGATGATTAATTGTTTAAAATATAAAGTAAAAGAGTTTCATTTCAGTTTGTATATGTATTGTTTGTTCTGCGAAGAAAGAACAGAAAATGAATATGATTGGGAGTGGATAAAAAATGGCAATAATAAAAATGTTGACCCGTGTTCAAATTCATCATAAAAGCAGTAGACGCCAAGTGTGTAATATGGCCGTCGCCTGTCGAAGGGGGTAAGCAGGAGTGGTTTTTACAGGGAGTGTACCGCCAAGCCATGCGTTATCACTCCCTCATGTCCCTTTCCACGGCAACGGCATCGAAACGAACAGTTTCAGAATTGAGACTATCTATTTTATTTGCGTGCTGTTTTCATCGATTGCCAGTTTGTGCTTTTTTATTCTGACATACAATTTATCTTGTAATTTATACCAACATAAAAATGACTCTCCATTTTGACACACTGTTTTTATGTGATAATAGAGATGCTCGGGGACCTTGAATACAAACAATATCGAAATTGGCTCTGTTTTATCCATCAGCGTAATGGAATTGGGTGGTTTAATAAATAAATAAATATATCATCACGCTTTGATGCTTTTACCACGGCTTAGGGGGACATAATCTGTTATAAGTACGCTTCAGTCGCTTATATAGTTTAGATTTATCCGATTATCACTCGATCGATAAACAATCACGCATGATGACTTTATTTCTCTATTCCACTCTTTCTAGACTGATCTTTCTTCTCGCATTGTTCATTTTACTCTTTCTACACATCATATAAATACCAACTTTGTAAATAATTCCTGTTTATACTATCCAAACTTAATGATATTACTATATTTAAATAATGTACATATACCGTATGGTATACTGATGATGGTCACTGGTCAGTAAAAGAAATTTAATTGAACTTTACAAGAAATACGTATTTGTAGTGCCTTTGGTTTCAATGTTATTAGCATTTAAAAAATGTATTATAAATAATAAAGGCATTAAGTAATTTGTTCATTACATAAAATTATGGGGTAAATAGATCCGTGGTGAGGCATCGGGCTGTAGATCATATACAAACAGAGAAATTGAGCTAATTAAAATGACACGAAAAATTCAGTTACTCTTACTGTATTATTCAATCAATTTAACTGTATGTACTCTGTATACTTATAACTAAGAATCTCAGTTATATTTACTGAATATTTCAGTTATTCGAGAAGTAACTTAACTTATCAGTAGAGCAGCGCGCAACTAAGAGTTAGTTACGAAGGAATTGACATTTCAATAAAGTTTTGGGACAAGATTCTGTAACTTAAAACTATTCATAAATATTCGGCTTGTACAGATTTTACCTCGGATTTTACTTGTTTAAATTTTTAATAAAATGTATTAAAATATTATATATTATAATTTGTTTGACCTCAAAAACATAACTTAGATATTATTTTGTGTTATAATAAAACAAAGGACGATTCAACTACCATATTCAGTAAAAATTACTATAGTATTCAGTTGTCTTTGCTGAATTCTTTAGTTGTGCGCAAATTAAGTAATTAGGTACTCAATTAAATTGAATGATCCTCGGTTCGATCGTCACAGCCAACAAATTTTCTAAAATATTTTCCGAAAATTTTCACCACATAAAATTATTCCTGTGGCTCCTCCACCAATACCATTCTTGGTGGCCGTAATTTGACGTCTGGTGGTTACATTTCAAGCGCAAAAATATATTAGAAAAAAAGTGAAGTGAGGCTCCGTAGTAACGCATCGAACTGAGATCTTCAGTTCGAATCCCACAGCCGATACGTGCTATTTTTACCTTTACCCTTGTTGGTCCATCTCCACTAGCATCTTTGGGGAGCATTACTTGACGACTGGTAACCGAACTTCACGCCCAAATTGGATAAAAGGCTTGGTGATATATTTTCTACTTACTAATTTCATTTAGAAATAAATATACATATGATGACGATTTACAATTAGTAACTTCTTAAAAATTCTAGCCGAGGATCTCATAATTACCGCGAAGCTATTTTCCTCATTATCAGTCTCTGTCACGTTGAATTATTAAATTTGTTTAAATTCGTTTTTTGAAAATGGATCAACAGCGAATTTAACCCAAATTGTAATCTGTGTAGTGAAATCAGCTAATACTAAGCCGGCCGTGTTTACAAATCTGAACCATTTTGGGTAAAGATGAAATCGGTTGTGGTAAATTGGGGTTACCGATATAAATAATAGATTTTATCACTAATTCATAACCGCACTCCGTTTGCGCTGATGGCAGCATCTCTTCTCTTCCCCTGCGATTTTCGTTTACCCCTAGCCCTCTTCGCGTGATAGTGCGTGTATTTGAAATTCGGGACGCGTTCAACGCATATATTCGCATTAACCGCGCTATCGGCAGCATGGATGGAACCTGATTTTTGTTTAATGACTTCTTCGTGTTTGATATTTTAGTATGTATTCAGCGGAATTGGGTAATATTTATTTAAATGTGCTTGAGAGTTCGTACGGAATTTTTTATGCGATTTTCAGATGTGATAATCGACTAAAATGTCCTTCAGATGCCATCTTTACATCCTTACGCATATTTTCAACTCGTAATACCACCTTTTCCTGATTTTTATTATGTTACTTGACAGAGTTTTATTTACAATATCGATCATTGACGGAACTTTTTTATTTATGAACTATAGATAATGTACAAGACAAGAAATAAAATAAATTTATGAACACAGTCACGATGCACCCATTTGCTTACTAAATTCATTTCCTCACCTATAATATTTGAATAGCAGACGATCATGTATAAAATCGCTCTATGAATGTGGACGAGACGAAAGTTGTATGCCCGGATAGGAAAGAGGAGATTGATTGTTGATGATTGTGTTTATCCTATAGTGTAAGATATACCGTGTATGTAAAAGAAAATATATATTTATTTCAGTTTATCTTTTAAATAAAAAACGCTGTGATAACAATCAAACAGAGTCAGAATCCTTGGAGATTTGAGTATAAAGAAGGATGCGTTGTTGTTATACATAATATTAATACAGTATCATCATTATTTTGTCTACTATTAGAATCTAATGCCCATGTCCGATATTGTTTTATGTTTTAATTTGATTTATTTTATAATAGATAATATTGCTACTTTCAACTTTATAATTTGCGATTTTCTCTCTGTTAACTTTTTTATGGGTTATAAAGTAGAGTGCCACACTCAAATTGGGTGAAAGATATTTATTTTATTTATCTTTAATTATTTATTATAAACAATCAATGTACATTATTATGCATCGTTAATCATTTCAATCTGGATGTGTAGAAAAGATAGATTAGTTATTAAAAAGTGAAAAGAAAGTTCGGTAAAATTTTATTAAAATTTAACGTTTCGAATACTGCACGTAATTCTTCTTCAGAAAAAATAAGAAAACAACAAAAACGTAACGTCGGTGTTTTAGTAAATAAATAATTTTGAGTGCAGTCCCGATTTTTTTTCTTCCTTAACATAAACAAATAAATAAGAACAGTTACTAATTAACAACAAATTATGATTTATAAAACAGAGAAAGTCATAATATTTCTTATTCCACTCGTATCCTTCATTTTCCCTATTTTTTGCTTATAGATTTCTGTACCTTCTCTTATGAGTCTTCCATTGGCACATTTCGATTTTGCCACAATTTTCATTTCTTTAAAATTTATTTTGTGCTACAATTCAATGGCATGTAATTTATACAATTACGTTCTTCATTTTTTCGTCGAATTGTTCTTATATTTTGAAAGCTGTTCATGATATGTAAACATTGCCTACTTTATTGAAATATCGTTGGTCAGTTTAACATATATAACTGGATTTCATTGGTAGACCAAAGACCAAAGCCAGAGATGCTGATGAGAAACAATGTAACTCTTACTCGATAGTTTTGCTAGTGCCTTGTAAAGTTATTATTTAAAATCTTTTTGAATTTATATTTAATTCATACAAAGCAAAGTGGTAAAAGCAGAGCTATTAATTCTAGTGGTGTCAATATAGATTCGCCTCATAAATTTATTTTAGCTCTCAAACTGAACGACTTTATTATCGTATGATTAGAATGGCTGATACCACGAGCTCTGTTTTTGGGTGTTTTAAGCTCGGTTTTAGCTCTGTATAATGTTCTAAACTTGTTTTATAAAAAAATGCTTTAAATAAAAATTACAGTGAAATGTATTATCTACCAATTTTATTTCAAGTATTTTTTTATAAAATAATTTTTGAACATTGTACAACGCTATAACATAACTGATCTTAAAACACCCAAAAACAGAGCTCGTGGTACCAGCCATCGAATTTTCATTCTTCTAAATTATTTTTTCTTACTCTCTGGAGATGACGAAAAATGGATAAAATGGCAAAAGTCCTAACAATCCATTTATTATTATGAAGATATAACAGTGCAGTGAAGAATTGTTAAAGATATAATCTTGACAATGCACAAATATGAAATTTTAATCTGGCAAATTCTTGGAATTCATAACAAGACTGTTCTTCAGAGATAAACGAAACATTATAATTTGCATGTTGCAGCTACGCATAAGTTTTGCAATACACTTCCTACTTCACGTGAAGTTTTTATCCGAGTAATGTGAAACTATTTCAGTTAAACTGCATTATAAATCTACACAGTAATCCCAGGTATTCTACGAACACCTGCTATAACATTGCTGAAGACTTTTAACAAGTTTAACCCAAATTTTACGAAGATAAATACAGCATTCAACGGAAATGAGGCTATCTGCAAGAACAACGGGTATATTGTCGATTATATGGCTTGTTTAAATTACATGGCGGTATAGTATATTCTACAACAAGTAATGAAATGGCATATATTCCACGCGAGCAAAAAGTTTGTAGTCCGAGCTGAAGTCGAGGGCTACGGTTTGGGAGTGTGGGATATGCCATTCCCTTACATGTTGTAGACTATACTTTCTATAACAAGATTTTGGAAATTATAAAAAAAAACAAATATAAAACTGTTGAAAACGTCAAACTCAAATAAATCAAATTAAAACAAATAGACGTAACCATAGTAACTGAATCAAGATACGTCATATATCGCGCTAATATGCGGCTCTGATTCGTTGAAATGATTCCATACGCGGCGTATGAAATGATAGTTGTTCCAATACAGATTTTAGTTCTAGAATGTTACAAAAAATTAATTTCTATTTGGTATTTTGATAATTGTAGCACTAGTTTTCAAAGTAGGAAGAATAGATCATCGTAAATTAGATGTCGATATACGTTTTAGATACATTGTATGGAACGTTATAAAGGGTAGAAATATGAAGCCAGGTCTCGTATATATTCATATAATTCCATGGAATATATTTTACGATGAGAAACACGCATATAACGAAAATATAAATTTCTTTCACACCACTTTCTTCATGTATTATGAAGTGGAAACCAAATTTATTGTGCATGCAGAAAATTTAAATTATAACGGCGACTGAACTTGCGTGTCTGTGGTACTTTTGTGTTATCACAATGTGAGGTTATGTTCACACATACTGCGCTAATAAAGTTCTTCATCATATATTACTACACTACGTCTATTTTCATTCTTCTTGTGCTATAACTTTATTTCTTTGTTGCAGGTAAGATATTCTACTTTTCTCATGATTTCGGAATTCTTCTCTGTCTGCCTACCACCGAACGTAAGTCAAATTACTACCCTCTGGTTATCTGTTTGCTTATTTATTGTTGCTCTGTCAAACGTTTCTAGAAATACGGATCACAACATTGGTGCATCTTTTTTTAATTGGTTTCGAAGCAACAACAACTTCTGTAAGCTCAAAGAAATATGAAAACTGTAAATTCTCTATACTTTAAACTTAAAAATCGAACGATTTTTTTTAAATTCTTTTCGACGACGGCTGTAAAATTTTTTTATTAAACAAACGTAACAAAACTGAAAACTGAAAATAGTTAGCACCAATAAGGAGAAAAGAAAATCAACAACAAAAACGTCGAGCTCGAGTGAGAAAAAGAAGCGCTTTTCTCTCTAGTTTGACAAATAACTGTTGCTACACGCACATGAAACGCATCATCAAAATAAATTCTGTTCTGTGCTGTTTGAATATTTGTATTATTTATTGTTAAAATAATGTTTTCTGATATGCGCCACCGAGACATATTTCGAATGTTTTGTTAATTTATAAATGTACCAGGAAAAAATATTGAGAGGTAATAATAATAAACGTAGAACGTGTGTCGGTGAATTAGTGATATTTTTCCGGCTGGAAATTTCGAAGCGTCTCAGAAGCGATGAAGCTGAACCATAACATTTCAATCTTCCTTCAGTTATCGCGTAACATTCGAAGATAGAACCGCCGACACATTTTGCACGTCCGATGCTGCTCATTCCCTATCTAGACGCTATATCTAACAACTACCCGGATGCGTATTTCCGATCGGTAGATACATCTACCATTAAGAAACTTAAATATACCAATAGAAGTTATTACTTTATACGTTGACATTGGTTAAGTTTCATGAGTATAGTTAAGAATTTGTTGGTTGATTAAAAATATTTTATCCAATACCTCTCAATAAATGCTCTGTTACTATGGCGATTTTAAACAAGGAAAGTAACAGATTACCCACTAGTGGGTATAATTTTGAGGAAAGTCACTAGTGAGTATTTTTTTATTTATAACAATAAAAATAACACACAACACCTTAGTAACTACTTCGATTGACATTTTAATTTAAAAATTTAAAACATATGTCACTGTCAAATAATATTTCTTTAATAAATTTTTCATTTATTAAGAGGTGCTGGATAAAACGTTATACTTCACACGTGGACCTTCGGCTTCGTGTGCTCAAAATTTCTCTCGTGGGTAATTCCTTAGTTTGCCCACTTGTAAAGTAAATAACTATTAAGTTACGCCAGCTAATTTACAGTAATTTTATTTTATTTTAATTTACCGTCTTTAAACAAAATGGCTACCATGACTTATTTTATTGTAGTATTGTTCTACTTTTCGACTGTCCGAATTTTTAACATCATGATACTTTACCTGGATATGAACCCAGAATCTCCCAATTACAAGGTTAAATGTTATTTCAATATCTTGAAAATTCTGCTTGTGCAAAGTAATTTGATTGGGTTTAATAAAGTAATCGGATTATGGATCATGACATCCTTATGTAGAATCCCACACTCGATAGTTTTTAACTCTACCTCTGTAGTTCTCCCTTCATTAATATTTTTAAGAGGTGTGATTTGACGGCTGGTAACCTTACTTTACACGTTAAAATATGTCAAGAAATATATAAAAGCAGAGTGCTACGCTCGAAATGAGTAAATCATGTTGATAATATATATATATATTATGTACTCATTGATTTTTGAAATTAATCAAACTTTGTCGCATGTAGTATTTAATTATAGCGTGAGTTTTAGTTAAGATGCAATTTTTAATTTTGTCAATAATGTATTACTGTGGATACCAGTGATACATACGTAGAACTGTTCCAGATAAAATACGATATAATATAATAATAATGATAATTAATTTACCATCATACTTTTAAGATATTTACTAATAAAGAAAAAATTCAAGAGGTTCTGTCTATTTAAAAAGTGAAAAATACTTTCAGAACTCATAATTATAGAATAAATAAACATAGGTCTACAGAGCTATATCTAACAGTTTTATTAATTCTAATCTGGTTATATTTTGAAAAATATTTGGGTTTTTGCAAATATAATTTCTAAATACTCTAGATAAAATCCTTCAGTTTCGAGAATATTTAAAATAATTTTTTTTTTAACAAAAAATCTAGTCAAATAATGTCCTCCTCAAGGATGGACTAAGTATCGTATGCTGATGCTTTAATATAAATAAATAAATATGTCATCACGCCTTTTACCCATTATGGGTGTGGTACTCTGTTTACGCAGATCACGGTAAGTTATATATTTATGCGTATGAAATGCAGTTACCAGCCGTCAGGTTATAGCCCCCAAAGTTGTTAGTGGAGAGGGAATCACAGGGGTAAATTGTTTTCATTTTGAACAGGCTCCGTTTTTTGAGTTCCGACGGAAGGTAGTGTTCATCTGCGCCTTGGCGCATCTTCGTGTAATAATAACGAGTCTTCTCCGAAGTGCAGTGGTGGGTTCTCGCCGTTGTCGGCTGTCAGTTCCGCGTCGGTTGTCCGGCCGCAACGAAGCGAGTTACCGGCTTCAGCGCCGCGAAAAGTGGAAATTAGGAAGTCCGCGCGTGTCGGGCACGTGCACGCCACGTGAACCAGGCTACGTGCTCACCTCCACCGTCGGGAAGCCATTAATTACCGCCATGATTTCATTTCCTCGCCCCGCACTGCGGAGTGTAGAGTGCAGTCTGAGGTTACTCGTTACCTGCACCGAGCTACAAGAACTTTGTTGAGTGCTTTTATTTTTGGTTAAGTGTTTAAGCATGAAATTTATGAGACTAATGTTAGGTTGTTTAAAATAATTCATGGGTATACTTCAAATTTGTATTTTAATACCTAAACACCCATTAATTCAATTATGGTTTTTATAGTTTCAAATGAAGACGATGTTTTTGTCATAAAACAGCCTCTTTTCACACTAAACCAAATTTTAGTTATTTGAGAAATTTGTCACGAGTCTAAGTGTAATTTTTCGTCCAGGATAACTCAAAATTTAATGACGATATCATTTTAAAATTTTATATTTACAAGGAAAAAGTAGTCGGAATGAGGATTTGGAGTAAATAGTAGTTATTTATGTATCAAGGCGCTGAAGTTTTACTTTTTATTACGAATCCATGGAATTTATTTGCCGAGGTCAAGGAAAATAAACCATATGAGTGATAAAAAGGAACTTCAGTGCCGCGGTACATATTAAATATTATTTGAAATTTAAAATTAGAAAAAACTGTAAAAAATTATTATATAGGTAAGTTAATACATCTGTCAGTTGTCAATTAGAACTGACAATCAGTGCTGCCAACCTCGAATATTGAAGTTAACGTAAATAACATTTAAAATTATGTTTTTTGTCCTCAATTTCTTCATCGGATTTAATTAGTTTATTCTTCTTGCACATATTGCTTCATTTTAAGTACAAATTTACTATCTTACAAAATGAAACAGTATTATGCAGGTTACAAACGATTAAAAATATACAAACTTACTCAAAATTTGTAAGGTTGAATTAAACTCTGCTTACAAATCATTACAAATACAGAATTACTTAAATTGTAAACTGCTTAGGCTTAGATAATGTTCTACTAACCAATTTCTTCCAAATTTCTTTAGAAGTAAACGAAATTATTGGTAGAAGTGATATAATTTTTTAACAGTAGGAAATATAATTGTTTAAATAAGATTTTGAATAAAGTTATTAACTACATTATTTTATGAGGAATGCGATCTATTTATATTTGTAAAATATTTAAGAAGTTTGAAATGTTTATATTTTTTTCGGTACAAGCTATACAGAAAGTAGAACCATTGATAAAAGAAATATTAAATTCTTGTGCTTTTTGTACGTTTTTGTAAGAACGGATTGAAATTTCTCGTGGACCGTTTCAACAATTTATCTTTAAATCTTGCAGGAAAGATATAAAAACAGTTTTAATAAAACAGATATTAAATCTTGCTCATTTTTCAAAACTTCAATCAAACTTTCATCATCACTCATATAAAAGCGTTAGATAAATTAGATGATACGCCTAAAAAAAGAGAACAGTAAGCTAAAGAGCAAACCAATTTCAAAATTTAACATTCTTCGAAAGTTTGGATAAATTTTGATTGTTAATTTACAAAGAATGTGTTCTGAAGTGAACCAAATTAAACTGAGGAGGCTAAACTGCGTAGCCGGGCTGGGGGGCTATTAGTGCTGAAACAGTCAAGTTGGCTTCGGCGGCCGCGTCGCCTCTCAGCGCTCTGCCATGCTACATCTTGGGGTGTTTAAACTTTGCGTTCAGTCCCTCAGTCTCTGTCTCTCCTGGGGTGCGCTTCCTCTTTACCTCCCTACGGTGCGATCGCACTTATACATTCATATTTATGATGCCAACATGGATTTTGTAATTTAACACCGCTTTAAAATGCTAATTATTTACGCGTCTTTAACCTACATACACTTTCAAGATATATTTTTGTACTCCAGACATAAATCATTCTAGTTTGAGATTAATTACCTGTTTCAAAATCACTTTTATATAATTATATCACTTGCTATATTGATTTTAAAAGTTTAAACTAATTTATCATTCATATTACTTTTCTTCGCACAGACAAATGGATTTTTATTGTGTATATTTTAAAATATTAAATAAATCAGGTCATTTTCCCATTACAAGTATCGCATTCCGCTTTCGCAGATTTCAGTAATAGAAATAGTTTGTGTCAACATTCATACATCATTCGTTCACGCAACAAACCATCAATTATATACCTAACCTCTTATTCCTCTGATGTTCACCCAATCATTCACCCTCAATCTCACCCGCATATATTAGTTTCACTAACCTCTCATTTGACATCCGCTTGAGATACCTAAATCACCTCAACTGACTCACGCCCACTTTTCAACAATGTAATACTCACCGTTCAGCAATTTATTTTTTATAATCAATCCAATTTAATATAGAAAGTAGAATGTAAAAAATTGTTGCGATTTCATTGTTTTATTTACCCATTTTGGATTTGCCACAAATCTCGGTAAAGTGAAATATTATAGCATGTGAAGTACGCTTATCAGCCTTTAAGTTATAGGTGACATCATTACCATCAAGTTATTCATTTTAGTCCCCATATTATTCAATTATTGTTGGTTCAACAATCATTCAGTAATTTATTTTTCTTTGATTCAATAGTATCTTGTTCAGTATTTTATGATGAAATTCCTTTAAAATTGATAACATCATGCAAACTGTGTTTCTAAATAAATATAACATCACAACATTTTATTAATTTACTTATTATCGAATCACAACTACTGAAGACGTTAATGGAGGGGGAACTACAGGAGTAAAGTAACAACTGTTGACTGGGATTCGAACAGAGAATCTCATAATTCATAGTTTAAAGCATTGTTACAAAGCTATTAACTCCGCTTTTAAAGAATCTGTTCCCTTATTTTGGGTACTGTTGAATATGTTTATAATAGAATATTTCATGGATAGGGTAAATAGGTCCATGCTAACGCATCGGAGTATGGATCATAAGGTCGTTGGTTTAATCCTCACAGCCATAAAGTTTACGTAAATTTTCGTCACATAAAATTATCCCTGTGTGTTCTTCACCACTACCATCCTTGGAAACCGTGATTTGGCGGCTAGTAATTGCACTTCACGTGCAAAAATATACCATAATTATAAGAGATATGCATTGAGCAGAGTTCAACACCTGTAAATAGGTTAATGCCATGATAATATATTTATTATTTTAATTGTCCCTTTGATCCTTCGTATGCAGTACTTTCTCTACTCTCGAATGTCGTACAATCGTCTCTTTCTAGTTTCCGACAGTTGTACACCGGTGTTGGAATTTCTCTGATTTTCATCCGGCCATTATTTGTTTGCGTTCTCTTCATTTCCGCATCTTGTATTATTTTATACAAGTGAAGACAAATTGAACGAAGCATCGAAGGATGTGCAAACGTCGTCGTTAAAAGTGCCTTAAATATAAAGTACCGTTTGGCTCCCTCACTTGAAACGATCTGGATTCTAAAACAAAATACCCCTCTTTCCTCAGCGCCTTCTATGATATTTACGTCCAATTTAATTTTATCAAGCTATTAGAAGTTGGCGCTTCGTAATGAACCACCACAACTTGCCTTTTTGTATCTCGCCGAGCAAACACAAGCACAAGGCAAACTCCGCATCGCGCTGGAACTTCGAATCGAATAAGACAAAGAATACTTTGGGATCGGGGCGGCGGCGGTGGTGCGGTGCTATGATTGAATTGGTTCCTCTGGCGTCGATCTGCGCTTTCCCGTCACGCAAGAGGCCCTAATAGCCGGCCACGGCTGAATTAAGTCCTTCGTGTTAGTGTTAGTGCCACTACTGTGAACGTTACGCGTTCGTTTGTCCGCGGAAGGCTTCATTCACATAATCTACAATTATTGTTTGAAACATTTTCCTCTTACTGTCACCATTTACCAATTACAATACGTTAAAGAAAAATTATATTTTGATATTTTCGTTTAAATCTGCTAACCTGTGTTTTTTGAAAAAACAAAACAACGGTTGAAAAATGTCTTTTTGGACATGCGTCATAATTTTTTGAAGGGATGAGCGTTTCTTGATATTGGTGGTATTATAAATTTATGGCGCGAGGTATTGTGCTGCCCACAACAGATTTTTTAAACAGGACGGGCGGATTGGAATTATCCACTTCAGACTTTAAAATATTCACGGCCAAGATATAAATTATATGAGGTGGAATATTGTAGAAGTCCTGTATACTCGTATTTAACAGTGATATCGCATTAGATACAAATACAAACCACACAGACGGGATCATGAAATCAAGTGAAACTAGAGACTGCAAAACGTGATTATCTGTTAAAAACTCACTACAGAAAATTTTGACCTTTCACAGGTCATGTACTATATTGGTAAAGGTAATTTGTGAACTACTATAGAAATTTTATTACGACAACTAAACTAACGCTGTGTGAACACTAGTAATAAAGACGATTTAAAAATTCCATTTAAATAACTTGCCATTAGAAGAAATTACCCCGAATGCAAAGGTTTGCTACATTTCAACGTTCTATCGTTTGACATAAAAATCTCCAAAACAGTAAAAAACGTTTTGTTCAATCCTGATATTGAAACTTGTTGTTTCTTACTTGGATATAGAGCTCGAAACCTTCTGTTTTATTCAATTACCTCATTCCTATGGCAACGGGATGGGTAATTAGAGGTGAGTGGGTGAAAATTTTTTCGCTCACTACTTTAGCCCACTCACCTGTCATTACCAAATTAACTGATTCGTAATATTCAGTATGTGGATTGAACAAAACGCTATATTCCATTAATTCAAAATTGTTTTTATCTGGTACAAACGTAGAATTTGTCAATTACTGCAAAAAATCATATTGCATAATATGCTGCATTACTTAAAGTAATTCTTTATTTTTTATTATCGAAATCCAACATTTGTGCAACTAAAGGAAAGTATAAAATATTATTTTTTTAAGATGGTCAGCGGTCTAACTACTTTTAAATGCAATCAAGTTTTTCTAAAAGTAATAATTTTCCAAACAATTTTATAAATAAATAAATATATCATCACGCCTTTTACCCATTACGGGTGTGGCACTCTGCTTACGCAGATCTCGGTAAGTGATATATTTTTTCGTATGAAGTGCGGTTACCAGCCGTCAAATCATAGCCCCCAAGGATGTTAGTGGAGGGGGAACCACAGGGGCAAATTTTATAACAGAGATTATTTCTATTATCTGTTTCTTGCTAAGAAGAATTGCAGAAAACAACCGAATTTTTTATAAAAACGTCAAAATAAATTAATATCTAGAAAATTGTATTACAAAAAAAGAATCCGAATAATTTGATTTCACAAAGGTAGACTCTGCAAAAGAGAAATGTAATTTATTTAGTTTTCAATATCAGCGTTAATGTAAAAGGAAAAGAAGCAATCAGAGTAGCAAATAAAGTTAGCGAATCTAGCCATTCTAGTGTTGAATAGTTCGTTGTACAAAAACCCCAGACTACAGGGATTTATCTTCTGCAAGAGCATTTAATAACTGGGTTAAAGCCATCAATTCATTCTGCAAATATACACACCGGCTGTAATAATCAGATAAATCTTTACATGCGCACACAAAATGGAACTTCGTTAAAAAAACTAAACCTTCCTATTAAAGTCTCAATTTTTCATAACGTGTTAGCAGTAAGCTTCCACCACGCGCTGAGTGAGGCAGGCGACAAAAAATTGATTGCATATCGAATCATTCCGCCGTAATCCGTCCACTAGATGAATCTAAATTGAATCGGGCGACGTGAGGTTCCGCAATTTATTATCATACGGCTGGGAATCAAGCCACTTGACTCAGATACCCTCCTTTACTAAAAATTTTACAAATGACGTATCTTTCACATCAACCGGAAGTGGTACTTTACTTGAAGACTTAGCAGGTTTTTTGGCAATGTATCAGTAAATAATTGAGTAAATTTTTAAATAAAAAAGATGCAGAATAATACAATATTTATTTTAAACATTTTTCTCTGGTTTGTACCCTGTAAAAGTAGATTAGGCGAAAGGTTATGTGTAGGCCAGTACATATTTTTTTATATCGGGAGCTTTTTTTATTATCATACCTAGGTTACTAAAGTTTTTTTATAATTAAATATGGAGACAAATGAAAAGTGTTTTCGTTTAAATTCTGTAAAATATTTTCATATGAATTATTTTTATGAGCCAACATGATGGTTAGTTTGCTTATTTTATAATTTATTGCTTTAAATTCGACTGTGATAACGTACTCATTAGTCAACATTTGAATTAGCTGTTATGACGTGGCCATGTTATTTGGATAAAAGTATAAAGTTTGTCTCCTTATTCAACGAAAATAATAACTTGGTGTCTGAATATTATTCAGGAAAACTTTCCTGCGACTTTATTTTCAGCTTGAATATAATAATTCTAAGAATACTCATCTCGAAGTTTGCTCTCGGTCTCCATAGTTTCTTTGCATGCTTGCGGTGGACCTGCAAATGTGCAAAACCAATATTTAATTTAGTAGTTCGTTACCTCTAATGAAAACAGAGTAACCCTTCCACTTCCAGTGCGTAGCAACAGGGGTAATTGCCCAGGGGCGTGCGTGCCTGTAGTATGGAGATAATTGGTACCTGCAGTGGAGGACACTTCACTTATGAGGGAATTCACCAACAGCCAACAACCGTTGATTAGCATACCGGGTACAGTCCCAGCGACTACTTTGCAGAGTTTCTAATTACTCCGAAGCTGCTTACCTAACAGTACTTCCAACTAGTGTTATTAAATTATAAGGGGAGATATATGCATAGTAAACATGTGATGAGATAAAGATACAGATTTCATATGAAAATATAGTTTTTTTGCCGATTGATATTAACAAGCATTTATCCAAAATCTGTAACTTTGTTTCTAAATTACTAAAATTATCAAAACGTATCATATTTTATGCTAACCAATCTTAACTACAACCTTAGTTAAAATAAATATGTTCTGAGAAGGAAAAATGAAGTTACGGCTAATAATAAAAATGGAATTAGCGCTAATCCCTTTCGTGAATCTACTTGTATAAGTTCGATTTTTTATACATTTAGTATCTGCAAAATGTCATTTTTACTGTTTATTGTTGCTATGGTAAAACAACAAATTTGACATTTCTATAATTTATCGGTTTAACTGCAATTTTGATTTTCCAAATATACGTGTGCCATTTATCTGATGAATTAAAGAATTTAAAACGAGTTAAAATATATTCATCAGTCATCAGAGCACTGTCCATTTTATGTAATAAATTGATATAAAATTTTCACAAAGCAACAGAATTAAATTTTATGAAAATATAAATAAAAAATTTGTTTTTACATAGCAAATTCTCAACGAACACAGCAATGTAATTTAATGGCGATAACATTCAAAATAGGTATTACAAATAATCACTAAATTAATATTATTACAAAATTGACTGTAAATCTGGTATTCTTGTGTCCAGTTAAACAAATAATTATTGCTTGAATATTAATAAATATTTTAGGTGACAATGTCTGTAGTTCTATTCAGCCGCAACCTAATAAAGAACTACATAAAATAATTATTATCCATTCGATAAAAAATAGCATATTGTAAGTGAGTGAAATTAGATATTATTTATGAGTCAAACTTTTCTCGAATGAATAATATTTCACGCACGTGTGATATTCGACGTTTTATATTACAGCTTTAAATATATGAAAATGACATTTTACAAAAAAATTATCAAATTATGCTCCGTTTTGCTAGGGTTATGCTATTTAACTGATATTTCTGTATATAATGAAGTATTTTATTCACTTGTGAATAATACATATTTATAGTCACTTAAAACAAATGAATAATGTACATCAATAACTGCTACTGTAAGATAAAATATATTTTGTTTGTTAAATTTGCTCAAAATGATAAAAATATCTAATATGATCACCACTCGACTTTCTTAGGCCTGTGTCCACGGTGATAGAAATCGATCCGAGATCTCGGATCGTGGACACTACCAACTTGGATAAAAAAACTCGAATGTAAGTTTTTCTACCGGATGTTCCATTTTCGCGCAATGATATCCAACTTTAAATTTTTTAATATCAGATTTTCACAACAGATTCCATGTTAGAACTAATTTGATTATTGTTTAATATGTCATGTAAACTTCGCAGTAAAGTTTAGTTACTGTCTGTTTACTCATTCGTGAATCACTGAGCAGACGAACTCCCATTGAAAGAATCTCACCATTTTTTTTTTGTAATTCGAATATTTAGTAAGAAGGTAGAAAGGATCATGGATCACAAAATGTTTTACTATAAACAATGAAAAATTGTTCCATGTTAATTTGGTTTGTATTGATATTTTTCCGCATTTCCTTTTTTACATTTCATGGTTACACCATATTTTTTCTATTTATTTTGCGTACATAGAACATAAATTGAATTTGACATGTTCTGCCCGAGTGCCCGTGAAAAGATTAATGAATGTGCTGTACATCTATTTTCCTTTTATGAAAATATCAGTGGAAAAGCAATATTAATTACACAAGCGTTCTTAATTAACTTGAATTCAAATTGAGATAAATTAATACACAGAATTGTGAAAAATGTAACACGGATTGCAGTATGATCTTCATTTCGTTAAAATTAAATTAATGAACTCATTTAAGTTACTATGATTACATTTTGCACAGGTGTTATACAAATGAAAATAAAAAGTATTTCGTTGGTGCAAATTATACATAGTTTGTATTACCTGTCATAATGTAAATCTACACATATTTGCATGCAACGTATTACTGTTCAAATTTAAATAATAATTGTGCATTCTCATAACGCATATATGATAAAAAAAAGTATAAATACAATATTTTTACCTATATATTCCATTTTCCGATAAATATGTACAACACAAGCAGATATTAGTTGAACTGTTCCATATACGAGTATTATTTCTTTTTTGTTGCGTTATGTTATTCTAAATCAATTACAAGAATAACAAATTGTTTATTGATAAATATAGTTCCTAATTAATGTAATAGATCATTTTTCTCAAAAAATTTAAGATTTATTTTTATTAATTTCGTTAAATGATGTAAGAAAAGATGTAGTAAAACTCTGCATAAAAAAAATGAATTGCTATAATAACAAAAATTTATCTTACGTATAGTGACAGCAATTTAGATATTTACAATAATAATATTTTTAATCCTATCTACGTCTAAGTTAGAGTCCAAAAAGGCCTATCGGATCGTTTAGAGCGATGTTTCTATTGCTCGAGAAATCAGTTTCTATAACACTGCTTTGGAATCTACGCATTCTACAACTAAAAATTGTTATGGAATCACTAACATTCCATACGCCGCGTATGGAATATTTTCGACGAATCAGAGCCGCGATATATGAAGTATTTTGATCCAGTTACTATGGTTACGTCTGTTTGTTTTAATTTTTTGAGTTTGACGTTTTCAACAGTTTCATATTTGTATTTTTTTATATATTTTCCAAAATCTTGTTATAGAGTCTACAACATGTAACGGAATGGCATATATCCCACACTCGCAAACTGTAGCCCTCGCCTTCGGCTCGGACTACAAACTTTTTGCTCGCGTGAAATATGTGCCATTCCATTACTTGTTGTAGAATATACTATTCGTACCATGTATAAAGCTTGCGGCATTCTCTAAGCATCCTAGTAAAGTTTTAACTTATTTTTCTGTTGGTTTTATTTACCGCATAGCTGATAAAAATTCAATTGACCGGTCAGTTTTTATTTGCAAAAATCTGTTTTTTCATGTTGTACGCCTATTACAACAATAACGGTATGTGCGGTAGGTAATAATTTGTCTAATTTTTTATTTACCTTTCGTTGCCTAATATAGCAATATAATTCATTTTGTTGTAACTGTTTGGTGTCTCTGGCATATCTTCCACGCAACAATGATTACCCTGTTGCCATTATAACGGTAGCCGCTCTTAACTGAGAGGTTTACAAGAGCTTTTGATGTGACCACATCCTGTACTTGATGGCAGTAAGTAAAAGGTAAATTCAAAGAATCCACGGTACGAGTGAATATCTCCAGTCCTTTGTCGTTGTTCTCTCTGTAACTCCATATTTTATAGACACATCTATTTAAATTATACACCCAATTACATCCACTTTGTACTTGCTTTCAAAAAAAAATTGCTTCATTACAATTATTGTCATTTAAGCGGAATTGTTGGGTACTTAATTAGGTTGTATTCGTCAATGTTAATATTACACGTTTCTGTTAGTTACACTACCATTATTTCTTGAAATTATATAAATTTTATGGTGATTTGAAATTTTTAGGAAGAATATTTTGTTTTCAATTTGGTGCACGACTAAAACAGCTATTTACCTACTTTACAAACCAACAGCTGTCTAACCATTTTGTAAGTTTTAACGGCTTTAGTTTGCTTGACGCGAGTTCAGTGTACTTATAGTGAAATTACTAAAATTATGGACGAAGCATGCTCATTCTAATAAAATAACAGGAAGATTATTTCTGTTAATTAATAAAAAAAATAAGTATCTTGAACAATAGTAGTTATTTATGTATCAAGGCACTGCAGTTTTACTTTTTATCACGAATATGGAATTTAGTTGCCAAGGCCCGTAGGGCCGAGGAAAATAATCCATGTGAGTGATAAAAAGGAACTTCAGTGCCGCGGTACATATTAAGTTTTATTTGAAATCTAAAATTAGAAAAAAACTGTAAAAGAAATATTATATAGGTTAAGTTTACACATCTGTCAGTTGTCAATTGAAACTAACACTCAGTATTGCCAACCTCGAATCATAAATAACACTTAAAATTATGTGTTTGTCTTCAATTTTGTCATCGGAATTAATTAGTTAATTCTTTTTGCACATATTGTTTCATGTTACGTATAAAACTATAGTACGTCAATATATCTGCGAAAATTATCCTACTTGTACAATAATTATTTAACAGTTGCCAACACTGGGTTGCTCAAAATCGTAGTATAATGTGTTATTTTAGTGACGATTTCTGAACTTTTAATGACGATTTCTTAGTACTTTAGTGCCGATTTCAAATAAAAGATATATTTAGTAATGGATTTCAAAAATAAATTCAACTCGTACAAAGTGTAACAACTTAAAAAAATATTTGTTAACTTTATTTCCTCAATTTATAATAAGATTCAAAATTCATTTATATATTTCTGAAGATAAGTATTGTACGAGAAATGAGCAATAAATATAGATCAGGAGCTGCAGCAGTCTGAAAAGAATGAGTTACAAAACAGTTTAAGACATCCTTTCACGCTTGAATCATTCAACGAGTAAAAACAAAAAATTCTTTAACGTTTGAGTTAAAGTCTGTCGGGAACAAAACCTTTAATTCAAGTCCGCTTCAAGCGTCCGTCCAGCGTCCAGTCCAGAGCGAGAAATAGAACCCAGTGTCATTGGCCACTGTCATCAAAGCAGCCTGTTGCTTTGACTAAAGTCCTCCTGTAATTGTTTCCACTATTCTCATGAAATTCTGCGTCCCTGTGGTTATTTTGCGAAGCGTCCACCGGTTCCTAGAATTAATTATATCCAGAGTAAAATTTGTAATGTATTTGTTCTAGTTAACCACGAACACACGTCCACGACTGAGTTGTGGACAAACGTTATTTAATTGAAGCCGGCTGACGGTAACTGTTTCAGTGTTTCGGACAGTTCGCAGGCAAAACTCAATGCCGCAACTACCGGCCAACTAAAACCAAATAAATGTAGCGCTCAACTTGGTAACTGATCACGTAAATTAACGAATAACCGGAATTATGCTCTCGGGAACAGTGACAAATGTTTACACACAACTTTAGATTAATTGTTCGTTTCATTTTTTCTCGCGTGACTTCTCACCTTATTGTTTGGACATTTAATTGTAAATTAGTAGATTCATGATGCTCACAAAGTCGACCAGTGGTAAAGCTTGCACGTTAGTTATTTATCTGTTTATTTTTTTGTTACAGAATTTGTCAAATTTCTCTTATGCATTAAACAGTAGACAAAAATTATTTAGTCAATAAAATTTCATCCATCCGTAAATACTTCCTTGTGCATACATATAAATTGCAAAAAAAAATGTTTTGGTTATATGTTGATTCTTATAGCAACCATTATTATTGATACCTATACCTATAAGAAGATACACAAACGATATTGATAAAACTGGCGCAAAAATATATCATTTTCAAAGTTCTGCAAAAACTGAGTGCAACAAATAAAATGAGTAAAGCGTGAGGATATATTAATTAATCGCAGCTAATTTCAATTCTTTTATAACATTTTTCATTTATTGCTTAATTCAACTTTATCGTTCCAAAATTTGCTGAAAATTAGCTAAATTGCCTGAGTGTCTGATTTGCCTTAATTTATTTAAAAATTCATTGAAATGTCAATTAAGAAGCAGAGCTCATTGAAATTTGAATTTCATTTGAATTATTAATCGTTCATTGAAGGAAAAATTTGGCGTTTATCTCATTGTTTAAAATGAATAATTTTGATTCGTGATATTTTTATACTTAACCTAAGCATACACTTTCTACCAATTTTTAACTGTCAAATAAAGTTAGAATGTCGTAGAAGTAGCTTCATAATCCGCTGAATTATGCACTGTGCCATGTGGATAAAAACATTTAAGTAAAAATTTGAAAATGTTACTTGTACAAAATCTCTACTATTTCTCAAAATAGTTATTTTATCCTTTTTCCTATGAATAGGTTCGCCATTTTGACATACAATATTCTACAGATGACATCTTTTAGGTATCATCCTAGTAAACGTTTTTTTTTCTGAGTTGTCCGAATTTACAGATATTGCTAGTTTTCCTTCTGTCGTTCGGTTTATTTGTTTATCCAACACCTCTCAATAAATGCTCTATAACTATGGCTATTTTAAACAAGCAAAGTAACAGATTATCCACTAGTGGGTATAATTTTGAGGAAAGTTACTAGTGGGTATTTTTTTATTTATAACAATAATAATAATACACAACACCTTGGTAACTACTTTAATTGAATTTTTAATTTAAAAATTTTAAGCATATGTCAATGTCAAATAATATTTCTTTAATAAATTTTTCATTTATTAAGAGGTGTTGGATAAAACGTTATACTTCATACGTGGGCAAAATGGAATTACCAACTCGATAAAATTATCACACTCAGCCTTCGGCTTCGTGTACTAGAATGTCTCTCGTGGGTAATTCCTTACTTTGTCCACTTGTAGAGTAAATAACTATTATTTCACTGTATTTTTCTCATTTAAACCATTTTGCTATATCCCGTATTCTACTTGTTTCTCTTCGTACACTCTCACTAATTTGTCTATCTCTTACCTACTCCTGTTCAGTTTTAAAGCACTATAACCTACTTTCTACCAATTTGACATATCAATTTAAAATATCATAAACTTATAAAATATATGTATTTTTTTATTAATATTGTGAAATAGCATTAATTTTAATTTACTTATTTTATAATTAAACTATGGTTGCAGTCCCCCACTGAAATATAACTTTTTGAGAATTCAGCTTTTAAGCCAATTTCAATCATTTATGTTCTGTCAAAATTCTTGGGTAGTTAGACAGTAGAAAGTTACAGGTAAAATTTATTTGCTGCTGTGGTAGTGGTTAGCAATTTGCGTTCGAAAATTCCGTTTATGGTGCAAGGGGTACTGTCTGTTGTATTCTGCGGTTCTGGTTTTGCTAAAATAAACCAGTAAGGTTTGTTACCTCCTTGTGCTGTGAAATAACTGTCCGAGAAAAGTGTTATGGCGTTGACTACAAACAATTGCGGCTGCACCAGATGTGCTGAAAGTTCACTCGCCGTAGTTTGAGCATTTGGAAGTATGAACATTGTTCACTGGAACTATAAACAAGTAGCAGTGGAGTAGACGAACGGTGACGCATTTCAAAGATGAAATATCACTGCTCTGCCATCGCTAGCTTGCATAGTAATTTTACTTCCGATTCAAACAAGCTTGCCTCGGTGCTGACGAAAATGCATAAAAATAATGAACTTTTCGTACATGGAATTCTGCTGAGATTTGGAGTCCCAAAAAAACTGGAACGTTTTTGCTGCTTTGCTTCACCTGGAGAATGAACAAAAATAATGAACGAAAACTCGTCTAACTCCAGCACTCAAATATACCCTCTTTATCTACATTTCAGTTCTATACATTTGTTTCACTTTAAAGTCGTAATGAAATTTATACTACCAATAAATAAATTCCTTATTTGTTATTTGATTAATGCTAAAATCAGGCAAAAAATATTTAACCAATTGTGTATTGATTTGATTCTTATAAGAAAATATTTTTTGTTTTCTACAATTGTAATGGCAATTTTATGAATAATTTAAATACGTTATTTTATATGAATCAATATTCTTTAATGTCAAATAATCAGGAAAGTAATTTTGAATTTGAATAATTTATTTCCTATAATTGGAAAATCATGTCTAGGATTTATTTCATGACGTATTCGGAATTGGAAAGGTGTAAAAACTTTATTTCAGATCGCTGACGATTCGATATATTTTATAGCATTCTGTGATCGAGTAAAACTAAAATAAGTTTAAATTATCACACATAGGTACTATACAGATTCAACGTAACTACAAATAGTAAATAATTTATCAAGAACAAATACCAGTTGTATTAAAATTTAGCCATTACATTTTGTGTCAATCTGATGAAAATTAATTTACAAATAAGAATAATTCGGAAAACAAATATATTCATATATATTACTACAGGTGTGTTCAGATTTTATCGAATATATTGTGTTGTTGCCACGAAACTTATTATTTTGGAATGCCACGACGCCGGATGAACAATATGTTGAATCTAAGACGAATTAGAAAATGATTGTCGAACCAACAATAATTGAATAATAAAGTAAAACAATAGTTATTTGTCAAACTAGGGAGGAAAGCGCTTCTTTTTTCCATTCGAGCTCGAAGTTCGCTGAGGCAATTCGAGCGAGAGTAGAAGGGCTTTCCTCTCGTGTTAGACAGAACATTTTTTCACGACATTTATCTAAAAACGATTTGCTCGAACCTAAAACACACTTTGAAAACACAACTGATACTTTAAAGTTAGGTAGTGTAGCAGTGTTGGCAATGAACCAATCTTAAATATAAATAAAAGTTATCAAATTGTAATTTAATCTAGAAAAATTAAAATATAAGACATAATTGTAAGACAGTTTAAAGTGTGTATATCAATAAAATAAAGATTTTCAATAAAATTAGGCATTTATGTATAATTTTGCAATATATTTTTTGTACATAACATTTATATTAGTAGCACTTCTATATTTTCCTTTCTAGAGAGGAATAGCATATTTTCCTCACTATTTCGGGAGAAGAAAATCTATATCTTAAAGGCAATGGTATCACACTGATGACAGTAAGGTGTAGCAAGTAATTCCCCTTACTATTCTAATTATCGATAAGTTGAATACTGGTAACTTTAAAAAAAAAAACTATTAAATTTTTTTATTTTTTCTTTTTGACAATTTAAAAAAAAGTTAAATAGCATGTGCTTTCAATATGTCAGTTGCTAATTTTTAGCCTTGACTAAAACGTTCGAAAAGCCACAGCTTATCAAAGTGTAATTAAAATGATATTTAGCGCCATAAAAATCAATATCAAAATAAATGACATTGTAATACCGGAAGTAGAAAAAAAAGTTGTATGAATTTAAATACATATAGGTATCGATATTACAGCCAAGAGTTGGCATGTACCAATTTCCTGTAGACCATTAATCGTAGATTCTTCGATATTTGATATAGGTACATGTCTATTGTACAAAATTAATATCATGGAATACCTGGGGCAAATATGAACTTTACCTACATTAAAATGTAATAAAGGTTAATGGAAATGGGAGTTAAAATACTGATGTGTAGTTTGTACAATAGCAATAAAGTGTTTGATTGGTAGTCAAGCAAGTGGAAATGCAATAGTAGGAGTAGATGAAGCTCTAGCGCTGATGTATGCGACTAACAACAGTCGCTTTAATCAGGAAACGAAGAAACAACTCGGATGTTGCGATGCAACAATAAAAAATTCATGAAATTAAGTTAGTGGCAGCGGCAGGCGGCTCGCCGGACTCATTTCTCTGTCGAAGTGCCCCATCTGTCGGAGTCAAGAGCTCTTCTAATAGACCAACGTCGGTTCGTCAACGGCTCACAACACGCTACCGCCGAGCACAAGTGCTTGCTTTACTTCTTCTTATACTTCCGAAGGAAACTGCGCGTTCAGCCAAAAGGAAAAAGAGGTGTGCACGGCGCAGACGAATATGGAAAAAGCATGTGCATGTTCAGAAATCTACGTGGAATACCCAACAGTATCGTCGAAAATTTCTCTTTTCTGTGGTAAGGCTAAATTTCAATGTTTCAAAAACATTTTTGGATATTCAGTATACTAAATAACTTATCAGCTTAAAAAGTGACAATTTATAGATTTTATCTATTTTTTTTTCTCCAATATTGCAAAGACGGTAAAAATTTTCTCCTTAAAAGTAATACTTATAGATGTTACTACCTAGTTCTCTTATTTATTTTTTGAATCAACTCGTTTTTTACACAACTATGTTTTCCTATTCCAATTTTTTCGATGAATTCTAGTACCTACACATAATTCACGACAGTTAATAATGATTCATAATTCACTCTTCTTGACCAATCACAGAGCCAGAAATCTATAATTAATTGTTAATTTAAAGATGTGATGTGGATCAACAAGCAACGACCATCTGACAGGTGACATGTAGTCTGTTGTTATTGTGTATTTTTATGTTGACGTCTTTCAACGTGTGTATTCAACGAATTTCTATCATTTTCAAGAATGATGTCCGAATTTTGAGGAGAATAAATAGTATAGTAAACTTCATCTTCGTGAATTATCATAATCCCTCATATTATAATATACTATTTTTTGTACATATAAAACTGTATTGGGATGATTAATTAATGTTAAAATATTTCAGTAATTTTCATAACAGCTATGGTTATTGTTATTATATTATATTATTAAAAATATATTTTATTTGTCTAAAACTTGGAAATTTGCAACTTCCATTTTTGTAGCTGATTCCGTATTCGAAATAAACTGGGTATCCATTTTTAATTAAAATAATAATAATAATTTTTAAACATATTTGTTTAACAACCTTTCCTAGATATTTAATTTGATATGAAACTCGGTACGTTTCAAATAACTCATAAAAATACAAATGACAATCGCCCAATATTAATTTTTAACAATAAATAAATAAATAAATCACCTTTCTGATACCTTTAGGGTTTAAATAATGTTTATTAAATGTGATTTTCCAAAATGTATTATTAAATATATAATTTAGTTTTATTCAAAACCAGATGCGAATACGAGAATATTGCAATTCAGTTGAATTTATGATTTTGCGTATTAAGTAAACTTTCACTTCTAGTTTTGCAATTATGACCAAAACCAATTCAATTATTCGAATTATTTTGAAATTTCCGTTAATCTATCTATCAACCTAACGAGTATTAAACTGTGGACACAATCCATTCTTCCACACAGACGTCATTGAGAAAATGGTCTAGTCAGATTCAGAGAATTTCAAAACACGTATTTCCATAAAAAACTACCATACATTATTTTCATGATTCCTCTGCTTCCTTATACTATGAATAGGAAAGAAAAAACAAAAAATACAAAACTGCGATTAATGCTATTGGGTTCTGTTTTTGAGTTTACTAAGGGAATTGTTGCTTCAAATAAAATAGAACAGAGATTTTGTGTATTGTAAAGCCACATAAAATATTAAATAAATACTACCGCTTAATTATCTAGCTATCTATTATTTTTATATTTATTTTATTACTGTTGTAAATAATAAATGTTGATGTAAGTACTGTACAATGTATTCTAGAGGTATTTTTAATGGGAATATATTTTATTTGAATATTTTTGTTGTGATTTACAGAGTTGTGAAATGAAAGAGCGTTTAAGCTAAATAATTAATGAAACAAACTAGAAAATAAAAAGCACACACGTGTAGTTTGCTATAGTGTGAGCTCTCGCTAGTTATTCTGCTGTCTAATAACATGCAGAAGCGCCGCTATAAAACGCTGGTCTCTCAGCTTTCGTTATGCATAGACTTTACATTTTAATGATAATTACGAGAGACTAATTAAAACTTCTAACACAGGTGCTCATAACCTAAATATTTAATGATCTTTTCTTGACCCCAGCTAACACAACTTTATTATTATTTGTTTGTTGGTAGTTCTAGAGCCACGTGGACGCTTCTTTAAATATTTCACTAAACTTTAAATCGGGAAATATTAATATTAAAATACACCGGAAAATATGTCTAATGTAAAAGTTCGCTCTTGTTAGAGTAAACTACTCGTAGCGCATGTAGCAGTATAACCGTGCACTAACTTTTAATAACGAAGTTACGTTCGGAATGTCAAAAAAGTGCATGAAACGAATTCTGTCGAATTATTTAAGCATGGCTGGCTGCAGGAGCAGTTGGACGCAATATTTATCACACGAATTTTTAAAACCTTTCATTAAAAAGTGCATTTTATTTGGAAATGCAATTTAGCGAAGAAAAAGAAGTAAAAAATAGTTCCGAGTGAACGGTTCAATTTGCCTGGATTTTAGCACAGCTTGGCGTTCATCGATTAAAATTAATCGCGTCGAAACCTCGACTGCTATTTCAATGATTACGATAAAAAGAAAGAAAAACTGGCGTGCGCGACGGCGTGTTAAATGCACGCTCGCTGGAGATCTATTGTTGATATTAGGCATTTTTCGGCCCCGCAGGACAATGAAGCGATGGCAAGAGAAGAGGATTGAGCTTCGAGACCTACGCCAACTAAGAGCTTCCTGCTTAATGAACGTATTTCCACGGAAATGGACTTTTACTTAATGACTGACAACCCACACGCTTGATTCTTTTAATTTCATCAGATTTTTCATAATTAATAACTCGCCGTTCTATTTCCACGAAACTTTTTACTCGCTTCCACTAACTGCTATAAAAATAATGATTCACCTTTAGATCATATTACCAAAGTAGTTATTACTTTCAGTTATGTTTTTTTTTTCTATTAGTTTCTTTTGCGTATTAGTTTCTAATTAGGAATCAGTTGCGAAAAAAGTTTGAAGGGAAAAGTGTTAGAAATATTTTTAAGAAAAACCGGCTTATATATATATATATATATATATATATATATATATATATATATATATTTAATAACTATAGTTCCTATGTAGTACAGTGTCTATTTTTTTAAATATTTTCAATAAGCTCTAAAATTATGATTAATATTGTCAAAATTGACAACCAAATTATAAATTCGTCCATTTATACATATTTAAGAAGTCTCTATAATCCCTAATATATGAATCATGCTAAAAATTCGGTAGTTAATTTAATAGTTTAGTGATGATGTCTGTGTGTGTGTTTGTCTGTCTGTCTGGCTATTTGTCTGTCTGTGTGTGTGGATCTCTGGATTTATGGTTTCTCAAAAACTACTAAACTGAATATTTTGATATTTTGTTTATATCAATTGGAAAGGGCAGATTAGTTTTTGGTGATAATCCAATAACCGGAAGAGGTAGTTTACTTGAAGCCCTATCAAGTTATTTTGAAATATCTCAGTAAATTATGGTTTAGTGAACATTTTTGGTATTAGAATAATGCTTCAAATATTATTATCTACAATTGTTGTTTGAAATATTTTTATCTTACTCTCACCATTTACAAATTATATGTTAAAGAATTATTATATTTTGTCATTTTCGATTCAATCTGTTAATATGATACGAGGTAAAACTAAAACTAGTACAAAAAAATTGAAATTACTGCTGCTTTATATTGTTTTTATAGCTATTGATTTCGTTTGTTGATATAATATTATAATTCATTTATCAAATTTGATTTCAATAAATAAACCAAATAGCATTGTTGACAATCGACTCATTATTGTTAGTTTAAGTAAAATTCTAAATTAAAATTTCAGTTGTGCAAATTGACATGCATTAATAAATTAAACACAATTAGATTTAGGTCATAACAAAACTGCATAACGCACCGATTTCAATTCAATATTATTTAACTCTAAAACTTAATATCGAAAATTAAAAAATCGCAGGGAACTCTTGAAGTTATAACAGTATTCATTAAACATGTTCATGAACCCTTTAGAAGATCTACGTGTATACATTTAGACATTGTTTATATAGTTTTCATCTTCCAGACTTATTTTTTTTGTTTATTTAACCCACAGGAGAACCATTTTTGCCTACAAATACAGTACGCATTATGCTAAATAAATATCATTTATGTTCGACTATTATAATCACTAGTTTATGATATGTAATTCGATAAAGTAGAAACAATGAAAAACTTGGAAATAAAAAACAGAAAAAAATCTTCGAAATTATTATTTTTCTTCATGTCAACATCATGCGTCAAATATAATTATCATTCTAAGCTAATAAAATAATTAACAATGCAGTCGAACATAAAATATTGTATGTAACACGTGTATAATAGGATTTTATTGACTCGCCCTTTTACCCCTAAACTGTCTCGTCCATAAAAC
Source organism: Poecilus cupreus (assembly GCA_963942605.1). Taxonomy (NCBI): domain Eukaryota; kingdom Metazoa; phylum Arthropoda; class Insecta; order Coleoptera; family Carabidae; genus Poecilus; species Poecilus cupreus. The sequence goes on along the minus strand of OZ012717.1, from coordinate 23,871,751 downwards.
CCTAAATTATGTACTTGTTACACAAATATCTATTATGCTATAAAAGTTCTGTAACTATTTCAATTCCCAGTTATAAATTGGATTATTTTAAGTATAAATGAATCTGAATTAGAATCCTACAAATGTCAAAGATGATATTAAAAAAATGATTACAAAATGTAATTGTTTTTCAATCCAAACTCTTTTGAAAGCATCTCACTGTAGGAAACCCTACCGAAATCCATGGTAGTGCTTTTATATTTCTAATAATTAAATGAATTAGTTTTGCCTGTCACCAAAGCAAAGCGTTGCAACTGCTGGTCTAGTCCGGTTAGTAACATTTATTGTCTTGGAAGAATAACAGTGATATTTGTGATCTCGTGAAAGTTAGACGTTTTTATTTTATATGGCTTTTATTTCTTTATTTATAAGAAATAAGCTTGGTTCATAATACCCATTATAATGATGACGATTCTGGCATAAGGTAAATCCTTATTATTATTATTGTAATATCATAGGTAGTATTTATTTGTTGGTACAATGGTTGCTAATCCAAACCTGGCGTTTGTTCGTAATCGTAAATAGGTTATAATTTTATATTGAATTTACCAAAATCAACGCCATTTTAGTACTACGAGTATATCCTATTATTGTTATTTCATAAATAATTTATATTTTAATAATAGAGGTGTCTTCATTAAACTACTACAGTATGAGTATCCTAGCAACTAGCTACGAAACAAAAATTAAACTATTATTTTTCATAAGTGTCACGTTCCAGATTTTATAAGATAAAAATGAAAAGTGTGCATTTGTACTGATATGAAATGACCTGTACTGAAATACTCACAAAACAAATACATTTCTCATGATGCTTGCAATGTACCTGATTTTCCCTAGCAACAACAAACATAGAATGAGCAGATTTCTAAGTGATCGTAGAAAAACGAATTTATAGTACAGATTTTCATATCCTACTGTAACCATAGGTAACGCGAGGTATAAATTGATATCAAATTGGTCTGTCAAAAACGATGATCTTGTTTCATAAACTTTTCACCAATCCATGACACCTCATATTTATTTCTGAAATTTCCGGTAATAAATCTATAAACATTACTTTCGCAGCTTCTATAATATCTAACAAGTAGATTCACAAAATGATTAGCGCTATTACCATTTTTATTATTGCACGTAGCTTTATTTTCCATTCTCAGAACATATTTAGTTGTTGTAGTTAAGATTGGTTAACATAAAATGTCACACATTTTGTTAATTTAATTAATATAGAAACAAAGTTACAGATGTTGGAAAAATGGAGTTAACGTTAATTTCTTTTTTGAATCTGCTGTAAAAGAATTATAAAAAGTATAGTGAACACCTCGCTTGGAATGTTCATTTCATATTCGAATGAATTGCACCATTCGCCTTCGGTTTATGCTATAAACTTCCATACTCGTATAAAATGAGTATCATTCCATGCTTGTTGTACAATATACTATCATAATTTTTTACAAGAAAAAAACTATACATCGTCTTATATTTGGCATGTTATTCGATATCTTGGTTTTGTTTTGGTTCCTTGCATAGAGCAAACGATTGACAGGCTTCAAATTAAATACTGGATATCATTTTTTGTTACTAATTTCCAGTGTGCAATATTGCTAAATTTTCGCAGACCTCGTCTATCATATGGATACAAAATTCATATTCAAATACAGAATAAAATGTTTCCACTATCCAGTCCGTGATTTGGTGTGAAACACGGCGTGAAAGCAAAAACTAGTGATGAAATGAATCAGATTGCACTATGAACTGCGTTAAAATTAATTTCTCTCTGTGTCTGTCATATGATATTCTCCGGCAGCTGTAAATCTTGTGCTGGTGGCACTGTTACGAATCTGCTCACGTTTCTAGATTTATGTGTTTAAAAATTTCACGCTCAACTTTTTAGAAATATTTATGTTCCTATAAATCAAGCGTTTTTATTTAATGAAAGAAAAATTAATTATCTATCCCGTGATTAATAGGCATATTTTATTCACTGACTTCATTGAGAAATAAATTATAGTATGTTGACAATTTATTTTATACTCCTAACTACTTTAGTAAGTAGGTAACTATCATTCATCATACTGAACTTACAAATTATATTTTTTTATATTGAAAATTTCGAAATATTTTATTTATTTATTTTCCAATACATGCACAATTTTTATCATTGATAATATCCTGAGTTCGATTCTCACAGCCGACAAAAAAAAAACTGTTAATGTTTATCAGTTGTTCCTCCACAAAATATATATGATCAATATCCTGAGTTCGATTCTCACAGCCGACAAAAAAAAACTGTTAATGTTTATCAGTTGTTCCTCCACAAAATATATATGATCAAAATATGTGAACGGAAATTTTTCATTAAAAAAATTGTAAATAAATATGTATTCATAATTTAATCTGCGCAACTGTTAACTTTACAATGGATTTTAGAGAGTGACTGTTTATTATGTGGTATTACCAACTTTTAAATTATTACAGTGGCCACTGAACGTTATTTGGTGGAGGAGCCATTTACTTTTTTTTGCTCCAAATATTTTTGCTGGTAGTTAGAGCCTAATACCTAAAGTAATTATTAACATTTATTGTTATATGCTTTTCGACTAACTATTTTAAAAATAGTAAGGTAATAGTATTGAAGCAGAACAATAAATCATAGTTATTATAACAAATTAAGTTGTTACAAAGGATACAAATTTTATATTGTTAAGGTAGCTAAATTTTTCTTGTTATTATTGATGAATCTATTTGTTAAATTTTATGAATGTAACAAATAAATAAAAACAACCACATTTCTTGTTAAAAATTCAGAATTGACAAAATTTTAATATAAATTGTCACATTTATTCAATTTGCTAATTTTGTTAATGATGGAGATGATGTGTCGCGGAGTTTTCTCAGGATGTGTAAGCAATAAGGCGGTGTAAAGTTTAATAAAACATATATTGCACTAATCACTTACGGATATACAACAACACATAACATATAATTTTTAGTTTTTACAAACACCATGAAACACACGAGTTAGTTGAGATCACAATGGCTGAATTAAGTTATACAATGAACACCTTCACAGTTAGAATTAACACTTTCTAATTTAGAATGAACCCGTCTGAGATTGTATCAATACTGTCGTCTCTGAAATTAATTTCTGAATTTATAATATTTCCGTGGAGTTTTACCTCCCCAAATGTGACGGGGGACCAATCCTAATTTTGGAAGTGGCCAGGGGTTGAGTCTAGAGGTTACTGGTGGGATTATACCAGGAAAAGATATTTAACAGCGAAATTGTGCTGCACGTGCATTACTCCGAATTCGGGAAAATTTTAGGACGGGCATTCCTGAAGGGATTATTTCTTAATGTCTTTATTGCCTTGGAGAGAAGATTTAGATTCAGAATAAGAATTGCCGCGCATTGTGTATCCAAATATTTCTTAAGCTTACAAAACTAATTAAATTCTATGTTTACATATGGTCTACAAAATAAAATAAAATGTTTACATGGCACTGTTCTAAACAAATTTAACGCAATATATTTCTCAATATTAACTAAAAATACTTAACAATCACAAAATTAACAAATCGCAAATCAAATTTTTTACTGTGTACACATGCTTTTAATTATTGTATGTTTTACCAACAGTCATGTCACTATTCCCCCAAGGAAATTTTTATGGAATGTAGAATTCATTTGCCTACTGTGAGATTTGTGGATCTTTGGCTAGATCACTTCTTTTCAAGAGAGAGTTCCTCTTCAATTTATAACCAATAGAATCGCAATCGCATCTGATATATTCGGAAGCTAGTTATAGGGTCGCCTTTGATAAAATAGTATATACTTCCTGTTGTGTAGACTGTAGAGTATTAAACAAATAAATATGTGTGGAAAATATAATTGTCATTGATTAGCTGATGAATTTGTTAACGATAATGGTTTTGATTGGATGCAAAAAGGTGTTTGTAATATAATTTTATTGAATGTGTGAAGGTACAAATGAATTTTGGAAACGTTATTAGTTCCCGTTGGCGAACCATATCACCTATCGATGTATCGAAATCGACTTGGTAGAGTTTCCTCCGTAAACCCTAACTACATATAAAATAAAATCTCCCTGTCCGTGTCTGGAACGCGGTCCGTGTCCGTACACTTTTACCTCTTCTTCTTCTTATCCTTTCGTCCCGCGTCGCACCTTCGCATTGGCTACACTGCTACAGCGAGGCTGATCCCAGTTTCCTCATTCGAGGAGTAACTTAGAAATCCAATTTGGTTTGTATGCTGGCCGAGTTAGGTTGTCTGTGAGTTTGGTTTCGTGAAAGCTTTCTGATGAGCTTGAAAACGATAGCGCGCAGGCGCTGAGCGGTCAGCGACGCTCAGGGAATAAAAGCTCGGGGATTTCTCTGAGTGGCAATTATCCACTATATGCCAGGAATGCATTGTACGAGAGGTGGATATGGCGATCTGACCACCGCGTTCCTTTAAACTCCAACCCGACTCAAGACTTACTTTTCTTATATCCACTCCGCCAACCAAATAACTTTTTTCGAGTGTTACTGATTCTTTGTCTTTTTATTACCCTTCTAACTGAATCGGGCCATTTTCATTCTGATGTAGATTTTACGATTCGGGTTCAACACAAAATTGATACAACCACAATAACAGTACACTTTCACTTCGCTGCTTCTTATTTCTAATATTGATTCCTACGAATCGCAAACTGCATGACCATAACATACCTAAGTATGATTGTATAAATATAAAGCATTGTCATGTTGTTTACTATGGAAAAATATTGAATTGGAATAAAAAACAACGCATGTAATAAATGTCTGTCTTTTCAATATTCAAACCTACATAAGCTCAATAAGATGCATTAAATTAATGATTAAACGTTAGAAACAGGGCACGCTATTATTGTTTACCTAAAAATGGACAATTTTAAACTGTAATTGTTATTTACACAGCTAGTGTAATGTGGACAAGATTATCGCACACAAGTTAAAGTTACACAGCAAGGTTATATGTCGAGTTTGTGTATAACATACATATATGTAACATGCAGTATCACACGTGTTGCGTACAAAATTTATCTAAAATCGTCAGGTATTTTGTAAAATAGTTAAAGTAATACATTATTATTAAAGCAAAAATTTTATTTATTTCTATGCAAAGGAGAAATACGCCGGGATAGTTTTTAAAAAGATAGTAACGTGTTTAAAATAACGACAACCAAATAATCTGTACAACAATATTAAACTTACGCACTAGTACGGTAATGTAAGTCCTTACCTATCTGAAATGATTAGGATATATAGGAGATATCGCAAGATCGTAGATAAATTATGAATTATAGAATTAAACTAACAAAATATGTGCGGTGTCAACAACGTTTTATTAACTAGTGTCTTTGAGTTGCGTAAATACATATCTAGATAATATTTTACATTCATTTCGCAACCACGTAGGTCAATGTAAGTTTCTTAAATATAGGACTAGAGATATTTATATTGCGTATTAGATTAAGCTTATCAAATAAATTAGTGACAATAGTGCACGGTCTTCGATGCAGCACGTAGATTGCGTATCGTCATTTAATAAATAGAAAATATACACCAGTTTCTGTAATTAAAAAAAAAATTTTTTTCTTAGGAAACATTATAGTGCAGTGATGTATAAAATTGTAGTGTACAAAAATAACCCAAAACAGTCTATATCTATTTTGATATTTCTCACTCGAGAACATCAATGGAATTAAATTTTATGTTATTAATATTATTCCATACGAAAAATTTCTATTGAAGTTTAATAATATGTAATTGTTGATGTACTACAATTATGACTACCGGTGCTTGCTTTTAACGCTTTCATTATAATCTTCTCTGTTCCTAGTTTCTTGTTCTATATCATTTCTTTCTGCCATGTCTTAATTGTAACCTAATTCTAGTTGTACATGTGGATTAAGTTTGACATGTTTGCTACGTAGGTAGATTCTTTTTCTATTCATTTTTAGAAGGTGTATAGTGTACCGTAACAAATCATTTTTCCGCTAAAAAGTAAAATCATATTAGACTGTTATAAATTTGTAAAGAACTAAAGAATTCAGAAAATTGTATCTCAATTCTCAAGTGCGGTTACTCCTTGAAGTTTGAATAGGTATACTTTATACGTAAGTATATTTCATTTTATATCTCCTTTGCCAAACAAGTAATCTTTTCAAGTATTAGGTACTGATTCTTTGACGTTTTATTACCCTTATAAATTGAAACTGAATTCGGGTGATTTTGTTTCTATAGATTATTTGCGATGGTTCAGCACAAAATAAAGAATAAAAAAAATACGTACAATTTTATTTCGATAAAATCTGATTACATTGTAAATTAAAAAGTATTCATTATTTTTTTCCTTACATTATAAATATAACATGATTCTAAAATAAATAAGTTATGTTTTGTGAAATATAATTCAATTTGTGGAAATTAATAAATTTTAAATTCATGAATATTTCGAAAGCTGGTTGACGGATTTAATTTTTCTAGAAAAAGTTTTCGAGTCAGAATCATGTTCAGAATATATAATGCGATGTTTAATGTTTAAATAGAATTATAAATATGAACTGTGACATATTGGTAAAACGACTGGAATAAAACCAATTTATTTATTGTCTGTTCCATGCCTTCTTCCTCTCATCGCGGATCGTGAAATTTTCTGATTAATGCCTTTGTCTCTGCAGTTCTGTAAAGATAATTGATAACTGCCAATTTAAAACGAGATTTGCTGAAACTCTACAAATATTTGGGCTGGGAACTAATTCCATCTAGCGTTATGTAATCCCATTGTTGGTTAATCTCGTCTGCTGCCACTTTTCAGCGATTTCTAAACTGTTTTACTCGGAAATACTTGCCAAATTACCAACATTTAATTAAAAATTCATTAAGATGTTATATTATTAATGCATGCTAATATTTATATAATTTTTTTGATCGTTTGAACATAAATTTACTCTGGATATTTAAAATGACTAATTTTGTAAGCATTTACATAATATTTTATTAACAAATAAATTGGTAAAATTTTTGCTAATTTAAAAATTTGTGTAGTTTTACTAATACTGGTTAAAACCTACACTCACAAATTCATGAAAAAAATTAACTTAATTCGAACCATGCTATGTATAGATTGGCAAACCCGATCTGCATTTCTGCGATATGTGGCATTAGAGGGTGCTTGCTAGTATTACGTACTTATACATTATGAATTTAAAATATTCCACCTAATTCAAATTAGAACAACACGGGAAATAAGTAACGTCTTTTTCTTATTTAGAAAAATATTTTTAACTCAATTTTATCCAAGAATATTTTTCTTCATTATACAGTAATGAGCGTATGACTTCAATATATAATTTGAACTTATACAAGTAGACCTTAACTCCGTTCATTATATTCTTGGATTTACTTTCCTGTCGTGGACGTATATCGGTTTGTTGGCCTAATATATAAAATTTATCCTTTGTGAATAAGAAATTAATTTTATTGGCGAATGTTTATTTTACGAATAGAAAAATAATTACTTACTGATTTTATACAAGAACGAAAATGAATTTCGAAACAATGTTAAATTTTCTGTACAATGCTTTAAGGTGTATATAAATTTGATTTTAGTGTAATAATAATAATAATTATTATTATATGTATATAGTAGATTAACACCCCTATTGGGTAACGCCACTTCTTATGAATCTCTCTAGATAGTCTAGACTAGATCTTTTTGTTGGAGTGGATCAATTTACGTTTCTTCCACATCTTCCTATATTTTGTTTTACTTTACCAGTTTTAATTCCTGCTGCTTTTAAATCATCTTCTACTTCCTTTAGCAAGTTTGATCAGAGTCTGGCTCGTCTTCTTTCTCCTAATTTCCATTCTACTAGTGATTTAATAGCATCTTTTTCTTCTGCTCTCAATATATATTTAAGCCATATGACTCTGTTTTCACTGTCTTCTCCTTTCAACTCTTATTCTATTTCATAGCATTTTTTTATTCTGCATGGTCTTCTTCATTAAATAGCTCAATTTCGACAGTCTACTGTTGCCATTTTAACTTCACTCCTATAGTTCACTCTCCATCTCTCCATACTAACATCTGTGGAGATTGTGGCTTGTTGACTGATCCCCGCATCCCATCCGAAATGGGTAAATGGAGTGATGATATATCTATTTATTTATCTAATGAAATCTTTGAGTTGCGGTTGACCTGAAACAGGTAGCAGGTGGTAACGAAGTGTAAAAACAATAGTAAATGTAAATTATAAAACATAATTTTTGCGCAGTGCGCTTGCTGGTATAAATGAATAAACAAAGTTCTTGCACAACTTCAGCTTGATTTCGTTGTTCTTGTGTAGAAGCGCCTTTTGTATGCTAATGATCTCGTACGGCGTTCCACACACACTAATGTAGTTATCAGCTCGCAGACTTGCTATCTGTGCTGTGACGTCACACTGCACAAAGTTTTTCATGCTCGTCTGCTGGGAAATTTCCTTCTAGCAGGTTGGCAGCGCTCGCGCTCTATGGTTGTAGTATGAAGTTGTTTGATCATAACTTTCGCTCGGTTCATTGGCTATGCGATCGTCGTGTGATGACTTCTTTGCATATCGCTAGAGAAGTAGCAGAGCATTGGGTTCAAACGATGATTCTATTGAGTTTCCACGAAAAGTTTGAGTAACATGTTCGTGTCGATATTAATTTGATTTGTTGCTGTTTAACTTTTGTAAATCGATTCTATTGTTCAAATATTATACGTTATTGAATTCGCAGTCTTTATGTACTCGTATACCTACCATCAGTTTCAGTTAAGATGCTGTATTTACTTTTATGTCATTAATATATTTCCACAGTATAAGAATTCACACAGTAACGACACTTCAAATAATTCATGATCCCAATATTTCAGTGGTGCGCTACCGAAAAGATGGTCGCTCAGTTATTGTTGCTTTTATTGATACTCCTATCAACAATGGCTTTACATCGACAACAATTGTCGACAAATTGATTACAGGAGTATCATTAGTAAAAACAATAACTTGTTTTATTCAACGGCATACCTAAAATTTTATTTTCCTTATTAAAAGTGTTAATGTTTCTTTGAACTTTTTGACATTAATTTTAATTGTAGGTATAGGAACATGTTATATACTTGAAAAGGGAATACTTCGGGTAATTCATTCCAATGAAAAAAAGTACCCCTTTCCATTTAAGAAATATAAATTTCATTCCCCCTGTCACATCCACTTAACAGTTTTATTTTACCAACCGTACAATTATCTTCCCCTCCTTGCTGTATAAGCGTGTGTATTTATTTTTTCCCTGAAGTTATTAGTTATCCAGCAAAACTGATTGGTTGCTTTAAAAAACTCACCCTGTATAATTAAAATTTAATAAAAACATATTCTCATGTTTGTGTTATTCACATAAATTCATAATCATCCATTCATGAGGCGGCATATGATCATAGTAGTTTGTCTGTTTCCATCTTCGTTAAAACATGTTCTCTTTTTGTTTTACAACATAGGACCTATAGCGTTCCGTTTTAACCAATTAAATCAGCTTGCCATTTTCAACTATTAGGTGAAGCACTCTAAACCGATCTCAGAGATAAAATATGGTTAGCAGTCGTTCAGTAGAAATGTTTATCTTCCGTGCTGGGTAAAAAAAATCCGAAAGTCAGTGTCATCAAATAAATATATACATTTTGTATGATTACACCATTTTCACCATGACATCTGTGTATGTCGATTTTTTCATCCGTGATAATCAAATTACAATAACGATATCATTTTCAAATTGTGTACGTATTTAGAATTTGATGTTCAAGTTACATGTTGATTAGATTTCATTAGCAATCCATCAGCTGTAAGTGGTAGTTTTCTAGAAAGCCAACAAAGTTTTGTCAAACATATTTCAGCAAATAATTGATTTATTTTAAATATTGTCATACGTTTCAGCTAAAATTTTTATTTTGAACTTTTTTTCTCTGTCTTGTACTGTAAATATTATTATTATATTAATTTATAACTGCGTTTGGGGGAGGGGGGGGGGGGAATTATGTGTGGCTACATAAGATTTTTGCTTTAATTCCAATTATTATCGATTGTAGGAATAGAATTGAAAATCTCATGTTGCACAATCCATTGCGTTACAACGGAGCAATATACCCCAGTAACAATTTTTCAGTAAAAAAGTGGTGAGCACTGAAAATAATTCGTCCTAGGTTTCGTCCTTTACTCTGCAGGTGTTATATTTTACGGATGGTAATCATAATTCTTATTAAATTAACCTACTGGCATTCTTTTTTTATCGTTATGTAGGAGTTTGTCTGTTACTCGAAACATTTATTTAATTAAGATTAAACTTTCAGAACTCATAGTAAAACAACAAAAACATTTTGAATTAAATTGCGTAAAAGCATTTTATTTAAATACAACGTTTCGAATTATTCTACATAATTCTTCATCCGGAAAACAAATAAATTACATAAACTACTTCTATTTATCTATTTACTTGTTTATGTTATGAATTTGTTTTAATGATAAAGTTGTATTTAATAAAATATTTGTTTAATTCTTATATCTTAGGATTTTAACGTTCAGTATTCTTTCCATCACTTTGGTGGTTTTCGCCTGTATCTTTTATCTTGATGAAGCTTTTCGTCTCTTGCTCTATTTATTAAGGAATCTCTGATTTCAATCAATCAATATCTGTTCCTTGTTCACTTTTTGATGCCTTATGTATTTTGTTAAAATATTTTTTGTTCTGAAATCGTAAACTCATATTTATATTTGGAAAACATGAGGGCGAAAATGACAATTTAAAATTTAATTACAAGTATATTTTTAATTCCAATATTCGTAAAATATAATTAAATTTAAGATTATAATTTGACAAATCTGGATTAAATTTAACCAAAATTAAAACGGCGCGTCTCTAAATTAACAATAATTTTGTGGGCGTAATGTTCGTCGGTACAAAACCAGAAACGCTCACGTAAATCAGAAGTAACGAGCAGTTAAGTAAAAATAACTGCATGCACAGTCGAATCCCACTAGCCAGCCTCCGCATCATATCATCTCCGTGTTATAGTCGAATGAACACGCAAAAAGATTTAATAGGAGCGTAAGACGGCGCGTCGTAAAGCGCAAAGGGGTAGAGCCCGAGCATCGACTAGAGAGCCCTACCCCACAACGCTTTGTTATGTGTGTTCGAAGTACAGAGGATTATGGGTAATGAAGCGACCGTCCGACGTCCAGCTTACGCAAATCTCCTGCTCTTAATTTAGCATTCATGAGATCAAGGCAGCCTGGCGTCGATTCTCATTTTTGTATGCAAGCGACTGTTTGTACGCTATCTTGATGTTGCCGATTTAAATTATTTAATGGCAGAGGAGTGATTCTAAGATAATCGGGTTTAGATTGCTTGCTTTTCACTATAGATGATATTGAAGTAAAGCTTAAACAGTATTATTCCTAATTCTTTAATAGAACCTGCCTTGAGAAAACTAAAACATATAATTAAATAAATAGTTATTTGTATCACTAATCTAGAAACTGCACTTTTGCGAGTGTGAGTATATTTTGAAGGCAAGGCTTGCAAATTACAAGCACTTACAAAACAGTTTCAGGACGTGTGATACAAACATGATATCCTTGAATCTGATTAGTATAAAGGTGTATGATTTTAAAGTGTCACTTATTTTTTTGGAACTGACATGAGCTATAGGCACCAAAATACAAGATTTAAAGCAGAGACTGATGAAGCAGTAAATCTGTGTTTTTATTGTGTTAAATTAATTATTTTTTGCCGATTTTAGAATTAATAATAATTTTGATATTACTTTTACTACATATTTTGAATATCACCATGAAACTATATTGCTATGCGGTTGCTATGTAAAATACCAGCCGTCTAATCAAGGAACTCAAAGGTGTTAGTGTTTAGTGTTAGTTAGGGGTTAAGCTAAAATGTCAACAGTATTGTATTGTATTTTTCATGTATTTACTTATCTAAATAGCTGCATGGTTACGGACTATCATAAGGTCCTCAGTTTGAATCCTCCTGTTGACTGTTGTCATTTTAACTTTACCCTTGATATTCTCTTCCCCTTCACGCGCAAAAAAGTATTATTTACCAAGATCTGCAAAAGCAGAGTGCCACGTCAAAAATGAATAAATAACCGCATAGTTAATTAATTTTATTATATTTCAGTAATAATACGAGTAATTCAGATTTATATGCTCTACAAATCAGATTTTTATATTTATTAACTGGCACAATGGAAGCTATAGGTACCTAGTAAAATATTAAAGAATTATTGAGCTCTCTGGTTTTATTTCACTATTTCTATTGCAATCAAGAACCACTCTGAAGCAGAGTGCTTTAATATTCTTCAGTAATATTTATATTTACTGCTTATATTAAAATTATTTATGTTGCTTTTATACAATAGAATAGATAACCGATAAATTAAATTCCACTTCTTGTAGTACCACACAATTAGATAATGAATCATTCAGCCAGAGAAATACGACTTGTTAGAGCCCTGGTGGCAGTTGAAAAGTGGTAGAACCCACGTAGTTGTACAAAGTAATAATTCGCAATATACAAAAATCGTCACTTAAGAACAAATGCTTTTAACAAATGATATAAATCACATTCGTAGCGTATAAAAGTTGCTCTAGGCTGTCTAGATCCATCGGCAGTGCATGTAGCGCTCGTAACCTAACCTCCCCGCGTTTCTTGTACTGCCACCTACCGCCCGGTAACGAATTACCTCTTGCAGATACCACAAATCAAACAAATATCTTCGACGCGATCTCTAGGCGCTGGAGATGTGCCGACTTTACCGGCTGAGTAATGGCTGCGCCAAGCCGATGTGGAATAAATCTCACGACTGTAATATTATTGGTACAGAAATGTTTTCGTTTTTCTCCTCCGCTGATACGCGGCGCTGATATTGCCGCCAACGAGCGAAAAAGTACGTACCGTACATGCTTTTGTGATGCTATGAATTATCACCGTTGCCGTTTCTATTGGCTGGGCTGAATCCCTGTCGAACTTTTAATATCGGAATATTGCTGTATGATTTCATTTTCGTGATCTATGTTGGTGAGAATTCTCTTTGAAAGCAGCTGTTGGCTAGGCTTGTTAACGCAATTGCTCCATCAGAGTTCCAAGCGGTAATTTACCAATATCGGCTCTATAATATATGATGGAAATTTGATTATGTTGGTGGTTAGTAAGGTACTCTCTCTGGCTGAAACACATGCCTTACTAATTAATAAGGGTGCCAAATTTACCATTTAGTCACGTCCTTACTGATACCAATTTACTGCTGGTTGCAATTATTACTAACGTCGTTACTCTTCAACCGATATTTCATATATGAACCCCACTTACGACCATTTTCCACTATGTGAACCTTTCTAAATTCCCTAACTTAACCCTTAATATCTTGAGTCATTTTGAAAACTGAGAAATTAATGTTTTTGTTCTTTTCTATTTCATGCATCAAATCTGTTACTATTTCATCAAATCAGTGTATGTGTGATAAATTGGTCACAATAATATATAAGTCTTCTAAATAAATTGAATAATTATCATAACTATATTGTTTTACAAACAAGAGTGGAGTTACAAGAAAATAACATTACCATCATTTATAGTCTGATCCAACGTATAAATACTAATAAATAGTTCTTTTTTTCTACTTAAATATTTTAGTTCTTCAACTTCTAATGTTTTTTAACTTTGGTACATTACATAAACATATTGGATTATATTTATATTACATTATATTGTGTTCCGTGATAACGCAGCCGCCCCTGGATTCCGAAATTCTCAGTTCAAATGCCACAGCCGACAGTTGCCATTTTTAGCTTTATCACTTACATCTTTCCTGTATGTAACTGGTAACAGTATTTCACAAATAAAATATATCATTTATAAAATCAGAGTGCATCACTCAAATTAGGTGATTATATATTTATGAATTTATTTAAATATGTAAATAATATTACAGAACTTGAAACCAAATATCTTTTCTTTTGTTCTGTTTTTAAGTGATCAATGTTTCGGACATTTTCAAGAAACTGTATCATAAATATACAAATATTGAATTTTTTTAGAATGACAGTTAAATTTATATGAAAGTTACATTCCAAATAACAATTTATAATATTTTAGTTGCCAAATTATACCAAATACAGATGATTCAAGAGTGCACTGTCATAGTAAATTGTTTTTATTTTCTATGAACATTTAGTGTATGATAAAATGAATATAATGCCTATGTCCCATCTGTATGATTTGCCTGATGAACGATGAAACCAGGCAGCTTCACGATGAAAATAGAATTATTTCTATTTCAATCGACTAAATGCGATGAAACCATTTGTTACTGGTTTCACGATGAAGAATTTAAATCTATATTCATTCCCCTTTATAGTTTATGTCATTCGTTTTCATTATTATTATTTTGTGTAGTATTCTATTTAGTTTAACAATACAGGTATTCATTATTTAGTTAATTTTCTTTTAGTTTGGTTTTTTAAGTGCACGATTACTTTGTTTATTGAGGTTAAGTTTTTGTGTTTACATTTTTTAAGTTGTTTATAAATTTATTAGCTATGAAATATTTTATATTAAAACTTTATTTTGTTGTTTAGCTAGACGCCAAAAACGGGATAAATCAATTGGTTACAGGAGACAAATTAAAACATCCAGTTCCTTGGCTTTAAAAAAATTCTGTAAGCTTTTTTTATCTAGTGATCTTAATTTGTTGTACAATAAAAAGCTAGCCCCCCTGTTCATAGTTCATATTGATCTTTGTTTTATGTTTCCTTCTAATTTTATTGTGTATGTTGTATATATTGAATAAACTGATGTTAAAATAAATATTTCATGAGATTTATTCAATCCATAGTAATTTTTAAGTACGTAATAAATGCTTATTTTAGATCAATTTACAATATCTACAAACAATATGAAATATTTTTGTTTTCCATCAACGCACAGGTTATGTCCAAATAAGTGACGTATGTACAGAATAATCTGAAGAAGAGAACATTTTCATAAGATTTTTGTCATCCAGGTGTGACACCTCTAAATCGTATTTCATCGTTCACCGCTAGAGTTTCATCTTTCATCAGGCAAATCATACAGATGGGACATGGGCTTAAGGTTATTTATAAAATAAATATAATACTTATTTTCATAAATAAAATAAATAAATATATAGATCTAACTGAACCAAGAAAATGTTTATCTTGTTACTAATACTGTAAATTTATATGAAAAATATTATAGCTGTACTAAGATATAATAATAATAAAAAATAAAGGTATTATCACTCCATTTATCCATTTTGTGTTTGACGCTCTACTTAGAGCAGAACTACCCCAAAGAAATTCTGGATTTCGTTGCTAAATATCTTAGTGTCCTATTTATCTCATTTTGCGTTATTGTAATTTAACCTCTCAATTTTGTTCTTTTAGGACGGCGAGCGCGGATACCTGGAAGGCCTAGCATCCCGCTACGCCGACACCTTCAACACGCACTACGGAGACGTCCTCGAGCACCTGGAGGAGCTTCGTCGACGGGAATGGGACGAGATGTCTCCGCGGATCCGCGTGTTGGGCGCCGGTACCCCCGATTCACCTCCTGCCCCCGCCTACAGCCCCACGGGCGCCGCCCCTGCTTCCTCGGTACTCACCACCAGCCTCTCACAGCCGATATATGTACCCGGGAAGTACTCGGTTAGTAGCTCGAGATCGGTAAATAATGCACTGTTTTACTTATTGGTGTTGTCTTGTGGTGTGGTGTGCTGTGCTGTCACTCAGTGTACATATCTACAGTACATACATACAGTCAAAGGGAGTACACACATTCAACTTTTAAACTACTACTAAGTTTCGTTGAGAACCTTTAAATTTTTTGTAATTCTGTTTGCTATGATTCCTTTTCTATTTCAAGTGCGTAGAATATAAACCTCCTAGGTTTACCTGCATATCTGTTTTAGTTTTGAGTTAGTAATTTTATGAAAAATAACTGAAGGCTGTAATTCAAGAACTAGATGAGATATCGAAATTCAGTCTTTGATTTCGCGTTTCTGATGTCTGTATATATTTTTTACAACCCTTTAATGTTCAACGCAAAACATAATGTTACTGAACCGACGTCTTTCTTATAGATTTAAGGTCTATTCACACATATCAGTGACGTGTCAGTGCCGTGTCAATTCAGTGACAGTCTCAGTGAAAAATAAAATATCGTTGCATATAGTTTAGATTAAACTGTTCACACAAGTCCGACACAGTGCCGTATTTTTGCGTTCAGTATCAGTGCAGTATCCGCTCCGTGAAATTATATATCGTTGCCAACGATATTTTTTCTATTTCACTGACATATTGTACGCAGTCGTGCAGCTTACTTGTAACATTTTTTGTGAATAAAATTATTAACGAGCAACTTATTGAATTGGTTCGTCAATACTCTCTAATATATGATTTATTTCAAACAAGACATTTGGATCTTAACCTTCTGTCATCCTAAAATACTCAAAAAAATTGTTCCGTCAGCCATCAACTCCTTGTATAAGGTGGTAAACTCTTCTTCACTTTCTCTTTTCTTCCATGCCTCATGTTCCCACTTTCGTATCTTCGACTGATGCACTTCCTCTTCATAAAAAATTATGGCAATCATGGCTTATTTTGTGTCTGTAAGCTAAAATAATGACTGACAACTGATGAAACTGTACGGATATGTGTGAATAGTAGCCACTGATATATCACTGATGTTACTGAGACTGAACTGATACGGCACTGACACGGTACTGATATGTGTGAATAGACCTTTATACTGTAGCACTTCTTTACTCTTCAAATAACTCTGTGTTTTTTAATATTTATAACGTTGTTACTGTTAGTATATTTTTAATCTCCTTTTCGTACCTATTATTGTAGTATTCTTTTTTTGAATAAATAAATAAATATTTCTTTTCTGTAATTGAATATTTTCTGATACGACTACAATGATAAAAACGGTTTTCTTGATACAAACAGATTCCTCTTAAATGAAGAGAAGAATTTATTTCAATAGTGCCATCCGATGTCGTTTTCATTGAAAACTTTTGAAGGATTAATAAATATTCTTGTATGGAAATTAATATAATTTTGAAGGAACATATCAAGTATACAAAGTATACAACATAGACTCATTTTGGAGACGAAGTAGAAGTAGTTTTAATCCAAATGATATTGTTTTATATAAAAACGTTTTGTTTAAATTAAAAACAACTTCTTTTTCATTATTTTTGAGAACAAAATTCTAAATATATTCATTTTCTTTCAATGCAGAATGCATACAAAAAAAAGTTGAAAATTATCTTTAAACAACAATTTATTTTTATGAAAATATGGTTTTTATAACTTTTATTATTTAAAATTTTTCTATAATTAATTCAAAATTTTGCCGTAGGTATCTTTTTTTTTCAAAATATCGTTGGTAGAGTATTTTAAAAATATCTATTCGCATGTTAGATTCAGAACCCACCACTAATGTACTGATTACCTAAAACAAATTTCTATATTCCTTATCAGACCGCTATAACTCGAAAGATAGAACAGATGTGCAGATGAAGATTCGATAACGAAATATAGCAAATAAAATAGTTTTATAAAAAAATTAAGCTTATTAAAAGTAGTTTTGTTAAGTTTTCACTCTTGTATAAAAAATTATTGTAGTTATCAAAATAGAAAATAGTAGCGAATACACTTTGTTGTTAGTTTGTTTTAAAACAGAAGTATATGTTTATATAGGGGTGTCACATTTCCACATAAATACTAAACTAATTACACTTACCATCCACCTAATTACATTTGCATGAAATGGAAGAAATTGTTTAGAATGCATCAATTAATACATGAACAAATTAAAAATCAGGTATAAATAACTTAGCTTATAGTCTAGTTCATGTTTCAATTTCTAAATAGAATATCACAAGTTTGAATCATTCTAAACAAATTCAAGTGAAATTGCATGATTATGTAAATTATATATTCTAAAATCAGCCTTAAAAATCACTAATTTATTTTAGTGTAAATAACAATTTGTTAAAATCGTGTCATAGTATGCACCAAAGCGATAAAATTAGTTGTATCACAATATATTTCTACTCGGGTTTTTTCTTTGCAGCCATCAAGCTGTTTAAGTGATAAAGAAGAAGATGAAATCTACGGTTTCGGCTACGGAGTCTTCGGGAAGCAGATGATGCAGCAGAGGCAACAACAGAAACTTTTCATACAGGGTGCGGCTTCGTCGATGCCGACGAGCAACCAGCCGCTTATGATGCAGCAGCATCACAACTACCAGAGGTAAGAACTCCTCACAATTATTATTACGCGCATGTAGAGTTCGGTTTCCCTTTATTTTCTTGTTTTCCCTATCGTAATTTATTTCGAAAATTCACTTTTTACGCACAAAGGAACAAAAGAAGCTTATCGGATCGAACAACTTTCGTCCGGTTTTAGAACAATGGCATTATAGCAAATTTGAGGATTTCTATTTATAGTTATTTATTAAATCAGATAACAATCAGAACAACCATAAAGAAATTCCAAATCACAAAGTTACTGCATTCATACTCAGCGAAATACAAAGAGCAAGATTTCGCGATTGAATCAGGCGTAGCATCTAAAGCTACGTGGTTCCAACCCGGGCTAGCTTCGAGTCCTTGCAGTATTCCAACGAACACTCTTCTTTCTGGTGCAGGGTCGGCTCTGCGGTAGCGTAACCGGGACACTTACATCAGACCAAAATGCAAAACTTTGGGAAGATATGACAAAAGTTGATCATTTGTAAATTAATATAATATACAAATATATTTTATATTATTGCAACAATAATTTTCAATTTGGTTTACTACTGATAGAATTTACTATTAAATACTCATATAAGGAATTTAGCTACTAAATATGACGCTGACCAAAATGTTCTTATCATTTAACTATATACTGTTCCTGTCAATTGTGATTTTTAGGTTTTTTTTACCTCTAATATTGAAGATTTTTTTTTTTTGTTCGTTTGTTAAATTTATGTCAATTTATATTAACTAATGTTCAATAAGTTGAAAGTCATATAAAGAAGTCATAAATTTATAGAATATTTGTTGTATTTAGTTCAAATAATTTTAAAAAGTTGACAAACCGATATGCATCACTGGTAGGTATAATTATGGAATATGCTATCATTCTGTTAAAAAATTCATTCGCCTCTACGAGCACAATTCCTTTTTTTTCAAATTAGACTATAATAAGCTAAAAAATTACTAGTATCTATAAATTTGAAATATTTCACTAAACATAACAGTTGTCAAACCAATGTGCGTTCATAGAATCTATGGCTTCAAAGGCTTCAAATATTCTTTATCCCTTCTGGGATAAAAATAATATTTATTTTGGTACAATATAAGAAATAAACAAAATTGTTTCTACTTCAATAATTTGCAAAACAATGTAAGAAAAATATTTGCATCGCCAAACCCATAATGAAGTGTGCTATTATTTATAACGTGTCCGCGTTTTAACCAATCCGTCATTATGGTATGGTATGGTATCATGGTAAGTGCGTTACACAAATTTGTGGATAAAAAATAATCTTATTAGATATCTATAATTCAATAGTTCTAAAAATTAGAAAATAATTCTCTTGTTGCCATGGTAATAAGTTTTCGAAAATTCTGTGAAATTATTTACACTGTCTTGTTTATATGTATTATTTAAAAAAAAATGTATTATTACTAAATATTATTCCTTGTGTGATATTAAAACTAACTTTTCCTCGGAATTTTATCTTGAACTAGTGGGCGTTAATTCCATTCGTTATTTACTTATGAGGGAGGAGATAACGCGCATTTCCATTGAGAACGCATTTCGGTTTATCTATCTATAACTCGAATACTGAGTAATGTCAGCATCTATGCGTAAAAGTAAGCTTCTTGTTTTACTTGAATTTTCTCTATTACTGCGAGTGCGTCCATATATTTACTTACTAAAGCCTTTTTAGCTTTATAAAAATTCTAGTCACACGAACTACAAATAACTACAATTTAGCGCGAGAAAAAAAATTTAACGGCACTTAAGCTTGAGGAATTTTAGGGTACTCTATTATTCCCTTGATCTCCTGTCGTTCGAATATTCTACTTTGTCGTGCCATTAATATTTCCCCTATTTTAAATAGTAAGTGTTTTATCGGATTTATGAAGCTGCATTTTATTCTCATTTTCGTAATAAATGATAAATCTGTCTGTGTACAAAAGTGCTTAGATCCGCCACTGGTCGTCCTTTCCGCGTTCCGTCGCCATCGACTCGCGAATGCATACATGATTGGGCGAGAGCATTTGCTGACACAAGGTGGCATCGGTAGAGACTCTTTCAAACTATAAATTGCATTTGCTCCGTCAAAGAAGTTCGAATTCCGACGAAATGCAATCCAACTGCATACAGATAAGCACCGCTCTCCTGGGTATTGATTCAACGAGCTCTGCATTATTTATTGCGCGGAATATTATACCTGCGTTTTTACTTACTCAACCTTCTTTCATATCGCGAGGTTTTTAAAGCGTCCAAAGTGAAATTTTACAAAGGACTTGATTAATGTTTTAATTATGGATCTTAATGAATTTTAAATCGTACAAACCAAAAAACTCTAATTAATATTTCAAGATTTTTCAAAACCCCACAGAAAAAAATTTGAATTTTAAAATTAACAATATCCTGGAAATTAGGGTGCTTGAGGAAATAGCAGGCCCTAGCATAAACGCCGATTAAGGATGAAAAGCATTATGAATTGCCGGCAAACTGTCTTAAATTATATATTTTGGGAAAAGTAAAATTCCTTGACACATGTTTGACATGTAGAATCGATGGTTTCAGTTCATAGAGTTACTGGAGAACGCACAAAATGGTAATTATATCTTTAATTTTTAGTGTCTACCCAATCCTCTGTATAAGCGCTATTAGTCATTTCGAACTGCTTCTTGATCCTTTAATTTTTTTTATTTAAATACAAAACAATAATTACTTGCTATAGGTATAACAAATATACCGGAAGTTTTTTTTATCAATATGCACAGGGCATGTGTCACTATAATTATCATAGTCACAGTTAAATTAATTGACAGCAATGTATTAAAGGTTTTTTTTTTAAAATAAATATGGGGATAATTTATATGGATTACTAATAACAGCCAATCATAATGAAACAAACCAAGTTTAAACAAATAAGTAATTTATTTTAACTCCTTTAGTACTTAAGAAATTACAATAAAATTTTATGGAATTATTATTTTAAATGATCCCTTTGTTTATTTATAAAACGCTTTAATACATTGCTGTCAATTACTTTAACTATAACTATGGGAATAACAAATACTAATAAAAAAAAACTCCTGGTATTATACAAATAATATTAGAAGAAAATTTCGCATTCATATTTGAAAATGTTCTAACAATTACGAGTATTTTGGAGATGCTCAAGTCAAATATTTTTAGGTTGCAAAAATGTATTTTTGTAAATAAAGTTGGGTTAATTAGTTAATCAGTTAATATGTAAGTTGTAATTGACAAAATGAATTTCGTTTTTTTTTAATTTTCTAAACTTTTTTATACTATGTATAAGAAATACCAGAACTTACATACGTAAGAAACAGAATTGTAATAATGTAATGTAATAATAGTAATTAATCATCTTTAATAAGCCACAAAAGATTTATTGTTCGATATCACTTCAAATCTCTGAACAGATTAGTGCAATTAGTTCGACATATTTGATGTTCGCAGAATAATATTTAAATAAAGTCAACCAACAATCAATCTCCTCCAGACATTCGTATCCTGACATACCACTTTTACTTCATCCACGTTCATAGTTCGATTCATACACAGTCAAACTCGGAGTCATTCGTTCATTCAACCAAGACAATCGATTCAAATTGCGTACAATAATTAGATTTTCTAATCATATATAATTGTTCAGATTAACAAATATGCAGATATGTAACTATATATCCTCTAACATTTTAATTATTTTCTCCCACTAAGATATATCAAAGCAGAATACAACGATAAGAACTCGTAGCACAAACAAGAATAAAAATAAAATATAGAGGCAATTTTTTAAACCGTTGTAGTAGTTACTTCATGCAATATTTATAGAATGTATTAAGAAATATCACAGATATGTGAACTCGGTATATTTCTTCACCAACAGATACACAACATTACTTATTTTCATCACGTTCTCATACGCAATCCATAAAACAATATCTTGTGGAATATCTCATGTTATTTCGATCAAAATTTTGCTGTGAGTTATTGTACAATATTTCAGACTATGAAGTTTTATCAGCTGTGCTGACAACCAATTTGAATACGTTTACTTTACACTAATAGAAAAACGCAGCTAGACGTTTCAAGCATCTAATTGAAGTAACTGAGTATTTGAGGCGGACGAGTTTTGGAAATGTCGAAATTTGAGACAAACTTTAGACCAAGATTGTTTTTAAGGAAGAAACTTTTCGTCCTAAAATGCGACGGTAAAAACTTGTAATGTAGGTAAATTACTATTAAAGAAAGAACACATCTAATCCGTCAAAGAGATACCATTAGCGCGCCAAAAGTCATAAAGCAAACTGCGTTCTACCATCATGGTAAATATAAATCTCATTTTTCTGGTTGCTTTATTTGCTAATACTATTCCTGTAAGTTTTGATTTATTACTAAACCAACAATATAATTCGCGAACATAAATTTCTACAACTGTTTTGAAGGTTTTCTTAATCATCTAATACAGGTTTGTCTTTCTTATAGTCTTTTATTAATAATTAATCATTATTTAGTCATTGTAACCCAAGATTCAAGTTATTTAGGTATGCTTTCTGTGTAAACTTATTTTTCGCATAAAACGTATTCAAACAAATATTTTAAAAATCTGGCGTGGGCATCACATTACTTTCTTATACAAATAAAACCAACTGAACACGTATGACTTGTTTCTTGCGTATGACTTTATTTTGATAATTATTTGATATATAGATGTTAAACCTGTTCAATTTTTTGTTCTCATTGTAACTTTATTTTATAATAGATATTAATTAATATCTAGTCTTCAAAACTATCTAACTAATAATACAAATATTACTTTTATAATATTTCACGACACTTCACAATTATTTGACATATAGATGTTGAAAATGTTTTAGTTTTTTTTTGCATTTTAAATTGCAACTAATATTATTGAAATATATTCTTAAATATATAATTTAGTTTTTCTCAAAATTAGATACATCTACGAGAAAAGTACAAATAATTTTTTATATTCCAAATATTTTTGCTAACATCTTTCATTTGAAACTTTTTTCACAGCTGATTTTATTTTTGAATGAAATTTATTGTTTTGTGTGTCCAGTAAACTTTCTCTTCCGGTTTGTCAATTTCATTCAAAATCCACTCAGCTCTTCAAAATCTCATGAAACTTGTAAATTCCAAGTTTTGTTCACATATCTTGTCTCGTTCATGAGATATTGCGCATACGGACATTCATCCAATCCATCCATCTATCCATCCATCCATCCATCCTCACACACAGACATCATTGAGAAATTGGTCTTAACGGATTAAGTGGACGTCAAAGTATGTATTCCCGCAAAAATCTCGTTAGCGATTTTTTCGAATTCCAGTACTTCCTTATACTTTGTATATGAAAGTAAAAAAAAAGGAGTTTCAAATAATAGTAATTTACATATTTTGCTAGATTTAATTTCTTTCTATAAAATAAATTTGCCACTGGAAAATAAATTTAGTTATTGGATAAATAGCTTTTTGGTGCTAGTATCCGCATTTCACGCGCAAAATATGTCACAATAATGGGTATAATATAATACATTTATTTATTTGTACAAGAATACTTTTGCTGTAAGTAAATAATCTGCTGCGAGATTACGTTTTAACAATACGAAAATTTATGTTTCTTTTATGAACCCATTTATCCGATAACACCTTTTGTTTTAATACGTTATCGTTCATTTAATCCTGGTGTACATTACTCGAATTTACGATTAAAGCTTGGAGCTTTAGCTTTGCAACACAATCTTAAACAAACCATTTCCAAGCAAGTAAATAAATTCGCGCCAATTCTAACCTCAAATCAAAATACATTAACCACTCGACTGGCGTCTAATCCACTTGAACATCGAGATCGGACAAACAGTGAAACAGCTCCGGTATCGCTTTATACCAAGTGTCCACGCGTTGTATTTAGCCTCCTGAATGGTTATTTAGCACGAAATCCGGAAATAACATGGCGTAAGCTACGTCTGGAGCTAAGCTGTCTCCCTATTGCAATAAGCACGTTCTCAATCGATACACCTGTAGACGATATTGCCCGCCGTACATATTCAACTTACAATTGGCTATTCGCACTTGAGGGTGACTTTAACAACCAAATTTTCAGAAAGGTTTACTTCATTTTGGAATTTGATTTAGCGAAAATGAAAAGATTTTATTAGGCTTCACGGTAGCCCATTTAAATACTCGTATATGAAGCATATCAATACACTCGTACAATTACGCGTATTAAAAATTATTTTAGGAGTACCAGGAGTTACCACTCAATGGTAAAAATATGATACTGTCGTTTCAATGGTAATTATAATGCCGGTCACGTCCGTTAGGTGTCACCACTTGTACTACATATTTTTCTATAGTTTAAATTATTTTTTCACTACCGGAAGAGAAACTCGATTTCTATGATACCAAAACATGACAGAAACAGCCAATTTAATATCTACGGGAGATTTGTGCATTTTCTCCCCCGTCGAGAGGTAAAGTACTCAAATAATGTAAAAAATGAACAAAGTTAAACAAATCAAAAGTAACTATCATAAATTAAATTATATTACAATAAAAATATACTATTATCAAGAAAATTCAAATTAAAGTCATATATCATAAATAAAATATATTTAGAAAATATATAATCAATATTTGGGTGTAAAGAGCAGTTATTAAAGATGTTAGTGGAGGGGGAATCACAGGGTTTAAGTTAAAATGGTTACTGTCGGTTGTTTAACCAATTGAGAAAAACTTATTTTAACAGCTTCGTAGTAATATTATCGGACTTTGTATCATAATAATCTATAGATCCTGCTTAACTGACATCCTTGGGACCGTACTTTTACGGCCGGTAACTGAACTTTTACGCTTAATACTCTTCTATAATATTGAGCTCTGATCTAAGCATTGGTGTACACTGACAAATATGTAGATGGCGTGGTAATATATTTGTATATTTTAGTTCATATTTCTTAGAATGTGTTTAAAAATAGATTGTAGGGATTATTTATTTTATTAAAATATACTTGAAAACAATACATTTTTTTAACTAGATCTGTTTTATATAAATTAGAAAATATAATTTAAAATAAATAGATAATTCTATAGGCTGTCTTATGGGTCATCACGTTGAATTTTTATAATTCAGATTGGAAATATATGATAGCTTTATTATAATTAATGAAAAAATATTTTCCAAATATAAACTACCTCTATGATTGCATAATAATAAAAGATGAAAACGTCCAGTCTGGAAACTAATGTATAAATAATAATTTAATATTCCAATATATTTCAATAACCTCGTAGTTGTAATAATAGTGAAATACAAAGATTGTTAATAATAAAATAATATCCTACGCCTGTTATTATTTAATAAATATTCATACAAAAGAAATGAGAATTATTATTTCTCTACGTCATTTTGGTGTCTGATAACGTCAAAAGTCAGCATTATAAACGAGAAATTAAAACGCACTTATTTATGTTTTTATCAGATGTTCGTGTGTTTTTTCGTTATTTTTTATTCGGTTCATGAAAAAATAATTATGTATTATTACTCATACAAATTAGTAACCGTATTGTTATACATATAATGGACATGATTATTGTGCCTTTTAATTAAACTATGAATTGAAATTATGTAATGTTGTTTTTCCACGTAGCTAACATTGATTTTTGTTTGTTTCAGCTGTCTAAGTCCGAGATCAGCGTATTTTTACGAATTTCCACCCACAGGTGAGTACTTTTTATACTTTTATTCATTTTATTTCGTGTACATTTATTAAATATAAATTACATAATATGTAATGGGGTCGTTCACCATTTTTTTGTTATTTTTTTTATGAAACTTTATCTAAATTGAAGACTATCTACACTTTAAAAAAGTATAAATTGTTATTCATTAAGCCACAATGATTTTTTTAAAACGCTGTGACGTCATTATTGAGGTGTTGGTGGATTTTAAACAGTAGAGATTTAAATAATTTTAGTATTCTATTTTATTGTATAATAATAATAATGGGGTAAATAGCTCCGTGGTAACGTGTCGGACTGTGGATCGTGAGATCCCACTGTCGACAGTTACAAATTTAAATTTACCCCTGTGGTTCCCCCTCCACTAACAACTTTGGGGGCTATGACTTGACGGCTGGTAACCGCATTTCATACGCAAAAATATATCACCTACCGAGATCTGCGCAAGCATAGTGCCACACCCTTAATGGGTAAAAGGCGTGATGATATATTTATTTTATTTTATTTTATAATAATAAAATAAGTAAAAAAATATATGACTACAATAATTTACAATCTGTACTGTTTAATATCCAGCAACACCTCTACAATGACGTCACAACATTTTTAAAAAATCATTGTGGCTTAATGAATAACAATTAAGACTTATTAAAATTGTAGATAGTCTTCAATTTAAATAAAACAAAAATGGTGAAAGACCCCATTGTCTTAATATTCCGTTACAAATTGATCAAATGGTTCCCAATACAAATACGCAATAACTGCGACTTTAATATTAGTTTTTATTGGTTGAAATCAAAGAAGATATTATTTTTATACAAAGGAATACAATTTCATGTAACCCATTTCGATATATTGTAAGATAGTTGGATTCTTTGTCGATAATTCCACTGTAATGCAATTTAGTTTCCGGTACAGTAATCGCTTCGAAAAATTATTGCATGTTTCCTTCGGGAAAACAATAAATATTCCTACAATTCTATTTTCAACTAAACCTATTTTATAGGTATACTTTGCTTTATTTTTGCTACATCCTTTACTTGAATACCACATTGAGCATTACTATGGTTGTTATGGAGGTAATTCAAATTTGTTGCTAAGATAGAGAACAGACTCAGTTCAGATGTTTTTCATTCCGGTTAGATTACTGTGGATACAGTACACTAAAATATTATAATACTGGAACGCTAACTTATTGGCTTTTGTAAAAGCGAAAAACGAGCCTGAGGCAGATGGATGCATAGAGCCACCCTTCTTTGTCTTACATTTGTTA
The DNA here is from genome assembly GCA_963942605.1 of Poecilus cupreus. Taxonomy (NCBI): domain Eukaryota; kingdom Metazoa; phylum Arthropoda; class Insecta; order Coleoptera; family Carabidae; genus Poecilus; species Poecilus cupreus. The sequence goes on along the minus strand of OZ012717.1, from coordinate 23,844,253 downwards.
GTAGAAAAGTTGTTTTGTATTTATTGCTACATAAAAGTCTTGTCCGAAAGTGACAAATAATATTTTACAGTGTATCGTTCAATTATTTGAAAACCCTTTAAATTCACATACCTAATAGTTAATGGAACTCATTTATATTAATGTTTTATGTAATCATATCATAACTCTCTAAAATATTATGAAGATTTATTAATTTAAGACGAAATTATAAAGAACGATCGTTTACGGCGTGCTTTTGCATTACTATGTTTTACTGATTGCTTTATTGTTCGACGATATTTAGAAATATATGTAAATATTATATTTTACATTCTTAAAAATATATTAATAATTAAGCATTTCTTGTATTTTATGATGAAAATTTAAATCGCTGTCAATTTGTTGTACCAATAATACTTGGGTAAAAAATAATAAGAGTGTGGCAATCTGTTTAGTCAAGACCCCCAAAAGTGTTAGTAAAAGGGGAAGCACAGGGGTAAATTTAAAGTGGCAACTGTCGATGGGTCGACGGTGGGATTCGAACTGAGGATCTAACGATCCACAGTCCGTTGCGTTACCATGCACAGACCTATTTACTCCATATAAATATATAATCTCGTTTTTGGGTGTGGTACTCTACTTTCGCAGATCTCAATATATTCGCAACCTGAAGATGTTAGTTGAGAAAATCCCATCCGATGAAGTTTTTCTTTTCAAGTGATTATAAAAGTTTTAACAAATAACAATAACTGGGTTTAAGTTCTGTAAATATTTATTAAAATCATAACGTTTCGACAGCAAAGTTCTACCTTCTTCAGGTGAAATATATATAAAAAAATAAATAAATATTTCATATTTCACCTGAAGAAGCACTTTGCTGTCGAAACGTTGTGATTTTAACAAATATTTACAGAACTTAAACCCAGTTATTGTTATTTGTTATACTATGAGTTCTGAAAGCTTTTTTCAATATTTAAAAGTTCACACAATGATGTAAGTGCAAGAGAGATAAATGAAACGACTTGTAACGTAAAACTTACAACGAAAAACTGCTATGTACAGTAGTTCCTAACCGCCAGATTCACAAAAGGGATTAGCGTTAATTCCATTTTTTTCATCATCTGTAACTTTGTTCCTAAATTAATTAAATTAACAAATATATCACATTTTATGCTAACCAATCTTGAATGGCAGTTGAAATAAACATATTTTGAAAATGGAAAATGAAGTTATGATTACGAATAATTATAAAAATGGAGCTAGCTCTAATCCCTTTTATGAATCTACTTATAAAAGATTTGGCAGTGCGTTTGTGCATTACTGATTTTACCGCATTACCAATTTAGTACGTTTTTATTAAATATCTTTTGTGTATATGTTTTGGTGTGTACAAGTATTTGATTCCCCTTACACGGAAAAATTGCATAATGGAGTAGAGAAGAAATTTAAAATATGGGTGTGTAAAATCAATGAATACAATTTATTTTGGTATAACTGAACTTTTGACATCTGGATATTTTAATTCACTTAAAACTTGATCATGTAAACGGTCATTTAAAAAGGCACCTTAAAGTCACTTGAAAAGAAAAACCTTAATCGTGTAATGCCCGCTTAAGAATAATTCACGAGTGACGATTTTTCTTTATAAAATATATTTGTGAAATACGAGTATATAGTATTGCTGTAGAACATGTTGTTTTCTGTATCTTTTTTTGAATAATTTTTTCTCACTAATTAGTTAATCACCGTAAAACCGTAAGAAAGATGTATGTCCTGTCAACCATTTTATTTCATACTGTTGAAAATTGGCGAGGTATAACAGTAGAACTCGAAGTAAAAATTCCCATCATTCATCTATAAATTAATAAACGAGATTGGAAATTGAAAATTATGAATTTACAGGAATACTGCTGTACAGTATTTGGTTCATTGATCATGAATCCGGATGTAAATGTTTTACAGGTTCTTCTTTTTTAAAGGAGAGAAATGATTAGTTGTATAAAGCACTTTAAATCGCATGTCACTCCTGTAAGAATCTCTCGTGTCGTGTCTTAATAACCCTAATGCACATTAATGACAAACATCTTTCAAAACAACCACTCAAGAGTATTAAATATCGTGCATTAAAATAAAAATAATTGGTGCAGTGGGAAATTTGTGTAAAACAGTTAGCGTCATTTGTAAAAGTGTTGCAGTATAGTTCCACGTTGTCATAAAAGAACAAGCGAAGCTCGCGAGGCATATAAAAGCTGTCTAAAAGCTGTGCAAAGCTCGTAAAGGGCCAGGCGTCGATCTCTTGACTCTGTAAGTAGCGCGGCGCTTCGATTTGACTCATCTGCATATGCAGGCGAAGTGGCGGACACCAAGCAGACAAAGACGTTTCATATTTTATACGCCGGGGCGGACCGTGTCGCTTGTGATACTCCATGGACTCGTCCACTGCTGCTACCGGCGATAAAAATATAACTCTATTATTTTATTTTCCCGTAACAGGATTGATGGATGTTTTATTGCGGGTGAAACATTGTAAAATGGAGTCTGAATGTTGATATAGTGTTACAGTATCAATCTTACTCGCTTAAATCGTCTTTAGCACGAAATGCCTCAAACATTTTTAATGCCAGAAATGTCCAATAACATTTTTCAAACACTTCTACGAACTATCTGTTCCTTTAAATTATTAGAAATCGAACTGATGACATAACTGTATTTCATGACTTAAATGAAGTACCTACTTGATCTGTAGAAAGCTAATAAAACAACCTATAACAATAATTGTTTTTCAATCATAGTAAAATTTGATTTTCGCGGAAATACATATTTTTAGGCCTCCTTAATCCGATTTCATCATTTTCTCAATGACATCTGCGTGAACGGATAGAAGTGGCGAATGAAAAAGATAAAATCATGAAACTACATAATTGCAAGTTTCATGACAAGGAGAGGAACTGAATTGATTTTGGTCATAATTGCAAACCGCAACTACCATCATACCATCAACTGTTTTTATAATAGTTAATTAAATACTGTTGAGATTGGTGGTAAAGGTCTAACAAAAGTAGTTATACTAAAATTTTACGTATAACTTTTGAGCGATAATCAATTATTTTTATATTTGTTGTTAGAGTTTTATCCAGTTTGAAATCAAATTGAAGTTTCCTGAAGAAGGAAATAGTATATTGTGCAACAAGTATAGAAACTTATCTTAATATTTCACACGAGCGTGAAATAGGTAATTCAGCACAAGTTGCACACTATACTTTTTCTACGATCACACTTTTGTCAATATATAATAATAAAAATTCTTACTCTTCTAAAACAAGAAATGACATCTCAAACTGTAAAAATTGGACGTTTATGATTACAGCATGAAGCCGGTGCAAGCGCAGATGTACGCAGTGTTACCAACTATAAATCTATAGATTGTAATATAAAAACTAAAAACATATTTTATTTTTAAAATTATTTTGTATTTTCTTTGTAATCACATTATTGAAAACGAAGATTTATATAAATTCTAAAATAATTATTAATTATTTTATAATATGTAAATGTAATTATAGTTGACATATTAATATCATACATTATTATATTATTAGTAAGTTGGTTAGACTTGCGTATGGAATAATTGCACACGGTATTCCACACGGACTGTGCGAAATATATAATTTTCAAGTTTTGTTTACTGTGGAGAAAGTGTAATTTTCAGCAGTGATTGTAGAAAAATATATTATAGAATCTTTTACCAATTTTCTGACGAGAAAGCTGATTACAGCATTTCACGTTGTTGTATATTTTTTGAGGCAGACATATATTTAAGAAAGTCGTGTGTTGTCCACACCAAAAACGCTTAAAATTGTTTTCAATTTGAAATTTTATTTGTTGCTAATCTGATAATAACTGATTGATACAGTATTTATTTATAGTTGGGTGCTGCACTGGGTCAATAGAAGATCTCAATGATTTATTTTAGCCTGTGAAATGCTTCAAATTATGCTACGGAGCGAACCGAATTTCATCATTACCCACAACCCTTTTCGATTCATATTTTCTCAATCGCATACGAATCCCCATATTACTGATTTATCCTCAGCCATCGCTTTCGTGTTTTCTGCGGACGAATGCCTCGCACGTTGTCACCGAGTGCAACCCGGAACCGGAGCCGGAGTCGCTCCGGTCGGTACATCAGTGTCACGTTCGTGCCGCCCGACACGCTTTGTCACTCCGTAAACACCGTCGCGGGACCAATCACACCCTGTCACACAAAAACCGCCACACGTATTTGTATTATCTGTAAAATATATTATTATGGGTCACGAACGACCTCTGCCGAGAATTTTTTAAACGACTTTGTTGGTTTTTGTTGGATGATTGAGGTTATGTGTGAAAAATTACCAAAAAGAAAATGCTTACTGTTATACTCATGGACGTAATTATCGAATATTTAATTATGATGAATCAAGCAAAAAGTAAAGATGGTTTTAGTTCACAAAATAAAATTTGAAGTCTCTGAGTAATACTACGTATTAATATCAGAGACTGCAAAATTTATTTTGTAAACTAAAACCATCTTTACTTTTTCCTTGATTCATCATAATTAAATATTCGATAATTATATCCATGAATATGTTATTTAAAGTTATTAGAAGTTATATAGGGTATAACATCAAAACCGACCATTGTGATTATTTTATTTATTATTATAGATACAAAAAATACTAGAATAAAGTTTTACGAGACCATGGGAGCCTTACTATCAGAGGAGAATAATATATTCTACAACAAGTAATGGAATGGCACATATTCCACACGAGTAAAAAGTTTGTAATCCTAGCCGAAAGCAAGGGCTACGGTTTACGAGTGTGGGATATGCTATTCCGTTACATGTTATAGACTATAATTTCTATAACAAGATTTTGGAAATTATACAAAAATACAAATACAAAATTGTTGGAAACGTCACTCAAAAAAATAAAATAAAAACTATCAGACGTAACCATAGTAACTGAATCGAGATACTTCATATACCGCGCAAATATGCGGCTCTATTTCGTCGAATTTATTCTTCACGCGGCGTATGGAATGATAATTGTTCTAATAAAATTTTTAGTTGTGGAATGTATAGTTTCTAAAACAGTGTTACAGAAAATATTTTTTTAGACTATTGGTTCTCAAGTTACAACACAAAGTTATACTTTTCCAAATGGGATTATACATATTTTTTATACATATTGGATAGCGTATTTTTTTCTGAATCTAACCATGTATTAGTTTACTATCCTTACATAATAAAAATATTGAAAAAAATGCAATTGAAATATAAATATTTATTTTATTGTTAATGTTCAGTAGGCCATGGATAAAAGAAAATAACAAAAGAACAAAACTATTATTATGTAAGGATATGAAACTTATACATAGTTGAATTCAGAAAAAAAAATACGTTGTCGAATGGGCATAAAAATATGTATTATCCCATTGTAAAAAATATAACTTTGTGTTTTAACTTGAGAATCACTGGTTTGAAAAAAATATATTCTTCTCTGATAGTATGTCCCCTTGATCGCCTACAACTTTATTTTATAGTATTTTTTTGTAACTATCATAATAAAGAAAATAATAGTGGTGGTCGGTTTTGGTTTATCCCCTGTATATTTATAATGGGTGCATTGTAAAATGAACGTTGTTAGGTAAGTAGCTAGAAACAAATAATTGGTGAACGGAATTATAGCACAAAAACTCATAAAAAGTTTTAATTACATTTGAGATATACAAATACACAATACAATTTAAAGTTTTATTCAGTACTTTGTTTCTTGTTCATCACATTACAAATTGACTCAGTACAAATACAGCAAGTCGTTATTTATTTTTGTCATTTTAAAAATTAAAATATAAATATTGTATACACTAGCAGCGTTCAAATTGAAGCACCAAAAAATTGTAAACTGACATAGTTTAGTACAGAGGTTATTTATTATTAAAAGCGTGAATGATTAAAATATCACAGTAGAAAACGAAATATAACACTAGAAATTTAATTCTTCGTGAACTCTTCTCATCGCTTCTAAACGCCGAGGCATGGATTGAAAATTGTGAATAAAATTTTGCGGTATTTCGTTCTATGACATCTCTACATAGTTTGTCTGCATACTTCGTACTGCTTTTCCTACAACATTCCACAGATTTTCAAAAATCGACCATGGAAGTATTGGTATTCTGTGTTGATTAAAAAAGGTTAGTACTGTTTTCACGATATGAGGTCTTGCGTTATTCTGCTGAAATACAGCTGCTGAATAGAGTGAAATATGTGGAGCAACTTTCAGTATTAGGATCTCGTCTATTTGTTACTGACTGTTTAAGTCACATTGAGGGAGTGACATCGATCGACTAAAACTCCAACCAATTCTGTCTTATGTAAATGGTCACTGTTAGATATTTGTAAATATAATAGCAAACTTATATGTTAGAACGATTTATTAATTACAAAATTTGTCAATATGTCAAATATTAAACAAAAACTCATACATCGTAAACAGGACTCGGGACATCCCACGTATTTGTCGCACATACTTGTATGATTGCTGACAATCACATTTGTTGTAAAATTAATAACACAGTGTAAAAAACTAAAGTTCGATTATTTGCTGAACAGACCTCGTATATTGGTATTTTCAATTTTGTTGTTTAATAATGTAGCACACAGTATGAAACTAACATTCTGCTGACAGAAACTATAAAAGTTATCATTTTAATATGTCGTGAAAGAGCACTTACGAACTTTTGCCAGTAAAACAGCCGTAAAGAATGTATTTTACATGACGCGGTATCATTTACCAACCACAAGAAAAACAAAACCATAGAGGTACGTGTCTTCACAACTGTTATTGCAATGACAACGATGCAGTTATAGGTTAGGGAACGCAAGAGAGCTTGTGGTATCTCCATGAAGAACTGCCTCATTAGATTGTGAATTAGTGCGCGTTCTGGCCGTTGCAGTGTGCGGCGCTACGGTCGGTCACCTCATTACGGACGCGCGACGGGATATACAGAAATGATAATGGAGAATACGGACTGACGTTAACGGCAGTAAATTTGAAATATGTGCTCTGTTCCGGAATAAGCTACGGCATTCCTACGCATGCTTGATCTCGCCTTGTTTATCATACGATTTTTATATGCTTTATATTCCAGAAATATCATCAACCCCCTTTTGAATCGGCCGCTCCTTTTAGAGTCTGCTAAGAGATGGCGCTGAACACCGTACACGTGCTATTCTATTATTCGCAGGTACAGCATTCCTGCTTTATACGATGTCAAATAGTACTTCCCGAATATTTATCCAAACGATTTTTACATTTTCTTCGTATGGTACAAGTTGACAAATATCCAAAGTTTGGATTTGAAACTTCTGGCTTCATATTATGCATATGTAAATTACATAGATGGTGATTGGGATTTATTTAAGCGGTCTCAAGCGGTACCTCGTTTTCGGTGGTGTGACAACGGCACGCAGTGTTCGCTGTTATGGGTTTTCGCATCTAACTACTGATCTCGGACAGTGCTACTTAATGTGCGTTATCGAGTGAACCGACTTCAACGTTACATGTCATGGCCGTTCTCCGCCTTATACTTACAAATCTTTGATTCTTTAATAATTACAAAGAATTGTTGAAAATTCAGTTTTGATATTTGAGGTTAACTATCGTTCCTAAGACTAAACTCGACAGTATGCAAAGAGCTCTTGTAAAAAACAATTGGCAATCGTCTAAAAATAATTTTAGACATTTTAGATCAAATCTCCTCCCCGAGTTCACAGTATGAGAATTCATACAGTACCGACACTTCAAATATTTCATGATGCGCTACCGAGAAGATGGACGGTCAGTAGCTGATATGTTAATGTGTCAGTGTCAGTTATGTCTGTCAAATATCAAGCCACAGTTGTATTTCTTTCATATTAAATTCATAAAATGAGTGCAAGACTGAGAGGAAAACTTATTTGCACTATGAAAAATTGTAGGATATTTTATAGTGCAGGTGGAATAAGTTTTGTAACTTGCAACTGACAACTATTCAAATTTGCCACTCAAGGTCATCGGCTGATGCGATATAAGATTTTAAAAAAATGCGGACTGCGAGCATCGTTCTATATGAATTCTTATACTGTGCCGAGACCCTCTAATTGGATACCCAACCTGATAGGGTTTAATCAATATTTATAAAATGTTATTTCAAATATATACGTATATTATTTAAAAATATAATCAAATTTTCTCCAAATTAGAAGATACCAAGAAAATTTGAAATAATATTTTTATATTCTAAATATTATGTCTAAAATCCCCTATTTGAATTTATTTCGCAGCTGATTTTGTATTCAAAATAAATTGAATTTATTGATTTGTGTGTCAGCTTACTTCTTCCAGTTTTGTAATTATAAACAAAATCAACTCAGTTCTTCACAATTTATGAAATAGCGTTACTTCATTTTTTCTCGTTTGTCCTGAATTATTGAACATATATTTCCTTGAGAATTTCGTTGTCGATATTTTCAAGGTTCTCATTCTTTTTTATACTTTGCATTAGAAAGTAAAAAGAAATTTATTTTTATATCATAAAATTGTTGCGAAGAATGGAAAGGAAATCATTTGCAATATCAAAATGAACTGGATATAATTTCTTGTATTGTACCTTAGAACTTACTTACTTATTTTTATTTTTACTTGTTGAAGTAGACGGTAATAGCATTATTATACTCATATACTTGGTTAGTTCTAATATTCGCCGCTAGGCGCGCAATTTTATTTTTAAATCCCAATAAAGGCACGCAGCGTCGGAAAGCAAAATTAAACACAATCGGAAACAATATAGTCTAACAATAGAATGAGCTTTATATATATATATATATATATATATATATATATATATATATATATATATATATATATAAATTGCTCATATGGGTTCTTCAAATTTAGTGGTACAGGTTACGAAGTAGTTTTTCCAGGTGTGTAGTATGAATATAAAATGAATACAATTTTGGAATATCTCCACAGCGTCGGAATGTGGATCGTGAGATTCTCAGATCCCACAGAAGCAGTTGCCATTTTAAATTTACCCCTGTGGTTTCTCTTCCACGTACCGAGATCTACGTACCCATAATGTGTAAAAAGCATTTTGAATGTTGTCAATGAGCACATAAACCATAAACGATGTAAGACAAATTTATATTAAAATCGTGTAACACTTACGGAATAATTAGTACTAAAGCAGTTTAAATATATATATATATATATATATATATATATATATATATATATATATATATATATATATATATTCTGCAGTAAAGCGATATAACCAATTGAACGTATGATGACGTTACGCGTGCTCCTATAGATTCTATTGGTTAGAAATATGAAAAGTGCAAATCGCACGTCTGCCTTTGCGCCCAACGCCTATTGTGGTCTAAAATAGAACTACGAAATTTCATTTCATTTGTTTTGTTTGTTAGTAAAATACTTTAAAGTTGCCAAAGGAATTTTAGCTTTATTTATATTAAGTTTAATTATTGTAAATTAAGATATATAATATGTAAATTATTATTTTTACATTAACAAATATATAATATCAACTCTCATGAAAAGTCGTTGTTTTAGTGCCACTGGGGAGCACGCGTGACGTCCCACAAACTTTAATATGTGGAATTTTCATAACGGGTTTTCACTGATCGTCATATATTCTAATCAAGTTTCATAAAGAATAATACAAAAAGAATGTTTATTTCATACTGGTTACTTATGTTACATTTTTCGGACTATTTATCGTACGAAAAGTGAAACTTTAAAGGTCCTCGCAAGTAATTTCGATCTCGGCTAACGCCTCGGCCGTAAACAACTTGCTAGTACCTTAAAGGTTCACTTTTCGTTCTAGATACATAAATAACTATTATGGGCCCATTGTCAAATTATCTGGACAAGTATCGAACTGTGAATCTGAGTATACGGCTGTTGGTTTCTCTATATAATTAATTTTCTTTACATTTGTAATTTTTCGCTGGGTGAGCAAATATTCAATTATTAAAATCCACTTGCTTCTGTACAGCGCGCCGGTAATCTCCCTGAAATTAATGTTCCTCACAAAACAGTTCCATTCCGAAATTCTTGCATGTATCGCGAGCTCAAAATCAAATAACTCTCTCTTCTCGTAACATAACCCATCCTGAGAGCTGTCAGTTCAGACAATTCAAATAACTCTCAATGCAAGTAAAATAAAATAATGTGAAAAATGCAGTGAGAGAAATGAAGAAAAAGTGGCGAACAAGTAGGATAAAGCGCATAATTATGCCGGGAATGCACGATGTATGGTAGTTTCATTACCGTTAATTTGAATCAGAATCTCGCCTGCTAGTTCTCTGGTTCACCGTCTGAGACGCCACTTGACCTCGCTGGCGCTGCATTCGCACCTGTCTGGCCTATGTCTCGACGCAAGTGCCTCCTTCGAATCCTTATTCTCCGAGTTTTCTGCCAGTATTTAGCGCAAACGCAAACCCAGACTTCTTGTGATGATGATGGAAATTCGCAAATGGCTTTTTTAATCACTGTTTTTGCAGCTTGTTTGACAAATACAATGCGAGCGACGAATCAAGCAATTCTTTCTATTGTTTCTTCCTGTAATTAAAATTTGTCTTTTACTTCTTATTGTGTTATTATCTATGTTTTGAAGTCCTATTGTAGACACTGAAATTCAAATTAAAATCTCGCAGATTAAAGAAGACCTCATAGTTATAGTTCACTCTGCAGTTAGTAAATGTCAAAACCTCTAAAGGCTGTGATTACTTCCCGCTACAGTTTTCCTAATTTTGGGTTGAACAAAAAGCGCGCCATAAATTTTTGTTTATTTTGAAAGTACAGAAAGTATTTTGTGCTAAGTGAAGTATTTGTTATGTTTAAAGTATAAATTAACTTTAGAAGCGTAGGTATGAAAGCGTTGCTAAGTACTTTTTATCTGCGAAATGAATTTCGCGTCATAAGAAAGAAATAATGTCCCAGAATCTATTAAGCGGCCCACGAAATTCGCAAGGGGTAAATAGGTCAATAAATTGCCGCCAATATATTACTGTAACATGTATCACCCCTTTTTAGGCACATGAAAAATTACCTTCGTAAAGAACAGCATTTTTTGTAATTTAGTACCGCCTAAGTATTTCATTATTTTGGCTAAAATTCCGTCCGTGGCGCATAAGCAAGCCGTAGACTCCGCGCCAACGTGATATATGCATAATTCATATGAACTTCGTAGCCATGTACTGCGAACCCTTAAACAAGGGTGCGAGACTACGTTTCTTCCAGGCACAAGCGCACTACACACGATCCACTGAAAATTTTTCTTATTTTTCTCTTTCTCTACTCAAAACTTGCTTGCTTGCTTTCTTCAAAATAATAACAAAAATATGAAATAAAAAGGAAGCTCATATTTATTCATTTTCCTCTGAGCCTCTACTCCAGTACTACCTACGAGCAATTGAGATATCTCTGTACTTGACTATATATTCACTTTTTGCTCTATTTTTCATTATTTCACGTTATACATATAATATTCGTCGTATTTTTTTAGACATTATTAAAAATACATATTAGATTATTTTAGACAATTGCTAGTAAAATAAAAATCAAATTAACCCGTACAATAATCTCGAATAGATTCAAGCAATTTTCTAGTAATTTTGCTAATTTTGTTCAATTTTGCTTTTTGCTTACTGCAGTTTGATGTCACGCTCAATAATGGATGAACTGTTTTTTAAAGGAACTGAAAGTAAAAATATCATTGTCAAATCAAATGCGATATATAGATGATATTCGACTTAGCTATTATGGCTGTCAACACGAGCTCTGTTTTTGGGTCTTTGCAGAGAATTGTTTTAGCCTCGGTTTTAGCGCTTTTCAATGTTCTAAATTTATTTTATAAAAATATATGAATAGAAGTTACAGAGAAATATGTTATATACCCATTCTCATATTTTTATCATTCTCAGCTACTGTTTTAATTTGATGTTTTCGTTGCATAAATAGTTTGGTTTTAGTATGTGGCTTTATTTAAGATCATTCCCTGCACATTTTTTTAATTTTAGTTTTATTCTAGTTCTAGTTCCATGTTTTAGTAGCAAGAAGTTGCAAACTCTAAACTTGCTAGAACAAAAATTAAAACTTGACTCAACAGTTCGGTCTACATAAATTCGCCAACAATATACACATCTGGTACACGAACTCTGTTTTCTGGTGTTTTAAGAGTAGTGTTTTAGTCTCGGTTTTAACGCTGTACAAATTTCTAAAATTATTTTATAAAAAATTTTTCGAGTAGTTACAGAGAAATATATTATCTACCACTTTTATTTGTATGTTTTATAAAATAATTTTAGAACATTGTACTGCGCTAAAACCGAGGCTAAAACACTTCTCTTAAAACACCCAAAAACAGAGCTCGTGCATTAATTTAAAACTGTATTGCAGAGAGATGGTAAGAGAAAGAAGAAATGAAATTTACCTACTAAAGGACCAAGAAACAGGGAAAGACTAGATGGGAAAAATTTTAGAAAGAAGAAAACGTGTAATATATTTTTTAGGTTAACTTATATAATGTTCTAGGCGAAAATGCATGAATAAATAAATTAACTAACAAAATAACATAGGACATTTTAGAAAATATTCAATCTATCTATTCCAAAGAAAATTCTTGTAAAATACGGCACTTTTAAACGATTCCATATTCATATTATTAATGTAATGTTAGCTGAACTAGCAGAGACCAGACGCATGCGCACTGTGTGCAGTCTTTAATCATAAAACTAAAAATTATTAAAACAGTAACTAGGAATAGTACTTTACACTTAACAAATATTAATCAAAAAAAGATGTGAAATATTCTTCAAAGAATTGCGTTGAAAATCTGTGGAGGATTCCGAAAAGAACGAAGCTAATTACGTTTTCCTGATCGTGTAACATATTCCTGTGTGCATCTCTGCAGCGCAGCGTGTGCGCTTTCGAAATTCTGAATCCATTACGGAGCGACGCACGGAAGAAAAGGAATATTGAAAGCGAGATTATACGTGGTTGAAATTGAAAGGAAGTGCAGGAATTGTGATCGAATTTTCTACTGGCTCCGCTAGGCAGTGCGATGTAAATTAGATCCTTTTAAGAGATGGTTTATCGCTTATAAGATGGATTCTGACGTTCCCTGCAAAAACTTCCTTAACACGACCGAACAGCTTACTTGATCTGTTTGTCGAGGCATACGTCTTGAAGGAGCTTAACTCGTTAAACAAACATTAGACCGCGATTTTGCATTTCGTTTTGTTCGGATTTCTGCCCACATCTGCATATGCTGCATCGAATACTTGTTTGAACAATTGGCAATAGTTGCGAATTGAGCCGATAAATTCATAGGTCTGATAATAGTTCGGAATTAACGAGGACGGTTGTTCCGGGTTATTAAAAATGAAACCGCATTGCTTGGATATGTGCATACGTAACAAGACCACATTTTCCATGGTTTAAGAACTTCGCTCTGCTGTGAGTGGAAATTTTAGTACACGTTTTTCTTGCTTTGAAAATATTTACATTCCGAGATGAAATTTTAATAAAGTATATAGACCTTCCTATCTCGCAAATGGATCGTCTTGTACAATAAAATAATTACATGTCGAGTGCCTTGAGGTGTGTACTCAGTCTACGCTTTTGTGTCAAATTTTTCTCTTAAAATTGCATAAAATATATTGTGGAACATTTGATCAAATTATTAAATTTATTTCAAACAATTGAAATGAATCATTAGTAATCATTAAAATGAATCTTAAAAGAGGTTAAATCAAATTTTAACCTGATCGTCTCCTAAATTGGTTCCAAATATTTTTTTTTTTATTTAATGTGCTGGCCTATATTCCGTTTAATATTAAACAACACTGGGTTTTGACACATTTTGGAACATAATTTTTTTCCGAGTCAATACGAGGTTCAAAAAATCTACTTAGCAGTGGAGTATATAATATAATGATCAGAGAATATTTGGGAAAAAAAGACCCAATCATTATTTTTAAGATATTTGAAGTTGGACAAACTATCGCTTAAAAGACCGAAAAGTTATATCCAAATATCTTAAGAATAATGTTTAGGAGATTTTAAATTTTTCTCAAATATTCTCGGATCATTATAATATATCTATATTCCAATACTGAGTAGATTTTTCGTACCTCCTATTGCCTCGAAAAAAATAGGTTCCAAAATGCGTCAAAATTTAATGTTTTTTAAATGTAAAAAACCAAGTTCATTTAGGCTTAGTTAAATATTATTATTAAGCGGAATAAAGGCCTGTATTTTTTTTTAAATTTATTTGGAATCATTTTAGTGGGTGGTCCTTTAAAAATTCGCCCATCCTAGTAATCAAAGAAGAACATGAAATATTTAACTCTTTAAAAAGTGATTTATATTTGTTTCAAGCAGTTTTTGAATCACAAATAAATAAATAAATATACCATCACGCCTTTCACCCATTATGGGTGTGGCATTCTGATTACGTAGATTTTGGTAAGTGATATATTTTGAATCACTTTAACTGCAATTTCAATTCTTAAAATACTAATTCTGTACAGTTTTAGTATATAATCTATTTAACTGACTTTTAAACGGAGTGAATTAATTAAGTATTACCGGCACATAACTTCCCGCAAATTTCAATTTTTTGAACGGTACAAAATGGAGAAAAAAGTATTTAAAAATGTAGCCAATGTTTTACATCATTTTAAATCTAACAAAATTTTCTCTATGGTATATGTAAGAGAGTTATTGTGTTTTTCGTTTTTCGTTCACGATAAGTCTAACGATATTAATTTCAAATTTCATACTTACACTTTAGAAGATTGAGACCTACTAGCCTGCACAATGTTTTATGAGCATTTGTTAGTAAATAATTGAGTGCGTGTAATTTTTTTCTCTATTTTGTACCCTTTAAAAGGTATTCAGATTATTTTACTGTCGGATGATTTAAGCTCGCTTTTAATTTTCCCTGTTCACCACCTACTTCTTGTAACAAGTGAATGTCTAAGTAAGCTCCATCAATTTGCTATCAGGCATTATCAGTTCTTGCATATTTCAGACGGAAGCTGCCAAGGCACGAACAAGAAGCGCACGACGTTCTCGCGGTTTCTCCGAGGGCTGAAGACGTCACACCGCAAGGAGAAGCACGGAGCGAGCTCGCCGCGCCATGGGAGAGCCACTCGGGGTGTGCCGCAGAGGGTAAGTGCTCTTGGTCCTGCTGACCATAAGACTTCCTGAGGTCTTAGACCGTATACGACGTTATTGATTGAGTTCGGGTTATGATTGTGTAATTATTTAGTGAGGTAGAGTTATTAGAGGCGAAGTTCTGCAAGATGCAAAGTGTTATTAAGGCTTGCAGAGTACACCCCAGAGTATAATGGTTTTAGTCCTTTGACAGACAATTTAAAACTACTAAAATACTTCAGATATATTAAATTGACAAATATACAGAATAATCTGGAGAACTTTGAAAAACGGATAAATATTCCTCTTTCTAATAATGATGTACAAATTTTGTTTACGTGGAATTTACCTGAAGATAAGATCACTTTGCTACCATTTTTCACAAACAAACCTCAAGCATACACAACTAACGCTCGACAACCTCGAATCACAGTACTCATTTTTAATGGCACTTATCTGAAGATAAGCTCGCTTACATCTTCAACGTTGAACGAATAAATTGACTTATTAAAAACTGCGTTTTCAAGGTCATCTGTCTCCGACCGTCACTTAATATTATTTTTTCCTTTAATTTGTAGTAAAATATGATACAAACCTCAAGGAATCATCCAAATCAAAAGTGAAGTAGTTCATCGCAAAGTTGAATTATTAATAAATAAAAATGTTAACTGAACTCCAGTAGCTTTCTTCTTTACAATAAAATTTGATCAATAAATAAAAATTAATATAATGCACATGCATGTTCTTATAGAGTCCACAATCTATTTTAAAATTCAAGAAAAATCTAGTGTAATCTTCACATAAAATAAACTAACAATTAAAATCAACAAATAACATAACAGACATTGTGTAAACAATTTGTACATATAAGTTACTCAAATAAGATAAAAAACAAACAAAAATTATCGCATCACTAATTATTGCCAAAAACAAATTTAAACATTCAAAAAGTTGCTACACAGTTATAGTCAAAAATGACAAAATTTTAAGGCCCAGACGATCGACCGTTAATTTTTATTAATTTAATAAGATTCAAATTTGTTAGCTAGTAACAAATTATTTTTGTATATTTCCTAACTAAATATATTTGTGAATGTAGTAATTATTAACATTTATTTTAATGTGCTTTTGACTAAATATTTTAATAATTATATTGAAGCAGAACAATAAATCATAGTTATTATAACGAATTAAGTAGTTACAAAGGATACCCACTTTCTTTAAGAATTTCAAATTGATAAGTTAGCTAAATTTTCTTGTTAGTATTGACGAGTTTTTTTGTTAAATTTTATCAATGTAGCAAATAAATAAAAACAACCACTTTTCTTGTTAAAAATTCAGAATTGACAAAATTTTAATTTAACAAATTCTCACATTTGCTCAAATTGTTAATTTAACTCAATATATGATGTCAATATTAACTAAAAATACTTAAAAACCGAAAAATTTACAAATCGCAATTCAAATTTTTTGCTGTGTCACAACTATGCATCAAAATAAAATTTTAAATTGGAAATTCATCTAGATATTTACTAGTATTTTATCCGTAGGCTTTAATTTAAGATACTTTATTCTAATACACATGTAATTGGAGCATTTTAGTCCCAGGTAAATTGGAGTAAGAGTCAACAAATTTGCATGAGAATAGAATGAAATAGAAGTAACTAACAATTTGGGTAATTGAATTACCTATTTTAATGTAGTAGAACTTTAAATAAATTAAAGGAATATAGAAGTAGCGTTGAATTTAAACGAATTTCCTGAAATAAATTAAGGTATTTTCCTTTTAAAACGAAGCAAAGCATCAGAATAGAATAATGTCCCGTAATGTGTTAATTTTAAAACTGTCAGATCTGGGTAAAGTATAAAATCTTTCAATTTCCATCAGCAGTCACGTCAGTAAAAAACCTGCCAGTCAAAGATGATTTGTGTCGCTGTCAATTCTCGTATTAAATGAATTTTTAATGTCATTATTTTGACACGGTCTGTAGTCAAGGGACTGTGTATACACGTAGATCCCGGGATCTCAGCGACTTCGCGAAGACCGAAGACGCCACTTCCACTTCCGGCGAAGTTTCGGCGGTCGCGACCGTGCGACCCTAGCGTCAGGGCCCGAACCTGCACTTCCATTACTTGTACTGGTCCCCAGCGTAATCAGGTTTTTGCATGTTACCACGTGGGAAACCGACGCTTCCCTCTCCCCCAGTTTTGGGGAAGCGGAGCGGCATTTCGACTCGGGCTGATGATACGCGCTCCATGAATTGTTGATGAATTGAACAGGAAGTGAATTTTCCCCACATGTGTGGTTTTTTGGTAGTTTTTAATTTTTGTTCCGAAACTTTCAGAAAATTGAAATTCGTGGAGACGTTGAGAAATTAAATTGTGGCGTGATGAAAAATGTAAAACATAATCTGGTGTAGTTAAATTTACAAAGAAGAATTAGATGAATGAGAGTTAAATGAGGGTAGAATTGATTGTAAATTTTTTCGAAGCTTGTTCAAGAAAATAAGTAAAAAAGGCAATTTACGATTCTTAAATTAACACGTTGCATTTTTCTCGAGTAACGAGAGAAATTTCATTTAATCTTTTACAAAGGAAGGCACAATGAATTGCTTGTTCCAGAAGAATAATTGTTAATTTTTCTGCGCCCTCCTGTTCCATTTCTTCGTTCGGACAATCTCATCATCAGAAAATTAAAATACTGAAAAATTAAGCAAGTCTGTAAAATTTCAGAATTAATTGTCTGAGATTTGCATGGAATTATCTTAATTAGGCCGTTCCTTCTTCTGTACATACTACGTTTTTAATTTATAAACCAATTTCCACTTTTACGTTTCTAATTTAAATTTCGCGCTTTATTAGCACTTATTAATTACCAGCTGCATCTACACCCGCGCAGAATACACTCGCGTGCAATTACACTCTCCTCTAAATAATTTGTCACCTTTGCTTTGCTTCTCTAATCGCGATAAATCATAATTATTTATTTACAAGCTTATCTGCCTACAGCGTACTTCGAAATATTACCAATTAGGCGCACAAATTCTCCGCAGATTACTTTATGGAACAATCTTCAAAAAGAAAGAAGATAATTAAAATAAAATGCAAAGATGCTTCGAAATATTCCTTTTCAGTATTACTTTCATTGTATTATATCTCTGCTCAATTGTATATTATATATTTTCGCGCGTGAATGCGGTTACCAGCCACAAGCGGGAATAATTTTTATGTGGTGTCAATTTGCTTAACACACTCATAAAAATAACTTCTTGTTTCAAGAAAATTTTCAGTTTTCCTTTTGTACGCATTCGTTGAAGAAAGTTTTATTTCTTACAAAATGATTAGGTTCAATTCAAAAAAATATTAATTTTGAATATAAATTTTATGTATCTTCTTTTTTCTGCTATGAAAGAAAATGAACATATTTTAAACTTGAACTACTTTGCCCCTATAATGAGTCTCAGTTGCATACTTTGATATTTTTCTTCAAAACTAAATTAATTTTCATACAAGAATATTTATTAAACCTACAAAAGTTTTCAGTGAAAACAAAATCGGTTTGGCACTATTCAAATACATTTTTTTCTTCATTTAAGAGGAATCTGTTTGTTCCAAGAAAACATTTTTATCAGTGCATGATCCACATGCATCTAAAAACAATCATGTAAAAAAATTTGTGTGATCAGCACTCGACTTTCTTAAACATATAAATATAATAAATACGAAATACATAATAGATGTTTTAGTTAAATGTGTATTTTAATACAACTATGATAATTGAAATATAAATTGATACCTACAGAAACAACCCTAACAAAATTAGCATACTTCATAAAGTTTATGTATATGCCTCGAAAAATGACAGGATAATATAAATTCCCCCCTCAGATAGCTTGAATTTGATACTGAAAACGAAAGAATATTAGTAACTATTATGAAAACAATTGACGATCGCTCAAAAGTAATTTTTAATATCTTAGTGCAGCCCTCCTCTAGGAGATCTTTCACACCAAACTCGACAATATTCAATTAACTATTGTGAAAAACAATTAACGACCTTTCAAAATGAATTTTTAACATTTTAATTCAATTTACCTCTTTTCTGAGCCCTTTCATATGATACCAAACTCGACATGGTTTATCCAATTTTTATTACATGTCATTTTTTGAAGTAGGTATGTTATTAAACATATAATGAATTTTGTCAAAACCGAAGAAAATACAAAATTGTTACAAATAACATCTTATATTTCAAATAATATTATTAACATCTTTTATTTGAAACATCCTTTGGCAGTTAATTTCAAATACAATGTAACTTGAATTTAGTGTTTTGTGTATCAGTAAATTTCCACTTCGGGTTTTGAAATTGTTAGTGTATTTCGTTCGTAAGTTATAGAATATACGGTCACACGTCCTTCTTTTCCATCCATTCATCTATCCATAAAAATGTCATTGAGAAAATGGTCTAAACGGAATCAGAGGACCTTAAAACATGTATTTCCGTGAAAATCTCACAATCGATCTATTTTATGATTGCTATACTTACTTAAAATACGTATAAAAAAAGTAAAAATAAACTAATATATTTTAATTTTATCGGAAAGAATTCAATTCCACAGAAGATTATTGTAAGTGGAACTGTTCTATAATTTCTACTAAAATAAGTTTCCTCCAAAAATTTCTGGCAAAATTACAAATTCCGCATGTCGTGATAGTGTGACAAATGTAAACGCAGTTTATTACAGTGCTGGAGATAATAGATTTTCGGAATTTGAATATCCCTGCTAGATGGCTGTGTATTAGCGACCGCGACTGTCACGGGTTTCAGTACCCTCGCCCTTTATCCCGTACCCTGCAGCCCTAACAGTCGAGTGAACATTAATGCACGTAAAGATCCTTAGGGAATGCGCTTCATAACATCATATCAACAGTGCGGTTCCATGTTCTATGTTTCCGGCTGGAATAATGGACAATGTTTTGCCTCGCGACGTATTTTTGGCGCAGTTTTATTGTATTTCAAAATAGGGTTACACTTTTTTTTTATTTCCCCATGTAGATCTGTAGCATCTGCTTTATGCAACAGCTTTTTAATTTGACAAAGATAATCATATACAATTTTTCCAATTCTTTAATTGCAAAATGCTACTTGCTTTTTAAAATATGACAAGATACTAATATATACATAACATCGCGCTATATCTAAGACAATCTGGTGGCACAAAACCTGAAACACAGTCAGCCAACAATGAATTACCTCCAAACATTCTTATCTTGGGACATCACTGTTACCTCGTGCACATTCTTAGTGTCATTCATATATGCAAGTGTATTCTTTAATTTACGTAACAAACTATTAGTCAAACTTAACCATTTATTCCTCGGGCGCCCACGTATTCGTCACAGAAATTTTAGTTATAATTTTAATTCATTGCTCTACCGGCTAACAAGATGTTAAAATGTTATATGTTAACCTTCATGCCTTCTCCAACTGCAATATTACTCGTATATTGTATTTTTTAAAAGAAACAATAGACCGAATTCTGTTCTTCGTAATGATGACAAAAGGCATCAAAACTTCATGTTTCATGAAGAAAATTCATTAGCTGTCAAACTCACTTCATAAGAAAAAACATACTGCGATCTGTAATATTTATTTACGTATAAGTCCGGTAAGTGAGTTTTTACGGTATCAATAAGATGTTTCCGGACGAGAAGACGAAGGAATTTCGAAATGAGTACCGTGGAAAATTATTTAAGGACGTATGATATACAACGGTATATTTTATATGAGTGGCATTTTTGAGCGAAACTTTGCTTCCTTCTTCTATACTTTCTTACTTTTATTTTTAAAAACAATCAGGTTGTTATGGTCTTAATAAAAATAAAATAAAATTGGTTTATTGACATTTCTTACACCATTTTTAAAAATGAATGTAGAAAACGGTACTGTAAATTTAATCCTATTAAAATATTCCCTAGTAACGATAAAAAATAATAATACTGAAAACATGCAAATTTTCAAATATTTGTGTAATCAAGTCAATACCCTCTTTATCGAACAGCCAGTTGTAAAATTAATAGCAATATTCAACTTAAGTTTAGAAAAGATTAGGTTTGCCTTGATTAGTATACACAGCCATTAATTAGGTAATAAGATTCCATTAGACAGTATCAATCTAAATTTCATTATTACATTCGCCAGTATCATAGAAAAGTTAGAAAATAATAAAATACAATTCTCCAGTTCGAAAATTAAGTCCAAAGAAAACTAATCAAACAACAATAACATCGTCCTCCACATATCTCTTCAACTCCTTTCAAGATTTCCGAACTCTCGAATCAATCAGCTCTAACCCTTATCCCGAGTTGATTCCCATGTTGGCCGCTTCCTCTCGACGGTGATCGGCTTCCCAGCGCTGTTACCGTATGCAAATGATCGCACATTTACACATTACGCACATTGCGAATAATTTATGGACAAGCAGCACCATGGTACGCACCCCTCAATTACTTAACCAGGAAAACTCTTACGCCAGAAGATAAGCGCTAATAAGTTACAGATATCACCGCATACACGTAAACGCTCCTTCTGAGGGTTTGTTGTGTGAAATGCAGGAAAGGGTGGTCTTGTTCTTGCATACAACAATCAACACCTTCTTGAGCGTGGGAGATACGGCTGGTTGTGCCTGATAAGAGGATTTGGATTATGCTGTTGCATGTGGGCTGGGCAATTTCTTGCTCACTCTTGGAAGACAATACACGTGTAGTGGTAGATACATATTACATTTCATAATTTTATGCATTTTTCGTAAATAAATTAAAGTAGACGACGTGTACCTTATTAAGAAGAATTGTAGCAATCTTACATACCGTGAGCTTCAGCTCAAATGCAATAGTTATTTACATTACAAGCAAGGTAAAATAGTTTTTACTGCTGAATGGAGAAAATGACCGGCGAGCCGATGAGGCGAGCTTGTCACCTCCTTGAAGCAGTAAAACAGTTACTTTGCGTGTATTGTACAACAATTTAATTGTTACTCATTTGTAAATCAAATTAAAATCATAACCAAGTCCTGTTAGTTACACACAACTGTTCTGTCAAAAATCATTTTAAATGATTTCGTATAAGCCTTGTAAGTATTACTGTGGCAAAGTGCATTGTTTACCTTGTTTGTTAACTTGAAAAAAAATTACAATATAGCTGTCAATTAGTAAATTGTAAAGATTAATTTTCATAGGCAATAGAGAGCTTGGGTAAGTGGTGTTTACAAGTGAGTAACAAGTAAAATAGATTGTCAATGTCGAATGAATTTGTCATCATACTTTAAAGATGTTTTTGAAAAATATTGTGATTTATGATTGTAAATATTTTGTTTTTTTTATTAATACCTATTCTATTTTACGTTTTATACCAGTGTAGAATGGGGGATTCCGACGTATTATGTTTTTTTTTGTTTGGGTCATTAGTAATGCATATAAGATATTTTTCTACGGCCACTGAGAAATTTGCTCATTGTATGTTTGTTGTTGCTAGGGATATGAGGTACATTGCAAGCCTCGTGCGAAATGAATTTGTTTTGTGCGTATATCAATACAAGTCAGTTCATTTAAGTACAGGTGCCATTGCTAGGATACTTATTTAGAATTGTCAAATATTGGAATGGTGAAATCGGGACAAATTTATTATTAAAATTAAATTAATTTTGAAATAATATCGTGGTCGTAGAAAAGTATAGTGTACAACTCGCATGGAATGTCCATTTCATACTCGTATGATTTGCAGCATTCGCCTTCGGCTCATGCTACAAACTTTCATACTCGTAGGAAATGAGTACCATTCCATGCTCGTTGTACAATATACTATTATAATATGAATGAAAATATTTATTAAGTGAGAATTTATTTTTTTATAATTTCATCAAATTTTAAATAATCAGACTGTGACGTCAGACCGCCTACAGCTAACTTCAGGATAAACAAGCCCGTGATCATGGTTATCATGTTGTCAATGTCAACCTGTCAGTGTCTCATGATTGTGTTTATAGTTTATGTCTAATAATTATAAAGTATTTAAAGAAAATTTGTCATAACAACACATACCTAGAATTAGAGTATCAAAATGTTCCAAAATAATATTTGAATTCACAAAAATATGCGCGAAACCAAACATATAGGTATGAAATGAGCGGTAGGCATTGTGACGTCATAACTTTCAGGAGAGTTTACAATAGCCCAAAACATGTATTTTTTTAACATTAAATTATGAGTGAAAACTTGGTTTTAAGCATGTTTTATTGTATGATACAAGAAAGAGATTACTTTGTATAAATTCAATTATACCGGAATACCCCATTGAAATGTAGTGTATAAAGATTTCAATGCTATTTTTTAACATCGCTATAAATTTTGACCTTTACTTTACAGTAAAATTGTACATAAACAAGTTGTACAGAATTAAAAATGCAAGTAATAAGGCCCATTTGGGTACCTAAAACTTAGTATTTTACGATATATCAATCAAAGTTAAATTAATATTTAGTAGAAAAATTGTAATAGGACCATACAAAATTTAAAATACAAATAATATTTCACAATTCGGAAAATACTCGTAGATTTAGATTTATTTATTAGTGTTGTTTTATTTTCAGTGGAAATTTCGTAGTAGATTGTGATAATATGATGGCGAATTTTAAGTTCATTTCTTTCCATTTAATTTTATTAAATAAATAAATCTTAACCTGCTTTTGAAATGTCAAATATTTATCGTTTTTGTCTAATTTTCCATGGTCGTGTTTTAAATTTCCAACAAATATTATGAGTGATATATCATAAAATAAAATAAAAAAAATGATTTGGATAAAAAGGCAATATTGCATGCATTTTTTAAATTCTGAACAACATTTGTATTTACACTTTTGTTGTAAATGAATAGGTAAAAATTTACAGTAATATCAAAAAATAGTATTGAAATCCCTATAATCCACATTTCAATTTTACACCCGGTATGAATTAGTAATTTAACATTGACAGCAAGTGTATTTAATGCATAAAGCGAAAGTAATAATATCAATAGTTCTCTACATAATCCTACACAATAAATATGACACGGTAAATCGCCGAGTAATGGCGTTGATAAAGTAAGTCGCCGGTAGATGACATTCAAAAATATGATATAAATTAATAATTGTATTTTTAATTCGCAAAATAATTTTATTCGTCTGCAAAATGCATCTTAATTAACAATTTATATATTTTGTGCAGTAACCTTTAACCATTTTCAACTATCAAATGTCAGTTGGTAATTCATAAAGTTCAGTTCGCTTTAGCCCAAATTTCTGATTTTATTTTAAATAATTCCAGAGAATTTTGGTGGACTATCATTATAATAAATTAGTACTCATAATGTAAGTTGTGAATCAAGAATAGATTTGTTAAACAATCAAATCAAATTCATTTGTTATGATAGACGAAAAACGCTGATGATATAATGATACGTTATCGAACAGAAATCTGTCGTTTGTGTTGTAGAAACATTATTTCTAATACAATTCAAAGAATATTACACAAATATGTTTACATTACTGAAATGATGTACGTTCATATTTACCATCTACGTAATATGTCTCAGGATCGATACTTTGTAACCTCACACGTGGAATTAACCCTAAAAACCAGAGCAAGGGGAGGAATTTGCCCAGTTTCTATTTACATAATGAAGACTAATATGCCCAATAATAATAATTCGAGGGTAGCGTAGTATCCGTGTCATACCGGGCTACAAAACGAGGAATTATGACACTTGTACACCCCTGAGAGCAAGTTGTACCGACGAGATTTTCTTTCCTGTTAATAAAATCACCCGCGAGACACATCAACGCAAATAAAACAAAAACACAAGAATTACACGCAAAGGTTCATCTAGTGACAAGGTTTTTAAATGAAAGAAAAATAGGTGTAACTAAAAGATAATAATGAAGAGAAATTCTGTACCGCATTTCTGGATTTGGTAGCTTTACAAATATCAAAAAATGATAAGGAGTCTTAGTTATTTAGTTTAAGTTAAATGTGACTCAGAAATCGAACTCGATGAATAAACAACTTTAAGATTTGTTATTTCGCCACATTCTTCTGTTTAGACTATTTTGCGACAGCTTTCTTAATAATTTATTTACAAAACTAAAATAAAAAAATCATTCAGTTTGCCATTCCAATTTTTTGTTTTGTTTTGGAATTTAGATGTTTCTCAATTTTAATTAAACTACAGTTCGCGAAAATAATGCCTGTTTAAATATTTTTTGGAAAATTGAAATGGATTTTATTAATTGTTGTACATACTAGATGTATGTAGGATTGAAATGTAGCGTATGGGGATTTCAATGCTATTTTTATTTTATATTGCTGTACTTTTTAGTTGTAAATTTTGCAGCAAATATAGTATTTCACGATATATTAATCCAATTAAAATTAATTGTAAAACGCTCATGGAAAATTAAGTAAAAACGAAAAATATTTTAAATTTTATAAAATAGGTTTAGATTTATTTATTGCAGTGTTGTATTATTTTCTGTAGCGTGGACATTATTGCATGCATTTTTAAATTATGAACAACTTTTGTATATGCACTTTTACAGTTAATTGGGAAGGTAAAAGATATAGCAATATAAAAAAATTGCATTTAATCGCATATACGTAACAATTTAATATCACGATTTATTACAATAACTAAAGAGCATGGTCGTTTGTGATGTTCAAAAAATTCATAATTATCCACTCATAAGGGGACATATAACCAAAGCAGTTTAACATTTTCGTAATAAAAAAATATATAATAACTAATAAGGTATATTGGTCTACATATAAAAGTAAAACTATTATTTGTTTCTAAAATGAATTAGGAAATTGATTTTTAAATTTAATTGTTTAACTGAAAAATGAACAATTATAATTTATTGACTGAATCAAAGATATAATGTAAAGAAAGGGATATTATTTACTTATTAAATTTTTATGTGCCTATGCAATATAAATATAATATTAGTATATTATTATTTGAGCGATAAAAATGAAGTTTGCAAAACATACGAGCAAATAATGACCATAATTCCAAATTTAATACTGTACTTTTTCTATTCCTGTAAATTCGGAAATAACGTTTGGCAAATTATCGAAAACGATTGAAAACGCACGTGGAATAACGACAATATCAAAATACACAATGATAACTGATTACATGTCAACTGTCAGACGGCCGTTGCTTGGTGATCCACATCAAATCTTTAAAATAACCGAGAATTATGGATTCCTGGCTCTGTGATTGATCGTGAAAAGTGAATTATGGTTATAATAAATCATCGAAAAATTTAAATAATGAGGATATATTTATATAGGAGTATTATTCCTTAAAGAACATAGGGCAACAAAGGGTGTTTCAATAACAAAAAGATGACAATGTTGTTGACCTTGTTGTGTATTTTCTTCTACAATTTTTCCATTCTTCTTTATTAATTATGTGCTTTTATTTTAAAGTTATTCCATATTCCTCTATATCTATGTATTCCTTTCCATTTGTTGCGTCCAAGTGTTTGCTAATCTACTTCTTCTTCTTTTTCCTCAGTGTATCCTACAACCTTCTCCTTTTTACTGTAACAAGTTCTTCATCTTATAATTTTGAAAGTTTTTCACACTCTGTTTATACAAAAAAAAACCAATTGACGATCGTCAAGTGTGATGACCTGAGAAATGGTGTTGTCCATGCGACTATTTGTATTCCGGAGCTAGGAACCCTGACCAGAATAATCTCATGTTAATAAAACCAAACAAGAAACACAACCAGGTACAAAAAATAGAATTACTCGCGAAGAAGTATTTAAAAAAGCTTTTAATCTTTAGAATTCCTATACGCGATCTTTTTTCACACTCTTTAGTGCATTAGTCTCAACCGACGCGGGTGCAGGATCAATTACAGCGTAGTGCAGCTGCTGACGCGGCGGCAGCGGCGTCGGTCGCCATCTTGCTTCCGTCGCGTCCCTCGGTCCTGTACTCCTGACGTCGTGTCTCGCGTCTGTCTGCTAGGACCGCCTGAGTGTCATGTGATAATGAATTTGTGTCTATTGTTCTGTGTTGCTGACATGAAAGGTTTTAGATTCCGCGTACGTGGAGACAGGCTCTTCTGGTCTCTTCAAGGGATGAAATCATTTTCACTACTTACTAGACTTATTTGTCACGGATTTGTCAATGCTTTAATAATGGTTATTTGCTTTTCATAACCTGGTTTATCCATTATGAATAAGTTATGTATTTGTTAGAATAGAGAATTAATTTATTCTATAGATTTTCGTTTAGTAAAAGTCAAACAAATTTATTATCATAATATATTCCAGCAATGAATTTCTGATGAAAATAAATAAATAAAAATTATGACTACATATAACCTACACCACGAGTACACTTTCGTTTTTGTAGTTCTACAAAATTTATCTATTTACCAATTTCTTTTTATGTTTAGTTTTATATCGACAAGTAATAATTTTTCTATAACATTGTTTTAGAAACTACGCATTCCACAACTAAAAATTGTATTAGAACACTATCATTCCATACGCCGCGTATAGAATAAATTATGATATATGAAGTATCCTGATTCAGTTACTATAGTTACGTCTGCTTGTTTTAATTTTATTTATTCGAGTTTGATGTTTTCAACAGTTTTATATTTGTATTTTTTGTATAATTTTCAAAATCTTGTTATATAATTGTAGACTCTACATGTATCGAAATGGCATATCCCACTCGCAAACCGGAGCCCTCGCCTTCGGTTCGGACTGCAAACTTTTTGCTCGCGTGGAATAATTGCCATTTCATTATTTGTTGTAGAATATACTATTCTATACTATAACACTGTTTTGGAAACTACGCATTTCACAACTAAAAATTGTATTGGAACAACTACATTCTATACGCCGCGTTTGGATTAAAATCGACGAATCAGAGTCGCATATTAACGCGATATATGAAGTATCTTGGCTCGGTTACTATGGTTACGTCTCTTTGTTTTAATTTTATTCACTTGAGTTTTACGTTTTCAGCAGTTACTCGTTAAATAAGCAACATTTTTTATATAATTTCAAAAATTTTGTTATAGAAAGCATAGTCTACAGTCTACTACTTCGGCTTGGACTACAAACTTTTTGCTCGTGTGGAATATGTGCCAGTCCATTACTTGTTGTAGAATATACTATTCTCTGTAACTTCTGTTCGAAACAATTTTTTTTATAAAATAATTTTAGAATATAAACAGAGGCAAAATCACTTCTCGTAACACCCAGAAATAGAGCTCGTAATATGTAATAGTGATTATTACCATTTCTTTTATCATAATCTGGTTATCTGATAATGAAGTAGGTCATTTTTCTGTCCCCAACTAATCATTTCACAGCCCAAATAATAATCATTTACATTATTTTAGTTTATACCTTAGTACAACATGTCTGTAACTGCAGAGCACAGCTGGTAACAGTTTTTTCTGGAAATCCATGCAGGTAATTTAACCAAATTTTGGTCATTAATAATATTTTCAATATCAATTTGAAATTATATTCCAATTCACAAAAGTATGTGGTATTATAACATCAAACACACCACAAGCTTCTTTGGGACCCTCGCAGAAATATATCATATGCCAAGATCTACTCTAAATAGAGTGCCACACCAGTAAACTAGTAAATGGTGTGAAGATATATAGTTTTTTTAAATGATAAAACAAGAATTTTAAGATTGGAGGTAAATAACTCCGGAGTAACACAACTTGTCAGTTCGAAATGTGCAGTCTACAGACGACAAAATCTGTTATCCTTCGCCATCAACATCTTTGGAGAGCGTGACTTAACGGATAAAAACTGCGCTGCTCATTAGAGTGCCATATCCAGATATGAGTAAACTGCGTGATGAAAATTTTTATTTTCAAATAATTACACAACCATGAGTTAACTAGTTCCGGCGGTATTTTTATGCCCTTGATGGCACAGAGATTTAGTTGCTACTTTGTTGATTCGCATGTCTAAGACACCGGGTTCTTTAACGCAACCATATTTAAACATTGAAATAATAACTGAAATACCAGTAATTTTAATCCGATATAAATTGAATTAATTAATATCTAATTGTATTACTCATACATATGTAACATCATGTTATTTACCACACTGTGGGGTAAACCCAGGTAGCACATCAACCAACAATCAGTAAAATAAAAAAATATATATAATATATTGCCCATTTCTGGGTGTGGCACTCTCCTCAAAGCAGATCTCGGTATTATGATATATTTTTTGTAAGAAGTGCGGTTATCAGCCGTCAAAACACGGCCTCCAAGGATGATAGTGGAGTGGAGGACCCACAGGCGTAATTTTATGTGATGAAAATTTTCGAAATTAGTTTCGAAAATTTGTCGGCTGTGAGACTCGAACCGAGATTCTTATAATCCGATGCATTACCACGGAGCTATTTACCCCATACCAACAATCCAAGAATTCCTATCCTGGCACACCACTTTCGCGTAGATGCTCGTAATTCATGTCTAACCATTTATTCCTCGGACGCGTACGCAATGGTTGACCGTCAATCTCGCCTGCTCGTATTAGTTTCACCAACCTTTCATTCAACATTCGCTCTAGATGACAAAACCATCGCAACTCCCTTTTTTTTAACAACATTCTTCCCAATCTCACACTCACCGTACAATAACGTATTCCAGACACGATCCCGTCTCATTCACCCACACATTCCTCTCATATTCCTTATTTCCACAGCAGTTACTGTATACATCATTCATTCATATCCTACACCCAATATTCAAAACAATAATCAATGTAAGCATTAACACACCAGTAGACGCGCTAAATCACTGAATGCTAAATGAACATTAAATTGTACAATAATGACTAAAATTATGAAATGAATTAATAGCTCGTTAAACTAAATATTTAATAATTTTTTTATAATAAATGATATTGTTATATATTCATCACTTCTAGTGGTTTATAAATATGTGCGAAAGAGTACATGTGAAATATATTTTAGTAGAAATAGGGGTAAAAATAATACACCGTAAGCATTAAAGGGTAGAAGCTGTTGAAGTGCGTAGTTAGATACAGAGACAAGCTGATCTCTCAAAACATCGATCGTGCTTATTCGTGAACTTGCACTTGAGCGTCATTCGTGAATGTCACGGCTAGCGATTGTCTGGCTGCAGTCTCAAGAGCTGCACTTATTAGCTCCTCTTTCATGCAGACACTCTCCCTTTCGGTCAAAGGGTTGCCGCTGCTCCATTCCACTATTCTGTCTCCATATCCCGGGGCATCTCGCATGCGTTTCTATCTGCATGGCATTGTTGCTCCTCGTCATATTTCGACCATGCTTTAAAATGTATGAACTCGTTTATGGTTTTGTTTATTTTTCATTAAACGCCAGCCTCGTCGTAATTTCAAATTAGCTCCTTCTTTGCGGTGGCCCTGCGTCTGACATTACTTCTTATCTTTCTGCTACATTGCCGCGTTATTAAGATACTCCCCCTGACATTTCAAGAATCTAACTCAAGCCTGGATTATTTTTACTTATACTTCTTCTTGAGAACATCATCACCGCACTTTTTCTCGCAGTTAAATATATCATCCGCCTACTTCTTACATTCATTTATTCCGTGATAACTTACCATGAACCAGGTCACAAAATTTTTAACGTTTAAGTTATCTTTGTTAGTCGACAGCCATTCGTCCAACAATTGATTTATTATGCCACACAACAACAAACTCTTCCCAATTTCCAATTACCTGGAGATTTATAATGAAATAAAGCAGGGAGCTTCTCAAAATGCTAAGTTACTGAACTAAAATAATTCGAATAATAAAGCAGTATTGCAATAAATAGTACTTATACGAGTATTTGTTATCCGAACAATTCTTGTTCACAAAAATCTGATGTAATTACCACACGATTATCTTGTACATCTAAAACTAAATTAAAACTAGAATAGATTTTTAAGTTGTGTTTATTCTTATAGCAGATATACAGACGAAATTGAGAAACTTCACAAACTTCTGTACATATATGAAATATAATAATACTGGAACGTTAACTGACGTTGAAAATGCGAGCCAACAGGAGCAGCTAGTTGTTAGGCTATCTTTCTTTATTGCACAATGTATTTTGTATTTACAAACCAACCTCTCAACAAACAAGGGTGGCCTTGTAAGACCTATCTGTCTTAGACTCATTTTTCGCTTTTATAAGCCTACAAATTAGTGTTCCAGTATTACTATATTTCAGTGCCTAGTAATAATTTCAACATAAGGAAGCTTCAACTTGATATCAAACTCTAGAGATTTCTAATAAAAATAACTATTGTAAATATAATTGTTGATCGTTCAGTTTTAGTGAAACTCTCTACTAGACCGTTTGTGACCAAATTCGAAAAGAATCAAACTATTGTAATAAGACATATTTTAATAACTATTATAAAACAAATGACTATAGAACAAAAATAATTTTTGATGTCCTGGTGCAGTTTTCCTCTGTGAAAATTTTAATTTGATATCAAACTCTACAAGACTAAATAATCATTCAGAATTAATTTATGATATTTTAATAATTGTACTTTCCTTCTTTATACTCCTAATTTGATTGGTTTGTAAGATTTAATTCAAACTTTTATAACAAAACAATTGACGATATTCCAAATTTAAATTTTGATATTTAAGTTAAAATATTCTTTCTAAGATCTCTGATTTGATACCCTAACTCGATAGGGTTTGATCAATATTTATTGCATGTCATATCTAATTTTTTTTTTATCAAACGGTCTCATCTGCTAAGGTTATATGCCGCCTCAGTACCTTGTTTTCGGTGGTGTGACAACGGTACGCAGTGTTCGTTGGTATGGGTTTTCGTAAAGCGGTCACCCATCCAACTACTAACCACGGGTAGTGTTGCTTAACTTGCGTTATTAAGTAAACCGCCTTCATCGCCAGCTGTCATGCCCTTTGCCTTTAAACTTTTATTAAACATATAATTTAGATTTTCTCAAAACCTGAAACATTTTATAAAATTGCAAGCATTTTATATTACGAGTATATATTATTACTAACATTATAAAAAAAAAAAATTGGCAGCTAATTTCATATTCGCAATAAATTGAATTTATTGTTTTGTGTGTTTTGCAATTATGACCAAAATCATCACATTGTTGTGGTATTTATAATTATGCTTTATCTTTTCTTCCATCCATCTATCCAATCATCCATTAATCCATCCATTCATCCATCCTTCCATCCATCTATCAATCCATCCATTCATCCATGCACCTACACAAGAACTATGTGTAAGAAAATAAAAACTTTATGTTTTCCGACGTCTATGACATACGGTATATATTTACATTGGACTACGAATAAGACAATAGATCTTTAAAAATCTACTTTTGTAGATGTGTAATGTACGGTTCGGTGTAAGGCATGACTGATCAAATCGTCCCGTCTTCGATTCTTCTACCAAAATTTCACGCTCTGCGATTCTTTCTTCAAGATTGCAAAAATTACAAATTTACAACAAGCCTAGACACACAAAAACTCCTCTCGGATCTCGTAATTCGTCCACTCAGCCATCCCAATCAATACATCGGGGCAGGTAGAAGAGGGTTCGAGTCCGGCGATCCCAGAGTAGAATAAATAACAGGATAAGCGCGATCCGACCCGGGACGGGCGTCGCGGCGGCGACGGCGGCGGCGGCTGTTCCCAGGTGTCCGCACAAGTCACGCGGGGGTGTGATGAACGGCGGAGACTTAGGATTTAGCGGGGTTGCGAGGGTGTATGAGGAATGTTGACCAGACGTGATGGTATTCGGGGTTAGTCTGGATTGAGGGTTTATTTATTGCAGGGAAATATGTTAGTAGGGCCGTGTTTACATTTGTTGGCAAATATTAATTATTAAGTAATATTTATTTTGTGTAAATTCGTAAAGAGGATTATATTTCAAAACTCATATTTAGTTAAAAGTCAGAGTTACTGACTAATCCGACGAGTTTGTAGTTCGATGTGAAGTTAGCGTAAGTTCTTCAAACCAGGTCGTCGAACTCAAACAAACTGAAACTCAAATTAAACTGCTTTAAGTGATCCTGAAAACGAACCCTAAATACAGGACGACCAAGGATAATGGCACTCAGCAAAAAGTATTTCAATATTTATTTCGTATAGGTATATTATCATGCCTATTAATGCTCTTTATTAAGTGGTGATATTGTCGATTGTAGTAATCGAACTAAAGATCTTATAATCCATAATATTATGTGTTACCACGAAGCTTATTACCTCACAAGAAGTTTGTAATGAATTAATAAAATATATTGCATTTCTTTGCGTTTTGTCTTTCTAAACTTAGTTGAAATACAATAATTTGGTAATAAATCTCTGACTGCATCACTCAAAGCTACAATCTTCCATATTTATATTGTTTCCTAGCTGGTGTGCCCCATGTTGTTTGGGTGCAATTCCCAGTGCCAGTTTTAAGATAATGCTGTGTTATGAAATTCGCGATATAATTATGTTATGTGGTTATAATCAGTGGTGGGTTTTGCCTATGTGTTTTCTTTATATATTATTTCCTAATTACATTATGCGTTTTCATGTGTCTATGAAAAACTCTGTGGATTTGAATCAATAACAAATAATTGTTCATTTAAAATTCTTTCGATTTTATTTTTCGTATTATTGCATTTGTACTAGCTATTTTCGTAAATTAGAAAATTAATTAGTTAGTTAATTTATTTATTTATACGTTTCGGCCTAGATCTACAAATATTATAGTCTATTCTACGAGACCTTTCATTAAAGGGACAAATATAGTTCTGTGATTGGTTTAAAAAAATACAGTGTACCCATTACAAGCATTCAGCGGTATACGCTCAGAATTTTGATTTAATTTATAGGCTCAGCTGTAATTCCACCACCAGTTCGTACACAATTATTAAGAAAGGATAGAATAAATTGCTCGGCTGTTTTGGTTTATTGCACATCCTTATAAAAATATACAGTTTAAAAAAAGATATAAATTTAAGCATAATAATAATAATAATATTTATTGTTTGAGAAGAAAATACATCTCGTACAATGTGGGTTGGTATGTAGTTGAATATACAATATACCCTGAATATATAGCATCAAATATAATATGTAGTATGACAATAATTCGAGACAATAACCTAAATACAAGGAAGTTAATTATGATAACAAAAACAAATTAACAAATTAGAAGCGTACCTACTTAAAGATAATAAATAATAAAGCTATAATTTTTATGGAAATTACGAGAGTAATAGAATTATAGTATACAATCCAATATAATCAATCAATCAGTGGCTAGATGCATACATGCACACATACGGGTATAAATTTAAGCATAAATATTTCTAATAAGCACAATATAGAAGCAATAAGATAAAATAAAAATTCAGTTGGCAATGCTGTATATACATATTACTCAATACTGTAAAGTGTAGGGTAACATTTTAACAGTGTATACATGTTTATATTTCACATAGTGTTTAGCACGTGTTCGAGGACCTATCGCAGCATAGGTAACCACGTGGATTTGTGTTCCTTATGGAATAGACTTGAGAAAAGAAGTTAAATTTGTAATAATAATATTGGTAGATAGAGTTAATCACCACTTTTGCATATAAAAGTACCTGATGATTAATAAACTAAGAGGAGGTAACTGGAAGTTCAAGTTAGCCGTAAATCCCCCTTCCGAAACCAAAAGTAGTTAGATAAGACGTACGATTTGCTAAGTACGAAGTTGCCCCCCTGTAGTTCAACTAACTTTATACGGCTTAATGTGTTTGACTAATATGTGCAAATAAATGCATATAAATTTAATTTAATGTCTCAGCACTCATATAATTCAAATATTCCGAAAATACAAGGAAATGGATAAAACAAATATTATTATTTGATGTATAACTTATATATTATATGTAGGTATAGATATATAGGTAGATAAAATTCACTATTAATATTTTATTTATAGGTTAACTTAGATCTATATCTACACATATAATTTTATGTGAAATATATGACTTTGATTAAATCTGTCGGTAATAATATTGAAACAAAAAAGTAAAATATTTCTTTCACTATAACAATATTTACTTATTACTAGATGAATAATTTGTTACAAACGATATATTCAATGAGAAATCAGTAACGACCAGATTGCATGTTTATTACAGTTACCATGCTTTCGACGCTACATAAATTTCCGTCTTACCAACTTATCTATTTTACGGAATATATAACGGGCATATATCTTCGAAATATTACCTAGATTAACATTAATTTATTCCTCAAATCGCCATCGAATAGACATAATTTACTGGTGCAGAATGCAGTAATTCGCACGGGATTTCCTTGATAATATTATAGAGTATTTCAAAATGATTCATTGACTATTCAATAGAAAACTAAATTATTTATAACTCACCGGAAATCTTTGCTAAACCTTGTAGAAATCTCTTTAAATATAAACAATGTAAAGCGAATTTATAATCTATTAATTTCCAGAGTTGTTTTGATTCAATTTCATTGTAATTTATATAACGTGATCTAGTATTTCGATAATCACTTGGTTTAATTATAATAAAATATATTTCTTCACGTCATTTATTCATTTTTAGATTTAGCTGATCTTGGTATTATGATATATTATTTCGTGTGTAGTGCGGTTACCAGCCGTCTAATTTCGGCCTCCAAGAAAGGTAATGGTAAAGGAGAATTTTTTTCTTAAATATGTCGGCTGTCTTATTGGAGAAAAGATTTTTGAATAGTAAAAATATGAATATTTTTACAAACTGTTATGTCAATTGTAACAATTAACCATACAATACTAAACTTAGGTAACATTTATATACATTAATATTTTTAAGGAAATACAAGCAGTCACAATACAAAATTATTAGATCTATTTATGTAGTAGTAAATTGTCATATATGTCGTATTTAAATTAACACCAAAAGTTTTCTCAATAATACAATCTTTATCTTCTTTAATATGTAGTAACTCTAATGTAGGTAATACGTTTGTTTAAATGTTCTTGTCTTATGATCCACAGTCCGAAAGGTTATCATAGGGCCATTTATTATTATTTTAATATTTCATTATCTTTTTTTTTTGTTTCTGTTTTATGAGGTTTCAAACCTAGCAGCCGACAAATTTTCGAAATAAATTTCGAAAATTTTCACCTCAAAAAATTACCCCTGTGGCACTTCCCACCGCTACCATCCTTGAAAGCCGTGATTTGACGGCTGGTAACCGCACTTTACGCGCGAAAATATATCATAATACCGAGGTCTGCTTTGAGCAGAGGGTAAATGGCGTGATGTTATATTTATTTATTTCTTCTTTCATACATTATTCAGAGTAGAAATAACTTTCTGTGCTGTGTATATAATTATCCGACACAATCACTTCTACTGCTAATAGCGCAATATACTATTTTATTTTCTATTTAAAAGATATTTTGTGGGAATTAGAACATCCAACGAAATGTATCTGTATTCCGAAGAAGTATAAATTTAATAAAGTGCAAGGACCCTTATCACAAAATAAAAACGTTTCTATTATATGAGGGTAATCTGTCATTTTTGAAAATATCGCAACAATGAATTCCTGTCATGATCGGTGTGCCGCCCCGCCCGGGTTGAGTCTGAGACGAACGCAGGGAGCGAAGAAGGCGCGGAAATTTGTCCGAATTTAGCCGGGTCACGTATCGCTCCTCATTGTGTCCGAAAGCGTCAGAAATCAATTACATTATGACCCTCTTCTTCCACTATCTACCGTCAACAGCGCCGAGTTTGACGAATAAAACGAGAAAGATTGTTATTAATATGTGCGATTAATTTCTCTCTTTGCACAGTGGTCAGCGGAAATGTTTAAGCTTATTATTAATGACAACACATTAGTTGCATGCTAAGCTTATTGCAGTTGTAGGATTTGCGAGGAATTGAAATAATGCAGCTCAGGAATTATAGGATTAGTTATTAAATTTTGAAAAGAAGAAAAATTAGCAGTGTCGTCTGAGTAATCCACAGGATTTTCCTCCAGTTTTATTTTTAATCCCGATTGTTGCTTTGTTTTCAGCCTCTGTGGCATTTTAGCTTTATCTCATCATCGCGACATTTAAAATTATTTCCAGTAATAATACATAATACTGCATCTAACCATTGCCATATTTACTGTCCTTTACCTCGTTCAAAGCACTGTAATCGGATCGCTCATTCGAAGCTCTTTCGCCGGAGTTTTAAATAAAAGTAGGTATGTACATTGTGGCCACGCTCAGGTTGCTTAGGTAAGGGAGACTGGGTTGGGTTGAAACATTTTTGCTTTTATTGACCATAGCGTCTTTACTACATGATGGACATTTAAAAGAAACACATTGAAACAAAAGGTGTTTATCGGTCTTTAATTAGATACAATAATTATTGCAGTGCAACAGTTACCTGCTAAAGCAATCCAAGCAAAAGTCTGTTTTTGTTTCAATTGAATTAAAGGTTGTGGTCGATTGAAACATAAAAAAAAAGAAAAATATTAAGTTTTAACACATTTTTATTATATAAAAATGAGATTAATACCTACAGTCATAAATTAGATAAGCTATAGGTAACATAAATATGTTTTCTTAAAATACATTGAAAATATATTTTTAGGATACAAACAAAACAATGTAACATCAGTCTGACACATAGTTTAGGCACATGTAACTTAAACTACTGTCTGTACATTGCACATGAGTACAAAGTCGACATTTCACTTTGATTTGCTTTCTGAGTATGGTACTACACAAACAAGACAATAATATTCTTCATCTTCTAATGATTTGAGTGGTGTGAAAACTTTCTTCTTTGCTTTCGATTTAGTTTTTTGTTCACACATTCTGCTTAGATTTTTTAAGTTTCAATTTTGCTTCGTGTTCCTCTCTTGTCTCTTTCTTTGGTGTGTCTGTATAGATGGTTGCTTTTCTAATTTTCCGGCCTTTTTTTATGGTTTTCCTAGGCGAAACTGTGGAGAATTGCTGTATTTCTTCAGGGGAAAATTCAGCTGAAGCACTTGTAGATGGCATGGGTTGTACGGACAGATCTGTCATATTATTTTGTCTGGGTGGAGTTGCCAACAGAGGGTTATCAATATTACTATCATGTCTGCGTGGGGTTTTCAAAATATAGGAAGCAATAATTTTTTGAACACTTGACGACTCTTTTGCCAACAATTGTTGAACATCCGGGGCTGCTTGTGATGGAGGAGAATCATATACATTTAATGAACCACTGGGACGGGTGTTTCCGGTGGTTAAGTCAATTGCTTGATCAGTAAGTAGAGAAGACGATAGCGGCGGTGTTTCATCTTCTGTCATAGAATTTGACAAAATCTCTGGTTCTGGTGCAAAATCAATTTCAGTGAATAATTTGCGATTGAAGGGATAGATTCCCGTTTTACGAAAGCCTACTTGAATGTTTGTCTGCGTGAGAGCATGTGGCATTGCAACTGCTACAATTCCTGGTACGTCATAAATTGACATGGTCTTTCCTGGATGGTTTCGTATCCATTCATCACAAGTTGTATTTATTATTTTCTTTAAGGGTCCATACACAGATCGCTCTAGAGGCTGGAGTTTGTGCGAACAGTGAGGAGGAAACGATAGTAGCACTATTCCATTTTCTTTGCAATAGTCCAATGCATGAATCAGAACGTGTGATGAATTGTTATCAAGCACAAGTAAAACTTTATGAGAAGGAGAACAGTTTGTATGTTTCTTGAAGTGTTTTAGAAAAACAAGGAATGATTCATTTTGCATCCATCCAGATGGATTTGCTGTCCCTATTGAACCAACTGGTCCATCTCTGATAAAGTGTTCTTGATACCGGGCTTGAGGGAAGACAAACATGGGAGGTATAGCATTTCCCAAGGCATTCCCTGCGTAGGTTAAAGTAACTAACGTACCCTTTTCAGCTGAGGTGAGTGCTCCTCCACACCTAGCCACCACTCGGTCAGGCTTTTGAACCGTAGTAATACCGGTCTCAACGACATTATAAATATCTTGTGGTTCAAAATGATCGCGATCCATTACAACTTGTAAATTGTCATAAAAAGCATCTACATTGGTTTTATTAAAACTTGTCGCTCTGGATAAACTTGTGGCTTGTGCTTCTCGCACAGACAGTTCTGGATTCCGTTTCATGAATGAACGGAACCATTCTTCGCCAGCTGCCTCGTTTTCATTCCAGGTTGATGGACGCTTCAAGTTATACTTTAATGTCAATTCATACGCCAGTTTCCTAACCTCCATAGCAGTAACACCGAAATATATGTCTGCACAGCAAATTAGATATTTTGAGAGTGCACGCTCCTGTAGTTCACTAAAAACTCTATTGTGAGCTACATACCCCATTTGGATATTTTCACCCTGCTCATCTCCACTTGCATCTCTTTTTTTCATGTATCTCATTAATGAGATATGGTTAACACCATGATTGTCTGCTGCTTTCCTCAAAGTACTACCTGCTTTTACTTCGTCATAAGCTTTTTTGTACTGCGAAATATCGATTTCTCCTTTATTCGTCTTCCTAACTCGTTGCCTCGGCATCTAGACAGTAAAAAGAATTATTCAATTTTGTTTCAACTGCACCCGTTCCTCCATTTGGTCTTAATTCAAAATGTAAAATCCAAATACAGTACGACAATAGGTTTGTTCCAAGTCATCATTTCTGACAAGTTTGTGACATGTTTGTGACAAATTTCAGTGCGCCTGCGAAAAATGTAAACAAGTTAAGTTTGTAATATAGACTTGAACCTTGACTTGAACCTTGACTTGAACGGTGAATGGAATGAAGCGCATGTGCGTACTCATTTTTTGTTTTGACAGCTAACCTTAAATATAAATATAAATAAAGAAATTCATACATTATTCGCCACAAAAAAGAAATGAAATTTATGTTTCAAAGTTAACTTGTTTACATTTTTCGCAGGCGCACTGAAATTTGTCACAAACATGTCAGAAATGACCACTTGGAACAAACTGTTTCGTAAACTTTAAGGTTCAATTGACAAGCAAGAAAATATACTAAACATTATTCTTAATAACAAAAAAACTTCGATCAAAAATACTTACTTTTGTTGGTCAAAACACATCAACGGTTTCTCTACACAACATAAACGCGTGGTTGCCTTTTCTACACTGGTAAGCAAGTTCAGACTCGCAAGCCTCTTCTCTTTTCCCTTGTACCCCCGGACTCTTTCCCCTAATACAAAGCGAGTTATTAACGTTGTTTCTACCGTACCCTGTTTCTACCGTACCCACAGTGGCGTAGCGGCGTGGGGGCAGAGTGAGCGGTCCGCCCGGAATGACTCCATTCTAGGGGTGCACCCAGGTATCAATTTAATTACATGTTTAAAAATTTTGAATTTCATTACTGAGTGCAACTTCGTAGAATCTCTTCCAAATCTTTCTCTTGTTTAAAAAATATATTTCTTACAATTTGCGTATCTATTTCATCTGCTTCTGCAACCTAAAACTTATAAATTATTCATTTGCGGTCAACAATGACTTAGTCAAGACTTTCTGATTTGGCTCTATTATCATTCGAAAATGTAGCATCAAGCATTGATTTTGATAAAATTATAGATCAGTTTGCTGCCCTGAATTTTCGAAAAAGTTCATGTAAATAAACAAAAATTATTTTTGTATTCGTTAGTATTTTAGTTATAATTTGAGTCATTTGCCGATTCAAAGAACTAATGTTTGATTTTATACTCGTATTATGTGTTATTATATTTTCATTTTTAATAAAAACATGTTATTCACCATATATTCTATTATATAATTTTTTATATTCGATAAAATTGTTGAGGGGGAGGAGATGGCACCATCACTATTGCCCCGGGTGACACCAATTCCAGCTACGCCACTGCGTATCCAGTCTCCCCTATCTGATTTACAGTTTGATTAGGGTTGCCAGGTGTTCACTATTTGAGCGGACTGTCCGCTATTTTCACTATTATCAAAATAAAAATAGCGGACATAAACAAATTATTTTACTGCGAAAATACGGATGACCCACTAAGAAAATATTTGCCATGATATATTTTGTTTAGCAATATCTCGGGATAGTATAGATTTGCAGGTTTTTTTATAACACTATTTTAAGTTTGATTGTGTTCCGAAATACACTTCTAGTACGTTTACATTCAGCGGCACGCCACTGCACACGTTTTTCACGAATGCGCCGCTCTCTACGTTCTAACCTGAATTTATTATTTTTTTCACACGTTTCATGGGCAAGTCAGCTACGTGTAAATGTATAAATGTATAAATATCACAAAAGATTTGCATTAAATTTTATATAATTTGAATTTGCTCTTTCATAATATCATGCATGTTAAACTGGCAAATTTTGTCTTTGTAAATAAGTAATATACTTTCAAAATTCCTATTTTTGGCGAATTTGTACTCTACTTTGATCAAATCTCGGTAAATATTACGTTTTTTTTGCGAAAAGAACACTTACCAGTCCCTAATACACATCCCGAAAAATGTTGGAAATGGTGGAGCAACAGCCGTATTTTTTTTTTGTTAAATTTTCTACTAAAATTTGTCAGATGTGTAGATCGAACAGAAAATCTCATACCTTAAATAAATAAATAATAAATTATTTAAAATTTTTGCGGCTTAAGTACATAATTGTGCCAAACTAGGATGCCAATAATAATCAACATAATAAGTAACTGAATTTCTGCGCTTAAGGATCTTTGTGTTAAGTCGTGACATTTGTGATGCAATTAACGCCATCTTTAGTAGGTAGTAAAAAATATTAAATAAAAACCTTATTTTCGTTTGACATTCTAAGTTTGTTAGTTACGATTAATGTTACAAATACTGATAAATGCATGCGATAATATTTATAAAACCGTTAAAGAGTATTCAGTCATAAATTTGCAATAAAAAAGTATGTTTTCAGGAATGGATATATAAAAGAAAAAGTATTTTTTGATGTTCGGTTGCGAAAAAGGTAAAAAAATTGGGTTTGGAGTTTGATTCGTAATAATGGTCTTTCATCCGATCGCAAGTTCCGTCATCCTGATTACGGCGATGAAATATGTTTTGCGTAAAACGACTAATTACAGCCGGTGAAATTGGAACTTGCTAATTGGTGTAAGTTATTAACGTGCAGCGATCTCCAACACGTGTCATCTGTACGCAGTGCCAACATTCGCGTCGAGTTACAGGCTTAATTACAATTTATAACAATGTTCACAAACAAAAATCGCACCATAAATCAACCGTAAGATCTTTGCCGATTTAAATGCCACCTAGCTCTGATTCGCGGTACTGTGCCGCCATGTTGCATTTGCTCATTAC
The DNA here is from genome assembly GCA_963942605.1 of Poecilus cupreus. Lineage (NCBI taxonomy): Eukaryota > Metazoa > Arthropoda > Insecta > Coleoptera > Carabidae > Poecilus > Poecilus cupreus. Next base: position 23,801,540 of record OZ012717.1, on the reverse strand, counting down.
AAGTGTGGTTATGTCGCATTCCACATTTTATTTGTACTATTTCCGTTCTACGTTTTGCCGCATTGCATGATTTTAACAACGTGTAAATAATTTCCCTCATATTTGTTAAAGTCATAGCAATAATATTTACGCTATGAAAAACGGAAATTCAAGCTTTTTAAATTGTGTTAAAGAGGAAAACAAAACAGTTGAGGTAAAAACCATGAGTATTCAGCAGACGTTAAACCACGGCCACTTTGATAATTTATACATAGCAGAATTTATATCATGCGCCGAGATAATCCGGTTAATTACTTGTAATGAGTCATCCGGTATCACCTTCCCGCGCTCTGATCCTGACCTACGCCAAGTCTATGGATTGTCCTCAATTTAATGGCTTCCATCCTAATGAATACTGTCCGGAGCAATTTGTGTCCCCGACCAACGATAAATTGTCAAATAAATTCCACTGTAAAACTAGTTTCACTTCGATTAAATAGCGAACATCGTCGCGTAAAATTCTTCACTGTAACCGCAACTGTAAGTGGTCATCATCGTCACTATTTTATAGACACTCGATAATTGGTTTTACAGTGGCTGGAACATAAAATTCCGAGAATTTTCTCGTGAAAATTTGTTTTAAACATTTATTAATCTATTCAGTAAAGCTGTAAGGAATACAATCTCTTTCTTTGTTATCAAATTGTTGTGTTGGACATCGTAGTAACTCTCCAATGTATAAATGTTTATTTTGCATCAGTATACAATAAATAATGCACCTATTATTGTAGAAAATCTGAAAAGTAAAACAAATGTCTCAGTTACTTCTTTTTCCGCAACTATTTATTAAAATGTATTATTGATGAAATGCGATTCGCGAAAACTGAATACAATTTTTATTGGAAATATTATTCCTAACATCTTTTATTTGAAACATTGTTTCATATTCGAAATAAATTTTATTTATTATTTTGAGTGTGCAGTAAAGTTCATCTTTCAGGTTTGCAATTATATTTAGTAACAACTCAGTTCTCCGATTGGTTGTGAAATTTATAATTATGAAGTTTCGTTACTCTATCTTTTTGCGTTTGTTAGTTATTGCACATATAGGCACACATCCATCCATCCACAGACTTTATTTAGAAAATGGTTAAAACTGATATAAGAAGCCATAAAACATGTATTTCTAAACTAGTTCAGCTCCACCTTGTACTTAGAAATTGGGTGGAGCATACTGATTTCAAATATAAATTATACTTCGAGTTACCACTTTTATGAAGTAACATTTATTAAAATATTGTTAAAACCATTATTTGTTATATAAGAAAATCTCATTTCATGATACTTTCTATTATGATAAAAAAGTACGGTTAGGTGCTGTACTGTTTGACGTTCCTGATACAAAAAAATTGCAATAATATCTTTATTCCACTAATTGGAAGTGGAAAGTTTATAGTTCGCAAGCTTCTTAATCAGTACTTATAAATTAACGCCATAATTATAGAATTGTATCGTGTCCAGAGGTTAAGTTGGAAAAAATAGTAGTCTGAATTTAGACAGGAAATAGTCAAAATTCATGTGATCATTTGTCGACGTTTCGGAAAATTATACTTCCATATCAAGACTGTATAAAATAATTTTTGTTACTAATGTAATGCATTAAATTACAGAATTCAAACAAACAATCAGTGGTACACACTGTCAAACATCACATAATTTTAATTATTCAACATTAGTAACAAAAATTATTTTATTTCCTGTCCAAATTCCGACTACTATTTTTCCCGCCTTAATTATGTTGTACAAATGCTAACATTGGCTCTCATAAGTCGTTTCTACCAAAAAAAAAAAAAAAATACCGCTGTCCCACTATCTGTAAGTATAATGTTTGTAGTTCGCAAGCTTCTAAATCAGTACTTATAAATTATTAATTAACGCCTTAATTTTGTTGTACGAATTGTTAATTCTAATTGCTAATCGTAATTGATAATTGGGTGACTCTGAACGCAGTTTTGTACTGTGCCCAAGAAAGTAAAAATGCTATCTAGGAAAGCATGCGTAGCTTGCATGCCGGAAAGTTAAGCTCTGTCCCAAAATGCCGTTCACAAAATTACAAATAATGAAATAATTGTAGTAATATTCATTATATAATTTATATTTTGTTTCTCATAAGTCCATAAGAAAACTGGTGGAGGTGCAACTCTATATTAAGTTGGACAGTAAAAGTAAAGTAGAAAACTGAATTTGGTTAATGTTAAGAACAAATTGCGTTACGTTAAACTAAAGTGACAATTGCAGTCTTGCTATTCATGTGCAATAATTTATGCAAAAACTCATTGCGAACGTGAATAACATTTCCATAAACTGTTTTCTCATAATAGAGAAAATGGAATGTAAAGTATTTGAGGAAACGTCAGCGGAGCTATTCTCATAAGGTCTGAAGTGTTTTTTGGCGTTTTTCAGTTAATATTCAACGCGGAGTTGTTAATCTGAAGTGTTTTCTAAGCGAGCTGCCAGGAGAACACGAGATGGATGTTCCAAGCGCGCACCGAGCTCTTGATTGGTTTCCTAACTTTTCAGTCTTCTCCACCGATGATCCGTGCTGTCTATTTCTCACGTTGGCGCTTGGCTTGGCTTGGCTTTCGCTCGACGTTCGACGCTCAAGCTAATGTATTCAACGTGCTTAACCTAATCTTAATGTCTTATTACCGTATAACCTCGCCCTGTCTCCAAAAGCAATTTTGCTGAATTGAATTCTCGATAATATTTAGCCTCGGTATAATTTTAATTTCCGATGTTTTTTTGTAGGTGGATACTCCAGATAGTGTTCTGCAGAGTGGTCTGGAGTTTGGTCCAGACATTGCTCAGCATACGGTGCTTCGATCTATGGTGGACCCCAGGGACTACGACAGATTGCGACACCTTCAGATGAATGGCGGCGCCTCCAACAGCTTTGAAGAAACCATCCATAGGGTAAGCATCACACACCTTTTCTACTTGAATTTGAAATAAGATTACTCACGGAACATAAAATACTTGGGGCTACAATGAAAGTTACTAGGGTAGGTATTGCCTTTTTATATGTAATTAGTGGGAGAATTTTTACCATCCGCACGTTTATATAGGAGAGAAATTTAATGACGTTTACTCATTTAGAATTTAGATGTTCAAGTTACGAGCTGATTAGATTTTGGTAGCAATCCATCAACCGGAAGTGGTAGTTTTTTTGAAGACCTATCCGGTTTTTATATTCAAAATTATGTGGAATAATATTGGCTCCAATTTTTGTTTGAATCTTTCTCTATATTTTGTTCCGATAAGAAATTTAAATTTGCAAGCCACGTCAGATTTCTTGAGTATTGGTTACTTTGGGAACCAATTGGCCATTATTGGCCAATGTCATACTAGGTAACTTTTATTTGCTAATGAAGAACTAAATAATTTTATCCAGCATTATTGAACACTAGTATCTAGTAAAGTTTCAAATGAGTTTCATTTGTGCGAGGTTGTTAAATAGTTTGTGTTTGTGAATATCGCCATTTCATCTAGCCTTGACACTAATGACTCTCAAATTTGAAATATATAGGTAGGTTGACAAAGCGATATCCCGTCTTGAAAGGTGTGGCCGATAGTCTCACCTGTATAATCAGAGTTCAAAATATATTACACTTTCAAAATAAGCATATTCATGTAGTAAATATTTTTGTGATAACTGCTAATGCGTCAGACAGTAGAAGTTAAGATCCTCGATTCGATTCAAGCTACTTACAGAAACTGTCGCTACTCTATCGCTGTGTTTCCTCCTCTAACATTTTTAGGGAGCTTAGCTTGACGACTGATAACGCACAATAATATTTAAAGCACAATTAAAATTTATAAATTGTGTTAAGATATATTTATTTTTATTTGCATTGTTTTGAAATATTACGAAATTATTTACTGCGTCATTTATGTATTATAACAATTAGATTAGAAAAAAATTCTATAAAAAATATTTACCACCACAATATTGCACTTGAATATCTTGTATCTGTGTGATATATTCATGATATTTAAACTTGAAATTCATAATTTAAACTTGTACAATTTGAGCAAAGATAACACACATTCTTGTCTGGGATGCATTTTGGTTAGCTTTGTACTTAAATGAACAAGATTGGATGTTAATTGAGTTCATAAAAATTGTTAACTTCAATTGTCTACAAGTAGTTTCAAAAAACCAATATCCTTAAATACTTTGAGCTTAGGCTTTCAAAATGCTATTTTTTAATATCTTACTATAAAATAAAATAATGAAAATTAACATGCAAATTGTAGGAACGGTTGTATGAGTATAAGGGAAGAAAAATGTGAGTTAAACGTGAAAGTAGGATTCCATTACAATTTTAATTAACAATCGGGCTATCATGACGGCAATCTCTTTCATGGGCAGAAGATAAAGAAATTACTTCTTCATTAGTTGAACGTCACGTCCAGTGTATAGAGAAGGAAGTGGTGTTAACAAAGGAAATTACAAACTGCATCGGCTGCAGCGCATGAAAAATGATCTGCGTGCAGGCGCGCAGTATATCCAGCCCTTCACAGCTTAATCCATACAACATCTATATCAAAATGTCACCGCAAACCGTTGCGCGGCTTTTACGACTGAAAACTTTCAGCGGTCACCGACGAGGTGTGATAGGATTCGTGAATTTTTACGACCGGGCAGTTTACGAGCACGCTGAATGGGGCTGTTTGCCACGGCCGTGAGCGTCTGGCCGCAGTTGGCCGAAAGTTTTGTACGACGTACTTGTGATATGCGCGTAAACTGATTCGCGCTCGATATTAAATATATTATCGAACACGGTTTTATCTACGCCGTGCTCCAGACCCTTGCGTAAATGCATGTTTTCAGGGGAAATCTCGTTGAGAAACTTCTCACTTGGAAATATTTCTCCAGCCGTTTTTTTAAATGGCTTCCGGAAAAGACTATAAGTTTCGAAATTGCTCATGAACAAAAGGGATTGCATTCGAATTTTGATCGTGCACTTGTAGTCAAATTGTTGTCTCCAATCAGAGGTTTAACATACAAAGAAACATGATTATATTTAATTACTCTAGTTACGCTATTTTATCATTTTGAGTGTACAGTTGAGAGCTGTGTGTTACTTAGTAATTCTACTGTATAACTTTTCCAAATATTTCTCTACCCTTATCTTTCTTTAGTTAACTATCTTGCTGCTTCTCACTTAACTACACTACTTTCTTCACTTTTTTTGTCTTAAATTTTTCTAGGTTTAAATTTTTTATTATTCCTTTTGTTCTTTTTTCTCTCCCATTCTTTAGATATCCCCATCATCTCATTTGCCCTTCTTCTATTACATTGTATATGTGTTGTGTCTGTAGTGCTTCTTTGATGTCTTATTTTCTTTAATAACCTCATCTCTGTAATGTCTAACTTACAGAATCTGTCTGATGTCCAACTTTATGACTCATAAATCAATATAGATCAAGTGGGAGTGGCTACTTTTACTATAGTAAAATAATCTTCCTGTTGCACTTGATTTTTTTTATCTTCCATTACTTGGAATGATCCTTTCTAAATATTTGAACTTCTTGACTTGTTCGGGGGTTTTTCCATCGAGTTTGATTGCGTGATTTTTTTTTTCGTTTCTACCGATTATCATTGTTTTGGATTTGATAAAGTTAATTTTCATAATTATTTTACCTAGAAGTTTGGTTGAAAATTTCTTGATTTCTGTTGAGTATTATTTAATCCTTTATCCCACACCATAATATCATCTACGTAGCATATTTCTCACACTTATATATTTGCCACTTTCGATCTTCGTTTAGTAATGTTGCTTCGCTGCCTCCCTTTCTTCTTTTCTTTTCTTCATCTAGTACTTGCGTGAATAGAAGTGGGCTCAGTGTACAACCTTGTCTCACTCCTTTGGTAGTTCTTAACCATATTTAATTTTAATATTTATTCTTAGGTATGTAATTTTTTTGTTCCTTTATATATGGTCTCTACTAACTGCTCATGTATTTCTACATACGTACTACGTACCACATATTTTCTCTATTAAAATCTGTCGAACGCCTTTTCCAACTCAATAAATTCTACTTGTATAGATTAATTAGGGCCTTCATTTATTGTCTTCTCAGTTAGTTGCCTATTATGTGTATTATATAGTTAAAATTTACTGGTTTTATAATAAATAAATTTACCTTGACAAACAGCGAAATATACAGTTCTAAAAAGAAGTAATAGTTTCAGTTTGACAGTATGTTGGGTAGAATATACGTACCTACTTAACATCACGCTGTAGGCTATATCCTACATATAGTGTAAACCTAAATCCTGAAACATAAAGCAACAATCAATCTCCTTCAAACATTCCTATCTTGGCACACCACTCATGTTCGATTCTTCTCACTCGGAATCATTCGTTTCTGCAACAAACCATTAATTCATCAAAACCATTTATTCCTCGCCCATGCAATCAGTCACCCTCAATCTCTCCAACATATATTAGTTTCACCAACCTTTCATCCAAGATCCGTTCAAGATGGTTGAACCACCTCAACTATTCCACTTTTTTAACATGATTTATGTAACCCTATAAACAACTGTGTTCCAATAATGAAATTAATTATTTTCATCGTGGAATTGACAATTTAAATAAACCGCCATTTAACTACTGTCATTGGATGTACAGGCAACACTAACGAGCTCCGAAGTCATCGGTGAATATTGTTCACATCGAAATACTCGTAGACGTAACTTTATTATGCGTTGAAATATGCGTAGTTATTGTTGTTGGTACGTGCGGAAAAGGGAACGCGCAATCAAGATTCGAATTAGATTTCGGATCTGTCCGTATATCACTTTGCGTTGAAGATTTACGTGCTTGTAACTTAATCTGCTTGCACGTTTCACGGTGAATTATATTAATTACATTTATGGTAATATAAATTTACCTAAATTGTATATTGTTCAAGAAGTTTGTAATAGAACTTACATGCTGAGTAACGGACTCAAAACAAGAGAGAATTAGTCACTTCTCTCACATTACATTAAAATGAAAAGGTTGTGTAACAAACTTACACATTGAAAGTATTAAATAAAAATGTTCTCGTAACAGAAATCGAGAGATCATTGGACCTATATAAAGTACAATCAATTTAAAATATTATATACCATGTATTCAAAAGCATAGTGATATGGATAAATGGTGTGATGATATATTTATTTTGTTTAATTATTTAACAAAATTGTTAACGATAATGTAAAATCTACTGCATAACAAAACAAATGCCGTTAAAGTCTACTTGTACAAGTTGTGTTTGGAAATTTCGAATATAAAGTGTATTACAGCAAAGCAAATTATATTCGAGTGCTTTATTGACATTGACAATAGTTTTTGTAGCAATTTTATGAAATAGAAATGATCGGTGCATATGATCGGATGAATGATGATGCTTAATTGACATTGGCATTCAACATTAGCATACTTTCTTACACACACAATACATACATAGCAGTGATGTCAAATTAAAAATATATTTTAAATTTAGCTTTGCAACCTACATCTTTGTTGAATGACTAGTCCCAATTTGTCGGTAATTTAAAAGTTACTAATTATTTAAATTTTGTTTCAGCTAAAAATCCAAGAAGCATTGAAAAAGAAAGAGAAATTCCACCGCGAGCATGAAGAGGTTAGTTACACATTTTCAAGGTTCCAGAGACAACACAAAGACTAGTATATGAGAAATACGTATTATTTCCTCGTAATAAACTCTAAAATGGCAGAATGTGTACCTGCCCTTAATTGAGATATGTGACTTGAGTAGCACGCAACCTACCAGAACTAAGGACACTAATTATCCTTTAATGAAATGGAACTACTATCATAAACTACAAGCCAACATGCATACTCCAGGACTATCATATATTTTCTTATTCATGCCATTGAAATATAAACTAACTGCTAACCTACAATCTGCACAATCCATAAATTATTTCGTTCCTTTATTAAGATATTATTGTCCTTGTAAAATATTCAAAATTACGAGAGAACAAAATGAAATGTGTAAAAAATTTGAAGCAAAATATATCGGTTACAAAATTATCTATTCATAAGTACTAGCGTTGCCCGGGTGCAATTCAAACGTCTTTCTCATTAGAAGTTGTTTGTTACTGATAAGTCTACAATGAAATCCACGAAATCAAGATTATTTTATATATTTATAATTTACATTAGGTAAAAGAAACTCTCGGCCAAATTGCTTCAAATATTTTTATTTGTGCGATTTTTGCTCGGATAAAATTCTCTGTTGAACTATTTCTATTCCCACTACGCCCTATTATCTTGATTTTCTGAACTTAGTAGAAGTACAAAAATTTTGCAATATGAGTCCTACTTCAGCGCTTGAAGCGACAATTCTCTGTATTTATATTGTTTTCTTGCTTATGAATTCCACGAAATAAGAATGTTATAATAACTTTTAAAGCTCAAGACTCATATGATATAATACTCATACATAGTACTCCCAAAAAAAACCTCATAAAAACTATGCAAATTATGCCCTTAAACTGTGTAGTAATCTTTTTAAACATTTCACAAGAATAGCCAAAATGCAAGTGGTTGCTCGTTGCTGGTTTAAGGTTGATAATTTATTACTTAAGGGATGGGACAAGAGCACTAAAAAAAACTCTAACTGGACACTACTTTCGCATAAGACAGTGGCTAAATATTTTCTACAACATATTGATATCCGCTGATAATCGCGTAAACTCAGCTGTCGTTTGTTGCACTATACTCGTGAACATTTTGTAGTTATCTACTTTAATAATTTAACTCTTGCAGGCAACTAATCGTAGATCGTAATCTAATCGGGTCAGATCCCAAAGAAAGCGTCACAAATTGTTTCGTGAAACAAAGTATTTAAACGAAACAGAGATAGAACAAAACCTGACAGTTGTTGGTAAATCTCTTGAGATATCGGTAACAATCACACCCAGGTGATTAATTCGCTTTTATTTATTTACACGTAACTAACAGTTCTATTGCGAAAAAGAAGGAATCGAACGAACCGTAATCGTTGAAGAAAGAATTAGAAGCCTGTGCTAAAACTCATTTATTTCAGAAAAGCGCTTGAAAAATGTTCCTCTAAATTATTTTAGTGATGTATTATTATTGAAATAATGTGGCAATTTTTCCCGTAAAGGAAATAAGACTGAGTCGAAAATACGAATCTCATTCGAAATTCCGAAAATAGAACACTAATTTCCCGAGTGCTGTCAGTCATGAATCAAACGTAAGATTATTTCCTTTTGTCATTTGTCGACATGATTCCATTTTGTTTGCGTGCGAGGCAGAGTGACAGCAGGCCGTGCAGTTGCACTTTGAATATAAATCAGACGTCAGGGGCTCCGGCTGCAGCCTTCTTAGATTTTAGTCTGCATCTAGTGCAAGTCTCGGTACGTGTTTTGACTTACGCGCCTACGTTGAGTTGTGCTACGGTTCCGTTACGCCCAGCCTCGCGTTCGACGGAACGTGACTCCCGCGGTCTCATCAAATTTTGCGTCGTTCGATTTAACTGCACTGTGCAGCACGAATTCATGTGTTCATTTGTCTGCGTCGTTTTATCATTGCACATAATTTATTCGCAGAGAATAACTGACTTGAAATATCTTCAATTCTTACTCTACTTACGTATTATTGGAATGGAACTTATGTTGAATTTATAGAAGAATTTTTCATTTTTTATAATTGAATTATCTATCCAGAAAAAATAAACCAAATAACGTATTACTAGTGATATTTTAAAATTCATGTATTCTGATTATGCTCTTAATCAGCAGTAATGTATTTCTGTAATACTAATATTGTATTCAAAGTTTTGCAACACTAATTGGTAAAACTATTACTAGTTAAAAGTTGTTAGTTTAATCTAACTTTTAAACTTTTTGCAGATATTACGAGACATAAGACAAGGACTTCTTCAACTTGGAAAAGAAGGAGTGCGAGGTCCTCTCTCTGGAGGTAAGATTTTATTTAAATCTTGACAGATATAAAATTAAAACTTCTACAAAACTTATAAAGTTTATTAATTATTTGTCTCATCAGTAATTTTATCTTATAACATTTTTAGTAGATGACACCTACATGTACGACGAAGATGCCCGCGTGCTGGGTCCAGGGCACGACCGAGGCCACTGGTACGACGAGCCGCCCTACGAGAGCGACCCAGAGGACTTCCTCATGGGCAGTAACAGTCCAGTGCCCACCGCCACTATTCAGAACGGACGCGTTTGTTTCACGCTGAACCTACGTGGTGAACCCCGGGGTGAGGGTGTAATTTCCCTTCGCAGCGCTGGCGACATCTCGTTGCCAAGGGATGCAAGCGCTGTGACGCCAAGAGGTACGCCGCGGAGAGGGTTGATACTACCGCAGGCGGGGTATCCTCCACAGATTATTCCGCTGACGCACTCTAGGTAAGTCGGAGGAACCAAAATGTCAATATAAGGTTAGATTTTACTAGTATACCCCGACACACCGATTTAAGTCCATGAAAGGAGCTTCGGAAGCTTCTAGTGTTGCTGGTACATTTAGCATTTGTGATCCCATTTATATTTACAATCTATCTGTACAAAGATATTCAGTAAATTTTAGTGATAGAATATTAGATGAAATGGGAAAATAACTGCTCGTTGGCACTATTTTATTTACGTTTCAATAACTTAATTACGATAATTAAAATTGACTAATAATATTATGAAAATACTTAATCCTAAGATAAACTTATTTACACCAAGTCTATTCTTACATTTTTAATTTAGGTACCTTACTGTCAAACACAAATTAATATTAAAATAAAAACAATTTCTGGATTGCAGTCAAAATTTAAAAATTTATTCCAACCTCAACCGGTTATTTCCCCACATGGGTCTTCATCAGGAGATGAAAGTCAAAAATTTTTAAACAATAAAGAATTAATAAATGATTAAAATCGAACAATCCTACTTAACACAAAATGGATAAACTAATTTGAAAAATTAATACTTATTTTCTGAACTATATATTTCATTGTTTATTATTGCTGTTACTCCTAATGAAGCAATCTTGCTTGACTTTTGTTTTAATTTTTTACATCATACCAAGTGAATCCTTCTTTGCAGTGTTCTTCGTCCATTTTTCTAGTCCATGTTTTTAATGGTCGTCCTCGTTTTCTTTTTATTTTGATGGAGTATTCCAGTGATAGTTTAGTTATATTAATTTTTTTTAATGTTTCCATGCCTAATCCATCTCAATTTTTTCCTTTGTTTCACAGATTTTCATTTAATATTTTGTTAGTTTAGTATATTCCCAGTATTCTTTGAAGGCATTTATTTATAAATGTGTCTAATTTGTTTATCTCTGTAGTCGTGTACTTTACAGTTGCAGTGCGAATTCTTAGTTTCGTTTTAAATGATATTAAATACAAAATCTTACTTGACACTTAATTTCTTTGTAGGAAAATATGTATTTGGATATTTTTAACATACAATACAATAAAATGTGAAATACTTTTAGTTTTAAATAAGATTTAGAAATATTAAAAGAGTGTACTTTAGAATGTATGTTTGTATTGATGCAAATGATGAATATTGTAGGTCATCCCGAGACCGTGAGAGCGGCGACTACGCTGGGTCTGATGTCCAAAGTGTGAGCTCCAGATTGTCTACTCTGTCCGTAGAAACAAGCCGATCAGAACAACAAGAAGGAATGCAGCTGGTCTCGCCACAGTTCTTACCACATCCTGGCAGTAAATCCAAGCAGTTCCGAAAAGTTGGATATTTCAAGAATAGTGAAGATGGTTTGTCACCAAGTCAGAGTTCTGATTACGAAGACCAAGAAGAGTTGGAGAATTCCACTCAACAAATAGCTACTGTTCATGTGGTAAGATATAAAATTATAAATTATTTTACAATAATTTAATGTTGTAATGTTATTTATTAGTCAAGTGATGGTCGATCTGCTGGAGTAGCAGGTTTAGTTGGTAAAGTAAGGGGTTTAAGACAGGATGTGCAGCGAAAAATATCAAAGTTAAGGAATGAATCAGCCGATCAACAGCGAAGATGTGATCAAGCATTTCCATGCTCAGCGAGTTCTGTTGAAAGTTTACCAAGTGGTTCCGGGTCAAGTACGTTGTCAAACGTTTTAAAGTTTGTCGATTTTTATTATTATTATTTCTTGCAGGTACTCAAGCTCTCGTTCGAGCTGGTAGCAATCATAGTTCCATTTCAGCGGAAGAAAGGGAACCCAGTCCAACAAGTCAAATAATTGGAAGAGCCCAAGCATTAGTTGATTACGTCCCCAGTCCATATGATAAAGATGCTTTAAAATTTAAGGTAAATATTTTAAATATCAACCAAATTAAAAATATTAATATTGTATGTTTGTTGGTATATTCACAGAAAGGCGATATAATTGATATAATATCAATGAATGCGAGCGGTCTCTGGAAAGGCATATGCCAAAACAGGATAGGAACATTTAAATTCATCAATGTAGAACTATTAAACGAACGGTCTATAAAAGCTAGACATGAACCAAAATGGCACCGAAACATTAAGGGTAAACCTGCATCAGTTGAAGAATTACTACAGAAAATAAATATGCAGGAACACATATCTGTATTCGTACTAAATGGATACGAAGATTTAGAATTATTTAAGGAAATTGAGCCAGCTGATCTAGATTACTTAGGAATTGTGAATTCTGAACATAGAGCCAAAATCCTTACTGCAGTACAACTTTTACATGACCTGGAATGTAAGTAAACCCTTTTGGTAGTTAGAGATATTAATAATATGATATAATGTATTGTTTCGTATATTTGTAGCTGGTAGTGAAGGAGACATAGCCGGTTCGAGTAGCGAAGGTGACGATCAAAACAGGGGGTTAATGTTAACAGCGAGTGGAACTTGTTCTCCGTTTGGCAGGCGGCAGTTTCCCCGGGACTCCGGCTGCTACGATGCGTCCATGAAGAGCACGCGGCTGCAGCACCACGCCTCTCCACAAGAGGAGTCAGACACGAGCGATCAGGTTGGCTTCGACAACACCAACAACCTGGACTCCGTGGTGCAGCAGTGCAGCAGCGAGATCCTCGCGCGAGTGAAGCAGGCGCAGAACAGCGCCAAGATCAAAGACGAGTGCGTCGCGAGCTACCACCCCAACATCCCACTATCCAGCGTCGTCAGCAGCCCAAGCGTGGAGAAGTTGCCCAGGACGAAGGACTCGTACGTGGGTGCGCATGGCCAGACCATGCTATTCGACCCGATGAAGAGGAACGTGTTGAACCGGAGCAGCAGTCGCAAGGCGTCGGCGGGTCAGGCGTCCTCGTCTGCAATGATCGAGGACACGTGTGAAGCCGACCAGAAGCTGACTGTAGTGAAGTACGTGGTGGGCGGGAGCAGTGACCTGGGCCTAGGCTGTGAGAGTGGCAACATCGCAAGTTCACTGAGCCGTGGCGGTTGCCTCAGTGAAAAGTCGAGCGACTCTGGGGTCAGCAGCAGCTCCCTGTCGTCGGCTAACGCCCGCGAGGCACGCTCGCAGTGCATGCCGCGAGTGAATACGAACAGTCCCACTAGAGGCTTCGGGAACTTCACGAATCATTGTTCTAGCCGTGCATCGCCCACTGCAATCAACAAAAACAATAGTCTCGTTCTTCAAGGACCAGAGAACAGTTCTTTTCAGTAGACAAATAAACCAGATAGACTTTTAGCAAAATTTAATAATACAGTGATAAACACTTGACTTGAATATAACTTATGTATTATTTATTGTACAGTCTGTGGTTACTAATTTGTGTATATAAATATATTTTTCTTTTATATACATTGCTAGTCTACTTCATTAAAATGTACATAATATGTTAGATTTTAATTTAATTTTGCAAAAATATTTGTTATTAATTTAAATTATTGAAAGATGTAATAATATAATTATTACGCATATCGGAAATCTGTACATGTTACATGTATTAGAAGACTACGAACGTCGAAATAAATAAAGTAAGAAAAATATGTAAACTCTAAATTAGATACCTACCTATTATTTATGTACAAATATCGCACTTTAAGGTACTGAGGTAAAATATGTTTGTCTGACATCAGCTTTTCGAAAGAATTTTTTCAAGAGACTTAAAGTCTAATATTTATAAATAATAGGATATAGCAATATGGAAACGATTACGAACCCCAGGCTAAGGTAAGAACAACCCTAATATGAATGTTAATTAAGGATGCTACTATCAATATTGTTTAATTACCAATATACATTTGAAATAAATTTGAACCTTTGACAGTAGAAAAATAAAGTCATTCTTAATCTGCGTTCTACTAAAAATACTATGTAAATTTGTATTTAGTTTTACTTTAAAAATCAACGTTCTAACTCAAAATTATATCAACATCATTTTCTTTGTCTTTAATATGTATTTTTATGTATATAGGCCTACTAACTACCTAGTATCAGTACGTGAATGCTTATAGTGTGGTATCACCGTGGATATCATCAGCAGAGTCATATTCGTCCGGTACATCCCGGAAACCTGCAGCAACCTTATCTGTACCAACATCGAATACTAAGTCCCGTGCTCACTACATCAGTGTAAGTACGTTAGTGAATTTTAAATCTGGTTATAATTATTTAGGTACAAATGTACATTTGAATCAAAAGTATTATTAATTGTTGATAAAGACAGCAAAGACGTATCGAAACAAATCTATTTAAAATACTTGATCTTGATTCAATATCAAACACATAAATAAAGCAAGTAAAATTATGTTTCTTATTTAAAATATATTATTCATTTGAACATAAGTTCTGTATGATTATACATATAAAGCAAAAATTATTAACATATGTTAATACTAACTAATTATTTTAATAACATGACCTAACCTAACCTAACCTGATTTTTATTTTGTGTGTTTCTAGGCACATTTCAATAGCGCGGAAGGCGGTTTTCAAGTCTTTCGAAAGAGTGAATGCCTGGGTGATGTGGTTCAATATTCTGCCTATTTAATCAAACCTCCAGAAAACTGACCCAGCTATTACAATAACGTCCAAATGGTAAATTATTTAAATATACAATTACATATTATGTACTGTTTGTATGTAAACTATGTCGTCAATTCTGATAACACATTGGTTAGTATTAAGAATTATTAGATTTGCTAAAATTTTGCAAAACTTAACTAAATTAATTTTTCAGTAATACAATTGTTTTAATACATTATTTGTTTGTTTATATAGGACCTCCACGGACCCGGAACCATCTTCTGATGCTGCATCATCATCGTAGAGCTGCTGGTATTCTGACCAGTCTCGCCGGACCCTGCATCATCGTGGATAACTTCACCAGAGCGCTCTGGACTGACGCCCGCTACCAGCAATATCAATGTAGTAGTTTTTATTTTACATATATGTTCTATTTAACTGGAAGGCTGATATCTTTTAAATAATATGATAAGAAATGAAATATAATAACATGTAATTATCCACAGAGATAATAAAAAAATAATAACAAACAATTTGTGTTTTATTTACTTCGAATCCGAATCTGCGAAATAAATTAGCCTAGGGTTAGTATTTATTGCGTAATTTCTGTCCCTGCTCTACATAATTTTCTAAGGGTTGTATCTCTGATACGGTAAGAGATATTATGAATCTGAAAAAATTGGTCCGAGATACAATCCTCTTCTATCTGAAAAAACGCCCAAAAAGTTTATAATAGGGTGGATATTTTAGGGGATGCGTTTAAAATCCTTAAACCCTCATATCTCGGAAACGGTAAGAGATATCGCAAAAATAACGATATTGGGGGCCCCCGTGCCGCATAATACTTCGGCTTGTAGTGTCGTTCTTTATAACATACTAGAAGGACAAGGACGTAGGGCATACCCTTATCAATTAGTGATTTGTTTTTTCAAAAGTGAGCAAATTGACTAATTGTCGCATTCACATCTGATTGTACTGCCATCTCTTAGTAAATTTGTGAACTATTATGGAGGAATGTATTCATTTGAAATCTGACACTGCTCCATTTAATTTTCTAAGGGTTGTATCTCTGCCATGGTTAGAGATATCGCGGATCTGAAAAAAACGCCCCGAGATACAGCCCTGTTCTGTCTGATCAGAGAGAAAAAACACCCAAAAAGTTGAAAATAGGGTAGTTTCTTAAGGGTTGATTTTAACAACTTTAAACCCTCATATCTCGAAAACGGTAAGAGATATCGCAAAAATAACGAAATTTTTCTCCATCTTAGAAAACTATATTAAAATAACCCCCTTTACAACATACTAGAAGGACAAGGGCGTAGGGCATACCCTTATCAATTAGTGATTTGTATTTTCAAAAGTGAGCAAATTGACTAATTGGCGCATTCACATCCGATTGTACTGCCATCTCTTAGTAAATTTGTGAACTATTATGGAGGAATGTATTCATTTGAAATCTGACACTGCTCCATTTAATTTTCTAAGGGTTGTATCTTTGACATGGTTAGAGATATCGCGGATCTGAAAAAAACGCCCCGAGATACAGCCCTGTTCTGTCTGATCAGAGAGAAAAAACACTCAAAAACTTGAAAATAGGGTAGTTTCTTAAGGGTTGATTTTAACAACTTTAAACCCTCATATCTCGAAAACGGTAAGAGATATCGCAAAAATAACGAAATTTTTCTCCATCTTAGAAAACTCTATTAAAATAACCCCCTTTACAACATACTAGAAGGACAAGGGCGTAGGGCATACCCTTATCAATTAGTGATTTGTTTTTTCAAAAGTGAGCAAATTGACTAAATGTCGCATTCACATCCGATTGTACTGCCATCTCTTAGTAAATTTGTGAACTATTATGGAGGAATGTATTCATTTGAAATCTGACACTGCTCCATTTAATTTTCTAAGGGTTGTATCTCTGACATGGTTAGAGATATCGCGGATCTGAAAAAAACGCCCCGAGATACAGCCCTGTTCTGTCTGATCAGAGAGAAAAAACACCCAAAAAGTTGAAAATAGGGTAGTTTCTTAAGGGTTGATTTTAACAACTTTAAACCCTCATATCTCGAAAACGGTAAGAGATATCGCAAAAATAACGAAATTTTTCTCCATCTTAGAAAACTCTATTAAAATAACCCCCTTTACAACATACTAGAAGGACAAGGGCGTAGGGCATACCCTTATCAATTAGTGATTTGTATTTTCAAAAGTGAGCAAATTGACTAATTGGCGCATTCACATCCGATTGTACTGCCATCTCTTAGTAAATTTGTGAACTATTATGGAGGAATGTATTCATTTGAAATCTGACACTGCTCCATTTAATTTTCTAAGGGTTGTATCTTTGACATGGTTAGAGATATCGCGGATCTGAAAAAAACGCCCCGAGATACAGCCCTGTTCTGTCTGATCAGAGAGAAAAAACACTCAAAAACTTGAAAATAGGGTAGTTTCTTAAGGGTTGATTTTAACAACTTTAAACCCTCATATCTCGAAAACGGTAAGAGATATCGCAAAAATAACGAAATTTTTCTCCATCTTAGAAAACTCTATTAAAATAACCCCCTTTACAACATACTAGAAGGA
Organism: Poecilus cupreus; assembly: GCA_963942605.1. Lineage (NCBI taxonomy): Eukaryota > Metazoa > Arthropoda > Insecta > Coleoptera > Carabidae > Poecilus > Poecilus cupreus. Next base: position 23,783,937 of record OZ012717.1, on the reverse strand, counting down.
CAAGGGCGTAGGGCATACCCTTATCAATTAGTGATTTGTTTTTTCAAAAGTGAGCAAATTGACTAAATGTCGCATTCACATCCGATTGTACTGCCATCTCTTAGTAAATTTGTGAACTATTATGGAGGAATGTATTCATTTGAAATCTGACACTGCTCCATTTAATTTTCTAAGGGTTGTATCTCTGACATGGTTAGAGATATCGCGGATCTGAAAAAAACGCCCCGAGATACAGCCCTGTTCTGTCTGATCAGAGAGAAAAAACACCCAAAAAGTTGAAAATAGGGTAGTTTCTTAAGGGTTGATTTTAACAACTTTAAACCCTCATATCTCGAAAACGGTAAGAGATATCGCAAAAATAACGAAATTTTTCTCCATCTTAGAAAACTATATTAAAATAACCCCCTTTACAACATACTAGAAGGACAAGGGCGTAGGGCATACCCTTATCAATTAGTGATTTGTATTTTCAAAAGTGAGCAAATTGACTAATTGGCGCATTCACATCCGATTGTACTGCCATCTCTTAGTAAATTTGTGAACTATTATGGAGGAATGTATTCATTTGAAATCTGACACTGCTCCATTTAATTTTCTAAGGGTTGTATCTTTGACATGGTTAGAGATATCGCGGATCTGAAAAAAACGCCCAGAGATACAGCCCTGTTCTGTCTGATCAGAGAGAAAAAACACTCAAAAACTTGAAAATAGGGTAGTTTCTTAAGGGTTGATTTTAACAACTTTAAACCCTCATATCTCGAAAACGGTAAGAGATATCGCAAAAATAACGAAATTTTTCTCCATCTTAGAAAACTCTATTAAAATAACCCCCTTTACAACATACTAGAAGGACAAGGGCGTAGGGCATACCCTTATCAATTAGTGATTTGTTTTTTCAAAAGTGAGCAAATCGACTAATTGTCGCATTCACATCCGATAGTGCTGCCATCTCTTAGTGAATTTGTGAACATTATGGAGGGATATTTGAAATCTGTCACTGCTCTATTTAATTTTCTAAGGGCTGTATGAGGGTATGAGATATTGCAAATCTGAAAAAATTGGTCTATTTACGAACTACTATGGCGTGATGTATTCAAGAACCGCATTTGAAATCGAATGGTAAGATCTGATAGTGCTTCACCGTAGTAACAGATGGCAGTGTGGGTATTAAAATTAATAATCAAGTATTTTCTCAGGACAAACCCTTATTACCATTTAGTTTCTTGGCTCATGGGATGGTTATTAAATGAAAGTCATGATATTTTAATAATAAATATTTATTTTATCATCTATTATATTACATTCAAATTTATATATTGTTAATTTTATACAAAAATAAAGGATCTTCGTCCAGGGGTGAAGACGCTGGACCCGCGAACGGAAGCAGATGTCCCGCAGGTCTGTACAGATGCTGGCGGAGCCTCTAGACTCTGCACACTGTCCAAGGAACTTGAAATACTGAAAACAAATGTCAATAAATGACATCCGGTTAGAAAATAGGGACATTTGGGAGAAAATTGTTTATTTACATTCTCTCGAATATATCTCTGTATTTTGAAGACTTACAAAAAGTGGGCTAAACCGTAGTTTACGGCCAAAAGAGAAGTTAGCTGCAGGTCCTAGTTTATTTAGCCGATCATATTTAAAGAAAAACAATTTTTAAAAGCAAAAAACTCTGATTGATTTTAGTTTTGAGGTTGAATAAACACGAATTTGTTCAACGGCATTTTCAGAATGCAAATTTACTAGGTTTTTGTTGTTTAACTTGCATCAACTGTCATATCTACCAAACATCATTGGCGATCCGTAGCTAACTTCACAATTGGCCGTAAACTACGGTTTTACCAAAAAGTGTTTTGGATAAACATTGAAGAGAATTAATTGTTCTGAAACTATTATTTAAAGCATTTTCCCCTAAATAAATCTAGGAATGGCGCATCTATCTTTGACCCTAAAACAATAATTAACTTAATTTCTATCTTAAATCAGAAGTAAACTTCTCGGCAGCAGCTGAGTATGAACTCCACTAAGTTTAGTGAGCTGTAAGTTGAGTGTTAGTAGGGATACTGAATGAGATAAAGAACACGATGTTTCCCAAAGTATAAACAGCAAATAATTAAAGGCTAATGCTATTTGGACTCACCGTTCGATGTAGAGAAGTATGTAAAGATGAAATACACCTCGTGTAGTCGTAGAGGTCTTCTAGGTGTCGTTTTCCATCCCTGGGAGCCCTTCGTGTACTCCGCGGGTCCACATTTGTCTCCAACCTGTTGTAGAAGACAATATTTACACTAACAATATTAATTCGTACAACCGTTAACCATTTGGGTGATGCATACCTTAAATAAAACTCCTTGCACTTGGAAATTAAACTACATATTACTGCAATACTTTAGGTACCTGGTAATCCCCACGAATCTTGAAAGTGAATTGATCCAACTGGAATCATATCTAGTTCTTCAACGGAATGTATTTATGCTTTAAATTCAGTTTTTGTAGCAAATTGACTCTTGAGAACCTCCAATGTTTTGGACACTCTGCAGATTTAAGGTTATCTTCAATCATTTGATTAGTACTGAGACTGTGATTGTTCGTTGCACTCTGTAAAGTGGGAACACGTACACTTCTCAAATGTAGAAAATTAAATACAAATGTCAAATGTTGCAAATATTACAAATGACAAATGTTACAAATCTCGAAAATACATTTGTATGAAGGCGAAATAAATCAGATTGAAGTGATCATATATTTGACATGTGATATGTTATTGCTTCGTACGTTGTTAAATACTGTTGAATATTAAATATAAAACATTTAGTTATCTACAAGTACACTGTAGATGTAATGTAAATCACCTTCAAAATACATGAATTTTATTTTCACAGCAATTTATTTATTAATTCTAGATAACAGTGTAACATAATATTAACAGAAACACACATAGTTTCAGTTAGTACGTAATAAATTAGTATTTCTTTAAGTTTAAAAATTATCAGTAATTCAGTAGAAATCGTATATGGTAGGAGAAATTGCTGAAGCAAACAACTGAATAATTCTTAAATAAAAAAAATATTTTTGTAACTAGTTGTTCTAGAATATATTGCAAATATATAATTAATAACTACACAGTAAAGAGACTAGAAAATAAATATAATATTTTTCTCCTACTATACACAACAATTAACACATTTATTAATAAGTTAAACATCAGTATCACAGCATAAACTATGATAAAAACATCATACACAAATGGAACGCACAAAAATTCACGTTACTGTTACTTTAAGTTGTCAGTGGAAGAACAATAAATAGCAGTTTACATCATAGTAAAAATATTTCTTTTCTCAAATGCATATAAAAATTTTTCGGTAATTGCCAATATGATTATCGTCAATCGTTAATCAATATTTTAATAATTACTCCCTGATTGGTGTATGAATTTGGCAAAATGGACAACAAGTCGATGGAGCGACGACCAAAACCAGAGGAAAGTTGTCTCTATCTACAGATAGCTTTTTAATTGGCACGTACTGTTAGGTAGGTAAAATATTTAGTAGTTATATATCATATGTCACTAACATCTAAGTTACCTAACTTGCGTAAAATTGTAGAACACACATCGACAATGGAATTGACAAATTGTCGAAACTAAATGATTCATAAAGCATGTTGTCCATTTGCCACGATCGCGTCGATTTGGCACAGAATGTCTACAGTTTCCAAGTCATCATTCTGATTTCATGTAGTATATACAGCAGTCATCAATGAATTAAAAAATTAATTGTAAATTCTTACGCATGTATATTACAGTACAAAGTACAAATGGCACTATTTATTAGTACCAGCTAAATTAAAATTATACTAATTATTTACAAAAAATAAAAAAATGACATCACTGGGTATAAAACGTTAATGTCCATCTTCACAATTTATTTATTTCTACATGATATGAATTGATTTTTATTATGAGCAAAACGAAAATTATTAATATGTTACATGTACGTTTATTATTTAACCATGATGAAAATTGTGAACAGAGACACTAAGTTTTCTGAAATCGCAAAACTGACTGGTTTACATTCAACCCGTAAATCTGTCTTGCTGGAATGCTGAATATTGCAAAAAATTACTCATCAGAAAATAGGAACTCACTTTCAGAAAGTAAAACTTCTAAATCTGATTGGACGGTATGAATGTTTGAATCAATATCATCAGCAGGTTTTGCCTGGGGCGGGGGCAGAGGCGGCGCAGAGCTCGAAGCGTTAGCTGATGTGGTAGGCGCTGGCGTTGTGGATGGTAATGGTCCGTCAGGTTTAGTTCGTTTCGGCTTTACATCTTCCCGCGGCTTCCTCTCGCGTTTCGGCACTGTCCGAATTAACACACCTGTCCTGGTAGCTCTTTTGGCGGCCTGTTCACTTACCTTTTCTACCATAACACTCGTTTTATCGGGTTTACGTAATTTTAAACTAAACTTAAACGGAGGCTTGTAGACAACTTGAAGGCGTATCTTATCTTTATCGCCGGATAAATTCCCCACACTAAGAGCTTTTGATTTATCTGGACGAGTTCTTAAAGTTGGACGATTCTTGTGAGGACTTCGACTGGTTCGAGTCGTCAGACCGGCAGGCGTGGATTTTGATTTCGGCAACGCAACTGACTGCTGCGTTTTTAATAACCAGCTTTGTACCTTTCCGACGGGATCAGTCTCAGCTGTAAGCAATACACCATTCACTTCCGGAAGCAAGTTCTTCGTTCCATCGCGATCTAATTGGGCTTTACTATAATCTATTATTTCCTTCTTCTTCTTTTTCTTTTTATTCGCAGCTGCATGTTTGGGCGACTTCTTGACTTTACTGGGTGGCACTTCTATGACAGCTTCGTTTGATTTGTTATTATGAGCTTCCTCAGCTCCCACCGGTGCTGACACTCTTTTCTTTTTCTTGGGAAGCCTCTTGCGCTTGCATGGGCTGTCGTTGTTGTTGACAGACATCTCTTTGCCACGCTTCTTGGGCCGCAGCTTACCGTCGCGCACTTTACGCTTGAGTGGTAGTTTGGAGCGTACAGCAGGATGCACGGTCACCTGACCCGCTCCATCGCCGCCCTCGGCCGGCAAGCGTACCGTTTCTGTTGTCGAACTGTGCATTATTGTTACAGATTTCAATTTCATGTGTGGCCGTTTTCCCAAAAGCTTCGTGCTCAACACCTACGAAAATTAAAAAAATCATCACAATAAGCTAATATATGAGAAATAATGCTACACTACAGTGTATAGTTCAACTAGAGAATGAGAGTTGAGGTTTTAATTATTTTATGCTCTATGATCTCTTTTCATTGGTTTGTGCTATGAAAAAGGACATTTATGTATTTTGCTATGAAAAAATACAATTGTAAGAAACCCTAAATAATGTCTGTTCTTTCCTAGGTATAATATACATACTCAGCCAAGCACTGGTCTTGAAAATTCCTCAAACATACTAGCATTTGGCTCAAAATAGATGGGTCGTTGTAGTTACCTGTATACATCCCTGTGTTATTATTTATTAGGAAATGTTAACTTTACTTCAGTGATCCATCTATTTTAAGCCAGATATGTATTTCTGGAATTTTCAAATCCAACACTTGACTGGGTATCTGGAAACAAACTCTTATGAAAAGAAACCATGACCATATTGTAATTTAAACGTCAATTTCCATATCTAGTTAAACTAAACAATATGCATTTTGTACTTTCACTGAAACTACTATACTTAGAAATATCATTTTGTACTCTACCAATATAATTTTCTCAAATGTAAATTAAAAAATCAATAAAAGCGATTAGCAATAATCATTTTAATTTTTTGTTGTGTTTAATCCACACACATTTGAACTTACATTTAAGTCGTTTATATCGAATTTTTAACTAAATCAGTAAACAAATAAAACGAGTAAATAAGATAATTAGAACAGAATATTCAAAATAAATATTACTTACGATTAAAGTAAAAACTCCAATAACAATCAGCGCCACAGCATACCAGTGATCCATCACCCATCTTTTGAAACTAGCTATACTTTCTTCTGATAACAGCAGCTTCCTCAGCGTGGCCAGCGGCCCCGACGGATCGACCTCCCGGCACTTCTGGAACACGTCGCAGTAGCCGTTGTAGTCATTGCACGGCGTTCCCGGCTTAGAGAACATGTCTGGAATGTCGTACGGTGCTTCGTTCCATTCGAAGGAAGAAATACATGGTTTATTGTCTCCTGGTAGTTTGCAGCAAAGTTCGCAGGCTTTTGTTTTGGAGTCCTTTGGGCCTGGGATGCATTGGCAAGATTCCAAGCCGTACGCCAGGCAGATTGAGCCAGTGCACTCCTAAAGAAGAAGATTTAAAGTATACAAATAACACAAATTTACCTATTGGATCTGATCTATTTGTTATATACAAGAAATTTTTAAATTTTTAACTAATACATTGTTATAGTTGAAATATTTTCTGCAATAATTCTACAATTTTCAGTTTATGTAACTTCTTTGTCAAAATAATTAATTATTTTATATTTTGTCATGTACTTACTCCCATAAAGCAGACAAATTCTTCGTTACAAATTGTTTTATTTGGTTTATTTACAGAAGGAGGACATTGTGGGCCACGTCCATTACAAAAGCTGGCATCTCTACATCCATTGTCATCTCGACATTTGTCGCCAAATTTCAGTTGACATTCTGTTGTACAACAAGGTCCCTGAAATACGAATTTCACAGTAAAAAAAATACAACAATACAGCACTAACGAGTAAGAATACAAACTATTTCTAATGTAAAACAAGTTTTTCAATTGAGAATTTAATTTTTAAGATTGAACATGAATACTTCAAGAGAAAATGTTTGTATTTCAAGAAAGACTATTTCAAATTTACTTAGTTCTCTTTATAGCACATTCCAGTTTCAAAGACCAGTGTGTAATTTTGTCTTTACACAATGTTGTTATACAAATAGGACCCAGTACGAACTATTTCACCCTAATGTGGTCAGTCTAAAAATATTTACTTAAGGTTATTTCAGCTTTGGGTCTAACTCATTACATCAAAGTTGTTTGATAGTAGTGTACAGATTAATTAACGTAAAGAGTAATTTGCAACATGGAACGCTACAAGATCAAATATTTTATGAACAAAACGAGTGTCAAATAATTTAATTAAAACAAATTAAAAATTGCACCGTAAAATGAGTCAACGATAAATATTACATATATTACACTCTTTCGCTTACTTTACTATATAATATATACTTAAAACTCTGTGAATTAATAACTTTGTTATTATTCTGAGACTGTATTTATGAAACAGTTGACAATTTTTATTGTCTTTATATATTTAATATAAATGTTTCGTAGACTGTTTTCGATTTTTGAAAATACTTAAAACTGTTCATACACGATTTCTCCTAATTTTTATTTATTCATATTTATCTTTGAATAACTAATTTTCAATTTGCCATGCATCGATACATGAATTTTAGAGTAACCAAAATGTTTTTGTTGACCTTGTAATTATAGTTATGGTAGTGATTTTGTGTTTGTACATGAACGAATGCGCGAATATATTTCAGTCCGAAGGAAGGTAATAAATCGATTAAATACTCCACATATTAAAAGTATAAGATACCACAAATTGTTGCATATTTGTCAGAATACTTCCAATTAAAAGAAAAGTTATTCTTGTTTTCACAACACATTGCCAATAACATTGTATAATTTGGACCGACGAATAATTTTATTATGTACATTCTCATAGCTTGTATGACTTATACAAATATTGTTACAATTAATAATTGTTAATGTTGACATCTTTAATTTCATTGTGTGTAAATATAATAATAATTTAAATGACTATAAATTATATTTATAATACGAAATTGCAGCAGCATTAAAATAAATACTGGTGGAAACATAAATTTAATTTAATATTATTATTTATTTATTTTCTTTGTTTAGGTCAGAACTGACTCTGTGCTACACTTGAGAAACACATTTTTGTTTATGATTGATTTAATTTAAGGTTACTTTGTAAACGCAATTGAGAGATGTTTAATCGTTTTATTATAATCCTTTGAGTTTTCGTGGGCTGAAGTATACCGATATTGAATCGTTTATTTTTTTTATCCAATTTTCTTTTTTCTTTATTACTTTTATTTAGTTAAACGTGTTATTTGGTTACAGAATTTATTAAATTTGTTTTACAAGTAATAATTTAATATCTTCATATTAATTGTACATTTCGTCAATGTCAAAAAACCAATCTTCTATATTCCCATATGCACTGTATATATTTTGACACGATTTCTTGCTTTTTATCTTTGATAGGATATTTCTATAATTTTTTCTACTTACTTGCGAAGGACTGCACACGCTCCTGGGTGTAAGCTTGCAGGGTGGCTCATCGGCAGGAGGATACCTCCTTTGAGGGAAACAGCACTCATCCCTGCAGTCCTCCTCCCAGCCGCAGTCGCACTCTTCGCCCTCCTCAACCACACCGTTGCCACAAAGCGCCACTTGCGGTTCTGCAACAACCGGGAACACCGCGTTACGTCACCACCAGATGATTAAAGCGAGGTGAAGTTACAGTGGTACAGAATACGAGACACCTACCTGTGAAGCAGCCTTTCGGTGAACGCGCTTTAAAATTCAACACTGGGTTGATACTTTTCAAACTGCACGGCGAGAAGTGGTTGTTGTTTTTCTTGTCGCCTGAAGTCGCTCGCGCGAACATGATGAAGTTGCCGTCCTCTCCGCCCGGTGTGCACATCTCTGGATCGTGCTAAAATACCAACAGATTTTTATAAATTGCATTACCTATACTGAAATACATTACTTTACGAGAATTACGAATTTATAAAGAAAAATCTTGTGCAAATCGTGTTCATGGTTACTTTGCATAGTATCCAGCTCCTTCACATGTTCAGCTAATTGCTGAGTACACTGAAATATAGTAATTCTGGAACGGTCATTAACTTTGAAAATGCGAGCTGAGATAGACAGTCTATTTACTTGTTAGTTTCAGAGGTTCGTTTGTAATGCCAATTAGTACACTTTTATTTGTAATTACTGAATGATTTTAATAATGTATTAAACTATTACAACAACATAAAAATCGAGTAACAATTTTACGAGGGAAAAACTACATTCACACTCTACAGTCTTGCAACCTCTTTTTGTAAAGTATAAAAATACACTCAACTGAATCAGTCAGAACGGAAGTTAAAGTAAGACCGCGACATTTAAATGTATTACATAGATTCAGTTTCTTTCATACTCCCACTTTTGAATACTTTACATAAAATAAACATATTAAATTATTACATTCTTTAAATCTTAAAATTAATTCTAATTTACATATTATATCTTTGTACACCTAATAGGAGTCTCAATTTTTCAAAAGACATTTTGGGCAGCGGCTTCGTTAGGATATCTGCCACTTGGTCCTTCGTGTTGATGTACATGGGTAGGATGTCACCTGCTTCATATTTTTCACGAACGTAGTGGTATTTTATGTCTACATGTTTTGTCCGATTGTGGAACTCTGGATTTTTTATGAGACGTATAGCACTCTGGTTGTCTATGTTGATTGTGGTAGGTTTTTCTGGATTTTCACCTATATCTGTAAGAAGTCTCTGCAGCCAACTAGCTTCCTTGGCGGCTTGAGAGGCTGATACATATTCTGCCTCTGTGGTTGACAACGATACGGTCGGTTGTCTCTTGCTGGTCCAAGTTACTGCAGATTCACCAAGTTGGAAGACATAACCACTGGTTGATCGTCTTGTTTGGAGATCAGCTGCGAAGTCTGAGTCGGAGAAACCGGTCAGGGACGTAGAATTATAGCTTTTATAGTAAATTCCGTAATCAGCCGTTCCAATAAGATATTTTACTATCTTTTTCACTGCATTCCATTGTTGTTTGTTATGTTTGTTTAGGAATCGACTAGCTACTCCCACTGCATAACAAATGTCTGGGCGAGTAACAATTGCGGCAAACATGAGGGAACCAACCAACTGTCTGTATGGAACCTCATTCTCTTCAAGATATTCACTATTTTCACCTGTAATGTTTGTTTGTGGGTCTGAAGGTACACATACTGCGTTTGCAGTGTCAAGTTCAAATTTCTTAGCAATTTGTTTTATGTAATTTTCTTGATTTATGAAGATAGAGCCGTCAGAGTCTCTTTTTATCTGCATACCCACGTAGTTTTTCACTTCACTACTTTTTATTTCGAATTGTTTTTCTAGTTCTTTTAAAACTATGTTTATTATTACATCACTTTCGCTTATTAACAGTCCGTCATCTACATAAAGTACAAGTAGCACTTTGGTGTTATTTACAAAACCTGTGTACACACATTTGTTTGCTTGAGATTGTTCAAAACCATAATTTTTGAGAAAAACGCTAAACTTTTTGTTAAAGCACCTGGGGGCTTGCTTAAGCCCATATAGTGATTTATTCAACTTGTACACTTGGTTACATTTTGTCGTTGTTACTTCCATATCTTCAGGAAGTGTCATATAGATCTCTTCTTTGAGTTCTCCATTGAGGAAGGCAGTTTTGATGTCGAATTGTTTAATTTTTAGATTTCTTGCTGCTGTTACTGCCAAAAGCGTTCTAATTGAGTCAAAACGAGTTGTGGGCGAGAATATTTCATAGTAATCAACGTTCTTTTGCTGTGCGTATCCTTTTGCACATAACCGAGCCTTGTAGCGTGAAGTTGAGTCATCTTCATTGTGTTTTATTCTAAATACCCACTTTGATCCAATTGGTTTCTTACCAGGCGGAAGTTCTGCAGCTTCCCATGTGTTGTTTGCTTTTAGTGCTTTTAGTTCTTCAGCAATAGCCAGTTTCCAGTGTCGTGCTTCGTCACAATTTAGTGCCTCTGTATAGGTTTGTGGAATATTCATTTCGACGAAGTTTAACATTTCAAATTCATTGTATCGACTTGGCAATCTAATTTGACGTCGTGGACGTCCTGGATTTGGTACTTCTTCCTCTTCGTTGTTTTGTACTGGCTGGATTAATCTGTTCGCTTCTTGATCTTGCATCTGCTCCTGCTCCTCTTGCTCTCGGAGTTCGTTTAGTTCGTCATCAGCGTTGATACTGATTTTCACAGTATTTTCTTTTCTCTCAAGGCTTAACTTACTTTCGTTAAAAAGTACGTTTCTCGAAATTGTTATTTTCTTGGTGTCTGGGTCAAATAATCTGTAGTTATTTGAGTCGTTGTCATACCCAACCAGGATCATCTTTTTGCTCTTAGGATCTAGTTTCCTTCTTTTTTGATCGGGTATATGCATGAATGCTTCGCTTCCAAATGTTCTTACATGTTCTAAATTTGACTTTTTACCATACCAAGCTTCATAAGGGGTAGTATCGGTCTGAGTTGTAGCTGTTCTATTTAGTAAGTATACAGCTGTGTTGACAGCTTCAGCCCAGATGTATTTAGGCATGTTGGCACCATAAATCATTGTTCTAGCACTCTCGACGATGGTTCTGTTGTCTCTCTCTACTCTAGAGTTCTGCTCAGGAGTATAAGGAGCGGTTGTCTCCAAAACTATCCCTTCTTTGTTTAAATACTTTTCGAAGTCTTTGTTTTTGTATTCGCCACCGTTGTCTACGTGCAATACTTTAATTGAACGTTCAAATTTGTTTTTGATCATGTTGTTGAATGTTTTGAAACATTCCAGTGCATCTGATTTATGCTTAATAAAGTTAACAACACGAAAACCACTTATTTTGTCCTTGAAAACGATAAAGTATTTGGAACCACTTATGGATGTTGTTTCCATTGGTCCACACACGTCACTATAGATCTTTTCACCTACTTTAAAGTTCAATGTCTTTTCGTTCTTTTTAAATGGAAGACGATGTTGCTTGCCATATGCGCACGCGTCACAGAAAAAGTTTTCAACATTTGAAAAGTTTATACCGGTTACCAAGTTCTTTTTCACCATTTCTTCTAGAGTTTTCACATTTAAGTGTCCAAGTCTTTCATGCCATACTTTCAGGCTTTCACTTTTGGTTAGATTGGCTTGAAACATTTCATTGACTACAGTTCTAAATAACATTTTATAAATGTTATTTGGTTCGCGGACAGCATTAGCAATTACTGCTTCATTTTTATAGAGTTGTGCATGATTTTTATCTTTTATTATGTTTATGTCCTTGTTTGCTGCTGCACCTTCTGAAAAAAGATTTTTCTTTAGATCTGGAACATACATAACGTCTATTAATGTACGATCATGCCAATTTCCTTTGACCAATGCTTGAACTTTTACTGTTCCTTTTCCTTTTATTTTCAGACTTGTCTCGTTCCCTAGAGTAACGCTGGATTCAAAGCTATCTTCAAACGTATTAAAAAATTCTCTCCTGTAGGTCATGTGGGATGACGCACCACTGTCCATTATCCATGATTCTGCGTAGGAATAATTTGGGTTACCGTCTGCGTGAAGAGCAACTTCGTAGCTTTCTTCGTGTCGTTCACTGGTTCTTTGTTGATTTCTTGCTTCGAATCGATTGTTTGGTGGTCCCTTTTTCTTTTGTGGTTGTCTACATCTTCTGGCGATGTGTCCCTTCTTTCCACAGTTGTAGCAAACAATTGAGGAACCTTTTGATTGATTGCTTCCTTGACCTTTGTCTTCTTTCGTGCTGTTGTATCCGTACTTGTTTTTCTTTAGTGATAAAGCTGCTAGTGCGGTTTCAGCTTCCTCTACGGATTCTAGGTTAGCTTCTTCATCGAGAAGTCGTGCTGTTAAGTTTGAAATGGTTTGTTTGGCCTCGTCCAGTGACAACCAAGCCTGTCGTATGTTCCTGTATTTTGCAGGAAGTGTACTAAGAATTTTCATCATTATAGCAGCATCACTTACAGTTTCTCCTGCTTCACGAACAAGTTTTGCCAAATTTTCGACCTTGGAGATGTGCTGCGCTATCGTGTCGTTTTTATGCATTTTATATTGGTGAAATTTTTCATGTACTATCATCTTGTTCGTTTCTGATTTGAGCTGAAATATTGAGTCAAGCTTGTCGAGGATTTGTTTCGAGTTGTCACAGTTTTCAATCAACGTAATTTGCTCCAACTGCATGGCTGTTGTGATCGCAAACATTGCGTGAGCATCTTTTTTATTCCAGTCTTTGAGCTCGTTGGTTTGATTGTCTGATGGCTTCGGGTTGCTTCCATCTACCACTCCGTAAATTCCTTTGGCTTTGAGCGCACACTTGATTTGGAATTTCCACTGTGCGTAGTTTGATCCGTTAAATTTGTTAATTGTGGAAATGTCGACTTTATCCATTTTCGATCATTCAGTTCGACAAAACTTCTATTTGGACTTTTACAAAAGATCGTCAGAAACGTTGAAGATGGCGTTCTTTTGTTCGAGAACTATTTCAGTTCTTTTTGTGTTTTAAACGATACCTGGGCCCATAACCTATTTACTTGTTAGTTTCAGAGGTTCGTTTGTAATGCCAATTAGTACACTTTTATTTGTAATTACTGAATGATTTTAATAATGTATTAAACTATTACAACAACATAAAAATCGAGTAACAATTTTACGAGGGAAAAACTACATTCACACTCTACAGTCTTGCAACCTCTTTTTGTAAAGTATAAAAATACACTCAACTGAATCAGTCAGAACGGAAGTTAAAGTAAGACCGCGACATTTAAATGTATTACATAGATTCAGTTTCTTTCATACAGTCAATATGTGGAAAACCTATCTTTGTTGTACAGTCCGCTTAGAAAGTTGATAAGGAAATATGAAGAAACTAGTGGACCTGCCACAGACCTTGCTAGCAAAATATATTTTTGCAATACCTGTACTGTAAGTTACCCATTAATAACAAAATTTAAACACAGTAAGTGGAACTTTTATTGCACAATTGGTTTTCATGGTTACATCATTTACTTACCGTCCACGATGGATGGTAAGTGAAACTTACCGTTCATGGTGGACGGTAAGTAAATATATATATCATTCAAATTTTATTTTTAACCTCAATCTGTCAGCTGTTAATTTTGATACCTATTTTTCCTTTTCTTATATTTACGCAGGTATTGCAAAAAATAACTTACTAACCTCGAACTGTAAATGATTTTTTAGGCCTCGAATGTTTAGGAAATCTCGACCCTACGGGTCTCGACATCCCAAACTACATTCTCGACCTAAAAACTATCACTTACAGTTCACGGTACGTAATATAATATTCTTTATATATAAAATTCCGGTGTTCGTAATTCTTCTCCTCCTTAACGACTTGACCGATTTTGATGAATTTTTTTCTACTTATGGGGTCATCTGTATGGTCAAATGCGACATTTATCTGTCTCAGTCTCGTTTTTTCTTTTTCATAAAAACCTACAAGTGCGCGTTCCAAAATTTCTGTATTTCAGTGGCTGAGAAATACCTACATTGAATTTTACATTTTCTTCACATCAAAAATAATAGCTTGAGTTTTTAAGGCCCGATTTTCAACATTACTGAAGTGACATGAAAATTTTCACTAAATATCACTTTATCATTTGGAGTTAGGAGTTAGTCTGAATACGACACATGTGAGATATATCTCTCACTAATTTTCAATTTTTACAACGTATTCCGTTGTTAATATTAGCTGAAATTCTAACAAATGTGTATATGGCAGAAATATTAACATTGAAAAAATAATAAAGACGAATCTGTTAAAAGTAGCTGTGGAATAAGGTACCACGATTTATTAAGCTATGATTTTATGCTTTTGATTTAAATGAAAACCAATTTACTAAATTATTTAGATTTGATAAAAACTCACAATATTAGTAAATTGTAGGCTTTGGTTAGTCGTTGAGACAAAAGTAATATTTAACAAAGGAATTTAAAATTTGTAAACTTCTTCATTTTAAAGTAACTCTATTTAAAGTTAGATATTGTTGATAGAAATCTGAGTTTTTTTTTTTCGTTAATCACGTAAATTTCTTGTGCTAATGACCCAATTTTTTTACAGTGATTAACAAGCAAAGCCACAATTCAAACTGAATATCTTGCGCTATGCGCCAAGTTCATGTTTTCGAGTTTTGACAATAATTGAAAATAGCCATTGTGATATGATACGTAGTGACTGAAATCGGGTCCTAAATTTGCACTGTAGTTTTCATGCTCATTCTGTTATAATAACAAACTACTTCTACGCCGTTACGTTAACCAAACTAACATATTGCGGACTACTTCTTGGATACTATTCGAAATAGCAAATTTTGTATCAAGTTTTTTTAAATAAAAAAATAATGAAACAAACAACAAAATCTTGAAAAGCACCTTACAATTGTCGAATTTTAATATTGCGGGATTTTAATTTAGAGAAAACCTTACAGAATTTTCCTATTTCGTAGCGGTTCCCCGGAATCGAACCGGAATTTTAAGAGGCTCAATTTTCCACTGCAGTGCTTTCCGGTATTACAAAAAAGTGTTGAGAATAAATCAATAAAACGAAATCAAGATAAAGCGAAGTCGTCGTATATCAGCGCTCATTTTAAATTCCTGATCGTGTGAAGTAGAATTCAGTTTCAAGTATACGTCTTTCCATCATAATGAAACTCAATATAGCTCTTACATATCAAAATACACATTTTACATATAAAGTAGTGAGTATGACAGAAGCAGGAAGTGAGTGACGATGGAAGAAGGTTCATAGTTCACGTTCGTTTATTAGATTTGTGTTGGTGTGTGGTGTATGGTTTCTTGTCGTACCGGCGAGCCGAAGTTGTGTCCTATCTCATGCGCTAGTGTCACATGGGAGACGGCAGGCGGCACGTGTTTCCCGTAGTTCAGCAGCGTCACAATGCCTGTGTTCAAGGACTTCATGCTACCCCTGTAGTGCTGGAACAGAAGCAAACACTCACGCTGAAGTAATCTTGTCACGGGAATTGATTCCTAATTTACTTGACACAATTCATAGAGGAATATCACAACAACGGAAATGAAAGCGACGAAGTAAACTTGTTACAGAAATGAAACATTGGTTTTCAATATAGATCTCATATAGGTACTTGCTTTTTTTAATCGCCCATGGTAATTAGTATTGAAATTAAACAGTTACATTCCTTTTGTTGTTTAATCAAATTATGTTGTTTAATAAAATATGAATATTATAGAGTTTATTAAATTTTCCCTTGCTTTAATTTATGTATATAGGAAACTACACTACGAAAATGTATAAATATTATAAAAATAAATAAATAAATATATCATCACGCCTTTTACCCATTATGGGTGTGGCACTCTGCTTACGCAGATCTCGGTAAGTGATATATTTGTACGTATGAAGTGTGGATACCAGCCGTCAAGTCATAGCCCCCAAAGTTATTAGTGGAGAGGGAACCTCTAAAAGATAAATAATAATAAATAGTACCTAATTTAAACCACACGGAATGCAAGTAGGTTACAACATCTAAGGAAGGTGTGAACTGAGGCGTAACTGAAGTTCATGTTACCTTCTAAGGAGATTTATTGTACTTACAGTCCATAGTGTTTATTAAAATTTTCGCACTACCGACAACAATTGCAAAAATATGTGGGGCGGGTCATTTGACAGTTTTAATTTTTATATTTGTAAGTTCTAAGTTTAGAGCTATGCCTATTGATATGTGAAAATGTTGAAATTAAACAAAAGTATTGAGTTAGGACAGCGAGTAACTCTTAAGTTTCGTGGTTAATGGTACGCAAATTACAATCTAAATCATTCCGTTATTTTGTCTTTTTTTGTTTGTGAATTATTAAACATATGGATACTAATCCATCCATCCATCTATCTATCAATTCACACAGATGTCATTGAGAAAATGGTCAAACCAGAATATCTGTGAATATCCTGTTATAATTTTTTTCATGATTCCTGTATTAAATATTGTTTAATATGAACAGTAAAAGATATGTATGTACCTATATAATACAATATCTGCAAGTATTTCACTGTTTAATATATTGTCTAGATTATTGGTCATATTCAGTAAATTCAATTTTGAATCAACTAATTTTTTCACTTGAAAATAGTCAGATCAAACAAGTTGTCAAGATCCCCTATTCATGGATAGAACATATATCATTGTCACATGTCATTGAAGGTGACATTGATATTTTCCTTGATATGAAGAAATGTATATTATCCTCTATTCTTTTTAATCTAGAATTGGGCTTAGGCCTGTTGGGTATTATATTTAAGTAATAATAATTCCGTTTTTAATACAGATAGAATTTATAGATATTAAAGCTACGTTGATGTTCTGAACGAGAATGTGGTTGTCACTTTAAATAATTGGTACTAGACATCAACAATATTTGTAAATTAAAATATATTAGCTGCTAATAATGCTGAACGTTCTATTTGCAAATGTTTGAAGATAAGAAATTTAAGTTTAAATCAACAGAAATATAAATTATAATAATTACAAACCAGTCTTCGTGCAGTGCAGTCTTATAAAGAGAAAGACAGTTTTTTATGTGAAAATTGTGAGTAGAACTGTAAGTATTATAATTGTTAAGGTGGGTAAGTGAACCAGAGAAAATTTCGCAAAGATGTGCAACATAACAATAATTTGCAAATAACAGTAAAGTTGCATGATAATAATTCCAATTGTGCATCTTGTGGGTGTGTGTGAGAAACTCCTCGACTTACTCCGTTCTTTTCGCAGACTCCACCTGCATTCTTCAGGTCACCGGTCCACGCCAATCCCAAAGTTCCCATTTCGAAGTCTCGGTAAGTGAACATGTATGCCAGGCAAAATGCATCGTAATCCTCCTCTGAAAACAAATGAACGCTATTTACTTGACCGGAAATTATCACCTTATTACAACAGAAAATGCAGTGCTCATTGCACCGTACCAACACGATGTCTTCAGTTTCTTCAACAGTATGAATTACAAAAAGGAAAAGGAAGAGAATGGTTTCATTCAAGATGATAAACTTATTTGAAAATATATTATGTTTTTACGCTCTTCTGATTATCTTTGCTGTACATATATTTTGGATTTTGACAACGCCAATAAATGCAGTGCTAATACAAAATTAAGATGAATTATACACTATGAAGTTAGGAACAGTTAATCACTCTACGACCAAAATCTTTGGAACAAATTATCGTTATTATAATGAATGAAATTTTTATGAATTACACATTTTTTCATAGCTAAGTTTCACGATATTAACTTTGTTATCTTAAAAATATAACTGCGCAGAGAGCACTAGCCAACAACAAACAGTAAATACGATGATACTCTTTCTAAAAAACACATAACGGGACAAGTATATTTAATTCATTTAAGAATTCTTTAGCTATTATTTTATAACAGAAAACGTTTCAATTTTATAAAAAAAAACAATTCATGAAATTTGATATTTTATATTTTTATGATAGCGGATTCATGATTACAAAACTTTGAATCCCTGTTTATAAAAGTATACGTAACATAAAATTACATTTTATATTTTTTTATTTCGAAAATTACTTTTAGCCTAGGAATTGTATACGGGATTCATTTAAAAAGCTTTCAGAATTCATAGAAAGTTATAGTTTTAGACCTTAAGTTAAAAATCTGTTCATTTTCATTCACCTTCGAAACTTTTAAGGGCCCGACCTATTTATATTAAATATGATTCAAATTTTAAATTGTTGGTCTAAAAGGTTTTATTTTACATTGGATAATTTCAATTATGATTATGAAAATTACGTTGAAAATCTATTTTTAATTTGTTAAAGCGTAGCTATTTCAACAAGGAAAACTGTGTTATAATTTTATTAAATTAATTAAAATTCATGTAATGAAATCTCCCAACACTCGCGTAAATAATAATGAACAGTTCTTTAATTAGAACTTGTATTAATTAAACGGCACGTTTATTAATTAGTTAAATAGTAAAAATAAATATAAAACCTTGTTCTAAACATTACGCATTAAACAAGTTACAGTGTTTAAAACACTGTAACATCCAATTCAACAATTACTGTCAATGTTCCACAACGTTGTTAACAATCCTAGTTTATTCGCGTAATAAATTCTCCGCCGGGCACAAAACTTGTACTATTATTTACAAACAGTTGAAAGCTTCACAAAATCGGAACAAGTTTGGCGGTCCTCCCCGGCCATTTTGTCACACGTGGAGTGAGCACAGGTAGGCAAATAACAGCCCCGCCGGTTGAAATTCACAGAGGGAGGGCGAGGGTTAAACGCACCAGGTTCGCCGCAGCATGCGCGCCGTAATTTAAACAAATACAATAGTTATTCGTCTCGCGGGGGCCGTTGCAAGCGCCCCTTTGCTACGCCACTGGAGCTGAGGTAGTAATGTGCTGAAATGTGCCCTGCCGATTGGGAACATTGTAAGGTATAATTGCTACAAACTTAAATAATTCCCAAAGACAGATGTCTTTTATTTTATATGGTTTAGTTCCCGAATTAATTATAAAATATAATTAATTATATGTATAAGGGTTTCTTTGTAAATTTTCCTATTTCAAAAGTTTTAAATTGTATTATAATTTTAATCATATTGTAACATTTGATTTGTTACACGGGTATAGTGAAATTGAAAGAATAACACAGTACAACGTGTTATTGGGTATAAAAATAATATTTTGGGTTCTGAGCAAGTAATTTTAAACGACGAGCGAAGCGAAGCATATAATGTCACATTAACTCCGAATAACACATGCTATTTTTTCTTCAAATATATAAAATAAAATTTAAATTATTTAAAAAATGCTCAAAACTTTAAAAAATATTTTGCCTTATCCAGCTATCGAGTTGCCATAGAATATGTTGTTTTGTTATTTTTGTTTCATTACACTAGGTTTGTTCCAAGTGGTCATTTCTGACAAGTTTGTGACATGTTTGTGACAAATTTCAGTGCGCCTGCGAAAAATGTAAACAAGTTAACTTTGAAACATTTCTTTTTTGTGGCGAAAAATGTATGAATTTCTTTATTTATATTTATATTTAAGGTTAGCTGTCAATACAAAATATGAGCATGTACATGCGCTTCATTCCATTCTTCGTTTCAGTCTATGTTTCAAACTTAACTTGTTTACATTTTTCGCAGGCGCACTGAAATTTGTCACAAACATGTCACAAACTTGTCAGAAATGATCACTTGGAACAAACCTAATATACTGTGTATAGGTGCTAATATGGGAGTATTCTGTAACTTACCTGTAAATTTTTAACGACCCGTTTAAAAATTGTAACCAATAATAATATATGTGTCAAATAAATTTTTCAATTTTTATTCATTCTGATATCATTGATTAAAATTTTTAACAGGGCGTTAAAAATTAACTGATAAGTTATAGAATACGCCCCATGGTCTGTGATAAAACTTCAGTGTGTTTAAATAAATATTCAATGTGTGAAGACTTACTAGAAATAAATAATTCTTTTGTAAATAAATGTACTTATTAGTGTTATAGTGTGCTAAACAAATAAATAAATTTTGTTAGTTAAAGTTAAACTTTTGTGTTATTCTTTCAACTTCACCAAACCCGTGTGCCGAGTTAAACGTTACAATATATTAATAATGTTTAATTTTAATAAATTATGTATAAAAGTTTAATATTAAATGTAAATACAAGTATTATGATTACAAACAAATAAATATATTATCATATGATTTGGACCTCATATTTGTTTTTATTACGTCTGTTTTACAACGCAAATACATACAATTTAAATTCTTTGATTTAATTTTCGAATTGTACAATATTATAAATTTCACAGAGGATTAATATGAATGTGAATTATGAGATCGTCAGTTCGAATCAAACTGCTGGCAGTCGCTATTTTAACTTTCTCTTCCACTAACACCTTTAAAGGCCATTAATTGACGGCTGGTAATCGCACTTTACGCGCAAAATTAAATCATTTATCGAGGTCTGCAAAAGTAGTATTTACATCCAAAATAATTGGTAAAATGCATGATAACGTATTTATTTTTAAATTCATTAAAAATGTAAAAATGTATTCTCATTATTCTTTATTTTTGTGCGCGTCAAATCGAAAAATTATATAGTTTATAAACTGAGGTCCTCTCTTAAATGAATAATGCAGTCAATTATATTAAAACTAGAACTTTAAACTTGATGGCAGTTCAAAAAGTTTTTAAAATATTCGAGATACTAAAAATATATAGAATTGATAGCACAAATTACAATACTTCTCTCTCATATATACATCTATATTCTATACCATTCTACATTCTTGTCATTTCCAAACCTTCTTTTATTATTCAACATCTGTATACCGTTTTGTTGAAATGCCAAATTTTAATATTATTGTATTGTTTACATCGCGATTTATTTATACATTTACCCTTAATTCTTCTTAAAATTAGAGAACTTTCATATTCACATTAAGAATTAGCAGGAAAGTTGATTGAAGGTGAAATATATCGTTTGTATACTTTAGTCTATTAAAACTCAAAAGATTGTAATAAAACGATTAAGCATCCCTAATTTTAAAACATTTATCAACTCTGCAAAGTACCTAGTGGCGACATCTATTAGGGAGGGTTTCAATCTAGCGTAATATGCTAACTCCACAGATTTCTATATTAGGCCATATTCTGCCATCTGAGAGCGTTTCCAATTGAACGGGTGAAATTGAGGTTTTGTGACACTTTTGTAAAGTAAAATACGCAATCTAAAATCTCTCTATACCGCGCTCGCCACCACCTCTCTTTAAGTTACCACGAAGTATGGTCATACCCATAGACAAGAGAGATAAATTTTTAAATACTAAAGTATCACAAAACCTCAATTTTGACCATTAGGTGGCGTTCAATTGGAAACGCACCGCAGCGAGTTAAGCCCCATCTAGTGTTATATATAGAAATCAGTGGCTAACTATTTCCATCACTTTAGTTCAGTGGTTGAACTGTATTGAAATAGCGAGGAATCCTAAAACAGCAGGGCACGAAGAATCACTTAAAGCGCGCGCGAACATAGGTTCCGAACGGTGAACCAGGAACCAAGGGAAGAACAAGAACGTAAGGCGGGCGTCTGCAGCGACTAGAGGATGAATACAAAGTTGGTGATATAAATCACGGATTTAACTCAGCCGAACAATATCTTCCGACGCTGCTGTACGCAACTCTTCGTGCGCGGACGACAAGCGCTCTCTTTAAACGTTATTAGTCGGCCCAAGTGACATGCGATGAATTACGATCGATTAAATTGTCAACATTGATGTACGATGGGATTTTACAAACTAACTTGACGATTTTTTATGCACGTTTTATTAACACTGTCCCCGGAAACGCTGAATCTTTAATATCATTTTTTGCTACTCTTTGTAGATACCTTCCTTAATACTTGGTTCTTGCGCAAGGCTCCAAACCGCAAATTGCCAAAAAAGTTTAATGTGGGCCAACAATTTAAAAATAATCTACGAGTAACTTAAAAAACTGTCAATATACAAGCTGCGGCAAACAATCTTCTTAAGCTGGGTTTATAGTTAGCACAGAACACAGGAATAATTAACCACAGAATAACCTTACATTTTGGTCATAAGGAAATGCATACTTTCATTTACAGTATCTTTTTCTTTAATAATCAGTAATATAAATTATATGTCACCTATTTAAAATAACCTCGTATTTCTACAATTAAATCAAGTTTAATATAAATGCTTTTATAATAATACAAGCATCATTATTATTGTACAATTTTTAAATGAATGCACGCAACTTTTAATACTAATGACCAGTTTCATAATAATCAAAGTCAAGTAGTTATTATTAAGAAGTCTTAGTTTAAAGTATCTTATCCGGGACTACTTGTATTGTGTAAATAAATGTAAGAAACGCACTTGTTACTTTCGAATTACTCAATCTTTATCATGAAATCAAACTTAAAAATTAAGTCATAGATAAGTAGTAGTAATGATGAAACTTTATTATAAGAGTACACCAGAAAAGCGACTTTGTAAATAGTGGAAGTACTTCAACTTCTTGATTAATAAATTGGTTCAGTAAAGAAGAAATGATTAGTTAAGAGATATACGAGGGCTGATCAAAAAGTTTCAGGACTGATTTGTCAAAATATTATTAAAAAGTATACAAGTTATTGGACATTGTCCATTTCAAAGTACTCCCCTTGGGAAGTTATACATTTGTCCTAACTACCGATTCCACTGGTGAAAAGACCCTGAGAATTTATCTTCTGGAATGATGTTCAGCTCCACCAGTGGTTTTTCATTAATTTCGTCCGTTTCACGGATGGTTAGTCTAAGATTTGATCGTGGTTTATCTTCTGACGATGTCTGGACTTGTTTGAACCACTCATGAGTCATGAGCATGAGACAAACATTCATTCTCAAAATCATCTTGTTACATTTGAAAAGTTTCTTTAAAAGTTTTATCCAACGTCACACAAAACTCGACACAAACGCGTGGCTTTTATTTTTGATCCATTTGATCAAAGATCACAAAATCCGCAAAACGAAAAACTTGTTTCACAAAACTGTTACTTCTCAATATAGAAGGTTACGAAGAATCAACGAAAACAGCTGAGCGCTGAGCTCAGAAAGAGTCTCAACAATTAATGTTACCAACCGTAAGAGCGCTGTCTAATGCTCCACTGGCGCGCAATTCAAAAATTCCTAGAATATTTTGATCAGCTTCCAACAAAAAAAAAATGTTTAGTATTAAGTTGTTTATTTTATTACATGAATCTTATCTTCAACTAAAGTTAAATTGGAATAAAAAAAATGTATTATAAAAATTTTGACTTTTTAATATTCAAAGCTGTGCAAGTTCAATAAAATTATTAAACCAATAATTATTACGACTGTTATCACGCTATTATTGTTAATCTAAAAATGGATAATTTTAATTTAAATAATTAATCATTATAAAATTAAATGAACAAAATGCGTAGAATGTAAACTGAAGCCATTGTTAATTTTTAATACGATGTTAACTATAGATGTAGTTAACAACGTTTTATACAACTGGCCCTTAACGCTAAAAATATATCGAGCACTGAGCATTTAATTAATTTTTAATTAAATTAAAAAATTGCACATACCTATAACTTGGCTAATGTTTAGCATGACTCGCATATATAAATTAAGGGTAACATGTTAATTTATTAGCTAAATTGAGTTATCATATGCAAAGTATGTTGCTAAAAAATCTTTTGGTGGTTAAGTTGTTGATGAACTTAATAGTTATATTTTTAAAAATACTTGAACCAAAAATAAGAAATAAATGCTACCTATATTATATTTGTATGAAACATTTTTCTTTTAAGTAATTTAAATACGTTCCATAGAGAAAATGTAATTTAGTCAGCATATATTTAGTTGGTCGGATGTGTGTTTCTTTATCATTATCATATTTAATTAATAAATATTAGCAAGGTAAAAATTATAAGGTGCTAATTGAATATATTTCTTATTTGGGAGAGCACAATCAATATGAAAAGAATATTTGAAAATAATATTTGTTTCTTTGTCCAACTTGATAAAAGCATCTTCTACAACGACGTCGTTTAGCAATTTAAAATCTCCGGAGAATAGACTTCACTTTCTGAATAACAGTGAATTTATCTTATGAAATTTGTAAATAATAAACCCATTAAAAATGTAAAAACCAATTCCTTCGTTTGGTATGAATAAATTTTTATTGCTTGAACAAAAAGACAAGAGTTTTTTCGATTGACCTAGTTTTCAAAATACATTAAAATTTTTGTTATATAACTGTCTTCTCATATTTCATCCCTCTGTGTTGAAATGCAAATTTACATAACTAAAAGTCGCAACTAATGACAAAAAGTTAAAGGAATTATTCATAAGATTATACAGGCGTGCAAGCATTGTAATGTAACGGTTGTATGTCAAAACAAACATTTAATAATCCTATTGACAGATCGTGTGAAGTAGCAGGCAGTGAAGTACTTTACAGGTCAAATTATTGGCCTAATTTAACGAGCCAAGTCCGATTTTTCCACTTCTGGTAATCAATTATTCAGAAGGAAATCTCATTTAAAAGGAGATAATTTAATTTTCAAGTTATTCGAAGAAAGAGTTTTACAAGAATAACGTCTCCAAGTAATAAGGGCTGCAATTTTTGGCGCAAATGAAACTGCTCTAAAATTCGTTGTAATTAACTTGATACTTTCATCATTCAGAAATAAAAACAACGAAAACTTTTGTGACTTTTGTTTTATGGTAAATAAACATTGTGATTTTTAATTCACTTAAGTCAACTGTTTTTTGTACTCTTAAAACACAATACAAATTCTCTTTTCTTTTCAGATGTCAGTGAGTGAAACATTCTTGGATAGCATAAATTTGCATATAGAAAAAACTGAGAGTAAAAGAGTTTTCAACAGAATTTTTCTGTTTGATTACGAAAGGGAAGATTTTATAACTTTAGGAAATGAGGCATTATCTAAAAATATGGATTTCAGCACGGTGCAAAATCAAACTATTCGAGTGGTTGCTCCAAACGTATGTAAAACATTTTATTTTTTGTAGTACTTTACTTTTCGTTCAACCATATACGAGTATGTAAGCAGCTCTTTTCACACTAGCGAAAATTTCCAGGAAATCAGTTTTCCGCGAAATATGCTTGCCTGATTCACAAACTTTATTAAACTTTGTTTTTTTATGAAGATGGTAAGCGGATTAACTACTTAGGTTATATGCCTTTTAATGAGTGGATGATTATGAGTTATATGTGAACATCACAAACGACCATGCTCTTCAGTAGAATTCGAACCCACAACCTCTGGCGTGCTAGGGTAGCGACGTAACCACTACGCCACCGAGATCGATTTAAACTTATTTAATAACTGTGCAAATGAGATGAATAATTAGATTTTTACAATGACATAACCATGGAATTAGAACAAGATGCGAATAAAAAATATTATGATTTTAAAGTCAATTTAGTAATTTATAATTTATACATGTAAAACTACAAATCTGGTGATGTACTACACGACTATCTTATATACAGCATATAAAACTGAATTTGATTACAGTAATTAAACTTTCAGGCTGCAATACATAAGTCGATGTATCATTTGAATTATCATGTTATTTTCAATAGGAAACATATAATTTTAAAAATAAATGATTTTATTTATACGCGCATTGATTAAGTGATAAGGAACTAAAGGAGAGTAAGAAAAAGTAAATGCAGTTAGCGCTACCAGACACTGACATCCAGTGAATCGAGTAAAACATAATTGACTTGGATATGTCTTACCGCTGACCTATGAAAAAAAAATGTATGTCACGTTCAGCGTGTAACGGAAGTGAGAGCGGGTAGTAACAATGGAAATGCACGTTTAGCGTGGACCGGAAGTGCGAGAGGGGTGAGTTTTGGGGTCGCTGATTACGAATTTGATGTCCAAATTGTAAAATTATAAATGGCGGAAAAATTTTGGAAATATTCACTAAATTCAGCCACAAAAGTATATAATAGGTTTTTTGGGGTCGCTGATTGCGAATTTGAGGTCAAAATTGTAAAATTCAAAATGGCGAATCCAATATGGCTGACAATTTTAAATGCACGAGACATATTCATGATCTAATGTTCTGATGTGTAAGCCGAAGTATTCGTTTAACCATTTTCAAAATGTATTTTATTTAAAAATAGTTTTTTTCACAGTGAAATATAGAAATACTGGAACGGTAACATGCAGGTTTTTATGGAAGTGAAAAACGAACCTGACACAGATAAATATTGTAAGGCTACCGTTCTTTGTCTAACACTTGTTTGTAGAACGGTTCCTATGCGTTTGTTGAGCGGTTGCTATGTAAAAACATTGTACAACAAAGACAAACAGCCCAACAACTATAGATGTCTCTCTCTCTCTCTCCCACACACACACACACACCTCTCATTTTAAACTTCAGCGTTCCGGTATTATTATAATTCAGTTATTTTCCAGAATACATCTCATTTTACTAAACTAAATTCTCATGTTCATTGCTTTCTTACCATGTATTTTGTTGTTATTAAATATATTTTAAAAAACATTCATAATTTGTGATTTGATATACTAATGTCTCAGGCATTAAGAATATCTTATAAGAATAAAGACTGTTTTCACTGGCTACCTTAAATCAAAATGGCGGCCTTAAAACTTGGCATTTTCCTTCCATACGGTAAAGTTATAGGTTTGCCGGCTTATGAATTTGATTATTCTTTGCATTTTTCTTAAAATAAGATAGGTAGTGCTCTGCCAACTGTGAGTCGTTTCTTTTTTGGAAAGCAGTCAAAACAGAGATTTAAATTTTTGTTTCACACTTCGCACGGAATCCTAAAATTTTCCACGAACAATAGATTGCCGCTCTCAATGTTAGTTTTTATAGTCAGTCGTAATGTATTCCCTCCACGAAAGACGAAAAGACATTCCGGAACGCGGAATGCATCACAGCAGCAACAGCAACCATCACCATCGCAGACATTTTAAATGTAAAGCCTGTTTGCTTAGTTTTTTCGTGTACTTCCTAAACTTGTTTCGTTCCTGGGGACAAATTTGAAACAGGGCAGTTGCGGAGTCAGAAGCCAACGTTGCATGGTCTGATAACGCATAATATAATCTCCATTAATCATGTTGAAATATGTATGAACACAGGCGCAGCCAAGGCTAGCTACAGCTACCGTTGTGCTAACAGGCATCTGTTTGAATTTAAATTTTAAAATACTGGGCTTAAATGGAACGAGACTTTAGAAAGGCTAAATTTATTGAATTTTTAAGTCCGGACTACGAGCGTGTCATTTTAAGCAAGAAAGATTAAACGAAGTTGCAAACAAACGTAAATTTATCTGGGGGATATTAATTATTATAATTTATGATAGGCACACAGCTGCATGCTACACATTCGAGATAAATTGACACAAAATTCAAAATTAACTATCAAGCAAATCTGTTTGAGTATCAATTAATAATTAATTCAAATTACATGTTCATTATTTTACAGATTTAGGACTAGTCTTTCTATGTCATCTGTGGTAAATAATGGGTTACATGAAATCCCTACAGTAGACAAATTACCATTTGCCCCCTGCCCCGCATTAACATCTTTAGGAGCGTAATTTGACAGCTGGTTTCCGCAATTCACTAGCGAAATATGCTTCAAGCACAGTGCCACATGTAGAGATGTGTAAATGCAAGCATTATGTATTTATTTTGTTTTCATTTGTAAAAATCAAAAGCAATGGCTATTCTGTCAATCAAACAAAAAAGATACAAATTATATGAATTACAATTTAGACCTTATAGTTGCGAATTTCGATCAACAACTTATACATTCAGAATTAAATCAAATCCTAAGAAAATTATTTTACAGGCCCTTTAAGTAAAGTAAACTACCACAACATCCATGTTCCAAATATGAAATTTATGATATTGTAATTTGATTAATATACGGCTACCTCCCAAAAATTTTAATTTCTAAACGGTACAAAAGGTAGAAAAAAATTTCAATTAAAAATTGTAGCCCATGTTATACTATATCGTTTTGAATATAACAACATTTATTTGAAATCGGCTCTAAGGTACTCAAAAATCGTTATTAAAAGTTTGTAGCCCGAGTCATAGGCGAGGGTACGGTTTGCGAGCGTGGGATAGGCCATTCCGTTACATGCTGTAGACTATACTTTCTATAAAAAGGTTTTGGAAATTATACAAAAACACAAATATAAAACTGTTGAAAACGTCAAACTTAAATAAATCAAATTAAAACAACCAGACGTAACCATAGTAACTGAATCAAGATACTTCATATGTCGCGCTAATAAGCGGTTCTGATTCGTCGAAAATATTCCATACGCCGCGTATGGAATGTTAGTGATTCCATAACAGTTTTTAGTAGTAGAATGCCCAGTTTCCAAAACAGTGTTATAGAAAAATAATTATTGTACATGTAGGTTAATTTTGACAGATATGACGTATTGTAGTAAATTTATGCGTAAAAGGAAACAATATGTGCAAGAAGAATTAACTAATTAATTCCGAGGAAGAAATTGAGGAAAAACACAGAATTTTGTGTGTTATTTACGATAACTTCAATGTTCGAGATTGGCAACACTGATTGTCAGTTCCAATTGACAACTGACAGATATATAAAGTTAACTTATATAATAATTTTTTTACAGTTTTTTCTAATTTTAGATTTCAAATAAAAAATGTTTTATTTTCTTAGGGCCGTTACCTTGAACTCAATTATTTAAGTCCAAAAAACCTGATAGACTTTCAATTAAACTACCACTTCCGATTGGTGGATTATTC
The DNA here is from genome assembly GCA_963942605.1 of Poecilus cupreus. Classification (NCBI taxonomy): domain Eukaryota; kingdom Metazoa; phylum Arthropoda; class Insecta; order Coleoptera; family Carabidae; genus Poecilus; species Poecilus cupreus. The sequence goes on along the minus strand of OZ012717.1, from coordinate 23,754,648 downwards.
TCAATATCTAATCTGTTCGGAACATGAATATTAAAAATTTTCTTTTAATTTAGACGAAGAAATCGTCACACACAAATACACACATATATACAGCTGTCATTGTGAAAATAGAAAAATCGTATTCTATGGACCACAAAACGAGCTTATCTGTTAAAAACTCACGACAGAAAATTTTGACCCATCACTATATCTCCCTAACCTTTTTTTGGGGGTAGTAACAAAGACTTCTTTGACATTTTATTTTGAGTTAATAATATACTTTTTCTTCAAACGTCATAAAAGTACGTTGTTATGTATTTGTATTCAACAAGTAGAAGTTCAATATTGTCGCCGCCGGCGTAAAAGTGTTTCCTTGGCAACACATTTACTCCGGCGGCGGACAAAGTAAAATATCATGCAAAATAGTAAGGTTGTAATTCAATAATTTAACAGTTAAGAATAAAACAAATAAACAAAAATAACAAAATAACATATTCTGTGGCAACTAGAAATACTGGATACGGCAGAATATTTGTTGAAGTTTTGAGCATTTTTTAATGTTTTAATGTCTATTTTCTATGTTTGAAGAAAAAATAGCATGTGTTATTCGGAATAAATGTGACTTTGTATGCTTCGCATGTAATTGTCCGACTCGCTTCGCTCGTCGTTCAAACTTACATGCTCAGCACCCAAAGTATCACATTTACTCCTAATAACACAATATACTATTATTGACAGTCAGGCTGCTTTGCGAAAACCCTTACCAGTGAACACTGCGTGTCGTTGTCACAACCACTGAAAACGAGGAACCGAGGCGGCATGTATCCTCAGCAATTGAAACCGCTTTAGAAAAAATAATAATAAAGCACTGAATAATGCTTATTGAACATTTAGTGTTACACAGTGAAATATACAATTCTATAATTTTAATGAGCTTTTTCAAATCATCAGGAATGCTTTCGTAAAGGGAAGAAGCCAGATATGAAAAAGAACTTTTCAATTTAGACTTGAAGTTAGCATTTTTTTAATCCTTTCTGCCATATTATGCACTAGATTGCGTTTGAACTCAGAATCTTAAATACTACAAAGACATCTATATAAATTTGTGCAAGAATAATTCCTTCAGAAATATTTGTTACATTGCTGTCAATTCATAAGTATTCAGTAATTTTTAATCAACTCTTATTTCCTTTTGCTTTTAAAAATAAAGTTGTATGAAAGGCGAAGGAAAATAATAAGGAAAATTTTCATCTTGGAAATAGTAATACTTTAATATAGTCTCTTCGAAATGTATTTCAACACAAAATACTAATAATCTTCTATACAAGAAACGACATCTTTCACTTTTTTGCTTTCTTTGAAATAAAAAATTATTACTTCTGCAAAAAATATTAATATCTCACATGTTTTGTTGGGACTGTCAAGAGTACGAAACGTCCAAAGTTAATACAGAAACATATTACATTTTTTTCTATTTTAGATGCCTCCTTACATGGAAGTCTTAAATGACACAAACACTATAACAGGATTTGTCGGAGATATTTGGAATGTGTTTGAAGACTTTCTGCAATTCAAGTAAGAGTGTTATCGCGTACCACGAAGAGCAATGTGTTGTCTGCATCCGGGAGTACGTGGTTGTTTTGTTTTATTTCAGGACCGAGTTGATACAAACAGATTTTTCCGATGGAACTTTCAGACTATTAGACAATTCTGCCGATGTTATGTTAACTGCGGGCATAGCTCATGGAGGATATAGAACTCTTGAGTTCTCTCAGCCCTATTTCTACAATTGGTAAGTTTTCGAAACGGTTACTTTTGAAATAATTGTCGATATCTGTTTACATCTCTTATTGAACATATCTCCGATAATTGGACAACATATAAACAGATTTAAAATTAAAATTTGTACGATTTAAAAATGTTATTGTAGACAGATCATATAAATTGAAAGTCTTGCACAAACTCAATTTTTATTAATTTTAATCTTTAGTTGTCAAATCAGACAACCGACAACAAATATCTAGATAGAATTAACTTCGGTGGCTCCTCATTAACTAAAAGCTGTGGAGATCGCGTTTTTACGGCTAATAATGCAGATTACAGAATGTAAAAATACATATCATGTCATTTATGTCACTTACAAGCAGATTCATTAAAAGGGATTAGCGCTAACTCCATTTTTATTATTACCCGTAACTTCATTTTTCCATTCTCAGAACATAATTATTTTAACTATAGTTGGAATCAAGATTGATTACCATAAAATTTGATACATTTTGATAATATAATTAATTTAGAAACAAAGTTACAGATGACTGAAAAAATGGAGTTAACGCCCATACCTTTTATGTATCTGCCTGTTAGTAAATTAGTTATTATTCAGAGACTGACTTTTATGAAATATTGACAATTTTAATGTTTTTATATATTTTTGTTTCATAACCGCTTTTCGAAAACATTTATTCCGGTGAAGTATAAAAGCAGTAGGGGGCTCTGAATGAATTAAGTTACCTCTCAGTTCCATTTACCAACCTGTTGCGATCTTAGATCTCGTCGGTCAAGTCAGTCGGTACCACTGCCTCACAGCAGTTGGCGGATTACACTACGCTGATGAGTTCCAAAAAGAACGAAACGCGTCCGTAGTTTAAACATTTAAACAAAATATCGCCTCCAATGTTGGGTAAATGGTGTGATGACATGTCATTTAGTATTATTTAAATAAGAATTGAAGCGCGAATTGTATCTAGTAAAAAAGGTAAAACCTTTTTTTGCGATATACTCGTATATTTGTAGTCAAATTTGTCGTTCTGTCCAAAGAATTGTTCTCCGATTTGAAAAGATTTCTACATGATCGGTACAAGATATAAGGGGAATGGTATGGTGTCCGCAGAATGTTGGAGAATAATGGGTGTCTGATTGAGAAGAATGGGAGGGAGATAGTTGAGATGTTGAACATGTTTAACGGATGCTGAATAAACGGTTGATGAAATATATGTTTATGATTGAAATAGAGGCTGAACGATAACGTACTCGCCCGAAGAGTAATTGAATAGATACGATTGACGGTTTACTGGGTGAATGAATGATTTGGAGTGCACGTGCTTGAGTTGTTTGTATGAATCAAAATGTGACTGTCGACGAGATGAAAGTGAGATATCAGGACAGGAATGTTTGGAATAGATCATTCAGAAATGTATTAATAAAACGGCCGCGCTTAATTTCTTTGTCAACGGATTAATTAATTTTCTTTTAAATAAAACAAGATTTTCGGCTTAAAATATTTTAAACAATCGCGATATATAACGGTTTTTCAGATAAACTAATTGATAAACTGGTCACTAAATTTAAACATACAAAAGAAATTTTAATACCTAGTACATTAAATTCAACTAAAATTGTTAATAGATTTATCTCTTTACCTTACGTTTCAGTATCAAGGGGATTAATAATTTTGGTATAAAAAATAACAATTTAATAATATCCTTAAAACTTGATTAGGTAGGTAATCCTAAAGATAAATTTAAACTTTTTAATAAATCGTCAATTTATTAAATTGAATGATTGTGATAAATTTACATCGGGCAAACTAAAATAGCAATAAAATTACAAATAACCAGATTTTAAGAAAATAACTACGTTAAATGTGGTAACCCGAAATAATCGAGAGTAGCGGAACACATTAATAAACATAACATAATATTAATTTAAATAACTTGAAATTATTAAAAACAATAAGTAACATTAAAGCTAGACGATTTTGAAAGTATTAACATGTTTAAAATAAACATCAGTTGATAGCTCTAACCTAGGTCGAACACCAAATAGTAAAATGTTTTATTTATTTAGTTATTAGGTTTACTCAAATTATATTATTTTCTTAATTATTATTGGTTAATTTGGCACGGTTAATTGTTTCGTTTTAGTATAAATTAGGAATTTTTATTTTTTCAGTAGGATTCAATCTTGATCAGTTATAGTTATCGAAATACGTATATAGATATTTTCTTACAGGAAGATTCATAAAAGGAATTAGCGCTAACTCCATTTTTATAATTACTCGTAACTTCATTTTCCATTCTCAGAACGTAATTATTTTAACTAAAGTTGGATTCAAGATTGGTTAGCATAAAATTTGACGCATTTTGATAATATAATTAATTTAGAAACGAAATTACAGATGACGAAAAAATGGAGTTAACGCTAATCCTTTTTATGAATCTACCTTTTAATTACTTCAAGCCTTAGGGTTTATATTTAACATTTTAGAAAATAATATTTATTTTGTGCGGTTTAAATAATTTTTTTTCAGAGTATAATAACTTTAATCCCTAGTTAGATTCTTTAAATCGGAAGCAAAATACACCCCCTTTGGCTTCCTATTCACTAATACCTTTGGAGGTGAAGTTTTTATAGCACTACAAGTACAAGAGGATATCACTTATTGAGATATACTACAAGCGGAGTGCCATATAAAATAATGTGTATATAAAATAAATAGATTATTACGCTATTTAGTAATTTTTGGTGTTGTACTCTATTTCAACAAATCTAGATAAGTAATATATTTTATGCAAGAATTTCACGGCCTCCAAAGATGTTAGGGTAGAAGATAATCAAAGAGATAAAATTAAAACTGGCAACTTTAGAATTCGAATTGACGATCGCATGATCCACAGTCTGATGCGCAATTGCAGATCTATTTTTGTGTACATGGCACACTGATTTAAAAAAAATTTAAGCGGTTTGAATTGCTGAGGTTATATGCCGCCTCGGTACCTCGTTTTCGGTAATGTGACAACGGCATGCTGTGTTCACTGGTATAGGTTTCCGCAAATCGGTCACCTGACCGCGGGCATTGCTACTTAACTTGCGTTATCAAGTGAACCGACTACAACGCCACCTGCCATGGCCGTTGCCCGGCATATTAATTTATTTATTTAATTATATACGATAAGTTAGAATTAAATCCTAGGTCTATAAGCCACTAATCATAGCTTTAACATCGCTGTTATTTACTTTGCGTTTAACAATTTGGCGGAGTCGCCGAACTGTTAAAATGCATCAGGATTCCACGCATGGAAAAGTTATTAAAAATCGATAGCCAGCTAATAGCATATAGACGAAGAAGCCATAATTCATCGCCGCTAGCAGAGCAACTAAAATTTGTTGCCGCTATTATCTTAAACTATGTTTCCGATAAACACCTGAGCACAGATATCAAACTATTGACATTCGAGTAACTCTTTCAATACTCGTATATCCTTCACTTTTTACTACTTGAGTCAGCTGATCACAAGGCCAGATGTGACGTCACATCGCATAAAAATATGGAGCTCGTTCTTAAAAATTTATCGCTTAAATATAAAAATGTATTTCAGGTATCAACTGTATATGCGACTGCCGAGCAGGACTCCGAATTCGACGTTTTATGTCCGGACTTTAACTCCGGCGTTTTGGTACGCCTGCATAGCGGTTTTTATGGTGCTCACAGTTGCTTTAAGGTTCACCATACGTGTTTTAAATCGCGTTGGAAGGAAATATTATGAGCGGTACTTGGAGCCGCCTTTGTCTTTGCCCACTTGCTTTTTGTCCGTTATTTCTGGATTCTTCAACCAGGGTAAGAACAAACATACAATATTTTTTAATTGGTAACATTTAATTAATTAGCAGTGAAAACAAACCTGCAGATAAATAATATAAATTATATTTCGTCTCTAGTTCAGCATATTTTCATTTCATAATTATATTTAGTTTTTTGGCAGCACAAAAAATTTTAATATACGTTTAAAAAATTAGTAAAAACTATATTTATTTTATGAAATATCTCGAGTACTAGTAACAGTAATTATAATGTGAAACAAGCGTAGTTAATGTAATACGTACTGAGAAAACAAAATATTTTCCAAATAAACAGGCTGATGCTAGACATAATGTTTGGTACCACGTGCTCTGTTTTTCGGTAATTTATGATAAGTATTTTAGCATCGATTTTTGCGTTATGTAAAGTTCTAAAATAATTTTATAATAAAATATTTCGAATATAAGATAGACAGTATTTTATTTTGCCAATCATACAATTATGTCCCCCTTTTTGTCGTATAAGCCTGGGCTTTTAGTTTTTCTCTAATGTTATTACTTAGCCAGCAAAACTAATTAGTTGCTTTAAAAACTCACCCCTTATTGCCTATAAGAATTTTTTATAAAAACATTTGAAAACATTGTACCGCGTTTAATACCAAGGATAAATTACTATTATTAAAACACTCAAAAATAGAGCTTTTTGGATAATTTAAGAATTGTGCTTTATCGCTATCAATATTTTAAAAAATATAAGAAGTGGTACATGATATATTTCTCTTTAATTTTTATTCGAAATTTCTTTATAAAATAATAATATAATTATATATACTTCTTTTAGAATCCAAAAATAGAGTTCGTAGTACCAATCAATATGTCACTGATGAATGAATTTAGTTTTGTCATACAAAAATACATAAAGGTTTTAATTAGCTTTTTGTATTTAAAATACAGAATAATTATATTTTTGAAATAATAAATTTATGTATTACGTATATCGAGAACTGAGCAACTTATAATTTAATATTACCTAATATTATCAAAATTAGGCAAGTGGTGATGTAAGTGGGTGTAATATATAAACTACAAAAATTTTAAAAATTGATGTGTCACAATTTCCCGCAAATTTTTTAATTTTCAAATATTAAAAACTATAGAAAAATGTTTCAAATAAAATTGAGTTATGATGGATGAAAAAATCGTCACACATACACACACAGACGTCATTGCGAAAAAAGTAAGTAACTATAAAAATTTTGATTAACATTAAAACTTGTACAAGTTCAATAAAATGCATTAATGGTAAATAATTATTAGAATCATTAGCGAGCTATTATTGTTTACTAAAATATGAATAATGAACTAAAGAATTAAAACAATAAACGTGTAAAAAGTGATAGCCATTTCAGTTATTATTAACATTTAACATATTGTTATCCAACAATGTAGTTAACAATGCTTTATGAAACTGGCCCAAAATGTTAAAAAATATTGGTCATGATTATTTAATTGCATTAATTCACATTATTTTAAAATAAAAATTGCAAACATTATCATAGATAGCTTCGCTAAAATTTTGCATGACTCGCAGAAATAAATTATTTTAACATGTTAATTAATTAACTAAATAAGAAATGGAAGTGTCGTGTGCAAAGTATGTTGTTAAAGTAGAACCAGGAATAAAAGTAAGTGCAGAGCAGTGGAAGCACAAGTAATTACCAATAAGTAAGAGTATAATAAAAAGTAAATTTATTGTGTTACACTAACAAAATTGCTCTGGAATGAATTTATCTTAAATTGAATTACTCTATGTCGAGATGGTTTTCCTAACCTACTTTATTGAGAATTTTCCACTGAAAACATTTATCGACCTGTAGAACTTATGAGAAATTCTTTCACTTAACTTTATATATTGGAAATTATTTTTCTAAACAAAATTACAGTCTTAAAAAATTAATATCAGGGAGAATGTTTTTAATATCTCCTTTATTCCTCTTTTTGCTACTTCTTTTATAAAATAAATATTCCTTTTCTTTACGAAAGATAAACGAATCAGTTCCGCAATTTACAATTTTAATTTCTTCTTGTAGCAATGAACAGGGTGATGCAAAAAAACGCGGTCAACATTGAAAGAAGCAGAGTTACCTAAACTGTTACACGCATAAATAGCTTCTTGGTAATATACCAGCAATATTTTAAATTTAGTGCGAACATTTTTCAATATCTCAATGATTTGTATGTAGATAGATAGATGGATGTGTGTCTGTATGTTGAATATCTCATCAATAGTATATTACATGTGAGGTGGGAAATGTTTCATTTCAGCTGAGGGTTTATTATATGACCGAGAGGTGAAGCTTCGAGGCTCAGATATAATGCAAGGCTGTAATGAAACTCCCACCGAACTATGTATACTATTTGATTCACAATCATCCTTAATTATCCAAATACACTTCTCATTCTACTCATATATCCAACAAACAAAAGTGATGTATGGTAGTAGTCTATGAAAACAACAGTTCAGGAAACTCAAATCCTAATAATACAGTATTACATTAGAATTTTATAATACTTTATAATAAAAATGCTTCTGTTCAATATTAATATTGTAATTATTGATGTTTTAATGTAATTATAAGGTTTTATCAATATGTTTGACAGCACTGTTCAACTTACTTTCGGAAATATATGACTGTGTTGCTAGGCAATTTTATATAAACACTTTCCACCCATCATATCAGAAAGAAATTACGTATTTCCTAACTTCTAAAAGGATTGGAATTGACTATATAGTGATTGTGAATAAAATAATTTGACAGTTCCTTAGAAAACTTGTTGCTAGGCAATAGGCACGAAAGCCCGTAGAGCTTGAGTGGCTATTGTCAAATGGCAACAAGTTTGAGAAAGATACTGGAAAATTATTTTCTAAATTATCGACCTCTCGAGTTATATTTAATTAGGTTATTTTTTTATTTCATCATTAGGCACGTCACTAAATCTACCTTTTTTGATAACTATTTGACAATTGACATTTGTCAATAAAAACAAAAAAGCTACAGAGATTATTCCCGGGAATAACCACTACAGCTTAATTCTCAGTATAATAATGACAGGATTGGTTAAAACGCAGATACGTGACATACAATGAAGTATTTAATTGGTTTTAAGAAAGGTCAAAAAATAATCGTAAGTAAAAATTATAGCTTAATCAAATAAAAGTACGATTTAAGTTTTTCCTTATTTATCCTATTTCGAAATTTAATCGGTCATAGTTTGAGAGAACTTTGAGTGATACAAGACAACGTATACCAGATACGGTTTCAGCACCCAAAAATAGAAGGTGTATTGGTTTAAAAAGTTTTTACAAATAACTTTTTTGTTGGCCTATGTAATAGTTAATAGTTTTTTTTTCTACTAAAAATGAACTATGGGTGCAATTATTAAATTACTTTTATTTGTAGATGGATGAGTAAATAAATTGAATGTATTTGAGTGTTTAGTAAACATCCACTTTTGCAATTATGACCAAAATCAATTTGGTTTTGCGCACAGAGACGTCATTGAGTAAATTGTGAAAACGGATTCAGAGAGTTTAAAAATATTTCTGCGAAAATCTATCATTTGTAATCACCAAACTTTTTAAAATGCACAAATTTCTGTAATATAAAATGAGTAGAATCATCATAACCTACTTATATTTCCTAGTATATGAAACTAAAGGTAATAATATGTGATATAAATTTTTAGGTTTCGACGTTCATGTGAGCTCATACTCAGCACGAGCGCAAGTGATATTAGCGCTAGTCTTCGGCTACACGGTCTACTCGGGTATGTCTGCAGTTCTCGTTTCCGAGTTGGCTGTATCCGAATTACAAATGCCCATAAAGTCGTTAGAGGATGTAGTTAACAAAGGAAAATGGTCTTTATGTGTTCGTCCTGACAGTTTTGTTCACGAAACGCTAATGGTACGTTCATAAAATTACTACTTCACTACTCATCAACCAAACATGTTTGCAAGAAATATCTTTCAGTTCTTGTAAAACTTGCACTATATTTTACTTTTTTTAGAGAAATACAAAATTTTTGTATGTAGTAAGCGTAGCCTACACATTTCAGGACCTATGTATCTTATTTCAATCTCTAACATTATTCTTATTATTAATAAATATTATTTTAATTTGATTAATACATGTGAATTCTTAATAACTTTTGTATGTAAACTTTTGATTATAAACTGAATAAATAAAAGTAGCATTGCAACCCTTATACGATACATTTCAATTCTACACCTGGTATACAGAATGCTCATTTTAAGTGGTACACTATTGCTATTTCGAGAACTATAAGAGCTACGAGATTGGTTAAATTAGCAAACAATTTCTATATTATAAGACAATTAAAATGAGCGAAACAAGAATTTTTTTAGACCAGTGCTTCTTAAAATGCGGGGTGCAACTTTCTTATTTTAAATGGCAACCAATTTTTTTATTTGCTTATTCGATTCAGTATTTTTTTCTGAATTCAATGATATTCACATGTAATGACGAAATAATACAAAATATCTGAGAAAAATGAAAAATTTAAAATGTATCATTTTTATTTAAATATGCGTATATAAAGTTTGCCATGGAAGAAAACAAATAATTCAAATGCAGAAATAATTGAAAAAAACTGTAATTATGAGAATAATTAATCATTTTGTTGTTACAATATAGAAACACAGAGGTACACTACAAAAAACTAATAATAAAAATTGTTTGATTTATTTGTTTTCTTCCATGGCAAACTTTGTATATGCATATTTAAATAAAAATGATACATTTTTAATTTTGCATTTTTCTCAAATATATTTTATTATTTGGTCATTACATGTGAATATCATTGAATTCAGAAAAAAATACTGAATCGAATAAGCAAATAAAAAATAGGTTGCCATTTAAAATAAGAAAGTTGCATCCCGCATTTTGAGAACCACTGGTCTAAAAAAATTCTTGTTTCACTCATTTTAATTGTCTAATAATATAGAAGATGTTTGTTAATTTAACCGATCTCGTAGCTCTTATAGTTCTCGAAATAGCAATAGTGTACCACTTAAAATGAACACCCTGTATGTTTATATTTTGTTGTAGGTTGTTTAACACTATTAGACAGACATTTTACACAAATTTAGCAGAACATCTTAATTAATTTATTTCCTATAGTACAACTTCTATTTGAAGCATTTTTGTATAAACATAATCAGACTCAATTTTTGCGGTTTATTGATTTTCCTTGTTCTTTCTATCTTAAATTATCTCCTCAATATAATTAAGAATTAAATGAATATTTTATTTTGCGAGAAAATAATTTCGAGTTCAAATCAATAAAATGTAACCCCGGATGAATAAGGTAAACCAAAAATTGACTAATGAATTCATTTGCATAGCCAACTAGATTAAATAATCAATGGGTTTCCGTCAAATGCAAATCAGCCGCATAATACAATTTGTCCATTCAACAATTTAGTTAACATATATTTTTACAAGCCCATTCGTTAAACAGATAACATCTAGTATTTGCGTGAGCACTGAAATAAAACAAAATGATAAGTAAATCTCTATGTGAGATATTAATATAAATTGGAATTTGTTATTGCACAAATGCAATTAATATTAAACAAACAGTTTTGTTGTTTTAGTTGGGATATTTGTGCAACGAGGTAACAAAGTAAAATTACGTTGTTCATATTATCTAGGACAATATCTACCCTGGGTGTTGTCTCATAAACGTTAAATTAAACTTTCCGTTATAGAAATGACTCACATTTCATAATTATGAGTATATTGCGACAGAATTAGCTTAAATAGCCATTCAAATACATTCTCATTATACGTTTAGTATAAATTTGCATATTTGAAACAGAAAATGAACTATATTTTAAGGGAAAAAATGCAATGATAATTATAGAAAATACTTTTTCCTATTCCTGTATATAAATATATCTCCATTATTTCAATTTTTTTTATGAATTATAGTACCCATAATTCAAGACAGTGAATTATGATTCATAATTCACTCTTCTCGACCAATCACAGAGCCAGACAGTTGGCATGTAGTCAGTTGCCATTGTGTATTTTTATGTTGACGTTTTTTAATGAATTTTGATCATTTTTAAAAGTCATTTCCGAATTTATAGGAGTAGAAAAAGTATAATACTATATTCGGGATTATGATCATTATTCACTCGGATGATTTGCATCCCTCGCCTACGGCTAATGACGCAAACTTCATCTTCGTGAATAATGACTATCATAATCCCTTATATAATAATATACTAACAAAATTTTTCATCAAAATAATGTTCTATAATAGTTATTTACTTTACAAGTGAGCAAAGTAAGAAATTACCCACGAGACAAATTTTAGCACACGAAGCCGAAGGTTGAGTGATAAATTTATCGAGCGGGTAATTTCACTTTACCCACGTGTGAAGTATAACGTTTTATTTAACTCTTCTTAATAAATGAAAAATTTATTACAGAAATATTATTTGACAGTGACATATGCTTTAAATTAATTAAATTATGTGTTATTAGTATTGTTATAAATAAAAAATATACTCACTAGTGAATTTTCTTAAAATTATACCCACTAGTGGGTAATCTGTTAGTTTCCTTGTTTAAAATTGCCCTAGTTATAGTGCATTTATTGAGAGGTGTTGGATAAAATATTTAGTTTATGTTTAAAGCATAATGAATTGGCAAAATGAAACATAAAAAATGTGTTTTTTTTTTTATATTTTAAAAGTGGCACAGCTTTGCAAAAAATCTAAAAGAATTGAAACGATAGACAATTCAAAAGCTCTTTTTTGGCCAAAGAATGAGCCCTGCACACCGTATAGAATATAAGGCCTTTTTCTGTTCTCTAAAAATGTTTATTCTTAATAATGTAGTTCTGTTTTGATCGAAAAAAATATTTTGGATGTCTATTCGGTTATTTTACTGTTAAGAACTATTCCCAGTGTCAACTTTTAACATGATGTTAACTAATAATGTAGTTAAGAACGCTTAACTGCCACTGGTCCAATAAATTCCCTACAAGTTCATAGAATAAATTATATATAAAAAAAAAAGAAAAAGTGAGAGTTAGAGCTAAAGTAATATAATAAAATGAAATCACTAATTATTAAAATAATAATATAAATGGGTTAAGATTGAATAATCCAAGATTTTTATTTATATTTTAAGCGATGGGGAAATGATTTTATTTAATTAAATTAGCTTCATTTAGTTCACTTATTTTCCATGTTAAAATATGTTTTATGCCTACTAGTGAAGCATTTTATTAATTACCTATATTAATAGCATTATGAATTCTAGGACGATTCGCGGTACAAAAAAGTTCTCAACAGCAAAGCATGCAAAGACTACGAAGATGTCATCCCAAGAAACATGCTATGTAAACCGGATGTAGTAATACTGGAGTCTCAAGCAATAATGACAAGTTTCCTCTTAAACGAAAAATTAAAATGCGAGATTTTAACTATTCATGGAAAATATTACCGCAGGGGAAACTCTATAATGGTTAGCAAGAAATTCAAATTCCGTAAACTAATATATTTATAGTAAGTATTAAATATTTACTCCTGGAAATTGAATGGATGAATAAATAATTCTAACACGCTCAGTTCATGTACCTATCGATCAATATGTTAAATTCAAACTGATCCGATAATAGAATTAATTATCTGTGTAGCATGTTGCTAGGTGATGAATTGAATATCAACGTTCTCATAGCTCATAATTGGAAAATATATCGAATCGAATATTTGCCTGCAATATTTTGTTACTTGTTTCACAATTCATTTCGATTGGATTTTATTTGATTAACTTTGCCTGTATTTCGTTGTTTCAGATTAATTTAATTTCTCCAAATTCATGTAAAGCTTCATTTACAGATTTTAGTTATAGGTAATGCATAAAAGTTTCTTCAATGAAAAAACGAAGAAACATTTGCAAGGTTCAAACTTTTGTCACAATGCATAAGCGAAATTTTAATATAGAGTTATATAGTGATCTTTGTTTTACAAACGTGAACTGTCAGAATTGAAATAATTTCTTTTCCTTAATCAACTTTTGACGAAAATTCAATACCTAATCAGTACGATATAGAAAATTAAAATTGAATCAATGATTAAGCAGTCGTTGACAACTGTAGAAGTAAAATTGGGGATAAAAAAAATATTGAAAAATTTATTTTTTTCACGACCGGGAGAGAAACTAGGTATCTATGATACCAAAATCATGACAGAAATAGTCAATTTCATATCTACGGGAGATTTGTGAACTTTCTCTTCCGTTGTGAAGGGAAGTGCTCAAATACTGTGAAAAATAAACAAGTAAAATATAACTATCATAAATTATATTACAATTAAAGTAATTTAGAAGTACATAAAAACCATCATAAATATTGGGGTCGTGCAAATATAGTATGTACACCGCAGGAGAAAAGTGTATTTTTTTACTCGTCGCCTACGGCTCGTGCTTCAATTTACTCCGTGGGACAAATCATACACTTCTCTCAATTAATGTATAATATACTATTTTTTAATTAGTACGATAAAGTTCAGACTATTCAATTTATTATTTTATTGTTGAAGAAGAGCCACTTATAACAAAACACAACTATAATACAATTTACATTTTATTTATGTCAATTCATTTAAACTAAATGTTTTTAGATTTTGTTTTCATGCATTTAGAGTTCATTTAACTATAAAATTGTATTTTATAAAATCAGTTTCATTACGGAAAAAGAACCCTATTTACTACTTTTGTAATTTTTTGTTGTGTGCCTAATTTAAAATTGAAATATTGTCCGTAATATAATTCTAAGGCAACGAGAACATGATAGTACTTATTTCCTTTTTAATTTCAGCGGTCCTCAATAAGTGGGCGTAATTTGAAAGATTGCTGTAACTTTCTGGTCATTGAGTTTTTTTGTTTGTTTGTTAAAGAAAACATATTATTTTGGTAATCCCTAACCACACTTTTAATTCCTCTGTGTATTATGATTAGGTTTGTATATAAATGGTGACATTTCTACTCACCTGTTCCAATTATAATCCGTTTTACAGTTTTCTATGCTAATACGGATTTCAAACGATAATAATGAGAGACATGTAAACCATATTTATATAATTCTGTAAAGTAGTATATTACGTTGAATAATTTTGGAAAATGAATTTACAAGAAACAAAATAGGAATGTTAAATTAGTGTTCTCTGCAAAATATGTAACAGAATTACAAGTATTAAGAAGGTTAAACCATCGGAATGAAGAAAACTTTTAATTTAAGAAACCAGGATGCACTGCAAAATGACTCTTTCCCAAAACTGGGAAATTGAAACGAGTAACAAAACAAACATTAAACGTTTATCGCTTCAAAATAAACTTTACGGTTAAAAGACTCTTCCCGCGTGAAGTTTTCATTGTTTTCACAATTGGCAAAACAATTTAAAAGAGCGAGTGAAAAACTATTCCATTGTAAAAACACAACACGGGTATTTGCTTAAGTGAATTTGCTTGTTATTCGCTGAAAACATATGAAAAGGAAATTACATTATTTACGTACTTCCGTTGGCAGAATATAAAATTCAAATATTCCTTGTATCTTACTCATATACATAATAATCCCCAAGAAAGAAAATTTCTCCCCATGACGCAAATCTTTATTATCCTATTTGAATTTAAAGTTTTCTCACTTTTCTCTACATTTAATTTTTCACATAATTTCACAAATGAAAATGTGACGTAAGAATTTATTTCGCAAAGTAGACATTCATATTTTTCATCATAAGAGGTGATAAATACATCTAAAAAGATATCAATAAAATGGCGGTCAGAAAATCTATTAAAAGTCTTTTATCGTGTAAAGAGTCAGACATCGTAAGGGCAGATAATAAATTAGGATCATCTCGTGACGCGGGGGCATTTCAGAGCCCATCTTTCTGAGATGAATGATGATTATTGCCGAGGAAGAGAGTGCGAACATTATTTATTTCAAGTGCCACAGAAAGAGGTAGAGATACTATGACGTAGGTGTAAATACCTTGATGGTGATGGATCTCTACTTGTAACTTTTTCATTATTTAGTGGCCTACATTTTTGAGCATTAATACTGTAACCGAAACCTTTAAAATATACATAAATAAATCATTTAATATTCATAAATTTAAGAACAAATACTTCACTACAATCATATATACCAATCCTCGGGAGTGGCTTTTCTGCTATTCGAATTACAGAAGTTGATAATTTTAACATTTTAGTAAGATTAGCGTTTAACTTATATTTTTTCAGCTATCAAACGATCGTAAACTATTTTTATCTACGATAGTGTGTAAAATTGATGTTTAGTTGTTAGTTTTAAGTTTGTAAAACGGTTCTTTAGTAACAAGATTTCATTAGTTACGGGTTGCCGAGCAACGAGTGATTAATAGTATATTGTACAACGAGCATGGAATGGCATTCATTTCCTACGAGTATGAAATTGATATTTCATGTGAGTTATATACTATACTTTTTCTACGACCACGCTATTATTTCCTAATTAATTCATTTAATATTGTGATTCTAAAGTGGGCATTACACGTCGAAGTTTTTCTTTAAAAATAAGGCATTAAAAATTGAAGTTAGAACAATTACTATCATTTGAGTTCTGATTTCAATGCGACATTTTTCATCTATTCAGCAAAATAATTTATTCGGTATTTTATTCGTAGATGAAAAAATCTGCTCTTGTATTATACGACGCAACTACGAGTATTCTTATAATTCTTAAATTACATTTTTAATAATAATACTTTTTCTGCCGTGTACATTTTACTGACGGAGTCGATAAAGTCACCATTTGTTATGTACTTAGATGGGAACGTGATCTCTTATTAGTTTGTAGAAGTACACATGTGATATTAGAATATACTTCAATTAAATATAAAAAAATTAACGTAGAATTTTAAAATCATTTGTGATGACAATAAATAATGATATAAATTAGTTTCAAATATCTATTTAGCGAACTTTGACAGCTATTGGCAACCTAATTAAATGAAAATAAATATGCAATATAGCAATAAAACAGTATTCACTGAACTGTCACGATTTTCAAATATTTACTTAATCCTGCATAAATTAATTCCAAATGACAAATGTTCATCACCTGAATTGCAAACTCAATTATTGACAATTGTCAATTTTCAAACATATTGCAAATTCAATTGTTAATAAACCACGGCTTAAAAATTTATATTGTTAAAATATAGTACAGGATTCTAAAACTCGGATTCGAACGCTCGCTGGCTTTTATTTTTATGCCGGAATACATGAAAGTGTTATTGGTATCATAACGGTTAATGCCTCTATAAATTACAAAATCCAATATTGTTTTGTATCATGGTTGCAGACGTAGGGACATGCATTCAATAAAAGTATTACGTGGCGTAAAACTCTACTAAATTTTGTAGCTTTATATAATTATTTTATAAAGTAAATCGTAAGGAAATTTCATATGCATAATAAAGTTGGTAGTTTTAATAAAACTGAAATTTATATCAACATCTTAGGCAGCATTTTAATATTTACTATTCTTTTCACAACTTCGAGCAGAATCTAGAACTATATTAAAATTTTACAATTTTAGTCTCTACAGTTTCAATAAACTAGATTTTCTACACATATTTACTATATAAAGTATAAAACTACGTATTACAAATTCATATTTATCTTCGGGTATGTAAACTTTTTATTGAGCGCAGACGAACGAGTTCGTTCGATTGAGTACAATCTTGCATTGGTGAAACTTACCAATTACTAGCCGAAAATTCTTGATTAATTAATAAGAGACGCCAATCAAACAAAAATACACCTTATTGACAGCAATATTTTTGTGGAATATCTTGAAATTAGAACACTACAGAAACGATACACATATTCCTTGCCACAGAGTACACTTTAGCACTTTAACTTCAATATACACAACAAATTTTAGTTTAAATATGAATATTACCGAAATATTGTACACAAACATAGGAGCACAATATTTGTTGACCAACTACCTGAATCCGATGAAATGACTGAATAAATGGCGAGAACTTTAAACTTCAATATGAGTTAAATATATCATCACGCCATGCATATGGTATTTTTTGAACCGTCAAGTGTGGGTACCAGCTGTTGAACCACGGTTCCAAAAGATGTTAGTCAAGTTTTCGCATTTATTATTAACTACTATGAGGAAATTTGTCCACTATGAGGGTCTTACGATCCTACGATCTTACGACTCTTCAAAACTGTTGAAAAAAAAAATTAAGGGTAAATATTATTAGATGTACTGATTTATAAAAACATTTTTCGTGCCACTAGCCTGACTGGTTATTCTAAACATTAATTTATTTTGTTTAATTAAAGTTGTGTATCAGTGCATTATTATTTAATTTAAACGTACATCTTCTCAGGCTTATTTAACGAAATATTACCCACACTTCAAATGAAATCGCTAATTACAAAAAAAATGTGCAAAATTAAATTGCTAATTACAAAGCATGTAACGAATTTTGCTCCAACTCTCTATAAGCAAATAATATATCAACTAACTCAATATCCTTTATTCAAATTTATATTTCACTGCCTATCAGCCTATTACGAAGTTCGAAAACGAAAGTAGGTAATAATAACAACCAAATTAATGAAATAATATTAAAACAATTGTTTTTGCGGTTGTTGTTAATTTAATTTATTACTACTATAAACTATCAGACCATTAGCACGAAAAATGATTGTTCCAAGAAATGTGCAATTATTTTTATAAATTTCGGAATATAGTATATTGAGTATCTAGTAGGAAAATTTTACTTTTCGTAGTACACATACTATTTTTTTCGATTGATTTATATTCAATAATTAGTTAATTTATATTTCATTTATAAACGTCAGACAACTAACAAGACATAAAAATATTGTGTTGTTTTGTTGAAAATATCTGAGGATAGCGTATTCATGGTTTGTTTATTTATTTTCACAATCGTCAAATTTATTTAAAAAGTTAAATCGTACGGGAATACTTTGCCAGTATCCGGAAAATATTCCCGTACTGTTAGTTATCTTAAGCTAGCAACGACACTAACTTAACCGAATTAATGCACACACAAGGAAAAGATTCAGTTCTCGTCCTATTGGGAAAAAAAAATTGCGTTGTAATCAGGACTTTAAATAATATACACCCTCAATTTTTTGCAATATTTTTCTAGCACCGTATATAGTATTTTCATGAAAACCGGAACCTATGTTATTAGTTTTTAATAAAACCAATCTGAATGAAAGAGGGCTTGAAGAACTATAAGAGCTCTCACAAAATTATAGGAAAGTAATATCTTGTATTTTTCTTTTTAGCATGGAGAAGCTTCGAGGCAACGGAATATTGCACAAGCTACAAAACCAGTGGGTCCGCCCGATGAAGATTGAAGACATAAATCCACCTGCCACGATTGAAGTGACTTTGTACCACGTCAAAGGGATATTAGTTCTGTATGCCAGTACCGTCCTGGTTAGTTTTGTTGTTTTGATTGCAGAATGCATTATCAGTAAGTGCAGGAGCCGCCAGTACGGCGGCTATATTGACTAAAAGCGCAGGAATTGTCGATGGTGCACGTATATGATATGTTTACCAACGTCAACGTACGACATCAAATCTTATATTACACAATAGAATACCAAGTCTTAAGATGTTCTAGGTGAATTATTAGAGGGAATAGTTATTCTCCTATTCAGCTGGAATCAATATGTGAACGCAGTATGAAAAATAAGTATAATACAAAATGCAACAATTCACAGTTTGCTCCTCATTTTATAATTATTTGGAACAGCGTAGTTATAGAATATTTTAACTATATTATTGTAATAAAATCTTACATCCATGGTAATCAGCATAATGTACAACAAGTGTACAACAAAGTAAACTATTTCAACGAATTCGAATTCTAAAATTATACCATAAATATATATTAGATAATTTTGCTCGAGATGAATACTATAATTTATCTATGAGCACACTTAGTGTCACTTTTATAATTAATTATTAACTTCATGTTGAACATGCAGCGCGTTTCAGTGATGTCAGGTGAAATACTTTTTATTTCCCTGTCCTTTATTATTCATATACAGGACTACTGTAACAAACTTTAACAGCTTATACTTGGGACCCTTTTCGGCAAAACATATTACATGAACATAAGTCCTATACCTTTTATTTACAAAAATACAAGAGGATGTAATTTTATGAATAACCCCGAATTTTCTAATATTTTGTAATCATGATATTTTGGAAAATAAACCTTTTATAGTAAAATCATATCTCATTTGATTATCTGTCTGTTTAATGGGATGTGTAAACATAGTCGAATTTAAAAAACAAATTATAAAATAAATAGGTGAACCTTAACACGCCGGAGGTGGTGGGTTCGAATCCCCCTGAAGAGCTTGTTCGTTTGTGTTGATTACATAAATTTACAATCATCCACTTATTAAGTGGCATATAATCAAAAGTAGTTAGTCCGCTACCAGCTCCATAAAAAAAAAAATAATAATAACAGCCGACTTCGGTAGCGTAGCCTAGCACGCCAGACGTCGGGGTTCGAATCCCACTGAAGAGCATGGTCGTTTCTGTTGATCATATAAGTTCACAATTATCCATTCATTAAGCGGAATATGACCAAAAGTAGTAATGCCGCTTTCGATCTCAAAAAAAAATAATATTTAAATAACTACAAAGTCATCTCTATATAATTTTATGGTATTTTTTTTTTATATATTAAATTTATTGTAAGTCACGCTATTAATGTGATGTCAAAATGGTACAGCAAAAATTGTATATAACCTATATTTTACAAGTATATTTACGTGCAATAATTGATAATATTATAAATATAGAATTTTTTTATAGCATAATAGAAAAACAAAGAAACTTACCTATCTGTAAATATTCAATAAGTACAACAAATTAAATGTATCTGATCTATCTATTCAAGTATGTCCATTTTTCTCCTACCAAAACTACGTCACGTATCCTTTATCCTAATTTTTAATATTTAATTTCTCGTAAACTAAAAATAATTCATCGATTTAAAAAGTACGGGTATTTTATTTATTTGTTTAGAATAATAATATACAAAGAAATTAAAATTTGGTTGCAGACCCATTTTGTCTTTTATACAATATTTTTTAATTTTTTTACCATTACAGTAAAAAAATTGTTTGTCAACTGTATCTGGATTACAAAAATTAGAAAATTTCGTGTTAATTATAAAATATCATTGTCACCAGTATAGTATAGATAGGACCTATGTTTATATTAAAATTTTCGTTTAAAATTATCTCAGAAATAAGCTGTTAAAGTTCGAAAATGAGAAATTGTTTCAGGCTATTTAACATTTGATAATATTGTAAAGATACTTGCATTGTTACTAATATAAATTGTACTACCTTATTATATGTTTCTATAAAATTGTGTTAAAAAAATGAAGGTACATGTAAACTATTTATTAATTATTTAATAAGACCTACATATGGGCAAAATATATTTACTTCATATAAACATGTATTAACATCATAGTAATTTGGCAAAATTTAAGTGCGAAATAACCAACTTTCTAGCTTTGTACTGTGTGGAAAATACAATATTCCGTAGTGGTCGTAGAAAAAATATCTCACATTGTTATTAAAGTATAATAAGTAATAATTCTGTCCCCCAATCTCGGTGGCGTAGTTGCTACGCCACTTACTAGCACGCCAGAGGTCATGGGTTCGAATCCCACTGAAGAGTAAGTTCATTTACGTTCATAAAATTCACAAATTATCTACTCATGAGGCAGCTTCGCATCTTCATAAAACAATTCTCTCATTATTTGATAAAGCTATTTTTGTAAATTAATTAAGAAGGAATGAGTTTTAAATTGGTATAACAAATATGTATATATTTTGTTTATATTTCGATTAGGAATCTTGTTGGAAGGTAAATTTTCGTGCAGATTACGTTCTGCAGTAAAAACAGTTTGAAAAATGTAAAATTATGTAAAACCTGAACGACATGTATGACCTCGTGCATTTTTTTTACTTAATAAAATAAATTTAAAGCGAATTTTATAATTTAAATAACGTCTGCTGTTAGGCCAGGTCGCGCTACATCGATTTAAATGGCAGAGGAAAAAAACGCCAAAGTTGTGTATTATGCAAATAAAGCATTATAATAAAAAATATGGCTATTTAAAGCAGCAAAAGTCTGCTAAAAGCAAATTAAATTTTTTGCTTCATCTTGCATTCTGGCGTAAAGATGCTTTTATCAAAATTAATAACAGGTATTACGTAAAACTCACCAGAAAATAATTCCAAAAATTTTTCCACGCCATAGTTGTTGGGGAACCGGTACAAGGGGTCCTTTAGAGCATCCATGGAGTGTACTTTAATTCTTTTGATCATAAACGTTATGTTGTCTGGTTTTCCATCCTGGTTGAAATCTGAAACAAATAAACAAATATTAAATTAATAATCTTCATCAACTTTTGAGCATTTCGGACTAAATGTGCTGCTCTAATTTTTCATACGTTTCAGTTAATTAAAATTGAATACAAAACTATATTTTGTTTATTTCCTTAAAGAAAAATTAGGTTGGTATAATAGAACTTAAATATATTATTGGGGTTTAATGTATTGTCACACAAGTTAGTGTTAATTTTGTTAGACTTTTATTTGTCATAGAACGGTTATTTGAGATAACGTGGCCAATATTCTGATATTTCATCCGTATTGACATATGTATGTATACGTGTTAGGCTTTGTCGATCCCCTGCGTTAAGTGTTTTCATGCAATCTTTGGGTTAGCCCTTGAGTTTCCCGCCCCCGCACCTATCCATGTAAGGGATAGTTGGGTGCGTTTGGCCAACTCAAAGAGGAGTGGTGTTTGTGCTTTGGTAAAGAACAGACGTGGTCGGTAGCTGTAACTTAAATTTAGCATATTCATACGTTGTCGTTATTTGTTATTTGTAAATGTTTATTTTCTTATTTTATCCAACACCTCTCAATGAATACTCTGTAACTATGGCGATTTTAAACAAGGAAAGTAACAGATTACCGCTAGTAATTGGAGGGAAGAATATAAAGGAGAAAGCGTCAGCAAGCGATAGTGAAGCCGCTTCCCCTACTGCAACCAGAACCACTGTTATCGCGTTGTTATAGCAACCATCAGCATTTTGCAGCCGTTACTTGTTTTTTTTTTTTTTTTTGAACGTATGCACCGCGAAAAAGCCACTCCAACTAGAATCATTGCTTGCATGCGTCTGCCCTCACCAGGTTAGATATCCTTCCCGCTAATATAAGCAATATGCTCTCCTTTATATTCTTTCCTCCAAGAGAGAGGTGTAATTTTGAGAGAAGTCACTAGTGAGTAATTTTTTATTTATAACAATAATAATAATACACAAAACCTTGGTATCTACTTACGATCGGCATTTTCATTTAGAAAATTTAAAGCATGTCACTGTCAAATAATGTTTCTTTAATGATTTTGTATTTATTAAGAGATGTTGGATAAAACGTTATACTTCATACGTGGGCCAAGTGGAATTACCTACTCGATAAAATTATCACACTTTCTTTCGTGGGTAATTCCTTACTTTGCTCACTAGTAAAATAAATAACTATTGTTTATTCATTTTTCTAGCCTTTCAACGACTTATTAAATATTAACTTCATATTAGATTTACTATCCCTTTTCTTTCCGGTTCGTCATCGCGGTTCGTAAATCAACTTGTTTTTATTCAGTTGTCTTTGGTTTTGGTGTTATTTAGTAAATTAGAAAGCACACATTTCACGTATAAATACTTTCTGTGGAACCATCACATTTTTTGTCAGTTTGAGAAGAGAAGAGAACTATTTGCAAGTGGATAATTTTAATTCTCCTTCGTTACTTTAACAAAGACAAATCGTTTCAATAAATGAACTATATTAAGTAAATCTTATCAAATACCACACGAAGATTAATTTTTCATCAGGCCTAACTCTTATTTCTTTCATTCAAACATGATTGCTCGAACAATTTGACAGATAATATCGCTCCATCTGCGGTTGTCGCGGTTTTTTCAGGTCAATTACTTTCGTCAGTTGTTTCAAGCAACCATCGTCTTCGTAAATAAAAGTTTGTCCGACAGAACCCAAATCTCTTGTGTGGT
This sequence comes from Poecilus cupreus, assembly GCA_963942605.1. Classification (NCBI taxonomy): domain Eukaryota; kingdom Metazoa; phylum Arthropoda; class Insecta; order Coleoptera; family Carabidae; genus Poecilus; species Poecilus cupreus. The sequence continues at coordinate 23,730,836 of OZ012717.1, read as the reverse complement.
ATGAATTAAATAATTAAGGTATCTTTTTATCTCCAGATAGAGTATTAAATAACAATTGGCCAGATAAATAAAACAGGTCTTATCAAAAATTGACCATTAGCGTCGAATTTAATTCCACTTGATGGATTTACACTTTATTCAGAGATAAAAAAAAATATCATCACGCCATTTATTCGTGCCCCTCAGAGGTGTTAGTAGTGCGAGAAATACAGGGGTAAATTTAAAATGGCAACTGACAATTCTTACTATATATATATATAATAATATAAATGTTTATTATTGTAAATATAGATCATTACGATTAATTTTTCATTCTTACATATAAGATGCGCTAAACAAATAAATGTGGTAACGCATTGGACTGTGGAACATGAGATAAAATACTTAATACAGTTATTCCTGTTTCCTCGTCCATTAACATTTTCGGGGGCCGTAGTTACACGGATAGTAACTGCATTTTGCAAAATGTTTACTGTTTATTATTTATCAATCTCTGTTCTCAGTTTAAGTAATTTTATTACCTCCCGTATATACAGGTTGTTCATTTTTAATCTTATCGGACCACTGTCTCAAGAATTAATCAAGATGGCAAAAAAGATTTCAGATAAAAGTTGTTAGGTTTTATAATTTGCGTAGGACGATAACGAGTGTGCCGCTTTTGGTCCATATGATAACTCTACATTTCAAGTTATAAGTCGATTAAATTTTGGTAGCAATTCATCAACCAGAAGTGCTAATTTACATGAAGACCATTCAGTTGTTTTTAATATATTTCAGTAAGTAATTGATTTAATGTAAATTATACTCAAAAACATGTAGTATAATATTGGTTACAATTTTTATTTGAACCATTTTTTTTGTTATTATTATTTTTTTAATGGGAGAAATAGCTCCGTGGTAACACATCATGCAACAGACAGTTACCATTTTAACTTTACTCAAATGGTTTCCCCAGCACTGACATATGTGTGGTGTGGCCTTAATTTGACAGCTGGTATTATGAAAAATACAGGTTATGTGACCTGTACCATTGATCTGCAGTTATACGTAAACTAGAGCGCTCTTTAATTTTATTAATTTTGCAGAGATTTGTAGGGCGAGAATAGTGGAAATCCTTTTAACCTAAAAGCCAAATCATGAAACATAAATTAGGGTCGAAACTAATTTAGAATGTATGATTTAAGACTGGAATTTCCAATGAAAAAACAGTCCCAAATGTTCATGAAATATGGATGACATAAAAAAATCAATGTAGGTCCATGTACCTTGTAATTTCGACAGCTTGGAGGATTGTGCCCCGTTTATCAAATTCATCGCATACATCACATCGTCCGTGATGAGATCCTAACAAAATTCAATTATTAAAAATGTAGGGGTGCGTAGGAACAGTGATAAATCATCTCATTTTAACTGGCAACATCAATGGGTGTGCTAACTGAAAGGTATTTGCAATATGTGGCCGAATTGCGTGCAGGAACTGTCGATAAAATAGTTATTTCATTTTACCAGAGGGACGCCGGACGCGGGCGCTCACTAGGCTATGTTTATGGAGTGCACCTGTCATTTGGTTGTCGACGCTACGGCCATTGGAATTCTGGTTACTGGCTTTTATTTGTAATATTGGATGCTATTTCCTACTCTGTCCTATTTGACTAAGCTGAATTTATTCATTGATTCCGAATTGCCAACAGCGGTTCTATTGCCTCAACACCCGCAATTCCAATATCTATTTTTAAGTCACAAGGGACTTTATTACTTTCGAATCCATTCTCACATTGTATCATTAATCTTTAAAAAAATGTATTATGTCGTATTTTACCAAAATCTACACTACCTAATGAAATCAATCTTGATTGAAATATATAATTAATGTTATAGTTTCGTATTTCTCAAAATTAACAGCATATTCACGAAAATTGCTCTATCTCTCTTCTTTTATCGATGGTAAACTGAATTTATTGTTTTATTTTAATTTTCTTATATAAAGTGGAAGTATTGGAATCATGAAAAAAATCGTTGACGAGATTTTTGCGGAAATACATATTTTGACGTCCACTGAATCTATTAAGAACAATTTCTTAATGATGTCTGTATGTGTTGTGAGGATGGATGAATGGATGTCCGTGTGCCCAATATCTCATGAACGAGACAAGATATGTAAATGAAACCTGGAATTTATAAGTTTCATAGAAGTATGAAAAATTGAGTTGATTTTGAATGAAATTGAAAAACCTGAAAAGGAAGTTAACTGTACACACAAAACTCAATTTTTAAAAAATAGAATTAGCTGTGCAGAAAATTTCAAATGGAAAGTGTTAGCAAAAATACTTTGATCTTTTCTTATACAAGCTTCTAATTTTCAGAAAAACTAAAAACTAAAATCATTTGGGAACTTTTGCGCACGGAAAAACTGATTTCCCATGTTAAACGCCTATGGCCCGCTTTTTGATTTACCCTGTATATTTAATAATATATTTTAATAATCTTAGATACAATGGGAACAAAAACTAAAAAAAAAATTATCATCTACCTGCCAAATAATTGTGTCAAAAATATGTATTATAAAAGCAATATTTGTATTATAATTTAGAAAGTTTGACTATATGTTAATTTATACTTATTTTGAAAAAAAATCATAGTTAAAAATTTGTCAAAATAAAGTCATACACCAGGAACAAGTCATACGCGTTCAGTTGGTTTTATATGTATAAGAAAGTAGTGTGGTGCGCACACTAGATTTTTTATTTAAAAAAATGTTTCCAATTTCACAATAATTACGCTGTTTTTACCCGTCACAAAAATTCCCTCAAATATTCGTATATGTGCTGAAGGTAAAAATAGTTCTTTATGTTTATTGTATTGTTGTTTTTTTTTTATTTCATTTATTGTTTTCTAATTAAGAATATTGATTACATATTTTATTTTTAAAATGGTCAAATGAAGTCAGGAGACCTCAAGTCTATACGTAAGAATGTGGAAAAGATTAAATGTCCTTATTGAAAATGTCTTGCAGGTTTTTAAAGATTGCATGTTGAAGAAACTTATGTTGACATTTTGTGTTTATATTTTGAAAACTTACGATAGAAAATAGAAAGAAAAACGTGTTTACAAAGTTGAGTAGTTTGAAAACAAAATTGAATTCCCTGTGGGCAGGTATCACAACAAACATCAACTCGAGGTAAATCTGTAAGAAACAAACCCGCAATTTCCATTTTAATTCAAACCTTTCCGTGTGACACATTCTATCCTAATGTGATTTGGGTTAGCACGTGCATCAAATGACTAATTTAAATTTTCATCTTAATTTTACATTTGGTCCGATGAGGTAATTTAAGCGCGCGCGTAGCTCCGCAAAGTAAAAGGGTCCCCTGCGTTCCGCGGTGCCCCGGTGCCACAGTGACAGAAGGAATAATCGCGGAGGTGATGAAATTCATGAAATTTCAAAGCCTGACACACACGGGGAGACTTTGAACAAAATTACATGAATTTATTAAAGCCGACGGGGGCGCCGCGTCGCGTCGGCGGCCCAAGGAGACTCTGTATTTAATCTGAAGTGGGACTTTTTCCGTGAGCAACGTACGGAGTTCATTTGCATAACACGGTGCGCATTGCGCGCCATTTCAGAGCTCAAATGCTCAAATGGAATACGCGCCTTCGTTTCGCGCCCTGCTCGCGCTTTTTTACACTCGCGATTTTAAATGTATGTATTTGTTATGATCTTCTCGGAATGGTTATGTAATTATTCCAAATGGAATTTTGATTTCGCTTTTCTTCATATCCACGCAAATACCATTTCTAAATTTTTCATTTTAGAATTCATTTCTGGAATAAAATATTAACTATTACCACTTTGTCTATTGAAAGGGAGCGTATTCTTTCTTTCTCTTATTTGTGGAAAGTATGAGCTGCGCAACTACATGGAAAAAATGAATTGTTACAATAGCAAAAATTATCTTACGTATGAGTGATAGCAATTTACAGTAACAATATTTATATTTATATTAGTAATATGATATAATTTAGATTGTTGTAGCAGCAATCGAAAATAATATCCTATTATTAATATAAATATAAATATTGTTATTGTAAATATCTAAATTGCTGTCATTATACGTAAGATAATTTTTTGCTATTATAACAACACATTTTTTCCGTGTACCTATAATTAAGTTTTCGTAATTTTTTTAAACGTTAATCAAATGCAAGATTTGTTCATGAAATTGTAAATTTTTTTCATAGCAGCCTACGATTCACTTTTTAAATTAAATTTTATTATAAATAACAAGTTTCGTTAATTTTTGTGTTGATATAAATAGTTATTTGTCAAACTACAGAGGAAAGCGCTTCTTTTTCCCACTGCGCTCATGAGGCAATTCGTGCGAAAGTGGAAATAGGGCTTTCATCTTGTGTTAGACACAACATTTTTTCACGGCATGTTTCTAAAAACAATTTGCTTGGACCTAAAATACACTTTAACAACACAACTGCCACGTTAAAAGTTATCATATCACATGCAATGCGGGGTATAGCAGTGTCGCCAATGAACTAATCTTAAATATAAATTAAAATTTTCAAATTGTGATTTAAACTAGAAAAAGAAAAACATAAGACATAATTGTAAGACAATTTAAAGTTGACATTTATTTATATTTTTTACAATATAATTTTTGTAAATAACATTCATATTGTTAACAATTTTATATTTTCCTCACTAGAGAGGAAAAACACATTTTCTTCACTATTTCGGGAAAAGAACGGTGGGGTTTCGTGGTAAGTCGTGAAAAAAATATATTGTTACGTTTGTAACCATTTCTTCAGAAACATATGACAATTTGTTAAATTGAAATTTTGTCAATTCGGAATTTTTAACAAGAAATATTTGCTACATTTATATAATTTAACAAATGGAATTGTCAATAATACCAAATAAATTTAGCTTACTTACCAATTTGATATTGTTAAAGAAAGTTTGTATCTTTTGTAATAACTTAATTTGTTATAATAACTATGATTTATTGTTCTGCTTCTATATAATTAATAATATATTTAGTCAAAAACACATAAAAATAAATGTTAATAATTACTATATTCACAAATATATTTAGTTACGAAATATACATAAATATTTTGTTACTTACTAACAAATATTTGAAACTTGTTAAATTAACAGAAATTACGGTGGATCGTTAATAAATAATTCTGATTAAAAAGTAAGCTCAGCTACTCAATTAGGCTGAAAAACAAATATTTTGTTAAAATAACTAATTTTGTTGTTGTTGTAATGATAATAAATAAATAAATATATCATCACGCCTCTTACGCATTATTGGTGTGGCACACTGCTTACATAGTTCTCGGTAAGTGATATATTTTTGCGTATGAAATGCGGTTACCGGCCGTCAATTCACAGCCCCCAAAGATTTTTCTCGAGGGGGAACCACAGGGGGAAATTTAAAATGGCAACAGTCGGCTGTGGGATTCGAAATGAGGATTTTGAAAAAAAAAGTAACAATAGAACATGAACTTCTGCCCAATTTTGTTTTTATTTAAAAACTCGTGGTTTTTATGTTCCCCACTAATTGATGAAGCGGTCCAACTGTCAGCTCCTGCTCCACAATTCCAATGATGAAGTTAGTGAAAACCTCAACATGACCAATTCGTTGCTCGCTGTTCGCTGTTTCCCTGTTTTCCCGTTTCCAGCTCGTCGTTCACAATTTCAAATTCGGATTCAACATTATCATGTATCACAGATAATGAAATATCGATAATAAAATTATTAGCTACCAGAATTGAGGAACGCACTGCATTATTGACATAAATTTGATTATTTGCTCCGATCCATTGAAATTACTACGTAATACGCTTCGCATAATTGTATTAACTATGAATAGCGCCCTACGCCACACTTTCAACAGGATTATAACTAATATTGTTAATGTTTCTGTGAATTAATACAATTACGTTGTTTACATATCGCTAATGATTCTGTATTGATGTCAAAATCTAATTAACACTGAATTGTCTTCTTTATACATGTAATTATTATTTGTTTTTGCTACTTCTTTATTTATCCTTCCCGCATTTTTATGGTTTGAATGGAACAGATTTTTTGTAATTATTTCAATTTTGCAGAATCGTGTTTTATTAAATATTTATCAATAGGATTGTCAACGCAGTAAGTTATACAGGGTTATTCAAAAAGGTGTTACCAATAGTATGGTACTACATAATTTTTAATTTTTTTCTTTTTGTTTGTTGTAGACTCACCCGACTTACTTTGGAAGGTAGAAGGAAGGTAGCAGCTTGGATGAAATTATTTGGGTCACCCTCAATAGTAAAAAAAATTATTCAGCAATAGTTTCGTAAGGTGAACTTTTTTTTCTTGCCGTTGAGGGCGACACAAACACTTCCATCCAAGCTGCTATCTTCTATCTCTCTTCCAAAGTAAAAGCCATATTTAGTCTACAACAAAAAATAGAAAAATTTTTAAAATTTTGTAGTAATATCTTTTTGGACAACCCTGTATTATCTGTAAGGGTTGCGATTTGAAATGCTCACCTATAACACTTACCGAGATCTGCGGAAACATAGAGCCATACTCACTGAAATATAGTAATACAGGAATGCGCAATTGTAGTGTAGGCTATTATGGGGTCTATTCTGTAAGTTACCTGTTAATTTTTAACAGTCTGTTATAATAATTAACGTATCAACGTACGTTGACCGAAGGCATTATTGTCCGTTTAACCGTTTAACGCCCGTGGTGCGTTCAACGTTAAATGTCTGACCGATATATTATTTTATAAAACATTTTTATTGATTTGTATCCAATCATTGTGTTTTGTTAGAAATATTAATTTATTTGTTTGCAAATTCTGTATAGGTAAAGCAATATTCTTCTATGTTTACAATTCCTATCTGCCAAAAGATGTCAGTGTATGTTTCAATCTGCCAATAGAAATCAGTGTTTGTGTATTCTGTGTCCAATAGCAACAACGTCAAATTTATAACGCCGAGAGCTGGGCAGTTATGATAACAAGAATGTAACCAATGCTAATAGACAGCACTGAATAAAAATTGAAATTTTTATGTTTTTACACAGCAAGTGCATCAATCGCTCAATAAACGCAAAGCAACATAATTTGATGGTTTGATTTTAAAATAGCTATTAAATATTATCTCTTAAATAATATTACCAAACATAGATTTACATATTCTGCAGCATTTATTACCTCGGCTTCGCTGCTGTAAATCTAGTATTTCAGTGTCTAGTTAAACAAATAACTATTTTCTTAAAATTATAAATAATATTAAGATCTTCCATTTGAAACTTGTTTTCTGGACTGATTGGGTGACTATATCATTTAAAATAAATTGAATTTGTTGTTCAGTAATTTAATTAAATTAGTTCTACACATTGTAATGAAACCTATAATTATGATTTATAATTATCTTTTCTTGTTCAAAAGTTATCGCATAAATACGGACTTATACCTTTCCGTCAACTCTTTCAGATATAAACACATACAGACGTAATGGTCAAAATACAATCAAGAGACCTCAAAATATGTATTCTGTGAAAATCTTCTCATCGGTTTCTTTCATGAATCTTTTACTTCATAAGAAGAAAATAAAATGACAACTCTGACAACCAAAGACAATAAAATAATAATAAAGTAACAAACAGAATGGAGTAGGCACATACTAATTTATTTATTTTCTTTTATAAAGTTAAAAGAAAGCTTCAGGATTACGTGTCACTCTAGCGTCCAACCACGCAAATTTGTAAAAATAAAAAGCAAAAGCTGAGTGAGAAAAAAGCGAGAAGCTGTCACATCTCATTATTTTTATGTGTTGACCCTTATCATAAAAAACTTGTACGCCGCTGGGCCCCGCCTATCGAATCCAGCGTTATTCAGTATAAATATAGCGGAATGTTTGGCGATGAAATGAACACCAGTTCCGCGGAGCTACGAAGGCGCTAAGTATCGCCAGCACACAATTCAATTTAAGAAGCGTCGTTTCTTCCTTCTTCGCGACTCGCCCGTTTCAACTGAGTGTCATTATTTAAATGGGGCGACATTTGTAGCTTCGAACGGCGACGTGCGACTATGGTCCGTGCGCTTTCCGCGTTCCAAATCGTGCGCCTATACGCGGGTTGCTACTTTTAAAGGAGAGACATTTTCACAAGAATAGTGCTACAAACTATACAAACACACTAACATATAAAATCAAATTAAACCTCTAAAACTAAAAAATCTTCTGTGGGCACCACAATAACTCCCGCCATAGATTTGTTATTGAACAATGCAGGAACACGGATCACTAATATCAAGAAATGCTCATTCCTTCAAAAAATTATGACACATGTCAAAAAATGACATTTTTCAACTGTTGTTTTGTTTTTTCAAAAAACACAGGTGTGTAGATTTAAACGAAAATTCAAAATATACTTTTTCTTTAACCTTTTGTAATTGGTAAATGTAAATGGTGACAGTAAGAGGAAAATGTTTCAAACAATAATTGTAGATAATAATATTTGAAACATTATTCTAATAACAAAATTTTCATAAAACCATAATTTACGGAGATATTTTAAAATAACTTGATAGGGCTTCAAGTAAACCATCATTTCCGGTTATTGGATTATCAACAAAATCTAATCAACTTTTCCAAAGGGGATACAATTTGATATATACAAAATATCAAAATTTTCAGTTTAGTAGTTTTTGAGAAACCGTAACTCCAGAGATACATACAGACTGGCAGACTGACAGACAGACAGACAACAGACACATACACAGACATCATCGCGAAATTATTAAAATCGTATTCTAGGGACCCTAAAACGTGTTCATCCACTGAAAACTCACTATCCAATTTTTAGCATGATTCCTATACATCCCTTACAGGATGTGGCGGGAGGTAAAAATAAATAAATAAATTAAACATTTTCACAAGCAACAATTAAAAACGCAAATCTATGCTTAAAACCTCGACATATAAAGTTTCACTAGTAGTTTGTATATTTGAAGTATTTCGTAGTCTGCAGTAATGCTCCTCCTAAAGTAAATTCACCATAAAGAAAAACAGCCTATATCTGAACCTCAGATAAATCCCAACGCACAATTTGAAATCAGGGTCGAAAACGCACGGAACGAACGTGGACGAGAGTGCGTAAAACACACATGCGCGGTGACGCGATCTTCACTTCCGCTTCCTTCCTTCAGTCAAGGTCACTGCTGACGTAGCACTAGATGAGAGATTATTTTCAGCGGAGCTTAATTTGTCTGAGGTGATCTTCTGAGTTATCGTTCTTATCGGTTTTATTCTTTTTTCTTCTGAAGTTGATTGTGATTGCCAGGATATAAGCTTCAGTTTTTTTATTTAATTCAAGGAAATTAAATAACTAAGTGGATAAGGCTTGAGAAAAAATAATTTCATGTGTATTTTAATCAGCTAGAACAATTTTTTGTATGAGTGTTTGTTCTATATTTTTTGTTGGAAACAAAGTTTTTACGGTTCGACATTTTCGAGATAATACGTGGAAGGTGACTTGAAATGTTCAGACATCTTTAATGTTATGTCATACATCACCCCAAACAAAAGTTCTGGCGCCCTGCCAATTGTGCAAGGTCAAACAATTATCTTCGAAGAAATGGTGCGCAAAATTATTCTGGAGTTATTACATTAAAAGCAGTGAGATGTTAAATATTTAACCCAAATTGCACGCTATATCTGCTTTTAATATTCCATTGACAGAATGTGGTATAAATTTAATTGGGTCTTGAATTTAAAGTTGATTATTGATTGTTTTTTTTAATAAATTATTCTTTTCTCCAGGTTCAAACACTGGTTGTTGTTTCACTCTTTCTATATTAATTTATATTATATACAAATACAATTAAACCTGCTTAATAAACAAGTTTAGCTACGACCGTTGTTAAAAGAGGCATTTTTAACGGTTGCCTAGCAAGTTAAAAGTGTCACTTTCTAATACTAGTGTTAAAAGTAACAGCAAAGGGGTAAATAATATATTGGTATTGCACAACGAGTATAAAAGTTTGTAGCATGAGCAAATCATACGAGCACGATATAATTTTCTAATTAATTTAATTTTAATAATAAATTTGTCCCGCGGGTTTCATCATTCCAATATTTGACAATTCTAAATAAGTATCCTAGCAATGGCACCTGCAATGAAATGAACTGAATTGTATTGAAATACTTACAAAACATATTCATTTCGCACGATGCTTTACCTCATATCCCTAGCAACAACAAACATACAATGAGCAGATTTCTAAGTGGTCGTAGAATAAAAAAATTTACTTTTAACACATTACTGAGAATTTGTATCAATAAATTAACAAATATACTAATCCTACCTGTCAAAAAATGATTCTACATTTTTTAGTATTTACTAATAAACTAGGAAGACCGTAGATAAATTTTGTATGATATTTATTTCGTTCGTAGAGTAGTTTCACTCGTCTTCGCCTCGTTTCACAAATTTTCCCACTTACTCATAAAATGTCACTTTTAACAATTATATCATAAATAACTATTTAATTCATAATTTTATTTTAGAAAATTGCAATATTTACGCGATCGCCAAAGTGCTACTTTACGTTGAAGTTAGTTTGAGGCGTTGTGACGTCACGACAAATTAATTTTAATTTCTTATTTCATATCTTAATTAATATTTATCATATTTATATTTGCAATGACCTAAACTATTTACGGTGACAAACTAATGAAGACAAAAAATAAATAAATAAACGGAATATGTGGGAATATTCCACTATAAATAATGTAAATATAAAACTTTTGGTTAAAAGGTTGAACGATTAATCTTATTCGCTACTACTTTGAATAATTATGCTTTCGTTGTCATTTTACTCTTCATTCACGTTTGGGATACAACGTATTTAATAGTTTAATAGCTGTAGTGCGAAGTTTTGGAAACTAATTTTTAAACTGCAATTTCAATTATCCTTTTAGTTATAACACAAATCTAAAAAGTTGCTAGCTAATAATACTTCAAACTTGAACGATGATACTTCATAAAAATAACTCTATATTCTACGGTATTATGCGGAAAACTTACGGTGCAAGTAATATCTGATAGAATGTAGAGCGATTAAAATTTCTCGTATTTCACAAAGTTAGCAAGTAGTAAATTTTAATATTTATGAGTTTATGACTGTTCTATATAACTTTGAATTTAAATTCAAATAAAACTTAAGCGCCATCTGGCAAACTAGTTTCAAAGTTAGGAATTGATGCCATTATATTTCTCAAATTGAATCATCTTTCCGTTACACATAAAATGACATTCATATCAACAATAAATCTTAGTATACCTGGACAGAGCAGTGCTACTTTTTTGAAATTTTTGTGACACTCATTAGGGATAAAAAGTGCACGTTATGTTTCATCCGAAATAGGAAATTTGCGAAAGTTAAATTACTATTTTAGTGTGAAATCTTGTTAAATTACCGCCCCCAAAAATATAGTGTAGGAGGAATCACAGGGGGTAAATAAATTCGCAATAAATATAATACTTCAAACAACTTTCAGGACAAGATTTTTCGTAGTTTCCTATCCTTCAACAACAACTACAATAAATTTATTGTTAATTGTTACAGTTTATTATTATTATTATTATTTGGTTGCTTTGCTGTCGGTGAACCTACAGTATACAAGATTGTACAAATAGGTATTTCCCTGCCAATTTTAGGCGAATTTTAAATGAGCGACTATCTAAAATGCACACAAATAGTACATGCTCCTCTTAAAATTAAAAATTTACAACTGTTATGAAGCTTCGTATATTAATAATTAATTGGAAGGAAAATATTTTAAATAAAAATAAATATATTATAAAATATATTATATTTTTCTGAACCTTTATGAGTGTTTCAATATTTTATGGAAGAGCGGTGTTGTTTCAATTAACAATTATTTGAATAATTTGTTTTATATACTTTTTTCTTATAAATTTATTCAGCAATGAACTTTCGAGATAAATCAGTTGGTTTGTTCATATTTTTGTGTGTTGTTTTTTATGTTATTTGGAAAGGGAATCAATTCTTGGTTTTATTTCAAAGGATATTAACACAATAATATTTTTATAAATATCTCATTAGTTACATAAAAACAAGTACATAAAGATTGATACACTATACATTTTTTACGACCGTAAATTTAGATAACAGAAAAATGTAATATTTTATAAAACGTACTTTTAAAATAAAAATAGACAATTACAAAAGCGAACTTCAGCTCGTGCTTAATAAGTCAGATGCAGATGGCGTACACGAAACAAAATGGACTGTTACAATAGCAAAAATTTATCTTACGTAAAATGACAGCAATTTAGATATTTATAATAACAATATTTATATTTATATTAGTAATATGATATTATTTTCGATTGCTGCTACAACAATCTAAATAATATTGTAACAAGGCGAACATTCAGAATATGATTTATTGTCTAACTGTCAAAACGATTTTAAAATATCAAGTTTCAAATTGCGTTTGTACATCGAAAATCGTATTGACAGAAGTTCTTGAGTTAAGTTTATTGTCACACGTGTGTGAGGAACTTTGTTAGATTTTAGTTTTCATAAATAGTCATTTGAGATTATCGCGGCAAATATTCTGAAATATCGGCTTGAGATGCATCTGGGATTGACAGATTTACAGATTGGCCTGGTCGAACCCTAGATTAGGTTTTTAGTTTCTATACAATGTTTGTGTTGGCCCTGCTGGAGGTTCCCTGACCCGCACCTAACCGCTTATGGGTTAGTTGGGTGTATTTGGCCAACATGAAAACAGACAGTTGGGTTTTAAGGTTTGAAACGAGCAGACTTCTTAAGTCTGCATTGCTCTACAAAGTGTAGAATTTTATGTAATTATTGTTTGTAAAATATTTTGGTAACTGCAACTATTTAACATATTCGTACGTTGTTGTCATTTGTAATATTTGCATTAATTTGTCTCATTATGTTTAATTCATCTAATTTTGCATTTTTAAAGTTTTATTAAATGTTAACTTTTTATCATTGTAAAAGTGTTGTGTGTGTCAACCCTAATTTTCAACTTAGCCTCCCCCCGTGCTACAATATCATATTACTAATATAAATATAAATATTCTTATTGTAAATATATAAATTGCTGTCACTGTAACAAGATGACTTTCATCTGTTACGCTCTGAACTTTCGCTAACTGGAGACGATAGTTCAGAATAGACATCTCCCTGCACCCCTTAAGACAGACGACTCCTAAAATTTTGGGTGTCTGGAGAGAATTCTTCGTTAGTCGTGCTACGTAAAAATGTATTTTTACGTAGTTTTAAGTTAATTTAATAGATTAACGTATCATATAAGTTTAGTGCAAGGATAAGGTACCTAGTTAATAAGAAGTTTTGCAAATTAATAATAAAAGCCAATATTTTCAAGTGTTTAGAGTGATTGAGTGTCATGATAGAAACGCTCCCATTTCATCCGCTTCCAATTTAACCGCGACTGGTTTCTCCCCTTTCCTTTAATAAGGTTCCTCTTTTAATATCCCTACCTATATAGTCACATCCGCTTTTGCTACATCACTATGCGTAAGATAAATTTTTGCTATTGTAACAATCAATGTCTTTTTTATTTTCGTTTAACTAAAACGTTCGAATTTATAGCTTGATTAGGTGTGATTAAGATGTTATTTAGGGCCTTGGACACCAGTACGTTAAATGATATTTACAAAACGGGAGAAGAAAATGGAAAATAAACAACAATTTGTACAACCCTTGGGAATTCCCGAAGCTCTATAGAACGTAGTTTGAATACCACTGAACTAATGTTATAGCCATTATAATTTATCGCACTTTTTATCGTACGCCTTTTTGAGGATCCACAATTTTTTTTTCTTTTCAATGACTATTGTGCGTTTCTCAATGCCAAACTTATTAATAAATTAACTGTGTATTCAATTACAGTATAAAGTTAAACAAAGCTCGTCGTAGAACTCAACAATGGTGCAAGATAACCCATCAATGCTCTGATCACGAGAATGTAACACGTAATAGTTCCCTGCATGTTGCCCCATGTCTAACCCTTTGTCTTAAATTAATTAAGTTATTTGGAAGATACGACACGTCGGCTTTGTTATCAATATCTCGTACAACATTCAATAGGGCTCATGTTGCGGGAAGAAAACTTGCCATTAGTACCGACGGGGTAAATATTTTATCTACGATGCGCGAAGTGCTAGTGAATGGCCAGCAACAAAGAGGGTGAGTGCTTAGCATTTATACAAGGGTCGACATTTAAAATGAGTGTGCTATTTTAGGCGGCGCTCCATCATGAATATATTATGGATTTGTAAAGGATGTACTCTGCCGCCTAAAGTTGCAGCTTGAACTTTGCGTCTTTCGTATTAAATTGTTCAACGTAATTTCACCTAGATTTTACTTAATTATTTACTCTCATAAACTGTGGCTCACTTTACGTAAAATATCTTGCGATAGTTTAGGAAATTACCCAACGAGAATCTTTCCTAAGCCAACCTTTTTCTCATAATATATTTCTGTAATAAAAAGACCGGCCAACAATCTTTATTACGCTATTATCTTAATGATATTAATTACGGTTCAACTCAGTTATGGAGAGATCCACGAGACCTGGTACTTTTACCCGTTTTAGACAATGTTCGCTATATCTTAATAACGCATTGGACTGTGGATCATAAAATCCTCAGTTACACAAGAAACTATGTTATTGTACTTAGAGGAATATGTTGGTACTGTTACTACTACGAAAACAGGATTGTTTTAACATTTCTTCACCTAACCTGATTTCATTAACTGTTTATAGATAGGATTACCAAGGCAACTTACCCTTACAAAGTCACTTTCTTATGGATCTGTATTGGAATGTTTAATAATTACATTTGACATGTATTTGACATACAGAATCTATTCTATTGCAGTCGATCATGAAACCCCTATGGTTTCCCCACTACTAACATTTTTGGGGGCCGTAACTTGATAGCGTTTTCACGCGGACAAATATATAATTGCCGAGATTTGTGAAAGTAGAGTGCCACATTCAATCATCGTAATCATTTAACTGTTTTCACATAACCCTAGTGTAATGTATTTTCTGAGTAACCCATCCAAACTCTACCAGTTTAAATAAAATAAACAAATGTTATTTGCAATTTTTTAAAATCTATTTTAAAATTTAAGGGAAAATTAATTATATGTTCAAAAATATATTTTTTGCCAACTGACATTAAAAGTTTGTGTTTTTTTTTACTACTATCTTCTTATCACAGCCCCGATGAATATGTTTTTATATCTCATTCAGTTTTTAACATTAGTAACAATGTTAAATATTATTAATACAAATCCTTGACTTTTATAAAATTAATCAAATTTTGGTGTTTTATACAAGCTGCATCTTAGGTTTTCTCCAGGCTGTCTGTAGTCTGCTTTGCTCTTTATTTTTTGTTATAATTAGGATTGAAAACCCTGACTCGCACATTCGTGTTGTTGCAAAGAGTCGTTAATTTTTAAAATGATTTTATTATTTTTGTTGAAAATATTTGGCGAACCACTAATTGTGCTGTTCGACCAATACACTAAGAAACCCTGCCTGTACATCGTTTAAAAAGAAGGAATACAGAATAAAATAGAGAATAGTAGAGATTTTTCTACTTAGTGTTTCTTAATTTTGAAAATAATTTAAATGTTTGACAGGATATGTAAAATTAAAACTATTCTTTGATAACCTCTATAATGGAACTCATTATAAAGAAGTTCATATACAATTTGAAAGAGTACAATTATTATATTTTCTTCTGCGAGAATTTCGCAGAGCTAACTGTATGTAAAACATGTATGAAAATTCTCGGCGTTTGTAAAATTGTATGAAGTTCCTCAAGTGAAGACGTCAGTGTTACACAGACGGAATAATTATCCGTATGTTTCGTTGTGTCTACTCAAAAGAGCCGTCGAGATAATTGGAGGATTCCGGGAGGAATAAAAATTTAGTATAGGAAACAGGAAGTTCGTAACAAGAACAACAATAATAATATGTAATTATCACGAAGCTGCCATAATTACAAAGTACAATCTTAACGAAGGTGGAAACTAATTTAGTTTTATACACAAATGTTTGTAAATTCGTACCGTGTTCTTGGATTATCTTTGCGCGTTGCAAATGAACTACATACTGCACATGGAGAAAATTATTTGGCGCACATATTCACCGTCCAAACTTTACTCGTTCTCATATTATAACCCTCCGCAAGAAATATACATCAAGAAACAAACAACTGCAGCAAAATCTTCAGAGGTTACTGCGGCGCTTGTCCCTGAACCAACCCAGGGAAGAAGCTCAAGAAGAATACGTTAAGGTAGATTTATTCTTATCCGTGCATTTACGGAACGGTTGCATATGGAAAATTTGACACCAAAAAGCAAGTGTTTATATTATAGGATTTTAAACAGATATAAATTAGTTATCGTTATTGTTTTCACATCTGATGACAGCTGTATTTACACGAAATGCGTCCTAAGAATGTCGGATGGACCAGTACATAATATGATTTAATTTTGTTGTTATATACGGTTAGTAAAAATTTATATCTTATCGTTATTTACGCATCAAAGTAACACAAAAAAATTATTTGTTGTATTAATTAAAGTGTCTATGACCATAATTGAATTTAAAGAACCAAATTATAAAAGAAGGATATTAATAATATTTAATTTTACATCTGTTTTGACTATACTAATTTTGTTAATTTTCATTAGTTTTGGAGATAATCAAATATAAAGGAATTAAAATTTTATAAATTTTTATAAATCTTGCATTCCATGTACACCATGGAAACACTTAAAATTTTTCAATATTTTACGAAATGTGACACATGGCATTGTGATTGAGAAGCTGTTTTCTTAGTGAAATATATGTCAAAAAATGAAATAAAAAAAGAAAATTAAATTTCTCAAATATAAATAGAAATTAAACAAATAAGAAGGTATGTTTCTCTATCACCAAATACTATTTTTTACCGTTTAAGAGTTGTATTGGGCGGGAGGTTATGTGCTGGCCACATCAGATTTTTTAGATAATGCAAGTCGCTCTATGACGTAACATAGATTTGGTGGAGTCAATCAACAAACGATGTTATTAGGCGAAGAATACTCGTATATATTGAGGAACATACGTGAAACCTAGATTCTTAGATAATACACGTGCAGCACAAAGTGACATTTGTAACTATTTCTTTCTGTCCAAACATGTCCATCTCTCTTTCACCAAAACTACGGCACGTATCCATTCTCCTAATTTTTAATAATTAATTTCTAGTAAACTGTACAAAAATTGGTCACAAACCTCATATACACAATGTTCAAAAGTTCCGGGACGGTGAAATACACTTTAAATAAAAAAACACGTGTTTAATATTTTTCAAAAACCTATCTTATATTATCAAGCACGATCCTTTACCGCCACCCCATGGGGTAGGGCGGGGAACCACTTTGAAATCGTTTTCGCATTTTTCTTCCGGAATCATTACAATAATTATGTTTCTGATTACAGTGCCATCTGTTATCTTTCGCGAATCGGAAATAAGTTTCATACAAAACCTACTTAGTTTTAGCCGTACTATCCAAATGTACAATAAGAAATAGGGGTTCCCATTTACGATTTCAAAGTGATATATTGCAATAATTACAGCTGTTAAGAGAACAAAGTACTGAAACACATGTTAAAATTTTTACTACTATTTATGTGAATACAAACGACCATGCTCTTCAGTGGGATTTGAACGCATGACCTCTGGCGTGTTTTATATTATTAAATAATTAGTTCTGCCTCTGATATAATACATAATCATGAATATTCTTTAAAATATGAACGTTGTCAAATACAATCCTTATATTAAATGTATGTCTGTTAGATTCGTTTAATGTATGCAGTAAAAAGGATTAAATAAAATTTTACGTTTTAATTGAAAATAACGGAAAAACTATTCTAATTTTGTCCGGGGGAAAATGTATTATGAAAATTTGTTAATCTAGAGAAATGTCACCACTATAGATTTTTCAGCTGTCTTTTGAGATTTTGTTAGCTTATCTATTTATAAATATATAACGAAATCTCGAAAAGTAGTTTCTGAATTAAATATTTAATTAATGCCCGATTTATCAACCGACTGTTAATCAAATGTTAACTATAACAGCATCATAAATAATACATATTTCTCTACATTTAACAGGAGAATTACCACAACAGTAACATAACAGTCGGTTGAAAAACAGGTCCTAAGTGAAGGTGAGATAGACAGGTATACTCGTAAGTAAATTTTTATAAAGCATTTACTGCTTGTGCTATTTCTCAATTCTTCTTATCACATTGCACAATTCAAATAATTAAGAAAAAATATCGTAGTACAAAATAATTATTACTGGGAACCAGCACAACGTTCTAGTACTTTAAAAGATCAACGTACATGATAAATATATTTTGTACGCATGGTTTGTATTTATCAGCCATTCAGATCATGGACATGAGGAAAGTTAAACAATAGGAATTTAAAGTGTTTTTCCTGGTATTATTATAACTCTTTTATATTTGTAATGTGCAATTAATAAACAAAACTGTTTCCGGATCGTGTTAAATGCATGTGTCGTAAAAATAAAATAGCATGTAAAATATGAGAACATTAATGTTCGGTTGCATAAAGTGTTGACAGTTAATCACGTTGTTAATTACAGAAAAGATGAAATGAAATATAAACGCATACAATAAATAGTAAAATTACGACTGTATAAGTTAAACTTGTAATTATTTGTTAGCATCATGCTATTGTTCTACAATGGGTTATTGGAAACTCTACATTATAGATTACAGAATTAAACTAAGAAAATGTGTAAAATGTCTTGGTCGTTATTAACTTTTACCACGTTGTTAACTAACACTTATGCAAATGACCATAAGAATAAACTTGTAACAAATGATTTTTGATTATTATATTTATCAGAAATCAATTCATCTTCACTATTGTTTAATATTATGGAGCTACTGTGATTCGTCTTAAGAAAAATAAGAAATAAATATGTTTGCCACTCACCGGTAGACTTGTAGATGGCGTTAACTCTCTGTACGTGTCTCGTCATAACTTCAATGCAAGCCTCCTCAGTCCCATATTTCTGGAAGAACTGATGATCCGCCTGAAGGTAAAGCATACAAGTGGTCTTCTTTGGATCGACAGTAGCTCTTTTATTGACATGCCGAAACAACACATTCGTCAAATCAGCAATACTTCTATTATTAGCAAAAATCAACAGTTCATTATCATCATCCCCTGGCTGATTATACGGAGTATTTAAGTCGAATGGAGGGTTCAAAGGATGCTTCGAATTATTCGGATGCCAGAAGTTGAGATCATCGTAAGGATGTTTACCGTTGGACATTTCTTCTGGGAGCCACCGTCGTTGGCGACTCACAGAGTTAAGGTGCAAAAGGTGAGAGGCACATGGCAATGAAGAGGTTTTTTGAGGGTTGTGAACGTCTGATTCCTTATAAATGATGGAGTGGAACGGCGGAGGCTCTCCTGATTGGTTGGAGGATAGGTAGCGACTCACTGGTTCGATGTAGTAGTGCTCGGATGACGTGGACACGATCCCGTCGAATAATCCTTCCCAGGTGATTAGACCGTGCACGGAAGCTGTCTCGTCATCTGGAAGCAAACATCGTACTTAATAATGAACATGCATTATTCCTATTTTCGAAGGAAATATTTAACAATTGATTAAATTTGTAGAAACTGATTATAGTAGGAATATAGTTTCCTTTGAGGCTCAATTATTTTAAATAGAATTTTTTTGCAAAATACTTAGAAGTTGAAATTTTGTAAAAAAATATCTTGAGAGTTCTTTGCCTTAAGGCTAGTTTATGTAAGATGTAATCTTATGAATTTACATTAGCATTTACACTGTACTAATCATTAAACTTAATCTGGTTCATGTACTTCTCAGATAGGTATTGGTCGGTGTTCTTAGGATAAACCAATAAGAACAGACCGGTAAAAATATTAACTACTACACAGATACGTCAATTTCAAAATAAATACAAATTGGTTGAAATAATACAGACATAGAAAATGGGTAGCATAGAAGAATTTTATCTACTATTTTAATAAGCTTTGTTGCTTTAACTTAACTTGAGGAAAATAAACTGTTGTGGACACCCAAAACACTTCTTTTTAACACCCAAAAACAGAGCTCATAGTACTAGCCAGCATATAGAGGGGATTTTAATAACATATTTGATCTTGTTGTTTTTAAGTGGAAGATTGCTTTATGTCTCGACTATAATCTATTGACTTGAATGGACAGTTTATTGATATACATACAATCAATGTTTATTTAGAGTTTAATGTAAGAGATTTTTCGCCGAAATTTGGCGTCATTGTTCAAGTGATGTTAAATCGAAACATTCCAAAAGTTATGATTGAAGTGTTTCTACATCTTTGGAGGTAAACTCTTTCCAAAATGTAAGATGTATATTTCAAAAACTCTCTCTGTATTTGCTCTAATGACTCTATTTGATTGCTTTGTAAGAGGTACCAGGCCGCGAAAAAATATTCAAGATGAGGACGAACTAAATTATACAAATCTCAAAAATTTTGTCGAAGTTTTATTTGCAATAGGTGTGGTGAAAGATTCCACATAGGTCCCAAATGATTTCAGGATTGAGTAAAATGTTATTGTTTGCAGAGTAATGCTGGATTATGCTTTTTAGTAAAAGACATACCTTACCATTTATCAATGTATTACGCAAAAAAAGATAGCCTGAAAAAAATAATAAACCGAATATATCAGAACACCCATTTTGAATTTTAAAGTTGACCCTAAAGCGAGCGAAATAATTTGTTCAGAACTAGAATCCCTCCAAAAACTATTAAACTTGTGTTTTGAATAATCTAAGGCGACTTTAATTATCTGTACATTCATTCAATTTTATTTGTTCATATTGCACATAATATAAAAACAAAAAATAATTTATCAACGATCAAGAACGCACCACCAATTACTTTGATGCGAAATATTTGATACCATTTTAACTATCTGCAGTTCTTTTTCAAATAAGTAATGGTTCAAGTCGAGGATGAAATATAATAAACACTTAAAAATGAAGATAACAAAATACAATTGCTCTCTATATTGCAACAGACACAATACATTGTGTAATCCACTTTGCTATTTATCCAAAGTAAGTTACAATGCCCCGCCAAGCAATTCGAATAAAAATGAAAAAACTGTACTTGAGAGACACCAAACTAGAATGTCTAATATGGCAGTGTCACGAAAATGTAATAGCTTGAGAACGATTTATATGAAGACGCTTCATAGTATTAGAGCATGCGATGCAACCGTTGTTTGTCGACATAATGCACCCGGGAAACTTTTACAAGTATTGATTTTTCCCGGAAAAGATAATTAAACGAAGATATTTCTTCAAGATCTACTTGACAGAACTCAATTTATTTGAATTTTAAAATGATAAGCCTATACTTCCGCAAAATTCTTTTAAATGAATTTTATATTAATTTGGGGTGGAAGAAAAATTAATATCTTATGAAGTTTTATAATTTTGAGTGCTCAATTGAGCAGAAAGTTTTAAGCGTTCCTTTGAACTAAACTTATTTTCTTGTTTCAGCCAAAATACACTCATTAGTCATTTTAATGAGCGTAACGATTTTCCTTATAACCAATACATAATGCGTAAAGCAACTAATGATCATATTACAGCAAAAAAGAAAACCTTTTACGTAAGGTTGTTCGGTCTGCAGAACACAACCTAATGATGTTTAGTTTGTAAAAATGTCCTTTTAACAAGAGTAGACATAATCAAACATTACTGTTTTTCTTCCCTTAGTTTCTTGCCAGAAATAAAATAAAAACAATCAAGTTTGTTTCAGCAAATTTATTTTCCTCGTTTAGTATTTTATCTTTATTAGGAATCTTATAAATAAGAATAAGAACATTGTTATTTAAATTAAAATAGATTTTCATTGAAGAGTCGAATTAAAAACTGCAAAGGATATTCAGAGATTTCAAGTAAATGATCTCGAGCTAATGTTCTTTATAATATATATAGTTTCCGCCAAATCAGCTGATATCAATAGTGTACCACTCATCAGTTAATCATTTTCCAGTCTCTGGCAGTTGTAAACTACTTGTATGTAGGTATTCCTTATATATGGTTTTCTTTTAGTACTGGTCAACAGCAAATCATATAGGTAACAGTTTCGATTCTTGAAAATTGTAAAAAATACAGGATTGTGAATAACTTACAAGTTGAAAATACTTATGCAATTTCTTGCGTCCTTAATCATTTTAGAGAAAAATGTTTTAGATAAAATTTGAAGAGATTTGATACCTTCATCTGAATCAATGAACAAATTTCGTTTTACTTATTTAATAAAGGCACAAAAGACGTTCAATAATTCAGTTTTTATTAGTGTTACACAAGAATCAAGATATAATCTTGATCTTGTCTTAAATTCAAGACAAGACCACGATAAGAAGTATTTTTTATTTTCCAAGACAAGACAAGACAGTATCATCAAGAATCAAGATTTCTTGTCAAGAAATCTTGAAATTTTGATAATAAAATTTGCAGTTTCGCATTTTTGATTAAAATATAAAATTTGTACAGTGACAAAAATGGGGGGCAAGGGCAACGCTACACTCTTGAGCGTTCGAATTGGATAAAGCGATAGAGATAGGGGATTCCCCTAAAATGTCAAGAATCTAGAAATATCAAGAACCCTTGAAACAATACAAGAAATGAACAAGACAAGAAATGTGTAATTTATTGTCTTGATAATCAAGCCCAAGACAAGGAGCTATCATCAAGACAAGAAATCTTGTTTCTATAATGAGTAGGTAATCAAGGAAATGGAATTGAATTCGAACAAATATTTAACGTTATTTATAATCAAGTAATAAAGGAAACAATTTATTCATTTAATTTTAGTGTCAGAATAACACATGTTTTTTTTTCTTCAAACATGGAAAATAGAATTATAAATCAATAGAAAGAGCCCAAAACTTAAAAAAAGAATTCTGTCTCACCCAGTATTTCTAGTTGCCATAGAATATGCTGTTTTATTATTTTTGTTTCATTTTTAACTGTCAAATTATGTAATTACAACCTAATTATTTTTCATAATATTTTACTTTGTCCACCGCCGGAGTAGAAGTGTTGACAGGGAGACACTTTTACGCCGGCGGCGACAATTTTGAGCTTCTGTATGTTGAATACAAATACATAACAACGTACTTTTTAGACATTTGAAGAAAAACATTTAATAATAACGAAGTTTAATTATAAGGAGCACAAAAAATAAATCAAGTCTAGATCATATGCTCAAACACATCTCCATTGTTCGTCAAGCAAAACCCAAGTCTTTCGTAATATTTCCTCGGCATATTTGATAGATTTTGGACTAACATTTCCATGGTTATTCATTATAAAAACTTTATTTTTGAGCCTGTATTAAATAAGTAAATTTCTATCTTATATTCGAAACAATTTTCTCTAAAATGACAAGGGAAGTAAGATTATTTAACAGCCAAAACGTCAATGATCGGCTGAGTCAGTCACCACCCTGTATAGCGTTAAGTTATTCAGTTTGTAAAATTATTTGATTCATTTAATTTATGTTTGTTATTCGTTATTAAATATAATTTTATTGTAGTTGAATATTGTTTTATTTTCTAAATAATCTAGACAAAAGGGGATCGAGTTAAAATTTTCCGTTTTGGCCAGCGTCTACGCTACCCATGGTTATTCTTTTAATCAAGTACACCCTTTTCGCATTTCAGTTACCTGTTGGTACGAAGAGCAAGTCCAACAGTTTCTAGCGAGGTTATTTCTATCTGCCTTGCGATTAAATATAAATTGTAAAAGAGATTTATCCTTTATTACATTCAAATTTTCATCCATCAAAGTTAGGTTGCAGAATTTCTTGAAGGGATTATAAACATTTCCCGTAAGAAATCAGAATTTACGAGGGTGAAACAAAAATAGGTGAAACCCGTGAAACCTCTCGGCACGACAGGTTTCACTTTACGCGGCAAAATCATAAATTAATTAGAAGTAATTTAGTTAGGACAGGCCAATAAGAAGCTCGCGCGGACGAGGAGAGAAAATCGAATTGATATTGTTTGTGAAAGTTTTCGACTTGGGGGTAGCGGAGCATCTCTTAATTGGGATTTAATGTTTAATTGGTTCTACCAGCGAGATCTGTCGCCAACTTAATCCTGTCTTTCACGCTCTAGGACCCGTCACTTAATCCTGGCCCGCTATTTAGTCGCAGGGAGCGACACTTACGCCCTCGCCGTCCTGATGAAATAAGCCACAACTCCGCGAGTCACATCGGCTTACTGCTGACACAGGTTCGCGGGACTTAAAAATCTAAACTCGTTTAAGTCTATTGAGTATTGAGATCAAATGCCAAGTTATTGGGAAACTTTGTTTTATCCTCATTCGTTTCAAACTTCTTCCAAGGAGGATTCAGGACACACGATTAATTGTTTAACTAATGCAATATATTGGCGACAATGAACGACAGAAATTACTCAGTAACTTCTGAGTGTATGTAGAAGCAGTAAAATTAAATATTACACTTTGTGATTTATTCTAGCATAAAGTGCACTTAGCCGTTATCATTTTTCAATTGGTTATATGCTATCGTATGGTATATGTATAAAAATAGTTTTGGTGCATTTTGTAATAAAAGGTAAAAAAAATATACTGCCTTTGTTCACGTTTTATGTGTGAGTGATCAAATAGAGTTTAATATACTTTATTTACAAAAGCAAATAACAGATATACGGAACAAGTGTAACATGGAATCTGCAAACTTTGTTTTCACAAATATTTCAGGGAAAAAAGTTTGAAACGAGACTTGTTAAAAGTTTTTTGTATTTAAATCATGCAAAAAATTTTAATTAGCTTGCCTACTAAATGTTTAAAATAGGTTTAAAAATTAAAATTATTTGCATATTTGTAATTGACAGCCACAGAATTATTACAAAATGTAAACAACAACAATCAGGCATTAAATATCAAATTATTAGTGTACTCCTTAAAACCTTATTATTATTAAAAATTATGCGTCGAGTACACAAATATCATTCAATAAATATTTACATAACTATACGTCACACATGTTTAATATATAGTTGTTTCAGTTATTTGTTTGTTCTTACAGTAAATATGATTTAAAAATATTTATTTAAATACAGTGTCTCTCAAAATTGAAAGCAAATATAATATTGTTATTAATTTATATATGAATCAACTGTAATATTATTATGTGTATTAATTCATAATGGTCGACGTTTCTGCTCAGATTGATCCTTCCTCAGGAACAAATGAAATTAACATAATATAATCAGTATTTAAAATATAATACATTGTTTTTTGGAAACCAAATTCTTGGTACCACATGAGAAAGTAGATAAAATTTAAACAACTTGACGTTTACAAAAGAAGACTGTCAGCAATGATTGTATATACAGGGTACTATACAGGGTACTAAGATTTTATGTCACCGAAAAGAACAAAAAAATCTCTATCAAATGAGCCTAATGAAAGGGTACATTGCTATTTAAAAAATTAAAGTGTTATTCGTTACTCATTTGTTTTCTGGAATACAAAAATATGAATGCTGTCTTATTATGGAAAATAAAATGTTAAACAACTTTTATATACAATTATTTTTTATATAGTCGATATTTACCGAGATATATACTATATTCCATACAAATCTCCCAGAGACGCATGTCGGTTTGTTGACCTCTATTTATTTTAGAATATTATGAAAATGAGCATTGTCGAGAGGAAATTAATACAAATTTAATTTCTTTTTTTTGCAGAATTAATTTTGAAATATAAAACAAATATTTGAAATACATTATTAAAAATTAATACAACAAAAAAATATATATATCCCTCAGGATACAATCCGGATCGCAGTTTGGCAATTATTTTTTACGTAAATATTTCATTTTTACATTTCATAAAAATTAAAAAGTAATTACGCGCAATTGTACTTCTATAAAATTTAAATGAGCTTCAAAAATAATAAATCAAACAGTTTATTAAACAATTTCCAGCTGCCAAATATTTGTCATGTGTATTCCGCTGACAAAGACAATTGCAGTTGGCCATAGAAACATTTGAAACAGTGAAACAGTTGCCAACATCGTGAAATGACGAATGACTATCCCACACTAGTGCGGTATTAAATTATTCAGACGTGATTATCATGGATTAACGTGTACCTATCCGCTGCACTGGAGCCACAGTGGACAGGGTTGACACCATGACGTCACACTTCCGGTGGGGATGGCGCCGGGCGCCAGCTACATGCAGTTACAAGCAAGTATGATGGCTAATCCGATATCATATGAGATTTTAGCAGTTACACTTGTTTTCTAACCTCTGGGGTTGGATTATGGAAAGCGGGCACCGGCGGTATATTGCTCTCATATTCGACTAAGTGCTTCCGTGTGCCTGTGTGAGTTAACTGCCACTGGGTTCCAGTTTCGTGTAATGGCGACAGGAAAAACTAGAAGCTAATTTCTTTATGAGCCCGCAGTAAATTTCAGAATTTCTGCTCTCTAAATTGGAATGAAAATAACGTACGTTGTACTCAGCCACTGAAACTACGTTAATATTTACTCCTATGTCTCCACTAAATACATTTTTATACAAAATAATTTTTCAATTAACTAAATTTTAAGGAGTTCAAATGTTATATATTATTATTTCCACCGAGGATTGTTTACCTATTTGATTTGCAAAAAAAAAAATTAGGTTCGTCCACAGTTTTTTTATGTACCACCTAAAAAGAATCTTCATTAAAAAAGAAATATTTTGTGCCAAAAACGTGATGTTTCCGTAATTTTTCAGAAAACTATCATATTTGACAGCTGAAAGGCATCAAAAAAAATTTTTTTTAACACTCGAATTCCGTGATCCTAATAGACTATACAAATAATTGATCAAAGCAAAATTGTCGAGAATCGAGGCAGTTAAAACTCTCCATATCTATACTCCATTTAAATTTCAACTTTAGTGGGGCGCGGGTTAATATTAATATTTTTTTTAATTGCCTCAAAATATATCTTTTTAAATGAAGTTTCATTTTAGGGATGTATAAAAATTTTTTTTTGTAGATCACCTTATAAAATATATAAAAATTTATTTCATTACTAATGTGTGAAATATATTTGTTTAGTTGGTGATCTTTTGATTAATAAAAGTCAAAATAAGGGAAAACCGAAATGATTAACTCTGAAAGTGAATTAATGGATTGTATTCCACCCTAACTTCGGCAAGTGACTGAAAAAGCAAGAGGAAATTTGCTTCGACGGAAATGCATGCAATATTCACAATCAGTTATTAATCAAATATGCATTGATTTCGCTTGTTGGAAAGTGACAACTTCCCGATCGGTTGGAAAATGACAGGTACAAATAATAGACTATTTAAATTTTAAAAGTCCAAAATTGACATATAACTTATACACATTCGCGGATAAGAATGCAATTACAGACACATCTGCAGGAATATTTCTGCTTTTACTGATGATATAGTTGTCTCCATGTATCATCCAAGTTTTCATATGTTTTACATGTAGTTTGGACGTTTGTTTCCCAGTATATTAATTTTGCTCCCTCAAACACCCGACATTTAAATAGAAAATATAATTCGCAAAAAATTAAGTGACTCACGGTACACCCAAAACAATTGCTAGTATCCACTAATGTGCTAACTGATTGTGAATAAAAATATGAACAACTTTAAGAATTAATATTTTTGTTAGAATAATGAACTTTTGATTCGTAATGTACACTTCAGACTAATACAAGTATAGTATAGGTACTATAAAGTACAAAATAGCAAGGATTAATCACCTTAATTTCAAACACACAAAAGGAAAAGTTTTGTATATAATTTACAACAAACAAATTTATTTTTATGATACCATCCTTATGTTTGTAAAACATCAACTTTTTGGCTACAAAATTATGTATAATACATCATAAGTTTTATTCATTATTATAACGATACTTTGTTTCAAAGAAATATTCGTCGTAAGGTTAACTAATGCTTACTTTATTGCTAACGTAATATAAGTTTCTCTAAGTATTTTGAACAAAAAAAAATATATGTTTTAGGTAATAAAACTTTACACCCAAACCAATACCTAAATTAAATTTGTACCTCACAGCCTAAAGTTGCCTCTTAACTTTACTCCTGTAGTTCCCACTCCACTAACATTTTTAAGAACCATGACTTGAAGAGACCGGTTTAGTTCAACTAGAGAAAAACTTTGACGTTTTCATTATTTTCTGCTATGTGGTTTCTTTTCATAGGTATGTGATGAATAAAGTTTAAAAGCAATATAATCTATAATGTATTTTGCTATGAAGAAGGATTACAATTGTACGAAACCCTCAATAATATCTGTTCTTTCCTAGGTATAATCCCTGATTACGAAACATGTACGTTTCGTTATCAGATGTATAATACACATATCCAGTGAAGTGTTAGATATGAAAATTCGACAAACACATTAGCATGCTTGGTTCAAAATAGAAGTTCATTATAGTACCTGTTTACAACCCTGTGTTATTCGGAGATTATAACTTTACTGCAGCGATCCATCTATTTTAAGCCAGACTTATGGTAATGTTAGACTGGAATTTTCAAATCCACTACTTGACTGGGTATCTAGAAACAGACCATTGATCCTATGAAACGAAACCACGAACATAAAGTAATTTAAACGTCAACTTTCATATTCTAATTAAACTATAACCGCACTTCATGTGCAAAAAATACATCCCGTCTAGAGATTTGCGAAAACAGAGTGCCACACTTAATTTGGATAAAAGGCGTGATGATATATTTTTTATTTGTATGCTCACAACAACAACAACAACAAAAATAGATATAGAAATATCGAAATTATTTTCATAATTGTGATAGCTATAAAACTGAACCTGATAAATAAAATTTATTTTTTTATTTTTTTAATAATTGAGTTTATAAAGTAATAGAAACGAACTTGAGTGTATCAAATTTTTATTTTCCGTAAATTCTTGAGTTAGAGCCTCTCAAAATTGATCACGCAAAATTTCTGTAATTCAAAAACTAAAAAAGGATATAAAAACAACGGTTCCTGCTGCACATTTTCAATACGTTGTTGATAATGGGACATAAAAATAAAAAATAAAATAAATATATCATCACGCCTTTTACCCATTATGGGTGTAGCACTCTGCTTACGCAGATCTCGGTAAGTGATATATTTTTTCGTATGAAGTGCGGTTACCAGCCGTCAAATAAAGGAACATATTAAAGAGAAAGATAAAGAAATAGGACGAATATTAAAAAAAAGTTTTGAATGTTCAAAAAGTGTTATATCTGATGATTCCGCAGAAATAATTAAACTCATTTCGATTGTAGTACCTTTTTAAAAAGGAATGCTGAATTAACGATTAAAATTCTTATCGCAAGTATCTATAACGAATTAAAGTCCAAAATAAACATTTGAATACAGACAAAATCTGCGTCTACAGGAAGCTAATTACTTTTGAGAATTGAACTCTATATGCACGATGTAGAGTAAAACGAAAGGAATCACTAGTCTCCATCTCCAAGTTTAATTAATTTTGACTTTTCTTTGATCTTTGAGAAGTTAAATAAATTTAACCCTTTTGTATTACTCACCCATTCCATTATTCATAAAAATTAATTACTCACAAAAAATATAATGTTATTTAAACTTAAAACAATGATATTAAATTTAAAATTTGAATCCACAGAGAAAATATCACGGATTAAAATACTTTGAAGTTGAAACACAATGAGATGAAAGTATCAAATATCCCGAGATTTATTTATGAAAATATGAAAAAGAGATCAAAAATATATTTTTCATAATCCTTTTTGTCTCTTTCTAAAAAGGAAGAGGTGTTTCCACCCCTATAAATCAAAGAATAAATAAATAATCTTCCAGGAAACACGTATTCTCTGCCGTGTCTCCATGCATAGACATTTGAAAAATAAATTCTTTTTTACATTCACAACACAAACAAAACCTTTCATTATTCTTGATTTGTTGCACGTAAAAGTTTAATGGCCACACACAATGGACCAACGTGCGTATATTTGTCATCGTAGAAGTATCACTTTTATTTTTGTTTTGTTCCTCCAAATTCATCCTTCTGTTATTTAACCAACATAAAAAGATACATTGATTCTTGCATCAATAATTTTTTCCATGAAATAACTCAGTTACAAAGGTGATGAATTAATTTAAAAAAAGGGAAAAATCTAACTTTCTTATATTTAAATTTAATGGAGGGGTTATACAGAAGCAAATTTACGTGCTGCCATCTATTCATGTTATGATCGAACTACGATGAAATTCACGTGGGTGTCAATTGGCGAAATACAAACAAAAGGCTGCCACGCGAGCTGTCAAGATATCAGGTCTTAGAATGATGCTAAATATGAAAAATAAAGTGTGTGTATGGTTTGTGCAATAGTGATTCCCATTATTACTATAAAGAATATATGACTAATGTCAAATTTATTATGATTCCTGAATCACAAACTTCAAAAATAAAAACATAACCTTGTTAAAACACCATCTCAAACGTCAAAACATGAATGTTTGCATTATGATCTTCCATCTCAACTTTTACCTCATCTCTTTCGTCAAAATCCTAACCCTCCATAGTCTAATAATTACAGAAGACATATGTTTTCGCGCCGCCGTCCGACATTGATACAATTACATATCTCTAAAGCGGTCGGAAATCATGTTTTTGTCGTACTAGTTCGACAAAAATTGCTAACTTTTTATGGTTATATGTTGGCATCACTTCACTAATTTAAGCTAACTTCTGACGCTAGAAATGTCAAAGTATTACATTGACATAAAAATATTATGGCAATATATCTACAATTGAGTAATGGATTTTAAACATATTTATAAGTAATTATAATTGAATTAGCAGTGTAAAATCCAAATAAAAATATGTTGATTTTTTTGGTTATGATATTGAAAAAAAACATAATTGACATTCAAATATTGTGAAGTTAGCAACATAAAAAAATTCCCTGTTATTAAGAAAATGAGTAATAAATTAAATTTATTTATTAAATTTACATAAATATTGGCGCGAAAAATCTTGTGTATCCCTCGGTTGGAAACTATTTTGCGAGTGCTCGTATTTGTAGGACTTGCCTACTTCTCGTCCTATCAAAATAAACTCGCACTCTCAAAATAGCAGTTTCCAACCTTGTGATACAATAGTTATTTACTTTACAAGTGGGCAAAGTAAGGAATTACCCACGAGAGAAATTTTAGCTCACGAAGCCGAAGGCTGAGTGAGATACTTTTATCGAGTGTGTAA
The DNA here is from genome assembly GCA_963942605.1 of Poecilus cupreus. Taxonomy (NCBI): domain Eukaryota; kingdom Metazoa; phylum Arthropoda; class Insecta; order Coleoptera; family Carabidae; genus Poecilus; species Poecilus cupreus. The sequence goes on along the minus strand of OZ012717.1, from coordinate 23,699,304 downwards.
TTCCACTTTGCCCACGTGTGAAGTATAACGTTTTATCCAACACTTCTTAATAAATGATAAATTTATTAAAGAAATATTATTTGACAGTGACATATGCTTTAAATTTTTAAATTAAAATGTCAATCGAAGTAGTTGCCAAGGTGTTGTTTGTTATTATTATTGTTATAAATAAAAAAATACTCACTAGTGGATTTCCTTAAAATTATACCCACTAGTGGATAATCTGTTACTTTGCTTGTTTAAAATCGCCATAGTTATAGAGCATTTATTGAGAGGTGTTGGATAATAGTTATTTGTGTATCAAGTGCGGATAGAGCATTGTTTGTTGCACGCGGCGAGAAATTGTTGATCGAGGCGAAGCCGAGATCAACAACTCGACAAGTGCACCGAACAAGCTCTATCCGACGAGATACACACAATATTTTTTCTACAATCGTTGAACAATGTCAAGCTGTAGAAAAAATTAATTTTCAAAATTATCTTTGGTCACGCTTATAACAATTTAGTAAAATTGTAGTTACCCATGTCACCGTAATCATGACAACGTTTATGAACAAAATACAAATTTTCAAAGAAATCATAATTTGACACATGGAGTACATTTGACATATGGGGTACATTTGACATAAAGTCTACACAGTGAATACGTTTATGGTGATTAAGTTGAAGTGTATGTACGTATATGCCAACTGTATTTGCAATAGCAAGGTTATTACCAGAAAAATCCAATGCATCATTTACTTCTTTTACCTAATTTATTTTTGTTTTGTTTTTGTCGCACTAGTGCGACAATATGTCACTTTGTCGCCCTAGAGCGACAATTTTGAACATTTCCTAACCAAAAATGGAATAACAATGTCGATATTGTGCAACGATTGTAGAAAAATAACTATTGTCATATAGAAAAGATGATTCAGTTATTTGATAGATTTCATAGCTAAGCATATTTTTGCTCATCAGAAATTGTCACTTTAATACTAAATTCTGTGCCATTCTACTAACTATTATAAAAACAAATGACGATCGCTCAAAATTAATGTTTCGTATTTTACTACAGTTCTTCTTTCTGAAATCTATAATTAGACACCAAACTCGACAGGATTCAATTTACTTTCATATAAAGCAACTGATCATTTAAAATTAATTTTTGACATTTGAGTTCAAGTTTACTTCCTAAGACCTTCAATATGATACCCAACTCGATAGGGTTCAATTAATTTAAATGTCATGTTTCAAATACACCGGGTAACCGGTAAACAAACAGTCGTATTGTGTTTCGTTTCCTCATTTGTGAGTTATAGTTATACAGGCAAACATACGGAATCTAGTACATTAGGTATAGGAAATAAATATTCCGCTGTAGATATTAACAATTTTTATTCATTAATATCATGTTTCATCTTTCAAATGACTTTTAAATATTACCATGATAAAAATATTAATTTTTCTTCAAATAATACAGTAATAACAGTAATGAGGTGAAGACAAGGGAATACCATTATCTTTTTCTGCTATTTCTTTTAATAATTACATGTTTCGTTTAGGCCTAATTTTAAGCTCTGTAAAAGATTAAAGAGAATAATTACCAATTAAGGAATTTTCCCTCCAATTACCTAAAAAACCTGTAATACAAATTCAGATCTTTTCCTGTAGAAGGAAGAATTGAAAAGGGCAAAAATAGGGCGTCAGTCGTCACACATGGCAGAGGGAGATAGGAAATAAAAACAGAGGGATAGTTACTGCGCGGCGAACTAACAAAATTAAATTAACTTGCAAATGAAGAATGCAAATACACATTCTGCCCACAAGTTCATTAGGAAGTTGCATTCGACAAATCATTACAGACTGACCGTCGGAAAGCGTAGAAAATACCGCATAAATCTAACGCACCGCTGGAAATACGAACGCAAATTTGATTGCAAAACAGACGCAAGCGGCGGTGAAATCAGTATGAAATTGTTTCTAATTCTGTTTGCGTAGTTCAGCACGGAGCGAAAATGTTTTTCTTTATTTTTAGGACTGAAAATTAATTATAGGAGAATTTATATTAATTAAAACGCCAGTTTTAATAAATCGTGATTTGGAAAACTTTCCGTTTAGTTTGTTTTTCACACTCTGCACTATATTCGCAGCAAAATTGCTCTATCTGAAAAGTTTATCGTGACAAATTTTAAATATCATTCAGAACTGAAATTAAAAAGTATGATGTGAGTGCAAACTTTAATTTTTAAACGTAACAAAATAGAGAAGAATGGTTAAAAATTGTAACCAATATACATCTTTTAGATTCACAGATATTTACAAATTTTATAGATTTTGAAGCACAACCAATCTAAAATTAGTTGGTTGGTGGAATACTCAAACAAGCTAATAAAATTGTATAGTTTAATTAAAGTAAAAAAGTTGTCGTTTAATTACAATATGGTTATGATTTATTTTCATAGGAACTAAAGTTTCCATTGCAGATACCAAGTCAATTGTTTGATTTGAAAATTCTAGAAACACATTAGCATGTTCGTCTTAAAATAACTGGATTAGTGCAGTAAAGTTATAATAACAACATAGTTACTATAACGACCCAGCTATTTTCGCAGCTGATTCCATATTTAAAATAAATTGAATAATATAGCTTTACATGTTAAATAAACTTCTACTTCCTGTTGTAAAATTATGATTAAAGTTTAATCCGTTTTGAGCACCATCATGAAACGTATAATTGGTAAGTTTGGTTACTTCTTTTCTCATCCTTGAGTCATAACTAATACGGATAAATATCCCTACTTCTAAATTTTTAATACCTAGATATCATTGAGGAATAGCCAAAACGAGTTCTGAGGATTTCAAAACATATATTTCCGCAAGAAAAAGTTTGTAACATAAAAAGAGTAAATTCAGATTTAGCAAATTACATATTTGTTCCAGATTAATTCTATTGGTATTATACTCTTAGCGGAAAGAATATAAAGGAGTGAGAGTTAGGAAGCGATAGTGAAGCCGCTTCCACCACTGTAATCAGAACCGCGTTGTTATAGTAACCATCAGTATTTGGCACATTGGCAGCTGTATTGTTTTTCTGAACTTACGTACAATGCAAATCCCCACTCCAACCAGAACTATGGCTTACATGCGTCTGCCCTCACCTGGTTACAATTCCCTTGCCACTAATATAAGATTATAATATCTCCTTTATCTTCTTTCCTCCAAGGTATTACTACTAACAAAATCAGATTTACATAGCTTGAAGTTAAATTCTTCAAACGTCAAATTAGTTTGAAAATTTCTGAGTAGAGTGTCCTATTATATCTCTTTCTCATATGTTCGTTTTCATTCTATGTTCATTGTTAATTGCTAAAAGCGAAGAATTTCGAACTAAAACTAAAACTATAAATTGGTGAAATTGATATTATAGGTTAACTTTAAAACGTTGATAATACAACAATGAATTGTATTGACAGATATGTGAATTTAGTTCTGGTACTTACAATATCTTTTCTTCTTTGATATAATTATACTAAAAACAGTTTCTGTTACTAATTCACCTCTTTAATTTCAAACATATCTTTAAACGCCAGTTGTTTTTCCACCATTCTGATTCAACTTCCAAAACAACTCTAAGCGCATGCGCACTGTTTAAAATAAGTGTAAAATCTGCTCTCTTTATAAACATTGCAATTAATTAATTAATAGATAAATTTTTGGAACTAAATTATTGTTTAATTCTGTTTTATGGAAATAATGAATAAAAAATTGTGATAAAAGCTTCAGCAATATTCGTGCGTTGTAAAATATCAATCATTGTATTCCGTCCAATTAAAATATTTATAATGAACAGACCAATTCATTGTCATCCATCAGTATTTGTATTCCGATGAGTTTATTCCAGTGTTCAGCTAATAAAAGTCAATTAAAATTATAAACTAAAATGTTTTGATAATACTGATATTTTTACCTCTCGCCTACCTCAGTAAGGGAGGTATTGTTTTTGGTCAAAAAATTGGGTAGTGAGTTTTTAATAAATAAGTTTTAGGGTCCCTGCAATACGATTTCACTATTTTAGTCATGATGTCTGTATGTATGTATGTATGTAAGTGGTCTGTGCCGATTTTTTCGTCTCGCAAAATTAAATATTTATGCTTCTTATATTGATATGAATAGCTGATAAATTTTGGATAAAATTGGTCAACCGGAAGTAGCAGTTCACTAGAAGCCCTTAAAAGTTTTCCCTGAAAAATCACGGTCAATAGTTATTTGATAAACTAGAGAGGAAAGCGCTTCTTTTTCCCACTCGAACTTGAGGCAGTTCGTGCGGGAGTGGAGAAACGGCTTTCCTCTCTAGTTTGTCAAATAACTACCCATTATCCATGTTTTTTCACGGAAAACTGTTAAGGGCTTCTAGTGAACTGCTACTTCCGGTTGACCAATTTTATCCAAAATCTATCAGCTATCCATATAAATACACAAAACATTTTTTTCACATGTTTCTAAAAACGATTTGTTCGGACCTAAACTATACTTTGACAACACAATTGCCACGTTAAAAGTTAGGTTATCAGATGCAAGGCGGTGTAACAGTGTTGCCAATGAACAAATCTTAAATATAAATTAAAATTTTCAAATTGTGATTTAATCTAGAAAAAGAAAAATATAAAACATAATTGTAAGACACTTTAAAGTATGTATATCACTAAAATAAGGATTTTCAAGAAATTAGGTATTTATTCATAGTTTTTAGATTTTTTTTTTTTTGTAAATAACATTCATATTGGTAACACTTCTATATTTTCCTCACTAGAGAGGAAAAACACATTTTCCTCACTATTTCGGGAGCACAACGGTAGGGATTTCATCGCATGTTGTGAAAATATTAATTTTTCAACAATTTATGTTATTTTGAAAATTAAATTTCATAAATCTTGCATTCCATGTACTGGAAACACTTATAAATTTTTTTCACGAAATGTGCCATATGTCTTTGTGATTGAGAAGCTATTTCCTAGGTGAAATATATATCAACAAATGAAATAAATATACGAAGGAAAATTTAATTTCTTAAATATAAATAGAAAATAAACAAATAAGAAGGTATTTTGCCTCATAAAATACTATTTTGTACCGTTTAAGGGTTGTATTGGGCGCAAGGTTATGTGCTGGCCATATCAGATTTTTATTATTGTTTTGCAAGTTACGCGAATAAATTTGAACATACTGTCATCCTAAAAAGAAAATAATTCAAATAAATCCTCTCCCCTGGGGATAAAACATCACGGGAAGAAAAACTAAAATCTCTACTTAGGACTACACGATTCTTCACTTCTCTATTCACCATAACAACTTCCTGAAAACCATGAAGCAGCTGTAAATTCTAATAACAGTATTTCGCATTTAATTACCCCGATCTAGTAACCACAGAGAATGAGAGAATCTACATATAGTCTGCGTCCTCAGTTAAGGGGTAAAGGGGTTAATTATATTGATTAATTATCCCGGAATCGTAGTGTGCATTACTTGGATTTGGCTCGCGGAGCATTATTAATGTCGGGTACAAATGCGGGGTGGAAGTTTATGGGTGCGGTGCGTATCAGAATTGCCACCTGTACCTGAGTAACGGCCCATTTCGTCCGCGATCGTTTATTAAGTGGTCACTGTGGGGTAAAGGTGCGTTTACACTGGGGCAAATCGAGCTGTTCAACTTGATTGAGGGTCCCGGCCAGAGAAAGAGTAATAGAGGGAATTTAAATGCTTTCTAACTTTCACAAGAGAGGGATACTCAAATTAGGAACCCGGAAATTATACTCAACCTTTAACAATCAAGTACAGAAGAATGAGAAATGTAGGTGCCTAACAAATTTTGCATTAACATTTTTATTTCGCCAAATTGACAAGCTTAGCAAATTAATTGCTTATAAAAATTCATAACGTTTGAGAAGGTACAACGTTGAACGATCTTAAAAGAAAATAAAATAAATATATCATCTGGTCATTTACACATTTAAGAGGTAGCACTATGCTTTCGCAAAACTCAATAGATAATTATGTGTATGCAATAGATTTCTATTGAATACGAAGTAATTAAAATATATTTTTTGTCGACTGATATTAAAAGTGCGTTTTTAGACAGTTAACAGTCTATAAAATGTTACTTTTACTGCCTATTGCTTCTATGATGTATCAAGAAATTTCATATTTCTATATATCATGAACAAACCTCAATTTGCATAATAAGAAAATCATGTATCATGTAGAATTAAAGAATTTAAAGCGAGTTAAAACATACGGGAACAGATTCATATCATTTGACCCAATCAGGACTTTACAGTAACTTAAAAAAAATTGTTCTGATCTTAAAAAAGGAAAATTGTTGTACTCAATTTATTTGTATTTTAAATTCTGTTACTTCTAAAAACATTTAAGGATAAATAACAATTGAAATAATAACAAATTAACAAAAAATTACTCCCACAAAGATTTCATTTGGCCCAAAGTTATTGGCTGGTACCACGAACAAAATATAGAAAAATGTTTCAAATAAATATTTTAGGTAACATTATTCTACTCTACATCGTTTTGATTCCAATGCAATTTACTCTATCTCATTTATTTACTAAGATATATCCAAAAATTGTTCCCAGAATATAATTAATTCGTAACAAAAATGACACCTCCCTTACATATGTATGTGCGGGAGGTAAAAATAATAGAATTTAAGATATAAATATGGTGAATTAAACAATTTTCTTTTGTATGATTATAACTGGACAAATGATATGATTCTGGGCTTATTCATCACTCACCACTTTATGTAATAATTTGATCAGGAATTTTCACAAATGCTCGTAACGGCAACCTCTGCTGTAAATCTAGTATTTTGGTGCCTAGTTAAATAAATATTTATTTATTGTTATACTTTGTACTTTGACTGCTATATGTGTAATCGCATGCTATAAAAATACATTCTTTTAATGTTCCTCTGTTCTTTTAAGCATTTCGTTTGTATTATATTTTAGGATGATTTCTTGCTAAGAACTTCTATGCTGTTTGTCTCAAACATAATTTACTAGAAATAAAAATGGTCTATATTATTAGGAGTTTAATAATCTGTTTATAATCAGCAAACAAGTTCTAATTTTCCGTGTAGCATAATGTACCCGGGTCTAATTACCAAAAGAAATATACACCTATTAATAATTTTTAACCTCGCACATTGATTACGTCGGGAAAATGATGATATATTAAGATTATTGCAGAGCAATTAACACAACGAACCCTTGTTTGCTTTGTGGCCATTAGCAAAGAAAATTAGGTTATTAGGGAAGGTAGTCATTAGTAATTTGATAATTTCCTGTAAGATCGTATCAAAACAATTTTTCAGCAAACTTAACCAAACAACTCCACCAGAATTCTACAATCAAATTAGGCAAATTAATCAAATTTAACAAAAGACCAACTTGAAAATCGAATTATCAAAACTATAACGACATCAATTAAAACAAAAGCGAAGTAATTATATCAAGATGGCGAGGGGGAAGGAACAAACGCAGGTACAACACCTTTATTGCGGGTGGCAACGCATAGCGGCCATTTAGAAGTTTAATGAGACTCAATTAGAGAAGCACCACAGCGGAAGGGCAACAATACTAACTCGATATAGGTACTGCGCCAGGAGATGTTTCGTCCACCACTATTTCGCTCGAATTTATGGCCAATTAATTGACCTTAAACATATACAGGGTGTAGAATTGAAATGTAGCGTATAGGGATTTCAGTGCTATTTTTTTGATATTGCTGTAAATTTTTTGGTGTATTAAAGGAAGAACTCGGGAAAAATATTGAAAAAAAATTATGCCAAGAAATTTCACTCTGTATCAGATCTGCAACAACATATTTTGGATCAAATTTAATACCACTTATTGCATAAAAATGTCGAAACAATGAAATGAAAATGATGTTATTACCTTTCTGGTCCAATATTTTAATGTACACTTCTTTAAAACCATGTATTTATTAAATATATCGCAATAAACCCTCCGTGAAAACGGGAACAGCGTTTATTTTTAGTGCTGTGACGGAAATACGAGCTTAAATAAATATGGAACTTATGTATAGTTACAGTAAGAGTTGTAATATATCAGATACAAAGATATATTTCTAAGCGTATATAAAATACAGTATAAAATTTGTGGATGTTGCAAAAATGATACATTGTGCAGTGTAGGGTTAAATAAAAATGAAATATATTTAACATTTCAAAAATAGTTATTTACTTCACAAGGGGACAAAGTAAGGAATTATAATTTTATCGAGTGGATAATTCCACTTTTTGTCCACGTTATACTATTATCCAACACCTCTTAATAAATGCAAAATTTGTTAAAGAAATATTATTTGACAGTGACATATGCTTTAATTTTCTAAACCAGCAACCATAATGAAATAAAGTTTTGTATCTACCTCGAACGAAAAGTGACTTTAAGGTCCTCGCAAGTAATTTCGAACTCGGTCATTTGCCATTTAGTGACTTTAGTGAAAGACCCCATTGATATATTCAGTTGTTAATCGATTTCTCTGTGTGTGTTGTTTGACTTGTCACACGTCTCACTGCCGAAGTCCAGGTGATCAATAAAGTCATTATTACTATTAAATTGAAATTCGTTTATGCATATTTTGGATTTGAGGATTTATAGAATATAAAACTAGACGCCTTGTACCACTTGGTCCCCACTTGTTTCTATACCAAGAAGACTAAAACAACATTCCACTAGATCTATAAGCTTGATCCGAATAAAGCTAATCCTCGTGTTCATCCCAGGACGAATCGTAGGCGAACGAAACTCCTGGCACTGCCGATATATTAATGCTGACCTATGGGGTACAATAAACCAATTAGCTCGGTCAGATATGTGGCGGCGGCGTCGCCGATCGAAAGGATCAATTTAATCCCGGTCTCCGCGAGTTTCGCATGGCCAACCCGGATGTGTTGGTGCTGGCGGTGCTACTGCATAACTCCAGAAGATTATGTTTCAGCATTATGCACCCGACGCCAACATGGATCGGAATTGGAGAGGAGTGTGAGTGGAGTATATTAGGCGATGCTCGCTAGTCGTGAGAGTACTTCACTAGATCGTTGCTTTACTTGCTGATGAAATTGTGCAAATTAAACTACGGATCAGATTCATCGCTAGGATAAATATTATTACTGTTAATGTTGATTTGAATTCCATATTACACACATCACACTGATAATCGAATTTGATAAAACGATACCTAGTTTGTCACTGTAATGCTCTTGAAAATCGAATCTAATTCACAGTGACATAAAGTTGATTTTTCCTTTGTATATTTTTCTCACTTATTATATAATATTCATATTTAAAATGAACGAATATGAAATTAAATGATATATTTACTCAGAAAATATGAAAATCATACAGATCAATTAACATTAATTGGTCATCCATAATTTAGATAAAACAGAGCGTTACGAATACCTTTTAATTACATTGTTGTTAATAAGTAAAAAATATATACTTAATTAAACTATACGTGTTTCATATTACTTAACAAAGAATGTATTTCATAAAATATTACTAAATTATTTTACATTTTACTTTGATTTAATTAAAATTTTAAATTAAATCGAACAATGGGAGTAAAGATTTTATAAATTAATGTACCTTAACATTAATATTGTTCGTATCCAATTTTAAGTATTTATTGGGTCAATGTAGGTATACTGATACAGTTACTGGTTATTTAAGAAGCCAAGAGAACTATTCCATCGGAAATATTCCATTAAAACACATCGCACTCAAAATTGGATAATTGTAAGAATTCACAATTTTATGTTGAAAATAAAGATGTAGCAATCGCAATAACACTAAATAAAAAGCAACTGTAACTTTCTACTCTCCTTAAAGATGGTTAGAATTCCAGAAGCAAATCGATAAATCTATATTACTTCAATTTAAACTGTAATATTACAGGTAAAAAGTACAAGACAACTGTCGTAAAATTCATACGATGTATTGATTTCATCCCTCAGAGAAAATTATTTCAAATACACCGCAGAAGACGAACTAAAAGAAATAGTGAAGCTGGAAATATTTTTCTCTAACAATGAAAATGTATAATTATATCGTTGCATATTTTTAATGATAGCTCGTAGAAGTGTACGCGTAATTAATTAATTAATACGGATGTCTATGGTAGACGTTCGGGAATATACAACTTTTTCTGCATGTTAGACAATGTGCTATTTAAATTGTGAATCCTAATGATTCCCTTTGGCAACTGCTGGCGTAGTTCGCAGTGGCGTATCATAAGGGTCCCCCAACTGTAAGCGACCAACTGTTTAATCAGATATTGTCCTTGCGTAAATGTCTGAAAAATCAAATTTCGAAAATCCATTCCATCAGGAAGTTATCTAACTTAATCATGATCTTTCGCAGTGTTTCTCGGACGTTTGCTCAGTAATTTTACTGTATTTATCTATTCTCGTGACGGTCCAATTGCAGAGCAATCCTATTAAAAAATAAAATTATCAAAATTTTTTATTGAAATTCGACGGGGCAAAAGAGACTGGTGAACTTGTGTATATTGTCCATAGAGAGTAAGAAACCGAGGAATGATTTTGAACACTGGGATCGATTCCGAACTTGTAAATGTGTAAATGAAGTTTAATGTAAAAATGTAAGAGGTCCGGGAATTTTGAATTAGATAGACAGTAATTAAATACAAGTAATTAAAAAGTGGAACCATATGATAAGAATTAATGTATCGTGAAACAAAAGAGGAATCGTGGAAGACCAAAAAACACCTGGGTTGGACTAAGAAACTTTTACACCCCCCTACACCTTACATTTCAGAAATGTAATTGCTAATTAATTTTTCAATTACATTCACTCTGTAATGAAAAGTTCAGTAATGAAATAATTTTTTTTATGCAAAGTTTTAGTAATTCTATTACATTTCATTATAATTACAATTAGTTTTATTTTATTTTTTTCGTGAACAAGACCAATTTTATGACTTTTTGATGATTGAGATAAAATCGAAAATTCCGTTTCAATTTCTAATCAAATAGGAATAAAGATCTTTGATTTTTTTAATAATCCAACTCCAACAGATCATAATTTAACGGTTCTTAGTAATTTTTCAAATGTCAAACGAATTTTTCTGAAGTATAACACAATTTTGCCTTATTCAGCTCTTGTTGAAAAATTATTTTCATTCGCAGGCCTTATTTTAAATCCAAGGCGAGAAACTACTAATTTTAAAACACCAGCTTAAATAACCATAATCCACAATATTAGTCAAAACGTTTTGTTTTTCTTGTAGAGTCTAGTTCTAGTCTATATTATTTTTAAATACTTTGTAATAATAATAATAATTTTATGCCGATAACGGAGGCGTAGAGTCTATGTCTCTAGCCTAGCATGCTAGAAGTCGTGGGTTCGAATCCCACTGAAGAGCATGGTCGTTTTTATTCACACAAATTCATTTTCATCCACTCATGAGGCGGCATATGACCATAGAACTTAGTCCGCCTCCCATCTTCGTAATAAAAAAAAATAATGCATTTTCTTCATATTTTACTTTTTTTAGTATAAAGTTGTAAAGTAAATAAATATTTTAAATATGATGTTATTTTTATAGCAATAAAAAATGAAAAGTAATTGTAATTAAATGCATGTATTTGAGCTAAGTAATTAATTACATTTTGATCATAAAGAAATGTAATTTGACGATTGTTATTAAATTAACATTAAGACAGTAATTATAAAAATAATATAATAAATAAAATTTTTCAGTAATATGTCTATCACTGGGCCTCGGAAGGGATAGTTACGCCACTGGTAGTTGGTACCATGTATCGTATTACCACACAAAACAGCAATGTAGGAAGTTGCAAACAACAGTCCCTGTAATTTCCTGTGTCCCGAAGTACCGCCTAACGAATTGCTCACGTTTCATCCATTGCTCTCATATCTAAACTGTAAAATCAGCCTGTTAAATGCAAATTCAATCCAAATATCGCATAAGTAGCATGTCTTTGTTTATTTTATGACGAGAACAATGGTTGTATAAAGTTTACAACTAATTTAAAGTAGCATAGGCGAGGTGGAAGAACACAGCAGATCCAAACAAACAGAGCATCAATCTAATAAGAGCCTCGGGCAATGGCGAACCAACGAGGGGATTGGGGGAAACAGAGGGAAAGTACACAGGGTCTTGCGCTATCTCCTATCTGGGATGAGATCTGACCCTAAAGTTACAGCGATAATAAAACAGCCAACTTCATACAAAAGAAAATTCCTGCCATTCGGAAATGGCAGACCATACAGATGTCATTCATTTAATTAAATGGCTTTGTTAAATATTTTATGAAGCTATTTGATTAATGTAATGGACTAGTTTCCGCACAAAAGGAAACTAGAAAAAATATTTTATAAATCCACAACATGCTTATTGAATCACAGGATTACAAAATGGCGTTTTTGAAATTTTATGAATTCTCTCTCTGGGAGATTTTGTTTATAAAAAAGTGAAATTATAAATGGTTGATTACATCCGGTTTAAATTCTGAATTTTTAATCTGAATTTTAATCAAATTTGTGACGGGCTTCTCATTACACGCATATTTTTGGATTGACATTTTAGACAAAGTACAAAAATTACTTAATCAAATTTACGCGTATATTAAGCTCCATACATATTTAATTTAGGCAAGGAGGAGTATCAGGATAAAATTCATTAAATCCCCTTAATAGCTTTGATACTTTCTACAGCTTAAATCCTACCTTCGTCAAAAATATTTTAACAATTTTCTCTCTTAAAACTTAAAACGAAATCTCGGCCTAATTCATTTTTTATATCTCCAATATTTTTATAACATAAAGTCACCTGTGGTTCCCTCATTTTCTTTGCCTCTTTTGCTTGAACTTCACACAAAATAGAGATTATATTAACTGTTATGTCAACGTACTTCGTAGTTTAAGTATGTAAGTAGGTACATTTACTGCTTATATATTATTGAATGCTAACTTTTATTTCTGGTTGTATTTGTCATTGAACTGAAATATTCAAATTGTTGTTCCAATTTAGTTTGATAAAAATAATATTTGTAAATAATTTACGATAAGTAATTTTTGGAAAATTTGTCGAATGTGAAGCTCGAACCGAAGATCCTATGATCCACAGTCCGGTATATAAGCTAGAGGTAAAAATTGTAAATGTATAGATTGCAGTGTAATTTGCGTTTATCACGATTAAAGATTTCAAACGATATTAAGAGATTTCAAACTAAGTAAATGATTCATTGTTAGTTGTGGAAAATTCCAGTTCTTTAGTATTTCAGTTCAGTTCCCGCCTAATCAGCGAATGTCAATAGGTTATAGAAAATCATTAACCAGTGTCTTATGCGAGAGTAGTGCCCAGTTAGAGTTATTTTGAGTGCCACTGTGTCATCCCTAAAGCAATAAATTGTCAACCTTGGGCATTGAGCAACCACTTGCATTTTGGCTTTTCTTGTGAAATATTGAAAGAATTACTACATAGTTTAAGGGCTCCTCTCGATTGTAAGCATAGTTTTTGTGAAGTTTATTTTGTGAGTTCATGTAGGTAAGTAGAGTTGAGTTTTATGTATGAGTATTGTTAATAGCGAATGTTATCTCAGTTTCGAGCTTTGAAAGTTATTGTAAAAGTTAGTGAGTAAGCGATACTTTGGATTATAGCGTCGAATTATTCAGCTCTTAAAGGTATTTGATTTGTATAATTTATTTTGCTTGTTTCTTATTAAATATTATATAATTTTGTTATTGTTGAATATGTGTTTGATTCCCGCCTGTGCGCATATTTTCCGCCATTTGATCAGAAGTCTTTTTCTAAATACTCTTCGGAATCGAGTTAAAATATTCCGTGGTGGCCAGCGAAACCCTTTCGTATGTCAGTTACCATTTGGTACCAAGTGCGAGGTACCTGTCACAACAGTAGCCACGAATTGCTTTAGGAGCATGTATCTAATTTGAATTACTGCATGCACTACCTTAATAAAGTAGCATTACACAATGTAATTACAAGATCGTCGCTTTATCGTGGCAATACGTCTCTAGTACTGTATATAATTTGTATTTATTTCAGTATAGAGTCCTAATGACAGATAGGCAGTGGAGTTTCTCAGGCAGGGCAATAGAATACGGATCACATAAACGTGAGCAAACACTTGTGCGTGGATGACATCTCAACACATATTAACAAAACTCCAGGTTGAGATTGTAAGCACTTGAATCGTTTTTCCATTCAGCAGTGAACTGTAAACAGACGCGCTGCGTCTTCTTGCGTCGCCACTGATCACCAATCCTAATCCGATTCCGGTCGAATGGACGTCCGTCGGACGAACTTCGCCGATGCTCCGATCTCTTGGAGGGATAAACCATTAAGGAGGAGATACGCGCGTGCCGGTAGTCCGGCAAGGGAAGGGCTTAGCTAACTGGGATTTTATCGGCCAGATGAAAAAAGACAGTTGAACTTTAGGTGACGCTAACGTACACAGAGACGGACTCATTGAAATGTAATGGCGGATTGCACAATGGGAGCAATGAGGTAATATCATCTTTCACCAGGGATAATTCTATCAAATAAGATTACACTTTAAACGATTTCTTCCTACGTTACTATCTCAAGACTGCAGCGTAAATCAGTATGGGTTTTCTACCGCCACTATGGACACTACTACACTTTCCACATGCACCAACTTACTACGATATTAATATATGTATCAAGTCTATTTAGTTCTGACTCTGAGCAGGTAGTACGGCTGTGTGGTTAACGTGACTGCATTGTGAATGACAAAGTCAAGCATACGCTTCACAAAAGTTGGATGAGTGACCGCAAGGGAACTCAGAAAACATACCACACTGAAAGTTGAAAAGTGTTTAAACAATTATGGTAGTTATAAGTTATACTAAAGATTGCGGGAGACCTTCATCCGTACGGTATTGTATTTTATATAAGTATAGTTTGAATGTATTGGTCTACTGCAAAATGAGGCTCCCAAAATTTCAAGTGTTTATTTGGAACTATAAGTTATTTTGGTCACAGTTCTCCGATGAGTTATCACGAAAACATTTACTGTTTCTTTCAAGATGTTCTGGAGCAAAAATCTTGTTACTTATAACGGTAAGAGGGTAAAGGTAAGGGTCAAGAGTAGATAATATATTTTATTGTTATTGTCCAAATTAAAATGATTTTATGTGGGATCTGCAAAAGAATTGGAAAGATAAAATTTAATATGACAGTGGATTCCATAAAATCGTTTCTTTTTCTTCCCGCATAAAAAAAGTATAAAGGATCCCTCATAAAAACAAAATCTGTTTTTTAGGTGCTCCGGAAAAATGTATGAGAAAAACAGTTTTATTTTTTATATTATTTAGGGAAACTCTATAAGAAGTAAATTTTAATTTAGCAGTAAATCAAGAAGAGATTTATTTTCCATTTTGCGGCGGAATATATTAATCCATGTTTTTGATCCAATCACGTTCAGGAAATGTGAAAGAAAATACATGGAGTATAAATCTTTATTTTTGTTCCGCGGCAAATTGAAAAAACGATTTAAGTCCACAAATAAACAACTGAGTGCATCGATTGTTCGTGAAGACCGACCAACGTTGAATACACAATCAAGGATTGCCATGGATATCCCCGAACGGTTAAATATTGTGATAGAAGATTATTCCAGTAAAATTTTCACGAATGGCTGGAAAATATTTTTCTACTCCTGTTTCAAAAAGAAAATTATGAAAATCATAAACAGATTTTCTCTTCCTCTTCGTAACATAATTCTACGGCTAAAAATATTTCTTGCTAAAAATATACACAGGACAAATGAACAAAATTATGTAAACCATCGCACAGGATTAAGTTTAGATTACGTAAAAAGTTCAATTTTCCGTACAGCTCATTAACAAAACACACATTTTACATGTCTAATAAAATTTCGCTTAGAACACCAGGAAAATATTTTGTTCTACGATCGTACACAAGTGAGTCATAATATATGCGAAAATTTTGTTGCACATTACTTATATTATAGCTAGAAATAGTACAAATTAAAATAAAAGATAGTTGCTAGATAAACTAATTTAAAATGGTTATCGGAACTTTATGTTTTATTTTAATTTTTTTCTACATAAAATAAATATATCATAAAGTCATTTACTCATATTGGGTGTGTAGATTACATTTTGGCGCATGAAAATCAATTTATTATATAGTAGAGAAATCATGTATGTAAATTTTTGTTCCGTTTGTTATCTATTGCACAGCATTTAATGAAAACAATTTTCTAAAATTTTTTACGTGTACACTCTTCAAGGGAAAAAATTTGACACAATTCAAGAGAATAAGAAGGGTGGAAAATCGAATAGTTCAACAGGGATTTTTAATCTGATCAAAAGTAGTACAAAAAATTTGGATTTTGTATATGAAAATCGCAAATATTTAAAATAAATCGAATTTGGTATCAAATGAATGATTTTATTTGAAATTAAAGGAAATATATAGCTTTTAACAGAACCGGAATTATTTATTATAATTTTGTATTAAGTTTTGAAAAAATTTCGTTCAAGATTATATTGATATACTGGCGAATTAGAGAGTCCATTTCTTTCCGATAAATAAATCAATTTAAAACTGTGTTATGAAATGTCAAATATTTTTCGTTTTTGTTTAATTTTTTTATAGTTACAATTTTCTGAAAAATATACATTTTTGTCGTAAAATACTTATATTTGAGTATTGCAGGCATTTTTAAATTCTGAACGACTCTTGTATTTACAATTTTGCTGTAAACAGAATTGGGAAAAAAATATAGCAATAAAAAATAGTACTAAAAATCCCCATACGCCACATTTCAATTCTACATCCGTATAAAATAATCTTTATTTCGTAAATTTCATTACAGGGTTATCTCGCATCTGGTAATGGGAAACATGTTTGAAATATACCCGGATAACGCAGGGTGTATTAGCTAGTACGTTGTAAAACAAACAGTTTCTTGATTTCCTACAGGAAACTATAAAAAATATACAAAATTTCTGCAAAACTACATATTAGTTCAGCGATAACAATGTTTAAAATGTTGGTTAAAATTTTGAAAAAGTTTTAATTCAAAACAAACAAAAGTGAATCCAAATAACCATAACAAACAATTGAGTAGCGTACACGGAAGCCATAGCGATTTTATCGGAAACCACAAGAGAATGACACGGCACGCAAAGGGGAGCGAAATCCCTCTTTAAGGCGAGGTAAGGGGATGTATATCGAGCGGTTTGGAACAGGGGATTCCCAGCAAAGCGCAATACGAACTACGCCATGAGTTATGAACACTATCCGTCACCGCGGGGCGAGAGGAGCGACACGAAGCTTCGCACGTATCAGATGAGCTAAATTCCCTTGGGGTTTCGTAATTAAGCTCTGCTAGGAAAAATATGGCGGCGTTGAACGCTAGCCAGATTCGAAGTTGGCCACGTCGGCGTTCATTTCTTATGCACAATTAGTACCGGCATGAGAGATGGCAGCAATTTAATGAAACGAAATTCTGTTACTCCCAGCCTAAATACGCGCAATGAAAGCGAATGTTTAGGGGTAATAGAATACCTCCTTATTAACGCAGTTTCGTTTCAATGAGCTATTTCAGAATTAATTCTACTGTAACACCTTACACTGTTGCTCTACGTGTTCATATCACCGATGCGGAAGTAACTTGGCAGAGTTGTAAGGAGGGTAAGTAAAGGAATACTTTTCACGAAGGGTTTGAATCAATGGGAGCTTTCAACGTGGAGTGAATAACAGAACTCATTTAGACGTCGATGTTTGATTCCAAAAGTTTCAAATTCGATCTAAATTTCAGGGAGCACAATCTCTATGAAACTCTGCATTTTATAACTTGACAGATTACAATTCCTTCAGAACAGAACAATCGTGCAATCGATAAACTAGAACAAATAATATGTTTGAAACAATGAATTGGTCAAATGTCCGTCAGATTTGTAATCTCAATGCTATGGCTTTTATACGAGTATTTAAAATTGTTAACGGTACATTACAGCAATACTTAATGTCGAAACACTACATTTACAAAGATATATGTACATATCTAATTATTCAACAAGGCAAGGGAATATGTTCTGCATTTGTAATAAGAATAAAAGTAAAATGCATGCAACATATTTGATGAATATTTAGTTGCCTTTGTTAAATATTATCAAATTGTACAACTGTAAAGTGATTTAAACCTTAAAAATATTCAAACAATACAAGTAATAAACGTACATTGCAATATTTATATCATTAAAAAGAAGTGAGTTTGCACTAATTAAATATATATTAAGTTTTACTATTTAATGCACAGAGTGTTTATTTTAAATATGCTATAATTTCCATTTCGAGAAGTATAAAAACTGCGAGATTTGTTAAAAAAGCAAACAATTTCTATATTACAAGAATATTCCAATGAACTCAAATAGTTATTTAAACAACCCCACAAACGAAAAAAAATTACTTTCAACACGTATATCATACAAAATTTTATGATCTTTCTAGTGCATTAGTAACTAAATATTAAAAAATGCAGACTAATATTTAGACAGGTAGGGTTATATTTGTTGATTTATTGCGATGTGTTAAAAATAACAATAAAATCACTTTTAACACGTTGCTATGTTACTATTAATACTAGTGTCAGAGAGACTTTTAACAACGATCGTAGATAAATTAATTTTATCTACGCCCGTGAGTTAAATGTCACTTATCCCATTCATTTTGCGTAAGTTAAGAGCTTCATTACCGCACTCGTTTGCATTGACGTACTATTATAATTGTTGATAATGTGAGTAATAAAAAGGAACTTCAGTGCCAAGGTACATATTACATTTATTTTAAATAAAAAATTAGAAAAAAAGTGTAATAAATAATTACACAGGTTAAATTTAAACATCTGTCAGTTGTCAATTGAAACTGACACTCAATGTTGCCAACCTAGAACATAGAAGTTATTGTAAATAACACTGAAAAGTATGTGTTTTGTCCTCAATTTCATCATCGGAATTAATTAGTTAATTTTTCTAGCACATATTGTTTCATTTTACGTATAAATTTACTGCAATACGTCCAAATAATCCAACTTGTACAATAATTATTTTACAGTTGCCCACACTGTGTTGCTCAAAATCGTCGTATAATGGGTTACATTAGCGACGATTTCCGTGCTTTTAATGACGATTTTTGAGCACTTTAGTGCCGATTTAAAATAAAAACATTTTTTCAGCAACTACTTGGATTAATTTTCTACTTGTCAAAATATTTAAATTTTTTAACTATGGGCGGGCATAGTTAAAATATTGTACAATACTCGTGTATTAATGTATAATTAATATACTTATGTGATTACACATTTCACATGCGTATCTTAATAATGCTCTTATCCCACTTATATCGTAAATATCTATTAAAACATTGACCCTAGCTAAACAATTTTCTAAATAAAGCCACAAATCGGACCTTGTATAATAGCAGCTATTTTTTTGCAATTTTGTCTATATAATCATTTATTGGCATACCACAATTTTCCTGTTTGTATTATTATTTATTAATTAATCTCGATCACTAGTTTCAGTTAATAACAAATAATTTGAGTAGTTTTATATATTATTGTAGAGTCTACGTTATTTCAAATTGATTAATAATATGATTTGTATACAGTTGTAAATGGAACACAATGGCTAGTTTTTGGGTGTTTTAAAAGCAGTGTTTTAAGCTCGGTTTTAGCGCTATACAATGTTCTAAAATTATTTTATAAAAAATACTTCAAATAAAAGTAGTAGATAATACATTTTTCTGTTACACTGCTCTTAAAACACCCAAAAACAGAGCTAGTGGTACCAGCCAATATTTTTAAACCACAGGTAAAACTAATAATCACCTATATGTATTTGGAATTATAATTTGCAGCAATTAATAACGACACGTGATGCGTTAAATATTTAAATTGTAAATGTGTTCATAAATATAAACATGTGTATTTGTGATCAGCGGTTAGTAACAAAATTGGTGTTTAAATAATAAATTCAAGCTTTACACAAAATTTAACATTATAATTAACAATTTACCATATATTATTATTTATTACCTATATGTAATTTAAATTTTGATTTGAATTGCAATGTTTCATTTTATTAAAGATCTCATTAAAAGTATTACGTGCGTAATGCAAAAATTAATTTACGGTTATGTAATGCAGCGTTGACACTAATGGAAATAATGACACATTTATAAAACTCATTCGTGGAACTGCCGCAATTGCAAACAAAACTATGACATGAAGTTTAATAATTAAAAACATAAATTATTTCCAGACCAAAATAATTAAAAATAATTGAATGAACCCAAATTCGCAAGCACGCTTCAAACTACAATTCCGTTACAATATGCAGCGAGCACTTGCAAATAAACCATTGCTAAGTAGTGTTAATTCAAACCCAAGTTGGTTTCATTTAAACTTGACGAAATGAACACGTAAATTGCATTGAATTCGAGGCTGGCTAGAGTCCTGGCGCCGACATCGACGATAGCAACTTGTGAAGGGGACTACAAGCACTTTCAATCATCGTACTTTACGAATTCCAAGTTCCCCGGCAGTAACAATATCATAACTACGACCCAACACTTGGGACCCGTCGGTTTCGTCTTCTGTGCGTACGTTCGCGCGGGGACTATTTAGGACTCCGTGTTAATTCCGTAGGACTACACGGAACTCAACACATGCCAGCGGACCGATGTTTCTTCCATTCTAGGACTTTATGTATTCAATATGTAACTTTTGATGCATCATAATATGTTCTAAGGAATTAATTTCTGTAAGCAGAATTACGTGTAGCGAATAGAATTTAGAATTAATAATATTAATAATATAGTCGGAAATTTGGATGATGTAGGATAAGAAATACAATCAACCTCTCACATGGATACGTTTCGAGTTTTATTAATTTTTCATCAGTGCCTCAGGAAAACATAATAAAATAGGATGATATCACGGTGACAATTCAACTCATATGTCGTCTGTCAAAAATGGTCCAATAGATTTTGAGGATTTAAAATATTCCACCAATTGAAAAAATTATACTGACATTTTTCACTAGTGATCTCATCGACATTTTTTCGACAATTTTCACTAGTAATCCTGTCGACAATTGAATTGTTACACTGTTGCTGTGGAAGTGAATCTCTTTGCAAGTCAGTTTTAAGAAAGAATACATTTTTACTCGTTGAATTGTCTCCCGAATACCTTCCGTGTCTCAAGTTATGTAGACAATTTTTGTTGCTGTATCAGGAATGGGTATTGTGCTTGATTTTATTGATTTTAAGCGTAATAACCATGAGTGATGCAGCCCGAAAAATTGTCTACATAACTTGAAACGCTAATGGCATTACATATGAATATACACAAAAAATAAATGAAGTAAAACATACACTGCTAACAAATACAGAACAACTTAGTTAAATAGTTGCTAACTGTTTGACATAGTTGATCTGCATTTGTTAGCAGTGAATGTTTTACTTTGTGATTATTTATTCATTTTTATTGTTTGACTTTAACCCAGTAAATATCTTTTAATTTTTTTAAACGTGTATATTAACTTTTTTTATATGAAAGGATGGATGTATTTCTTATCCTACATCATCCAAAATTATCCTACCAATTCCTGTTACTCTGGATGCGATCTTCATGATTTTAAAAATAATTACTAGATTAATAGTGATTGTTACATGCTCAGCACACAAAGTATCACATTTACTCCTAACAACACATGCTTTTTTTTCTTTAATCATAGAAAATAGAAACATAAATCATTTAAAAAATGCTGAAAATTTCAACAAATAATCTGTCTTATAGCATTTCGCGGTGCATGTTATTTTTGTTTATTTGTTTCATTTTAATTATCAAATTTTTGAATAACAACCTTTATCTTTTTCATAATATTTTACTCCGGCGGTGAAAAGTTGATCTGCTGCTAGTTGAATACAAATACATAACAACGTACTCATATGACGTTTGAAGAAAAAGAGCATTTATTTGCAGATCGCAAAAAAATTGTCACCGAAGAAAAAAGTTGAAGGTAAACATGAAGAGACTTTTTTAGGAGAAACTTGAGGTGCCCGTAAACTTTTAAATCCGAACTTTTACGTTCAAATATTGATGTCTCACTTAAATTTTAACTTTGGTTTAAATGAATAATATATCTAATCAAATGTTTAGTAGCAACGTGATATAACTCACAATCTCGAACTGCACTTTTTCGTCAAAATGATTACACTTTAATGTATTCTAGTATTTCTTCAATATTCTAGCTAAGAAAACAAAATTTAATAAATGTTATGAAAATATTATACGCAGACAAGAGGTTAGATAAAACTAACTACAGTTCGTAGCTTCTGATAAACGGACAGAGATGGGTCTGAGTGATTCAGGGGTCACTATAAGCCGATGGACCCTTGCTGTTGTTTGTTGACTGATCATGAGCAACTTCGTCAACCAGTGCAAGTAAGACATTTGGTCAATGAAACCAGTGGAATTTCGACCCTATGCTCCTCGGTAGGAGAAACAGGAACAAATAATTTATTATGTCTTGAATATTTCTATTGCTATTCCATTATCAATATAGGAAAGTTATTTCTTCGACATCAATGGCGCCTAAAAAAGTATTATTATCATAGTGCTTGATTCAAATGATTTTCCGTTTTACTTTCCTATACATATTATAATATAATATAGGATCAGGATAAAAATTAATGACAAAGTTTTTTCGGAAAATGATGTTTTGAAGTTCTCTGAATCCAATTTAATTATTTTCTCAGTGATGGGAATTTGTAGATGGATGGTAATTGGACTTGTATCTGTATATGCAAATAACTCATAAACAAGAAAATATAGGTAACTGCATAAGTACACGTTTCAAAAGAATTTGAAGTGAGCCAGGATCGGAATGTTTGGAGGAGATTCATTGTTGACTGTGTTTTACGGCTCGGGCTCTCCTACTGTGTGGGATGTAGCATGATGTTTATGTATGTATGCATGTGTAGAAATAACTTTAGTTATAATTGCAAATCGGAAGTGGAAGTTTACGGAACGCACAAAGCAATAATATCAATTTATTTGAAATATTGATTCAGCTGTGACAATTATTACTTTCAAGTGAATTCACAAAACTTTATAATTGAGTAGATATGTTAGAACCCTTCTCAACACAGATGATTATAAGTTAACAGGAGGTACTGTCTTCAGGAAAATATTTTCATGCTCTCAGCTGAACGGACAAAGTTTGTTTTAACTATAAAACAATGATTTTACTTTGTATTTAATTCATATATACCTACAATTTCTTGACAAAAAAAATTAACACGGTATACAATGTCTGAGGTACGGTGTCAATTTTTCGTGAATATTCTTAACTTGTGCTTCATAAAAAAATCTATTTTTGAACATATTCTATTAATACATAAAGTTGTACTTTCAACTGTCTCTTGTTGCTCTTTTAGTTTAACTATTTTTTTAAAAACATCCCCGAGGACATAAACAACAATGAAGCAATATTTTAATTACTATTATTATTACGTATCCATGATAAAAAAATATATTTCTCTTGAAATGGAGAATGTTAGAGTTACATTTTGGACCAAACCGTTGCCACTGTAATAAGAGTATGTTTGCTATCGTCTTGTTACTAAATAACTATGTTTTTGGAAATCATTTAGTGATAAAAGTTATGAAAATGAATAAAACCGCGATTGTTAGGATACGGAAACATTAAAACACTGATCATACATACATATTCCTATTGATATATACTACTGGAAGAAGTAAACTCCCTACAACAAAAGAAATGAAATAATTTTCCATTTAAATTATACTCTTTAAGGCTGTACTCAACGTGTGTAATTACAACGCAAAGGTAACTGAAAATTTTCAAAGTAATTTCGGATAATTGCTAATATTACCGGCTGTGGAATTAAAATGTGGCGTATAGGGATTCCAATAATATTTTTTTTATATTGTTGTAACTTTTTACCTATTCCCTTTACAGCAGGAGTGGAAATACAAAAGTTGCCTAAAAAAATTTAAAATGCCAGACATAAGGCCTATTAATATTATTATTTCACGATGAATCAAATTAAATTTTTATTTTTTTTTAGAAAAATTGTAAGACGACCATGGCAAATTGAACATAAACGAAAAATATTTGACATATCGGAAAACAGATTTAGATTTATTTATTACAGTGTTGTAATAATTCCTACAGAAGTTTCATAGAATATTGTAATATATAACGGGGAATTTGACAGTTCATTTTTTCTATTATAAATAAATAAATCTAAAACTTTATGAAATGTCTAATATTTTTCGTTCTTATTTAATTTTCCATGACCGTTAATATTCATTTTAATTTGATTGATACATCATGCAATATTAATATTTAGGTAAGCAAAAGCATTCATTTAAATTCTGAATTACTTTTGTATTTACACTGTAAAGTAAATAACTAAAGAGATACAGCAATATAAAAAATAGCTTTGAAATCCCTGTACATCTCAATTCAATTCTATACCCTGTATAGTTTGCTGTGATATTCTCCAAAAGAGAGTTCACATGAAATAAAATCAGATGTACTTACAAACGTGCTCATTTATTCTGTCCAAACTACAAACAGGTATGTTAAAAAAATTCATGACAAAATGGGACATAGTAGTACAGGTATGGCTATTAGGTATGTGCAATGTGGCCCGAACAACGATAAAAACTTGGGAATGTTGTACAAACGGATGAAATTAGTAAATCCTGCAGCTAGAAAATTCAACGGAAACCAGCTGTGCGGTATGGCATGTAACAAAGCTCAACATAATTGAAAAGCGGACGCCGAAAATGAGTTTGGAAAACGATTACGAGACAGTTTTCAAATCGAATTAGTAATTTTAATGTTGCTTTGTTTGCGCACAAAGAATGCCTCGTTTGTCGCTAGCGAGCGAATCGAATATTCTCGGAACACAGACGTGTTTAATAACATGAAAAATTGTGTTGCTGTGCATCAATTTCCACAGCTAATTTTGTTTTATAAATAAAAAACAGCCAGTGCACAAAGAGGAATACACGGGAGGAATAACAGACAACAGATGATTACATAGTTTTTTCTGATTTATTGTTACGATTATAGTTTTTTACGTCTGAATGCTTTTGCATTTCCAATCTGCAAATTACAATTCTAGTACAAATTGAAAATACATAAGTTGAAAGCTAATCCTGTTTTACATTTAGAGAATATTTTTATTTTTTCTAGGACATAAATAACACTTGATTCGGATTTATTCATTTTAACATTGATATGGACTTTTTTAAATGAATGGAATAAAAAAGCTCCGTTATAACGTAGGATCATAAGACCCCATTATTTGTTACAATGATTATAGAAAATTATTATTAAAAATTTAATATATTTCATCTCAAAATGGGGCAAATAGTTGTTTGGTAAAGTATCGGATTCTAGATCATAAGATCCTCAGTTGGAATCTTACAGCCAACAATTATTGTTACTTTATCTTTGCCTCGATATTCATTTTTTAGAGCGCGATTTAACAGTTGATAACCGTACTTTAAAAATGTTTTATTTTCCAAGATCTGCAAAAGAATATTGCCACAAAAAAATTGGATAAATAGCATCATGACATATTATTATTTTTCTCAAAATAGGGAGCAATATTTTCTACTCCACTGATTTGCAATTATGACAATTGTCAATTTGTCATGAAACTTATAATGTTTATGAAGTTTCGTTACCTTATCTTTGCTCGTTCATAAGTTATTGAACATACATAGGAACATTATTCCCATTCAACCACACAGAAAATAGTCAAATCGGATACAGGGGACTTCAAAACACGTACTGTGAAGGATCGATTATCCGAACGCAGCGCCGGTCATCTGAAATGTCAGTTTACCGAAATCTAAATTAAAATTATCGTTTAATTTTCTTGTATAATACAAATAATCAATAGATAAAATAGTTATTTGTATACTAAAGCCACGAAGTCACTCTTTAGCAGGACAATCTCGAGGGCGATAAAGAACATTTTGTGCACAAAAAATATTACTGGACCGATTTTGACAAAAATTTGTATG
This sequence comes from Poecilus cupreus, assembly GCA_963942605.1. NCBI lineage: Eukaryota > Metazoa > Arthropoda > Insecta > Coleoptera > Carabidae > Poecilus > Poecilus cupreus. The sequence goes on along the minus strand of OZ012717.1, from coordinate 23,673,083 downwards.
TGTTGTAGGCATCGTGAGAAGTTTTTTCTGTAAAAAAAAATTTCAGAAACAATATTTCAAGAATAATAAAATAATATATTTTTTTTAATGCGCATTACGGTCTATTGTACAGTTTTACTGTTATTATATTTCTTAGTTTAACTCATTCGATCATATTTTGAGTCTGCCCAACTTTGGAGGTGTTTCTTAACCTCGGGAATTCAAAATGTAGGTTCGCGTCAGAGATGAAGTAAATCTATTATTACGCATTAAACTGACCTGGAAGCGAGGGACGAAGTGACGAGCTTGCTTCGCCGACACACTGATGTGGAAACGAGAAACGAAGTGACGAGCTTGCTTCGCCAAAGTACTGATACAGAAGCGAGGAACGAAGTGACGAGCTTGCTACGCTAATGTACTGACATGGAAGCGAGGAACGAAGTGACGAACTTGCTTCACAAATATACTTATATGGAAGCGAGGAACGTAGTGACGAGTTTGCTTCGTCAATATACTGATATGGAAGCGAGGAACGAAGTGACGAGCTTGCTTTGCTAATGTACTGACATGGAAGCGAGGACTACATGCAGTGACATCTGTTTAAATCGAGAGGTGTCAAAATGATTGTTTTTTACCCTATTTTGCAGGGTAAAAAACATTCATTCATAACAACAGCCGCGAAATTCAATTTGGCGGTCTGTATTGCAGCTGCGAATTGCTTATTTTGCGTCAGGTTGCACATAAACCCTTTTAATATATTCTGATAGCATTTTTAAAAATTTTGTAATGTATTTTAAGACGCGTCAAAATATATTAAAAAAAATTTTTTTTTGTTAGCCCAATGTTTTGTGTTTTATTGTAACTCCGTCAATGATCGGTTATCCGAAATATCGATTATTGGAACATCTCCAATCGCAATTTATTTCGGATAACTGATGCTCCACTGTATTTCCATGAAAGTCTCTTCATTGATTTTGTCGTTTCTTCTTTCTGTATTTCCTTATACTACGAGTAAGAGAGTAAAAATTGTGAAGATTCTGATTCTTGCCTTTAGATCTTTATTAAATAAAAATAAAAAAATGCCTTACACTTGAAAAAATTCGGTAACCAAAAATGTTGCTATTATTCTGCAACAGATCATCATTTAATATTACTCATAATTAAAATGTTCGTTGGTTGCTCAACTTCCAAAGTGGAGAGTTTTTTGTCCGTGCATATTCCGCAGAGAAAAAATCTAGAAGCGTTGCCTTTTTGTAACATCTCTTGTTTACAACAAACATAGAGTACAGCTCCCGTTTCGTTTAGTCTTGGTTCTGCAAATATTTTTCCAGTGCCCGGTGAGAAATTCTGGACCAGGCCTGTTTTATTGTTTTTATACGAAAGCAATTCTTTGTTTCGACCCTCGCAGCCGTCGTAAAACCCCGCAATCACGCCGGCCACTCGCGGACAAAGTAACGTAAGAGTAAATTTAATTTTACAACTTTCGTTCATGTTTTATACACCATCAACAGTAATAATTGATCCGCCCGGTTTGGGATTACGGACTTCTTCCTGGAGCTTTGTTTCCTGAATTTAATTACTGAGAGAATGTACACAGCCATATTTGTTGAGGACGAAGTTTGCGTTAAATTTTCCGAGCTGTTAATTAATAATTATCCCTTTCTGCTGCCCGAAAAACAGTACAACAGATTTTGAATAAGTATTGTTATTTTGAATTGAAACGTTTACTAAATTTCCCTAAAAGCTGGAACGAAACTTTTTAAAAAATATAAATGTGTGTTGGACAAACTTTGTTCCCATTATTTTGCCTTTATAATCAGTGTTTACATACTTTTACGAGGGACGAGAAAAGACGTCATTGTTTTAACGTACTTGTTTGTGGCATTTTGACAAGCTTTGGTTCGCCATTGCTATTTCAATAAAACTCACAAAAGGGACGTTAACAAGTTAGAAATAATTATACATATTCTCATTAATTTAATCCAATAATTCGAGCGGTAAACCATTGCTTATGTTTTCGAGGGACGGACGTATTGACCGGAATATTGAAAGGCGAGTGTGCACTGCAAGGTATTGGACGCTCTGGGTACATTTGGCTCGAAACGTGAATGTATTAAGAGATGCTCGATTGGTGTTTATAAAGGTTTGTTATGAAGAAGCCTGTATACAAGATGTGATCGTGTTCGGAATACATTGGTGTACGGTGAGTGTGAGATTGAAAAAAATGTTTAAAAAAATGTGGAAGTAAGTCAGTTAAGGTGGTTTGTCTATCTCGAGTGGATGTCGAATGAAAGGTTAGTGAAACATATACGGGCAACGGCAGAGATTGAGTGTGAACGATTGCGTGGAGGTCTAAGAAATAGGTGGTTAGATAATATTGATGGTTTGTTGCTTGAATAAATGATTTCGAGTGTGAAGAATAGACGAGTATGTATGAATGTGGACGAGGCGAAAGTGGTGAGCCAGGAAAGGAGTATTTTCACTGTATGGGATATAGCTTCTTGTGATGTGTACAGGGTATTTCATTTAACTTTGCCACCATTGCTATTTCTGAAACTATAAGAGATATGAAGTTGGTTAAATTTATATTTAACAAAAAATTACAATGAACAAGAAAATAAATTTATCCAGAGGTTCATCAAATATGAAACCCGAATTTTTAATTTCAAATGACAACATAATATATATTATTAGTTCTTTCGATAGAGAATTTTATATGAATTCAACTATATAAACATATATTTTAATATATCAAAATAAATAATAAAAAATCCAAGATTAATTTATTTATATCTGGATGAAATAAGAGTGCTTTGGATAGAAAACAATTGAACATATTTATTCTGTATACCATTGTTTCATTGTTTGTTGTGGTTATTCTGTCTATTTTAAGAAGAAAATGTATAATTTTACTCATGATGAAAAAGTTGGTATGTTTGAAGTGTATATTTCTTATAAATTTAACATTTTTTTCATTTATTTTGTTATTTTAAAATATGGTATGTTTATGTCGATAAAAATTCGAAAAAATGCTTTATCCAATGAACCAATAAAAAATATACTTTTCCATTTAAAGAAAAATATATTTTTGCTCATTGTAATAATATTGTTAAACAGAAATTGTTGCCTAATTTAACCAACTTCGAACCTCTTATAGTAATGTAATATAGCAATGCTTACTCACTTAAATGAAACACCCTGTGTATATTTGAGAACAATAGAATTCAAGTTACCAAGTATAATTATACTTTTTGAAATCAGAGGGTGTCCAGAATAGACGGCTGGTAAATTATTACATTTGTAGTAGATCCAAAGATGCATTTACCATATGATCCTAGTTCTATTCCTAGAGCCGATAATTTCCCGGACAGAGGACTGCACTTTATACCCATTAATATGTCAAATACCGATACATGCTTCAAGTAAAGTGTCTATATTCTGAAGAGGAACTTCGTTTTAATAGGTAATAATCCTGCAGTTATCCTCACTCAACAATATGTGTTACTAGGCATGATAAATGCAAATTTCTTGCTTCGCACAATTTTTCTTCTTTTTTTTTTAATAAGGCAGTCTTCATTAGACATTATCGTATCGAAAAAGTTCTTTGATTAACTCAAAAGTTTTACTATTTTTTTAAGTCTCTTCTAACTTAAATTTTTATTGTTAAAACAATATTAGAATTATAGAATTATGAATTTATTTATACAGGGTGGTTTTGAAGTTAATGCCATAAATTTAAAGTAATTTGTATGCAATGTGTAGATTAAAACAAAAAAAAAACTTTTTTTAGTATTGTTTTAATTAATTTTTCATTAAAAATCAGGTTATCAAATATACATTCAATATTAGTTGTATAAGAATTTCTGTAGAATGAAGATTTGATTATCCACAAACATTATATAAATTAAGTTCAACTATTAAAGCTATATTTTTATTTACAGAAGAATGTAAATGAGTTGCTAAAAATCTGTTCCACATAATAGATAATACGTTTGTATGAAGTTTAATTTCACTTTTAGGTATATTACAGTTAATAAGAAGACTTATATGAAATCTCGAATAGCCGTAGGTTTCTAATGATTTCAGTGCGCCAGTGATCATCGTACATATAACAGATTTATTTTTAGTATTGACTATTAAAAATTGCGTTTAATCGTCAAAGGAAACTTAAGCAAATTCGAATGGACCACAATTTTGTTTGATTGGGTAAATGTTGAAATGTGGGACCATTAGTAAGATAAACACAAACATTAATAAAAACGTCGAACCTGGGACTTCGCAATACGAAAGGAAATCACTACATCAACGCTATACAGTGCGCAATGAGTTAAAAAACAATAAATATATTTTTTATTTTACTGGTATTACTCGAAACATTAACTAAATTACGTTTAGTGGCTCAAAGTAATAGGATTTTTTACCATTCAAATTAATTTGTGTTGCTTTAAAAAGAGTTTAATCAGGGAATGGTGTTTAACTTTGTGATTCATCAATTTAAAGGGCGTATTTTTGGTATCAGCAAAGAGATCCTAATGAATATTTGTAGAACAAAGAGATAAATGGACATCACATTCCCGAATAGAATTTAATTTAATAGAAATTTAATTTTAGATATGTTACATCAAAACATTTATATCCTTTCATTTCCACTAAAAATAAAACTCTTTCTCTGTGAGTCGCAAATAATTGACTGCAGAATAATGCAAACAATGTGTCAAATAACATTTCTAGTTTGTATATTCGTATAAACATAAACAATTCAGCGCGAGAGTCTGAAAATTGTAGAAATAGCTGCTGCAGTCAATTTTATAAAGTACCACATAACTTTGTTATGTGTTCAACATCCATAATACTTATAGTATTATTTTAACGGCATTAAAAACTTATGGTACAAAGCAATATAATGCAGAATAAACAACGGGAGTAATACTATTTCAGCCAGACGTCATAAACATAAAGGGAAAACTAACTCACATAAACTGAAAACTGAATTAACAATATTACATTTCGAACCAGAGATTTACACTGTGTGCGTTGCAACATACGTAGCAGAATAATTTAATTAAAATGCTACTACAATAACAATAATTTCTAATCAAACTTGCTATGACTACAACCATAAATTATGTCAATTTTACATTTTTATTCTAGGTGAATGTGGCAGTTAAAGTTCAATATTGCAATATTTTTCGTTTTTGTTCAAAACTGTTTTTGTTAGAATTATTGATTGTAAGCAATTATAGTTTTCGAGGTAAGTAGAAGACTACATGGAAAAAAGTACCGTAGAATTTAACAAATTATTCGGTAAGCTGAGGATATAACATATTTTCTGACAATTTCATAATAATTATGAAACTGAACATTTACTAAGCATTTAGAAGTATTTAACAAAAAATTGGGTAATTTTTCTGAGAATGCGCTTTATATCTTCAGTTTACTGTAGAGTTCGGTATTTTCTATTGTACTCTTTTACTTATCTCGTATAAAAACTCTTCAATTATTTAAAATAAATTCACATTTTTAATGCGATATTCTCATTATGCGTGAAGTGCGATAAACAGCTGTCAAATCACGCTCCCTAAAGATGTTACTGAAGGAGTTAAATGTAACGATATTCTCCCACGAGCTACGATTAACAGTCCGGTGCATTACAATGAAGCAATTTATATAGCAAAAATTAGTAGGTACTGTAGAATTTCCATTTCTAATTAACAAATATCTTTTAAACGAATTTTTTCCATTGATATCTATATTTAAAAGCCTTCAAAAATAGAAGTTAAAAAGTTTTATTTTAAAAATATCTTCCAATTCGAAGAAAAACTAACTCCACTACAAGCAACAGTGTGAGGATAACATACAGTTTATTCTGAGATAATAATAAAAAAAAACTGTTTAGATTAAACTATTAGAGTTCAGTCATGAAATTTTCAGATGCTCTTCCTTAACAAATTGGTACAATCAAGTTCATCATAACTTTGAGATTTATCACATACATAGTTTTGTAGTCGATGTAGTACTTATGAGGGTTTTTAGTAAAAGAGAAATCTGGATGCTCAAGATGTTTAATTAAATTTGAAATAATAATTTAAAAATAAACTAGAAATATTATAATATACAGAGGTTTACATCGAGCATCGGTTTTTAATATTCAATAACACAGTCAATATAAATTATACTTTTACACCCATCATGCTGTTTATAACTGATGACACGAGGATACGTTTTCTCTTTAAAAGTAGAGAACTCTGTTTTTGAGTATTTGGCATGCATACAATGTTGCATTGAGTGGACTCAACCATTCCGTAATTTTTATGTGACAAATGATTATATTACATCTATATATTGATAACCCGCTCTCGCAAAATAGATATGGGACCTATTCATAATCAATTACTTTCTCAACTGGAAGTTGTCTGAATTAGAATCATGATAAACAAATATTAAATTATTTACTATTGCTTAGCGATTGTAAAATTTAATAACAAACAACCACTGTGCTAAATTTCGTTCGTTTATTCCTATAATTTTTTGGTGTTCCGATGGTAACGACCGTTAAAGTATTTATTGCTTGTTTAAAACAATTAAAATTATCTTCCTTTCACTTAAATTGTTCAATTAATTTTTGAGTAATATAGGCGTCATTTTACTTCATCCTAGAATGTTCCTCTCATTTTGGAATCGATTCAAACAAGTTTTGTTACAGATAGATAGTGCAATAAATAAAAAATAAATATATCATTACGCCTTTTACCCACTATGAGTGTGGCACTCTGCTTACGCAGATCTCAGTAATTGATATAATATAATGAAGTGCGATTATCAGCCGTCAAATCATAGCCTTCAAAGATGTTAGTGGAGGGTGAACCACAAGGGTAAATAAAAATGGTAACTGTCAGCTGTGGGATTCGAACTGAGGATCTCACGATCCACAGTTACCACGGAGCTATTTGTCCCATGCAATAGTGCATAATCCTACTAAAAATAATATTTGATATAATTAAAGAATTCTGTCCGCAAGATTAATTTAAATTTTGGTGACAAGTCAATGACGAGGTTCTGCCAAAGACTACTCTTTAACCTAATATGGTGCACAATAAGTAAAATTAAAGTAGACCTGTTACTATAAAATTTCTCAGAAACATATTTTTAGCACTTACCCCTTTGTATTTTCTACGCTTCAATCAATTTAAAGTTTTAACAGGGCTGAGTACATACCATTATTAATAACAATTAAAACTTTACTTTCAATTTAGACAGATTAATAAAGAACGTGATACTTCCAACTAATTAGTAATTATACGTAACCTTGCTTCAAATATTTCGGGAGCAAGATAAAAGTGGATTAAAATGATGCTTGTGATCAATCCGCTTTGTTAATCTGTTAAGCAATGATCAAAGAATTGGTTTGAAAGCCTTTTGATAGGAAACAGCAGGATTTGAAATTGAATTTTCAGGTCAATTCTATTTATTAAACTTGCATGTATTTTATGTAGAAATTGAATGGATTTTTGTTCATTCCATACTCACAAATAAAAGACACGTAAACTATAAAAAATAAATCACGTAAAAGATACAACGATACAAATATGTAATCCTCTCCATGAAGAATACGGGTCAAACGCGAAAATAATAACGTGAATTTAAATCTCTTTTTTATAGTCCGAATTCGGAAAATAGCCACAGCCGTCTGATTTCCGCCTACTGTTACACTTCCTCGCCGCTAGAGATACATAATACGTTGGAGAAAAGTGCGGTGGTTTTACGAGCTATCAAAGTTGTGTTGTTGCAAGGATTTGAAAGCACGTATGTGGTTGATTGTAGCAGTATATCAGCCACAGGAACAGGGGTGACCAACCCCTGTACTTCGTAAACGAGAAAACATCCCCTAACTGAGTAATAAATTCTCGGCGTCCTAAAAAATAGATGCTAAATAGTTCATGATGACATGAAAGGGCACTGTGAATAAAATAATGTCACGCGGATTTATTTTCCCCTGGCTAGCTGTGCATAAAATAGAATTTGAATAACTAAAATTTATTTTTTATCAGTTCCAATTTGCAATACTAATGCCGTTAGTTGTTTCATCTTTCATTTCTTACATTTCATATAAATAGTAACACAACAATTTCTATTTAAATTATGATAAATCTGATTAGGTGCTAAACGGTAGCTTGAAAGAAAAATGTCAGTTAAATTTGTTGAATTTTTTTCTTGAATTTATCATTTGAGACTCAATAATTACACTACTCCTTGTCCACATATTTGTATTTCGAATAATTCTCTAATTACAGTGATTTTTAATATTTTGGAAAATGATAAAAGGCTGTTCTAACTCAAAAATTTGCAAGATATCAAAAAATATCCTCATTTTTGTGTTCTATATGCTTTCTTATTAAACAAATTTGTAAATTTTAAATATTTTGAAATTTTCCTCAAAATTTTGATTGTCGATATCTTGATTCAACTCAATGAAATACATAACTATTTAAAATTTCGGAAATTTAAATCGATGACTTCAAAATTTAGAGTAAAAAGTCTGAAATCCGAAATTTAATTAACGCATTCATCATATATTTTTAAATTTACGGACATATATATTTCGACGAAATGAAATTGGTCTACACCGCCATTTTGCATCTTTATTGTTTCTAAAGTTATTATCCCTTAAAATTTTGAGAAATATTTAGAAAAGTTTCAAACTTTGCTAATTTGTCAAAAATGTACGGAAATCACAAAACTGAAGATTATTCTTTGATATATTTCTAGTTGCAGATCATAAAATTTGTAATTCGAAAAACAAAGTAATCGGTATATCTAAAAAATAAAAGAGATATGATGATACGCTATCTCTATAGGCTACATGGCAATGAGTTTAATTAGATTTAAGTTATATAGAAAGGTAATAAAATTTAATTCAATTTGTAAGTAGGCAAATTTGACGAAAATAACTCTTTGTGCACAGTATATGTCAAATATGTGTCACGTGTATCATGTGGAAAGTTCTTTTAAAAAGTATATTATACTGGAATTCAATTCTAAAATTTATGAGTTTTAAGAAATACGCTGATTTTCATTTAAGAAAATATTATTTCGTCGTTTATTTATCTATTTTGGACAAGACAACACTTAAAAAATGACCCTTGTATCGTGAAAACTTCAGTTGTAGCAGTTCAATAAGTCAATGCAGTTTAAGAGTATTATGGCACGTCCTTTATGCTTACTAATTAATTTTAACAGTGTAATTTGTACTTACATACTCGTAAAGTAGCAATCAGGCTGAGAAGTCTCAACAGAACTTACCTAAAACAAATTATACAGAAATTAGAATACAAAATAAGCAAGACAGTCTAGTACGGCTTAATTAATTGTTATTTAAACATAAATACAGTATCAATAAAACTTGATACTTGAAGAAAGTTGTAGAACAAATAAAAGTTAAGCCGAAAAGATCATTTAAAAGAATTGAATTCTTATATTTTATACTAATATATTTTAACCAAAATATGTTGATGCTTAATTTATTATTATCTACAATAATAACAATTACACCAATAAAATTCCGTAATAATTCCATAATATAATCTCCCTGGTCATATCTATTTCGGCCCCAGTGTTAAGAGTAAAATTATATGAGAGTAAGCCTTGTGGAGACAGTAAAGAAAGGTGCGTTGGACAACCCTGGAAGTGCGAGTTTATGTGCGTAAAGCAATTCAGAAGTCCCCCCAGGATGGGAGTAAAACGGAGAAACAATAATTACCTTGCGGGTAAGGAATTCGAAATATGCTTTGCGAAACTTACTCTATCATAATAGGTCGTATCAAGCATTCAAGTCGGCATTTTGCGAATATCAACGTCGCGAAGAATTCGAAAAGGAAGTGCATTTAATTAATTCATTACTACATTCTAACTTCAGTATCCTTTTTGCTTTATTTAAATTGCAAACAAGAGATTTGTCAGCATTCTCCAAGTTAAATTTTCGTGTCAGAAAGTAAATGAGCTGATTATCAAATAAATAAACAAGAAAAATTGAAAGTAACTTTTACGTCGCGTGTAATATTTCAAATGATATGCGACACGAAACATAGCTTTATTAGTTTATTTCTAAAAAGAAAGGAAATAAAATCTGAAAAGTTCAAGTAGAATTTTTCTTTTCACCTGTGGCTTATCCTACGCTTAAATCCCTAGATATATTGGACTGTTGCACACCGCTTTAAAGAGAATTTTTAACTGAATCTTTCCTTGAGACCACAATTATAATATTTAATATTTCCACGATTTTGTTTTAGTTTTGTTTGAGAAGAAATCATAATTCGGTTCTAAGAGGCAGCCACTTAAACATGTTGCACATTAAGTAATTAAAAAGGTAATGCTTTTCAACACAAAAATAATTTTCAATTCAACAATGTTTGTTGATTTATATCAATCAAATTTTTGGCGGCGATGTTCAGTAAATAATTTCAAATGATGTGCACTTATTAAAAACAAATAAATTTACATGAAACGTTAATTTAAGTGACAGTTAGAATTCTTTTTCTACGACCACTTTGAAATCTGCTCATTGCATGTTTGTTGTTGCTAGAAAAAATAAATAAACATTGTAAGCTTCGTGAGAAATGACTTTGTTTTGTATTTTAATACAGGTCATTTTATTTCAATGCAGGTGCCATTGCTAGGATACTTATTTAGAATTGTCAAATATTGGAATGGTGCAAGCGGGACAAATTTATTATTAAAGAAATAATATCGTGGTCGTAGAAAAAGTATAGTGCACAACTCACATGGAATGTCCATTTCATACTCGTATGATTTGTAGCATTCGCTTTCGGCTCATGCTATGAACATTCATACTCATAGGAAATGAGTACCATTCCATGCTTGTTGTAAAATATATTATTATAATACCAGGCATAAGACTCATAATTTAAATATAAATTGACATAATAGCTGACTTTTTAGAAATTCAAAAACAAATTAATTTTAATTAAATTTTTTTATACTTGTAAACGTAGTTATTCGTAAGTTAGGTAGGCTAATTAGAAGTTGTACAATAATTTCTCAGTTGTCAAATATTCTAAAATTGTTCTACTAAAGCAATACTCCAAACTAAATTGGTAGAATATTTAGTTATCTGATATTTTCTCTAAAATAACTTACGAATGTTTCATAATTGAAAAATAGTTACACTATTATAATTTCGTTACTCATTAATTACCCTCAATAAATTAGTAAATACTCCAGCATAATATTAATGTATAGAATGTAATAGATAGAGTAATACTATCTTTGTTTTCAAACGATTTTTCTTTGAACTTCAAAGACTTATATTAAACAAAACAATTTTTTTTTATGAAGTTGGGAAGCGGACTGCCTACTTCTGTTAGATACCGCCTCATGATTGGATGACAGTGAATTCATATATGAACACAAGCGACCATGCTCTTAAGGGGGATTCGAACCCACGACCTCTGGCGTACTAGGCTAGCGACATAGCCCCTACGCCACCGAGATTGGCTAACAAAACTATTGTTTAACGATCTGTGTGTACTGTAATGAAATAAGAAGACGTGCTGTTCAATCTAAATATACAGATCTTTACACTAAAATAACTGCTTTAGAAATTATGGGATCAAAACAAACCCAGAAACTTAGTAAAAAGTGACCTAATCAAGGTTTCTATATCCATCTACTTATCTCTAAATTCATCCCACCGTTTTATGCTTTACCAAGTTTTATTTGTTACACCAAAGTTTCAAGGATGTGCGCTAAAAAAAGTTAGCCAATATAAAGTATTCTTGTCTTCTCTCGTTGATACTAATTCCGCGCACGGCAAAAGCTGTCCATATAAAAGATTTGGTGTCGTCGCCATGGAGATTTAATACCTGGACGACGCGGGACTTAGAGAGATTTCCTCGCAAACGTGACACCGGTGCACGTATTGGACATACATCCTGCAGGAGAGCAGGAAGAGAGGAAGCAGGATAGGAACCCCGCTGGTCTGTAGTTGCTGAGCCAAGCTTCTGATTCGACTGGAACGTGTACAGAACGAGGGCGCTTGTGGCTGAACTGGGTTTTAAATGAGTGAAATGGAGCGAACAAGTGGGGCACAATTTTAAGACTAGTTTTGGCTGCAGGACTGGAATCTTCAGAGACTGTTGTTCTTTAAAACTAACTTTATTATTACTTGTAATCTGTGGATATATGGACAGTATACATGAAGCAAAAAAGAAATATAAGCATACTAATATTAAAGTTTGTCCTCTGTTATATGCTACAGTAAATTTTCTAACATAGGAGACCAACCATTCTGCTCATTTATATTAAACAGCAGTTTATATACTGTAAGAAAGAAAATTGAGTATTTCAGGTTATTCGCTGTCGCTCACAGATGTCTGCAGGGTTCGTATGTCGTATAGCAGGCAAAATCTATTATAGATAAATGAAAAATATTAAATTTATTTCAAATAAAAAATATATTGAAAAACATTTTATATTTCTATACACGGTTCAAAACTTTCAGATTAAAACTATGAACAGAATTTGCAGTGTCAATAATGTCAATGTTATAAAAACATATCTTTACTAGCCAAATTCACCTATCTGTACAGTATAGAACAGTGATCAACTGATCCAAAAATCAAGCTAATCCTTGGATAAAATTTGTTCTAATTCACCAACTTGATTCATGAATGAAATAGGAAACTATGATTAACTGATTCACAAATTTGTTTTGTTTTTAACAGTTCATATAATTTTCCTTGTGTAAATAATTCTTTGTATCTAAAATGATATAATACATATGCAAGTTTTATTTCAATTTATAAGAATATACTGAATATTTGATATTATACTGGGTACGATTTTTTGATTAATTAGTAGTCAATAATTCTAATATGACCCTTCATAAAGTTACACGAGTAAATGTGCAATTATAATTAAGCGGTATTTTTTAATTTTTTAATGAAATATCATTGCTGTTTATTTTCAAGAAAGATTTTTTGCATTATGATTATAGACTCAGAATTAATCAGAGAATCGTTTTACTTGAAGCTTATCGCCACTTTTGCAAACATTCTGTGTGGTATCAAATAGAAATATTCTATTATTATAAATTTAAATAAAACTGTATATGTATTACATTATTTTATCCTGTATACTTTACATGTGGACATACGTGAAAATATCAAAGAAATGTGAAAGAGATATATTTTACATTACTTGTAAATTTAACCCAACTATAACTATTATTGAAAATAAGAGCTATTTCCTTCAGTATTATTATTGATATATCACCTTGTATAATTCCCGAAAGTTACAAATATTCTCGATTTTTCCTATCTAAATCTGATATACTTGTTAGAACAATAAATGTCAAAACAATGATCAAAACGAGTAATTGGCCTTTTGATTCATGAAATATGACGAATCAGTTGATCACTGAATTTGGTTACAGTACTACAGCGTTGATTAGGGAATCAAATCTTGATTGGAAAAAACTTGAATCCGGTTGTTAATCTATTAAATTTGTTAATAATAAGTATCTTTAACAGCGTATTTGTAAATATTAATAAAATAAAAATTGTATTTTAGAGTTTATAAGAATACTGCATTTTGTTGTGAAAGCATAATATTGTGTATCTCTGTGGATCATGAAGATCTTCAGTTCGAATCTCACAGTCGACAGTTATTTGGGGAGGGGGTGACTTGACGGCTGGTGACCGCACTCCGCGTCCAAAAATGATTACTTACTGATATCTGCGCAATTGATAGAAAGCGCGATGATATATGTATTTGTCTTAAGAGAAAGGTAATACGAATCTAATCCTTATTTCTTTGTGCACAACTAATTTAATATTTTCTGCATCCCCTAATCATCGTATGTGTTTAATTTATAATCTCCGTTTTTCCACTGTTGATGTTTTTCAGTTGAAACCCAAAAGTATTCATTTTTGTATTCTCCATATTTGATTTTATGCATGTTTATTTTAAATATTGTGATTTATTATTGTTTTAATCTGTATATGTAACTTTTACTGTTATTATTATTTTGTATTCTTCATGTATTGTTCCAGTCCATTTTGTTAGGCTTTCGCCTGTTGGGTAGCGTAATAAATAAATAAATGAAAAATAGGTTTAATAAAATCAAATATTTCAGGCTAAAAATATAAACAAAATAATCTATATACATATTTCTTATCATCAGTAGAACTAAGAGGCATCAATCAAGATTACACAACTTGTTAATATATAGCAAATTATAATTTAGTTTCCATTTATTCAGGCTATCAGACTATCACTTATCGTATAATTAAATATACGAGGAAACGATTAAGTAAAATATGTATGTAATTAGTTCCATTTAAAATTCTTTCCTGAATTGAAATCCCGTTGTAGCGTAAGTGAAAGGGGACCGCAGGGATGATTCGAGGGCGCGAAAAGTGTTTCGTAAGGGATATAAGGGCAAGAAAGTCGCATCCCAGCTCCTACAAGCGAAATCCCTAGAAAAACTCTGGGAAAACTTCACATATCCGAGGGCAAGTAGTAAATTCGTGCGCATAACACGTGTCAGGCTCCCGTCGTGTTTTACTTGTCCATCCTTTTTCCCGGTATCTACCGTAAATTACCGGTTCAGCTCATTTCCGGCGCCGGTTTGATCTGTCTTCGTTCCGGCACCCTCCGGTTCCGTTTCAAATAAACGCGAGATATTTCCGCGTAAGGCACCACCACGGTGCTCACGCTCGCCCTTCATTCTTATATCACGCTCACGCGTTGTTCTACGCTAAGTTACGTAGCTTCGTGCTACGTAGTGAGAATGGCGTCATAAGATTTACGTTATGGAGGTGATGGTGCTGTTTTATGAATTGTGAGGTTGCTGACGAAATAAATAATATGACCGCCGGTGAGAACCCTGACAAACCGACTAATTTTATTTTATTTCTCTCCGCTCAATCGTTGATGAATTGCTTCAGACAATAGTTACTGAAGTACAAGTGCCTTTACACTGGGTTTGGGAAATTATTAATGTTGTGCTATAATTTAAACGAACTCAATTTTTTGAGGCCAAAATATATCATAAGACCGAGATTGAACAGAGTACCACACCTAGAAATGGGTAAATAGCGTAATGATATATTTATATTTACATATTTGTTTATTGTTATTGTCCAGTTTTTATTGGTAGTTAAAATGTTGCTATCTACCTTTACAGGGTGTTCAATTTAATGTCACCATTGCTGTTTTGAGAACTGGGTATAAAATCTATGACATTGGTTAAATTAGCTAACAACATTCTTTTTATTTTGTAGCGGAGTACCCAGCATTTCGAACAAAAAAAAAAAACGACAATTATGAAACGAGTTCTTTATAATATTTTTTATATTTTGCGCATTTTTGCTCTTTTTTATTAAAAAATCCGAATTTCATTATTCGGGAAATTTTGTGTTAGTTGTTGACAATTATGTGTGAGAATTCCTATCTCTTCTTCTTCTTACTATTCTTAACTTCCGCTTTTAAATTCAAAATTATACAAAAATAACATTCTTACAATTTGTATTTATTTTTTAGTGTGACATTTGATATTTATGACATATGACATTTCAGTAGAGTTACCAACCTTGAAAATATTAATTGTACTGCTCTATTATAACACTAGAATGAGCTATTACGAAACTTTGTTATAGAAACTAAATATAAAAATGTGCTGTTTATAAATAAATGCAGGAATACTATCAAGAAACGCTCATCTCTTCAAAAAAATTTCACTTACTTATATCTTGATAGGGCTTCAAAGAAACTACCACTTCCGGTTATTGGATTATCACCAAAAACTAAGTATCTCTTCAGAAGGGGATACAATTGATATATACAAAATATAAAATTTTAGTAGTTTAGTAGTTTTTGAGATACCGTAACTTCAAAGATCCACACAGAATGACAGACTGAAAGACAGTTAGACAGACATACAGACAGACACACACAGACATCATCGCAAAACTATTAAAATCGTATTTTAGGGACTCTAAAATATGTTCGTCCACAGAAATCACACCACCGAAATTTTATTTATTATGTGGCAGGAGGTAAAAACAATTTTACAAGACTATTACAGTGTTAAATTTGTCTGCAGGTAACTCTCAAAATTCGGAATAAAACTTTCTTATTTTAAATGGGAACCTATTTTTTTTTATTCACCTATTCAATAATTTTTTTTTATATAAACCCATATAATAATACTAACTCTGTGAATTCTACTGAATTTTCAGTTATAACTGAGAAATGTCAGTTGCATACTCCTCAAGCGAAATATTTATTAAATACAACTATGATTCTCAGTTATATATAGCACAAAACTGATTTTTTCAGTTAATTTGATTGAATACTTTAGTAAAAGTACCCTTTTTACGAACTAGATTTCTTTGTATATGTTTTATTTTAATGTAAATTTTTTTTGGAAAATATGTGTATTTTATATATTATTGTGTTATTGATTTTTGATACTTGTCAGAAAAGTTTTAACAAATATATTTCTAAATGTCAGTTCTGTTGTTTTTAAATAAAGCGAAAAGTTAACGTTATTCTAATTTTGAGTATTTTATTTGAGCCAAAATCCCGAATACTTTATTTTATATAAAAAAATATGTTGGTAATTTAATATCACTCATTATGAAATGTGGGTGTTCGAAATTTTTAAAACAATTTCAATGTAGATGATGTTGATTATGTTATTTTATTTCACTATATTTAAATTTGCAAAATAAACATTCTTTCTTGTTAATTCATTGTATATTATTCTATAGAAAACTTTTGCAAAAGGTGCCGAGGCGATCATTAGGTTATATTATAAAATATATCTTGCTTCTTTATTCTTCAAATTGAAATAATAATAATAAAAAAAAAAAAACAGTACAAATTACATTTCCACCATCGTCTATACAATTCTTAAAAGTAGAAAAACTTGAATAATAAAACGAGAGATCAATTTGGAAGAAAGGATATCTTGGGATATCGCGTAGCAAGTCTGCTAATAATGAGAAGATGCATACAATGCAAAATATTATCAACATCTGGCATCCCAGTGAATTTTCATTGCATCCAGTAGAATTGAAATAAGTGTAGAAAACTGTATTATCCTTTCTATTCTCCGCTTGCATTGCGACAAGCTGGAGCTGATAAGAATTTATATACAAAACGGGTAAACTAATACAAATTATTAACGTCACTAAACCGTAATTTGAAATATGTCGTGCGCGCCTGCGAAAGCTGCTACTTGCAGGTTTTCTCCCCTACAGCGGCCATTTTACTTTTATTGCAAGTCCCAGCGCCAGTTAACGCTTGAAAAACGATGCTCAGAATTACAAAGATTCTTTTACACAAACCCCGAGAATTTCATAACTGTGAGTAGAAAACATTTTTTGTAAAAATAAAACAGTTTTTATGCTCTTGTGTAATCGTAAAGTGCTTTAAAAAGTGTAAAGTAACGTGAAAATGAGTCGAGTGGTATTATTATTTTTTTATTTATTAAGTTATTATGTTATCACAGCATTTAAATGTGGAAGACTTATTCGAGAAAGTTCCAACACAAAATTATTTACACTTTTATGTCCTTCCTACTAAAAATTTTATGTTCCACCACTGATTACCTAATATACAGATTTGCCGTTTGGGTTTCTTAAAAATGGGGGAATTGGATTAAAATTGAATAAAACCTCCAAACTTAATTTACTCAATTTTACAAAATGTGATTATGAATTAATTAATTCCGGCACCCCACCTAATTTAACCCTGTGGTTCCACATTTGGGAGTCATGACTTGACGGCTGGTAACCACAATTCATGCGTACAAATATTTCATTTATCGATAGATGCATATATATAATTCCATTAATTTCTATAATTGTTAACTAATTTAGGTTATTCCTGTATTTTCTACATAATCCAGGAGTATTAATTTCTCGAAAATTTACTGACTTTTTCTAAAATTTAATTATAAATTCTGAACTATTTTAATCATTTTAATTATAAACTAAATTATAATAATTAAAATAAAATAATTAAAAATGTAAAACTCTCGAATTTCGTATTATAAATCAAATTAAATGGTGAAATATTATTTAAAAATGGTTGTTTGTTGTAAGAAAAAATTATAAATTTGCGACAAATAGTAGGTACTTTATGTGTTCAACTAATGTCCGGTATTATAAAGAAATTCAATTGTCACTTAAATTTAATTTTAAAGTAAATTTATTTGTTTTTTAACAAGTGCACATCATATGAAATTATTTTATAACTTAATTAATATTGCCGTCAATAATATATTAGTCATTTGAATAATTTGATGGAACTTCAATAGGGGAAACAAATTTAATTGGAGTTTAAATGTATTTATATTACCGGGCAAAAGATCATGAAAATATTTTCAGTAATAATATAACAAGAGGGTGAGAATAAATTGAAATTAATTTGACAGATCTTTCGAAAACTTGTTGCCAGGCAATAGCCACGAAAGCCCGTAGGGCTTGAGTGGCTATTGCCAAATGGCGACAAGTTTGAGAAAGATACTGGAGAATTATTTTCTAATTTATCGAACTCTCGAGTTATATTTAATTAGATTATTTTTTGATTTCATCATCAGGTACGCCCCTAAATCTATCTTTTATGCTCATTTTTACTTGTGTTGATGATAATTATCTGACATTTGACATCTATCAACAAAAACAAAAAAGCTACAGAGAAAATTGCCGGGAATATTCACAAGAGCATTATTCTCAGTATAATAATGACAGGATTGGTTAAAACGCAGACACGTGACATACTATAAAGCATTTGATTGGTTTAAATAAACGTCAAAAAATAATCAAATTTAAAATTCAAGTGAATTCATTGGAGAAGAATGAATCGTGCAATTTAAAAAATTATTTTAAGTATATAGTAGTATAGAATTTAAACAAAATGATGATTCTACTAAAGTATTTCATATAAGGCAAAGATTGCTTAAAGTTTCTTCCTGCCCATTTCAGCAGGAAGGACACATGCTGAAATCGTAATAACCCTGTAGAAGGGTATACGTGTATAAAAACAGAAGCTAGCTGCTTGCTGGAAGGAACAGAATATTCAGTCTGTCCCATTTCTCGGGTTCCACAACTCATTTACGGAACTTGATGTTTGTTTTAGCGCTCCTAATTGCTCCGGCAGGAAGCGCGGGACGTACGGGTTCCGGCCGAAAGCCCAGAGAGCCGCTCCAACCTTCGACGCCACGTTTAGGACCAATTACGTGTTCTGAAGAACTCAGAACGTAGTTCGGAGAACGCGACATGCACAACCGCCTCGTGGAAGATTTTACGCTGTCACTTAAACTTTAAGGATTTTTGAGGAGTTGACAACAACATGGAAAATATTGAGAAAAGAAGAATCCTACAGACCCCAATAGAAATAGGAATAAATAAATGTACCTCCTTGGACAACAGGAAAATAATTTGGCGTCTCCAATTCTAAAGACATAAACCAAATAATAACAATTTTTGCTCTAACCTAGAAATTTGTGAGGAGATAAATACCCTTTTAAACGACCACTAGAGTGATCGGGATATCAGTTTTTGCCAATAATCAGTACATATATATTTATTTATTAGAACAGTTTTCGTGCATCATCCATCAGTATACATGTGCATCAGATTATCAATTCAGTTTACTGTACATAAGAATTAGTCTATCATTATCACTATCTGATCAGTAGCAGTACATGGTGGTGTACTAACGCTAGTTTTTATTTATTAAAATGAACATATAAAATAATTTAAATTACATTTTTAAGACCAGCTGTTAATTGGGAAAAAAAATTTCTTAGCAACGCACCAAGCCAAGGTAATAAATTCATGTTTTTTATCATCGCTTTAATTTTCAATGTTGATTGGAGGAAAATATGTCATGTGATATTTAAATTATAAGCCTTCTCAGAGGTAATAAAAAAGTGATATGATTATCATCGATGATATTTTAGAGTGGACCCGACGATGCAGATTTGTAGTGAAGCGGATTGAGCAACTATCATTTCCCTGTGGTTTCCTCTCCACTAAGATCTTTGGGGGCAGAAAATTTGAACGCACTTCACATTGCTATACTCAAAACTGGTATTTATATATTTATATTCTTCAAGAGGGTACATAGTTCCGTGGTAACGCATAACAATATGGATCAGGAGACCCTCAGTTCAAATCTAATAGACGAGAATTGCAACTTGTAACTTAACCCATAAGATTACACTAACATTTTTGGTGACGGCATCTTAACGATTGGCAACAGCACTTTACACAAATAAATATATCATTTACCGAGATCTATGAAAACAGAGTGACCCACACAAAATGAATAAAAGACGAGATAAAATATTGTAACAAAATAAATACCAAAGAAATTTGATGATACTTGTTACAAGGAACAGTGCTTCCAACTTCAAATGTCTTAGACAATAAAACAAATGAAGACTCTGCAATAATATTGTGCTCATCTTTCAAACATTTATAAAAAAAAATACGAAAATGACACATCGGGTGAGTACAAAACAAGAAAACCAATCAATTTATGCAAATTTTTTCAGCTTTTTTCAATTCCTGTGAATCAGTCTGTATATTAACGTGTATCTTGAAATAAGTATATTCCTGCTAAGTTATTAGATTGTAATTATGGAACACAAGATCCTCAGTTGAATTCCATTATAAATATTTGTATGCTGTGATTTATCGGCAGGTATAACTGTACATTTGAATTAAACGGAAACTGCTATGGGCAGAGTTAAGTATCCAATAAATGTAATGAGGTATTTATTTAAGGCATGTATGTAATATCCTTAATATATCACTTATTTTTAGCATAAATTATGTTTACAGGTCACCAATTTAAATAACCACAATGTAGGTAAAACCATAAAGTTCAAAATCTTGAATTGTTAAGAAATAAATAAACCTTTTAAAGAAAAGACAGGAGGAAATAATAAGAAAGAATTTGTACCAAATTTAAACTACGCTACTAATTACTTTTCTTTCAAGATGTTTTATAATTTAATTACAAGTTAATTAATTTCTATTTCAATTATCTCAAATAGTAAGAAAGAGCAGGAAAAGAGCAGTTACGTTTATTTCCCTGTTTTAATTTTTGAGGAAGTGGGCAATACTTATGAAAAGTAGTCCTCGAGTATGAAAGCCAACAAGAAGATAATCAAAGTTTGAAGATGAAATTCATTCTCCAATTCAAATTCGAAAGAAATCGCCCCCACCTGTTCGTTAAACGAGCCGTCACTGGTGAATAGCGAAGTCCACGATAACTTTATAAGTTTTTAAACGTAATCATTCCCCGAGGTTCGATTCACAGATATTTATAATGGCACTGGGCTTCCTAATCGAAAAACTTTGCAGAGAGCAGAGTTTTCATAAATAAAACTAAGCGTTTCCGTGAAGGGAAGAATATTCGCGATATGCGCCCCAGTAACGCGCGCCCATGCATCACGCGGAGAGATTTATTGTACACAGGTCGCTTCATTAAAGCGACACTGGCTCCGGTGACTTGGTTATGGTTTCATACGTGAAGAGGGATTCCGCCAAGAAAGAAAAGTGAATTCATATTTCTTTCATTTGACCCAGAAATTCACTTTTCATTCTGGCGTTCTCACCTAATTACAGTCCTCGCTCTTACTACTTAATGGGCTCTGCGACCTTCGTCGAATTTAAAGAAACAAATTATAAAATATGTAAATTAACCATTATTTCACAAAATAATAAAGATAAAACTTGTATATAATCTTATAATCATATCATATTTTGAATTTGATGTTAAATTTAATGCGGGACCCGCCTTTGTCATGACGTTAGACAATCTCAGTTAGGGTAGGTAATAAATATAAAGAAAGTGAGGTAGGTAGGATGAGAGAGAATAGATATAATCTATAATTTTATTTTTCTGCTGTGATTAATCCAGTCCACGGTGACAGATGCCATTTGTATCCATATCTTTCTCTCACCTTATCCATATTTCTTCAACTAATTTTTAATAATTTTTTCTTGTAATCTAAAAATAAATAACCACTTTTAAAAATACGGGTATTTTATTTTTTATCAAGATTTATATATAAGAAAAAATTAAATTTGATTAGATTCCAGTCGTCCTTATACAATCTTCTCATTTAATTTACATGTTCATTTTACTTATTCTTTTAAGAAGGACACTCAGAATGAAGTTAAGAAGATCAAACTATTAGAATAGTTGGGGGTTCTCAAAGCTTGGGGGCTGTTCCTGTATCCATTGGTCTTATATGATAAATCGGTCTTGATTTATAAAAATAATTTATATTTTATGGATTTCATTGTAGTCTGTGTTGTTGTGGGCATCACAATTGCTCCCGCCATAGATTTCTTGTCGATCAATGCAGGAACACGGACCAGCACTCAACGCTCATCCCTTCAACAAATTATGATATGTCAAAAGATTACATTTTTCAACAGTTATTTTGTTTTTTCTAAAAACACAGGTTAGCAGATTTAAACAAAAATATCAAAATATAATTTTTATTTAACGTATTGTAATTCGTAAATGGTGACAGTAAAAGGAAAATGTTTCAAACAATAATTGTAGACAATATCATTTGAAACATTATTATAATAATCAAATTTTCATTAAACTATAAGTTAATGAGATATTTTAAAATAACTTCATAAGGCTTCAAGTAAACTACCACTTCCGATTATTGAATTATCACCAAAAACTAATCAGCTCTTCCAAAGGGTATATATACAAAATATTAAAATTTTCAATTTAGTAGTTTTTGAGAAACCGTGACTCCAGAGATCCATACAGACTGACAGACAGACCGACAGACAGACCGATAGACAGACAGACAGACAGACATCATCACGAAACTATTAAAATCGTATTGCAGGGACCCTAAAACGTGGTCATCCATTGAAAACTCACTACCGAATTTTTAGCATGATTCCTATAACTCCCTTACAAGATGTGGCGGGAGATAAAAAACAATCGAATTGTAGTCGGGAACGTCGGGTTCGGGTACACAAATAGTGGTATATTATTTTATTTATATAATTGGTAATACTGTAAAAAGAGTAAAATACTTTTTCGTTTGCGACAGACATATGAAATTATAACACTCAAAATAAAATATCAATCTCGACTTGTCAACCACTGGCTTGGTTAACAAGTCGTATAATCCTGATCTAAGTTCTGCTGGTGATGATATTAAAGCATTTAGATTTATCAAGAATATATTCTTCAAGTAATAACTATTCAAATAAGTAAAAGAAAATGAAAAGTAAAAAAGGGCGAATATAAAATGAATAAAACGTGAACAATGGCAGGTGTCTCCATGAAAGGAAAATGAATTCTGTTTATATTGTACGTATAGTATTATTTGTTATTTGCGTACAAATATTATGTAGGACACAAATTTGCAATTTGGTCCAATCTTTTATTATATTGTAAAACAAATATACACGCACGAATTCGTGTTTACAAACCAAAACATTAATTTCAGCTTCATTTGAATAAACAATTTCAACTGTAATGTTTACATAGCATCCAAAGGTTCTATATTTACCCTCTCTAACCAAAAACCATTTTTAATAATTTTAGAATGTTTATTTTAGAATAAAAGCAGAACTACTCTCATTTATGTTAGTTCCAAATGGTGTGAAGAGCTTAGAGTTAAATATTTGCATTTAGTTGGAAATATTTTAATAATATTTATGAATGAGCAAAGGAAGAATAATGGAACAAAGTTTGCAATTATTTTGTCGGAAACAACAGGGAACATAACTCCTGGCAACTATTTCTCCAAGAAGAAACAAACAACTTTTAATTTACTAGAACTTATGTTTCCTACAACTTGTAACTGAATGTGTAAAACTGCATTAATTTATGTGTCAGGAACATTTATTTATTATTATAAAGTGAATATTACCTCGTTAGGAAAACGCTTAAATTGCAAATTACATAAAAAGCTTTCAGATTGCTCCCACGATACAGCACTTGCGGCAAAGCAAAAATAAGAACAGAAATAAATTCTATAATTTACGACATTTACCTAAGAGTTTTTAATAATTTTGTTGGCATCGGTTTTATTCAGTACCTACATGCTACCAAGTTCTGTATTACCAAAAACACCGTATAATAATTTAAATAAACTTAAAATTATCAATTACCTAATATAATAACAATTGTGCAATAATTATTTGTCAAACTAGAGAGGAAAGCGCTTCTTTTTCCCCCTCGACTTCGAAGTGTGCCTCATGAGCGATGAGGCATTTCGAACGAGAGTGGAAGAAGAGCTTTCCTCTCGTGTTAGACACAACATTGTTTTCACGACATGTTTCTAAAAATGATTTGTTTAGACCTTAAATACACTTTGAGAACACAACACGTTAAAAGTGAGGTTATGAGATACAAGGCGGTATACCAGTGTTGCCAATGAACCAATGTTAAATATCTTTAATAAATTGTCAAATTGTGATTTAATAAGAAAAAGAAAAATATAAGACATAATTGTAAAATAATTTAAAATATGTATGTCACTAAAATAAGGATTTTCAATAAAATTAGGAATTTATTTATAATTTTTATAATATATTTTCTGTAAATAACATTCATATTGGTAACACTTCTATATTTTCCTCACTATTTCGGGAGAAGAACGATGGGGTTTCTTACCATGTCGTGAAAAAAATAAATATCTTTATTTTAGTAGAGAAGTGGTAGTGGAAGAAATATATTTCGATATGATATGGGAAGGTAAACTTTGGTGTGTCATGATTTAGACAGTCAGGATTGGGATCCAAACTCACATATAAGAACTGGCGATTTTTTGCTTGAATGAGAATTTGAAATGGTAGAAAACAAGAGGTATACGAGAAAACTTACGAATGCGGATGAATGAAAGTGAAGTGCCAGAATTTGAGCAGAAAATTTGTTCCTAAATATCGAAATAAAACCTAACGCAGTAAATTTTGTAAGTGTTAAATAAGATTAATGACTATCGCCCTATGTCGAAGTGATACACGGCCTTTTAAGCCTGTGAAATATTTTGTCTACAGGTTTAACTAAATTTCAATCAGAAGTCCGACGAAAGCATTAATGTTGTGTAAGCACGCACGGAGGACGGAGCCAGCTTTAACAATGTTCGTGACTTATAAACTTCGACCTGTCTCACTTTAACGTCCTAAATGCATTAAATATTTACTTGTACCAAGGATGTGAAGATAAAATTAAGTAAACATATTTGAAATGTCAACAACCTGTTTACATAGAAAATGCAGGCGAAACGGAACTTTAACACGAATTCGCGCATTGGATAAAACTACTTTTCGATATTACCTGCAACTTTAATGAAACACGGCTTCAATTTAATTATTCGTTATCTATTCATGCAAGGAAATTTATCCCCGAAACTTTATTTTCATACCATATGAGTACATCAAACTTATGTCAAATTATTTTTATTATGATAAATGATCATAGTCCAATTTAAATTAACAGTTATCTATCTCATTATACACGGAGAAAATGAATTGTTACAATAGCAATATTTATCTTTTGTATATACGGTGACAATACATATTTATCATAAATAAATATCTTGCAGTGAAATAGAAATATTATATGTTGATTTCAATCGTATATATTATATTCTTAACAACATGATATTATGGTACTATGTGCAACTATATATTCGATTATTAAAAAAACAAATATATTTGTATTGTTGTGGCAGGAATAAAAAATAATATCATATTACTAATATAAATTAAAACACTGTTATTGTAAATACCTATCATTCAGCAATAAACAAATAGCAATCAATTTTTCTTCGTATAATTATTAAAGCACTATAATCTTATCCTTCAGCAACGCTAAGAAAGTGACGTCATAGTGGCTGACCATCAATTCGTAACGCTTTAAACAAATGTATGTTAGGTAACCGATGATATATAAAAAACCAACTGAACACTTTATTTATTTTGACAATTATTTGACATATGTTAAATCTATTTAATTTTCGTTCTCATCGTAACTATGATTTTATTTGAAAATAGATTCTATCTAATAATATAAATATTGCGACAAATATTTTTGCTAACATCTTTCATTTGAAACATTTTTTCACAACTGAATGGAATTTATTGTTTTGTGTATTCAGTAAACTTCCTCTTCCGGTTTTCCAATTTCATTTAAAATCAACTCAACTCTTCACATTTTCATGAAACCTATAAATTCCAAGTTTCGTTTACATATCTTGTCTCGGACATCCATCCACCTGTAATAAATTGCAAGTTTTCAAAATTCTGATTACATGTGGTCGCATCAAAATTCTGTCACAGTAATTTCCGTTTTAAGGTAACGCTTACCTCAACAATATTTGTTCGTCTACGGGGACTGAGAAGGCCGCAGCGACCAGGTAGCTCATTCTCAGTCCGTCGGTTGCAGAAACCGGTAGTTAGATTTTAATATTACCTTTATATATATATTATTCTAAATTCGTATTTTAATATTTCTTTTTAATAAATCATATTTTTAATTAACGTCGTCGCCTTCTAATTTTTATTAACCCGTTTTCGTATACTAGTGCTCAATAAAGTGATCCAGCCTACCAGCGCAGTAGCAGCGGACCGCAGGTAAGTATACACTTTTTTAACCGATAAAACGTTGCTGCCGCTGCCATCCGCAGCGTTTGTTACAGTGGTGTCAGAAGTGGGATTCAATCATTCAATTGGTTGAATCATTACGTATCGTTTTAAAAAAGTGAGGATCATCACGTATTATTGGTTGAATATTAATCGCTCATATATATAACGTAAAAAATGGCAACAACGGCAAATACGACGACTACGACGACCGTAATTACGACTAGTTTAACTACCGATACCACCGTGACGTACACATTACCACCGACAGGACCATCGATACCTACTTTTGTTACTGAGAATCCATACCGTTTACTACAACACGGTTACCCGCCGCAATACCCGTACGCAATGCCCGGTCCATCTTATGCCCAACCTTTTTCGTATCATATTCCGCCACATTATCCTGCTAAACCAAAACCCGATATTCCTTTTCTGGGGTCACCCCCCGTGACACACGCATCCGCACCAACCTCATCTCCTATACGAGACTCAGACTGTACTCAAATTTTCTTCGAGCCGAGTACGATGTCCGCCATGAAAGCTATCGAACCGTATTCGGGTGGACCAGACTTAGAGGCGTTTCTTGATAACGTTGCAGCAGTCGCTGAGTGTTACAAATGGAACGAGGTACAAATTGTTAATGTCATGAAATTAAAGTTACGTGGCGACGCACAGAATTGTTTCTATTCTTTACCGAGAGATAAAAGACCAACGACGGTAGTACTTTTTCGGCAATGGTTAATTGACCTATACGGGCGAAAAGTTGACCCTGCTTCAGCAGAGCGAGATTTTCTGAAAATATTTCGGAAAAAAGACGAATCTCTACGTAAATATGCGTTACGTCTGGAAACAGCAGCGTCAAAAATGTTTCCCGCCCCCACCGATAACGAATACCTAAATTTTAGAAACAAAATTAAATGCGAAACCTTGTTAATTAAACAATTTTTGGACGGGTTAGACACGCGGCTAGCAAACGAAATATGTAGGTATCAGCAATTCGAAACCATAGAGAGCGCTTTACCGTATGCTGAACATTGCGAGGCAGTGTTAGCCCGGCTCTACAAGGAAACAAAGGCGGATGCTCACAAATCGAGTATCCGAGCGATGGCTACCAAGCCGCAAGTTTCCACCAACTCAAAAAGTAAGGAGCAAAATAAAAAGCACTTCTCTAAAACCTCTAAGACTAAGTTGCGCACCGATCAAAAATATCCGCAAATGAGAGGTCGATGCTTTAACTGCGGCAGTACCGATCACAATTTCAAATCGTGTCCAAAATCAAAACAACAATTTTGTTATAAATGCGTAAAATCGGGACACGTAGCGTCTAACTGTCCTTTAAACGGGGAACCTGTCTCGACGACGACCCAACGTCAGACAGTTTAAAAACCGAATCTTTGAGTGTCATCCCAAGGGTCGCAAATTTTAATCCCGATAAAACACGAAAAATATTTTTCAAAATTAAAAATGTAGCCTACAGTTTCTTAGTAGACTCCGGAGCGGCTATGTCTTTAATTAAACGCCACGTTGTAGCAAAACATAAGTTACCGACTTCAAGCATAAGCGACATTTTAGTTGACGTTTCTGGCAACCATTTAAGTAGTGATGGATCCGTAGACCTCACTTGTTCGTTCGGGTTGTCACAGAAAGTCAACCATCGTTTTATTGTCTGCTCAGATGATTTGTACATGCCTACAGATGGACTGATTGGAGTCGATTTTTTGGATGCTAAACGTGTAACGCTAAATTTCGAGGAAAATAGTTTCCAAATAAATAATCACATTTTGTCGATGATTGAAATATCAAAAAAGGATGACACTAAGGAAGAGATTCGCACCCTAACCATAAGTAAAAATGAGACGCCAAACTCTCATTTTACTAAACCGCAAACCGAGTTTGATTCTGATACCGAGAAATTTGATCCGACTCCTCACAACGGAAAAGATAAAATTTCTATACAACCTCAGAATCTACCGCCGTTATCAGCAGAAATCAAAACTGCAGATAAGCAGACAATTTCCGAGTTCACCGTCCGTCTCAATGACAAATTAGAACTACCGCCACGACACATGTGTGTTTGTTCAGCAAAATTAAGTAAACACGCAAAGGATAGGTTTTACGTAATAGAACCGAAAGATATTGAATTACATGGCGTACTAGTAGCCCGCACGATTACTAAAGTTCATCCTCAAAGTGTAGTGTATGTTAATATTTTAAATGTTAGCTCCGAAACCGTAACCATTTCCAAGAATGTTGCAATAGCATCTGCCTTGCGCGCCGAAGAATCAGACAGCTATTGTTCTCAAAACGAATATTTAAAAGAGAGCAACATTCACCTAATATCTTCTGAACAAATTTCCGAATTATTTGATTTAAGTCATTTAAGTAGAGAAGAAAACAATGAATTTTCCAAATTTTTATTAGAATACGCGGACATTTTCAAATCAAATCAAGAACCATTAGGCCAAACGAGTCTGGTAAAACACCGCATTTTGACGGGAGACAGTGCGCCTGTAACTCGAGCCCCTTATCGTATTCCGTTTAGTAGACGTCAAATTATGAAGTCCATGATAGACGAAATGTTAGAAAATAACATAATTTCGCCGTCTACCTCCCCTTGGTCTGCCCCTGTCGTCTTGGTAGAGAAATTAAATTCGAATGGGGAGAGCTCATATCGATTTTGTATCGATTATCGAGCCCTTAATTCTGTTACAAAACGTGACTTTTTCCCCATTCCGAATTTACAAGATACCTTAGATCAGCTAGGTAAAGCCGAGAGATTCACCACCCTAGATCTCACTAAAGGTTATTGGCAAGTCGAAGTTGATTCTAAAGATCGCGAGAAAACAGCGTTTTCTGTACCTTGGGGTCATTATGAATGCAATAGAATGCCATTCGGGCTGGCAAATAGTCCAAGTACGTGGCAACGGCTTATGTATACTGTTCTATCAGGTTTAACGGTTTCTCACTGTTTTGTTTATTTAGACGACATAATTTGTTTCAGTTCTAACGATATTAATGAACATATTTCTAAATTAAGAGCCGTTTTCAACAGACTTAGAAATGCAAAATTAGCTTTGAATCCGAGAAAATGTAAATTTATGCAAACAGAAACAAAATATTTAGGTCATATTGTGAGCAATACAGGTGTGAAACCCGATACCGAGAAAATAATCGTTATTCAAAATTACCCCACACCGAAAAATGTAACAGATATACGCTCTTTTCTTGGGTTAGTTGGTTTCTATAGGAGATTTATTCCAAATTTTGCCGATAAAGCTTTACCTTTAACGTCACTTACAAAAAAACACGCTAGATTTGATTGGAACCAGCAAGCGCAAGATGCATTTGATCATTTACGCTTAGCATTAATAAAGTCGCCAATTTTAAAATATCCAGATTTTGATCGCGAGTTTATTTTGTGTACTGATGCTTCCGCATTTGCCATTAGCGCCGTACTCTGTCAAAAGTACGATGGACATGAAATGCCAATTGCGTACGCCAGTAGACAATTAAGTAAATCCGAGAGAAATCTGTGTACAACAGAAAGAGAATGCGCAGCGCTTGTGTGGGGCATTAAACACTATCGGTGTTATTTATACGGGCGACCTTTTACGGTAATTGTAGATCATCAACCTTTAAAATGGTTGATGCAAGTAAAGGAGACGAATAGTCGATTAATACGCTGGTCTTTAATCCTCTCAGAGTACGATTTCAAAGTAAAATACCGCCCTGGCAAGAAACACTCCAACGCTGACGCATTATCGCGAATAAAACCAGTACGTTTACTATTCCGCGCTAACTATGATAACGTTATCTGGGATCGTGACAATGTAAAGGAAAACCAGCTGTTGGACCGCGACTTACAACCATTTTTAAATGACGCGACACGAGCATCATCTGACTTCTATTTGGACGATGACGGACTTTTATACCGTAAATCTGATAATGACCGATATGACGACCGCCTCGTAATACCAACATCGCTAAGACGACAAATTATGCAATCTTGTCATGACTCGCCTCTGTCAGGACATTGCGGTAT
This sequence comes from Poecilus cupreus, assembly GCA_963942605.1. Taxonomy (NCBI): domain Eukaryota; kingdom Metazoa; phylum Arthropoda; class Insecta; order Coleoptera; family Carabidae; genus Poecilus; species Poecilus cupreus. Next base: position 23,642,384 of record OZ012717.1, on the reverse strand, counting down.
CGATAAGACATTGAAAAGGGTTAGTAGTAGATTTTTCTGGCCTACTTTAAAATCTGACGTGAAAAATTATGTCAAGCGTTGTGTCTCTTGTGCACAAAGGAAAACATCTCCGCACCTCCGTCCCGCTCCACTCATGAAATTCCAACCTGTCCAACGACCATTCCAACGAATTGCAATGGACATTGTAGGACCGTTACCAACGACAGACAATGGACATAGGTACGTGTTAACTGTACAAGACGCCGCGACTCGCTATCTGGAAGCCTTTCCGATGAAAGATCAGACAGCGGAGACCGTTGCAAAACATTTTGTTAAAGGTACAGTGTTACGACACGGTACTCCACGACAACTTTTGACTGACTTAGGGACAAATTTTCTTTCGAGAACCATGAAGGAAATCTGTAAATTTTTAGAAATAGAACGACTTCACACTACGGCGTATAGACCACAGACAAACGGTAGCCTCGAACGGACTCACAGAACTTTAAAAGATTTGCTATCACATTACATAACACCAGACCAACGCGACTGGGACGAATGGCTGCCGTATGCCGTATCAGCTTACTGCAGCATGACTCATTCTTCACTCGGTGATAGCCCGTTCTTTCTTTTATATGGGCGTGACATAGAGCTCCCGTTCGACGCCATTTTTAAACCTTTGAAAACAAGATACGACACTGACCTACATTACGCGTCTGAGTTTATGCAACGAATGAAAATAGCCCATCAAAAAGCCCGCGATCATTTGAACCGTACTACAGACCGAGTGCATCAAATTTTTAATAAAAAATCTGCGCCGGTTACTTTCAAATTAGGAGATCGAGTCTATCTATTTGTTCCAAATGTTAAAGCCGGCATAAGCCATAAACTCAGCAAGAAATGGCAGGGCCCGTACCGAATTTTAGATATAAATGGTGTCAACGCGGTCGTTCAAGAAATTCACGGACGTAAAACGTTAAAAGTACACGTCAATAGGTTAAAGCACTGTTTAGCCCTCCCGGAGAATGAACTAAGATTGGCCGACACGCCAATAAACTTAAAATACGATACCGATTCCCCGGCAGAGAACGGAACCATGGGGTTAACCCCAATAAGACCTCCTCAAACCAACCCTGGGGATAACGACACAACTAACGCAACGGCACTCGCTAATCAAAGTTCAGTTTCAGGCACTACGAGTTTCAGTAGCCGTGATACCACATCGGGTAACTCGACTTTCCAGAGTACCCATTCCGTCGGGCACCCGGACCTAACACCACCAACTGAAACTGAACCGGAAGACAACCAGCCGGTGACGCGACGTTACCACACACGAGCCCAAGGCCCCGCTCCTGTTCTGCCCTGGGTTATGCCAACCGGACAACGATAGTTACGTTAAGAATTAACATTGTCGCGGTTATTGTTATTATATTATTATGTATAAATATATTATAGTTAGCTTTTGTATTTTTGGAGCTCTGGCCGCAGCGCATATTATTGCCTACGATTGCACGGACCCAGAAACCGAAATAACCAGGATTTCATTACTCAAGGTTCAACCATGTCCAGACCCACGAAATGCCACGGAGAAGATCACCAAGAATATACAGCTCGTACAAGAAAGACGATACACCGAGGTACACGTATATTCCTGTTTAGTTTCAGTGCGACAAATTATTTTCCATTGCGGCATGCACTCGCACTCATCAGTCGTTTCCGGAGGACATGCGCACTACGTTCATTACATACGGACCGAGGCATGTATGAATGTGCATAAATTCCGCAGGCTCGATCTTCAAGGAATTGGAGCAGGCATTGTGGCAGGGTTGGAGCCAAACAACACCGTACAGATATCCACCACGCTAGCAGGATCTTTGGAGGCTACAGGAAAATGTTCCGGCGTACAGTACACTTGGAACGGAGTAGTTTACAAAGATGTGACCGTAAGTGCATCGATTTCTGTAAAATTAAGCGATTATACGACTATTGCAGACGTAGAGACGGACACAGTAATTCTCCAGTCCGGTAACGCCTGTGCGTACAAAGATAAGTACTGTTTCGATGACGTCAAGGGTGAAACCACTTGGGAAGTCGACCCACGGGACCGCTGTTCCGTACACGGAATCGATGTACTGTACGAGGGTCCTGCTACGCTGGTTACAATGAACTCTACTTCCACGCACTCTCCTAGCAGATACGTCATCGTCGAAACGCAGGAGACGGTGTTTGCGTTACGACTAGTAACCTCGGATGTTCTGTGTCATCAACCAGCTTGGAGGTCAGAACAAAATCGCCTTCTGGTTATCTTTGAGACTACACTAGGTTTCTATTATAAGAAATCTAGGAAGATTAGTCAAAACATCGATTTAATGGCCCAAGTACTATCCAAGTTATTATTTCTAGAGATCGCCGTAAAGCAGCAAGCTCGTGATCTTATTTTCGACTCCATTTTCAAGCGCTGTCAACTGCGAGAACAGATGCTGAGAAACCGCCTGGCGCTGGCGCATGAATCACCGGATGTAGTCAGTGATTTGGTCAAGGAAGCGGCCGGCCACACCGGACGAGTACTCGGAGAAGTACTGTACGTAGCGAAATGCCATCCCAAAATAGTTACGTTCCGCAAAACCGAATACTGCTACCAGGAATTACCGGTTCTCCATCAAAATGAATCCAAGTTCATGACCCCAGTCACGCGTATCTTGCAGGACCAAGGTACCCAGATTGACTGCGACAGCAGACTTCCAGCGATTTACCATCTAGAAGGCAAGTGGATAGAGGTGGCGCCAGAGCCAAGACTGGCGAACCCTATACCCGTGGAACTCAGCACCGATGAAGACTTGGGAGATCTTCCTATGATGGAAATAACACCTCTGACCTCGGACGGAATTTATTCCAAAGCGGAAATGGAAGCGTTCCAGCATCGCTTGCTCTTCCCCAATGAGCGGAAGGCCGTAATGAACTTGATGACACGGAGAGTGGCGGGAGTAGAGGTAGATCCGCAGGGGTATCATTTACCGAATATGTTCAGCCGGTCTGAATTTTCAACGCTCGCTAAGAACGCCGCGGAAGAAGTCTGGGGCTTTCTATCAAAGGTAGGCAATGTCTTCTCGATTGTTGCAGCAATATACACCATCTGGTCGATGTTGGCCTACCTCGCCTCGGTAGCGTTGAACTGCTGGACCATTCGGCGCACGACGCAATACCAAAACCGAAACCGCTCTATAATTTTTGCAAGTTTATGGCATGCGCTGTTTAATAGAGTTCTTCTAGCTAACATCGTGCCATCGCCTGCAGAACCCACAGACAATGGTACCGTAAACCGGGACCCAGTGCAAGTTCCATCACTGCCAGTTTGCTCAGCCATGTCGGCGCCCGACTTGCGACTCAACATCGACCCCGATCACTGCGCGTCTACCAGGTCCGTCAGCGCTTCCACCCCGCACATTCAAGTATTGCGCCGGCCAGTGCTCCACGTGTGAATGTGAAAATTTTAAGTGACTAGCGAACAAATATTGTAACGAAGAACTTAAATTTCTTTTTCAAATATATTTAAGTCTTAAGGGGGTAGTAATGTAATAAATTGCAAGTTTTCAAAATTCTGATTACATGTGGTCGCATCAAAATTCTGTCACAGTAATTTCCGTTTTAAGGTAACGCTTACCTCAACAATATTTGTTCGTCTACGGGGACTGAGAAGGCCGCAGCGACCAGGTAGCTCATTCTCAGTCCGTCGGTTGCAGAAACCGGTAGTTAGATTTTAATATTACCTTTATATATATATTATTCTAAATTCGTATTTTAATATTTCTTTTTAATAAATCATATTTTTAATTAACGTCGTCGCCTTCTAATTTTTATTAACCCGTTTTCGTATACTAGTGCTCAATAAAGTGATCCAGCCTACCAGCGCAGTAGCAGCGGACCGCAGGTAAGTATACACTTTTTTAACCGATAAAACGTTGCTGCCGCTGCCATCCGCAGCGTTTGTTACACACCCATCCATCCATCCTCACACAGGCATCATTGAGAAATTGATCTTCAGTGGACATCAAAATATGTATTTCCGCCAAAATCTTTCAGCGATATTTTTCATGATTCCAATTCTTCCTTATATAAGAAAGTAAAAATTAGAAATAAAACTGCATTTCCCTAAAACAAATTCTTTTTTATAAAAATAATTTATGAATATAGATATTTGCCTACATCTAAATACGAAATTTCAATGAATGAAATTTCTATCAATCTTTGCAAATATGTCTATCATGTTCTTGCCAAAATTACATCATGCATTTCTTTTCTAATTTTTAGCATTTCTTATAAACTATGAATAATTCAGCTATTTAAAAAATAAGTACATCACACAAATTTATTTTCTTATCTAGAATCATAAAGAATAATAAAAATGTTGGTCACAGACCCCATTATAATCAAAATATAGGTATAATAAGAAAATAATTTGGAAATTAATAATTGTGTTCGATGATTAATTTAACTGATGAGCAATTAAAACATAATAATATTCATAGTAAACAAGATTTGAACCTGACACCATTGACATACAAATGGAGAACGTTATTCCTTCGCCTACAACGCAATTCAATTATTAGTAGTTTTTTTTTATTATTATTATTAATATTATAAGCTCATGTACTACTTTAGTAAGTAGATATGTGTAAACATTATAATTATGTTTTATATTAAATCTTTTTTACGAAGATGGGAAGCGGACTAACTACTTAAGTAGTATGCTGCCTCATGGATGGATAACTGTGATATTTATGAAAAACACAAAAACAATGCTCTTCAGTGAGATTCGAATCCACGACCTCTGGTGTGCTAGACATAGCACTAGGTTACCATGATCGTCAATAATAATTATTATAAAGTGTAAAAAATACTCGAAAACTCAGTCATACAACATATATATTCTTCTTACATAATCGACGTTTCGGTTTACACTTAAACCTCAAAACAGTTTTGAGATCATGAATGTGTATGTGCGTTGCTTTTATACCGGGTGTTGACCGCGACCCCGGAACATAGGACTTTAACATGTAAAATCAAACTTTCGTAATTTGCTGCTTAACAAATTATATTAGACAAAAAAGTTTCAAATAAAGTTGAGAGATCATAAAATTCTACATCAAAATAAATAAACAGAATTACATTTACATGCCCCATAACGCCAGAAATTAAATATGAAAATATTAAAAATTAGCTCAAAAATCGGGTTAGCCTTGCAAATGAAACAAATTTCTAAAAAAAATAGCCAATTATGCAATTTATAATAATAATTAATAAAAAATACAATTTTTATTTCTAATTGTATACAAATTTGTTTCATTTCCAAGGCTAACCCGATTTTTGAGCTAATTTGTAATATTTTCTTATTTAATTTCTGGCGTTATAGGGCATGTATAATTAATTCTGTTTATTGATTCTGATGTAGAATTTTATGATCTCTCAACTTTATTTGAACCTTTTTTGTCTAATATAATTTGTTAAGCAGGAAATTACGAAAGTATGATTTTACATGTTAAAGTCCTATGTTCCGGGGTCACGGTCAACACCCGGTATGTACGAAGTTTTCAAAAAACTGAATGATTGTTTATGAATGTATTTATTACATAATTGTTGAAAAAGCTTACTAACCCTGAAGAAAGTTTAAGTGTAAACCGAAACGTCGATTATGTAAGAAAAATATATGCTCTATGACTAAGATTTCGAGTATTATTTACACTTTACAATTTGCACAGTTCAATTAATTAAGTATTATAACAAGATAAAAACTAAATTTCTTGTTTTGAAGGGGTAACAATATTTGAAGCTAGCCTCTTTTATTGGAATTGTTAGCTTAGATTTAGCCATGAAAGATTTAAATAATTCTACCATGAAAAAATTCAGAGATCTCATTAAAACTGAATTATTTCACCAACTACGAAATCGTCATTAACAGCAAGGGTAAATATTTACATAAATCATTAAAAATTTAATGCAACCTTTCATGAATGAGATAACTAATTAGAATAATTAATGAGATAGAAACAATGATATGGTCTAGAAAAATTATAAAATTTAAATATTAACGACATATTTATTTAACCTCATTACATTAGGCTTACGTTTCATTACGTTTTCAAACAATTAATTATTTACATCACAAGCGGTACATATAGATGAATGAAATCAGTTGACGATTTCAGCGCAATTTCATTGTTTATTTGATAAGCTGATATTGATATCATGCTCACAATAATTTGGTTTGCTGATATTTACCAAATAATAATTGCGCCTACGCTGTTACATGGCATATCATTAACATTGCACAAATATTGACTATCTATTTATTTGCCTATTACGTTTCCACGTACCTGATGTATTTTTATTTCCATTTGGAAAAGGTACGCGTATTTTCCTTCTGGTTCTGTTTTGTATACTTTGTTCAGGGCTGATTGAGAAAAATAAGATTAGCGAAATAAGATTTTGAAATGTTCCCGCAAATGCTCAAACGCATTAATTTTCTTTATCCAGTTAAAGAACAACAAATTTAATTTGAAAGCAAAAGCTTTTAGAAGTATTGGGAAAGAAATTTTCCAATACTCGCAAGAAAAGAACAAGATTTTAAACAAAAAATAGTGCTGCACACTTTTCGGAATTCCCTTTAGTCTTTAAATTCACAAAAAAATGTTTCGCCAAATGGATTATCTGAACTGTCAATCAAATTTTTCAGAAGAGCAATCACAATTGACAGATTCTAAAGCCATCAATAAAAATGCTACTTCAATTTTTTCGAAACACTTGATTGACAAACGACAATACAAATTGTTTAATACATTTTTGGAACGGCGAACGTCATTAACATAATAGCACACATTTTTCAAAAAACAAGTACAAACAAATCAAAAATGTATTCCAGAATTATTCAGTTATATTGAAATCAAGGAAATTTATTGTAAAATGCTCTATATGAACTAAAAATAAAATGTAACGCTAAGTTAACTTTATTTGTTTTAAAATATAATAAATATTGTACAAATTTTTAACTAGAAATCTGGTATAGTCATTACTTCCTTATTACATATAAATAAAATATAGATAATATGTTATGATATACAAGGTGTATCTAAACCTATACGCATAAATGTGTGGAATGATAGTTTATTATAAGTAATGAACGAAAATGAAAAAAAAAAAAATAGTAAAAGTTTTTTAATTAAGGAGGTTACGAATAAAGTTTAAAATTATTTTACCGGTTTCACTAGATTAAACCTATATTTCCATGCACAAAAGTAGGCTGGAAAGTTATAACCTAATAACTCTATGCTGTACAGTAAATATTACCATAATGACCTGAAAAAACTGTCAAGAAAATAAAACAAAATGATAATATAACACTATATATTAATACTAAGCTGTTCAGAGCTTCACCTGCTGCGTTACAAATCTTTTCAGGCAATTTAGAATCGCCATGGTGTTAAATAAAAACAGACTTACTTCATCACCTTCTAAAATTATGACAGACGTTATTCATAAAAGAATTTCAAAAAATAATATTTATTAATGACGTTAACGTCTTCATATTCTGAAACAGGTAAACTATTGAACAAACCACGGATGTTATGAGACATAACAGGCATTAGATGTCTTAACATCTGCGGCTGTTATGATACTCATAACATCGCTAGGTATGTTAATAGCTATTACCTGATAGAGTAACAATAAACTAATAAAAAATTAAATAACTAGGATGCTGTGCATTGTTTCAAACCATATCTGTCATTATTTCGTGATATTTTGTTGTATCTGAAGTTTTATTATGGCGCATCAGTTCATGTACATTGAAAATGCAGGGAATAACTTCGAACAGTTGCTATGATACTAATAGCAGAGTACCTGTTGTTAATTATTTTTTTATTAGTTTATTAATACCCTATCATGTAAAATAATTTAAAACTTTATTTGTTATCTATCATAAAATATCATTCCTTATATTTATTTTCACAACAAATATGATTACTACTGAAATACGAATTGTTACACAAGTGACATTGAGAAAATTCCAAAGACTTCAATTTTTTTTGCGTATATGTATATCACAAAAATTATATCATTACCGTAAAGAAAATGGATAAATGACAGGATAATATATATTCCTCTTCAGAAAGCTTCAAGTTGGTATTAAACGTAATTTTCAATATTTTAATGTAGCTCTTCTCTGTTAGACCATTAATTTGACGTCAAACTCGACAAGATTTAATTACCTATTGTAAAGAAAAAAAATGTTGAAGATCGTCTAAAATTAATTTCTAAAATTTTAAATTGATACTAAACTTGGTAGGACTCAATTAACTTTTATTAAAAAAATGATGATCGTCTAAAATATTTTTTGACATTTTGACACCTTTAATTTGATACTAATATAATATTGTAAATAAGCTATTTTTATCAGAAAAACATTGTAATTTCTTTCTTAGTTTTGAGGGTTTCGCTATTAAAATTACAGACGGAATAACAACAAAATATGCATCGCAATGAAAAATCTGTCACCATCCATCGTGAACTCGTGAAATGAAATAAGTTAATGCAACTGAACTGTATATTTATGTTATTGATCTCAAAGTATGATAAATGATAAAATATTTGCCTATATTGGAGAACAATCGATTTCAAAGTGGCGTTTGTGTGCAATGGAAAAGAAAATTGTTTAAAAAATTAAAAACAAACGCAATCATTTAAGAAATCAATCGTAATTAACATAAATAATTCAAGAGCGTTATCGGAGGGTGGAAAAGCTTTTCGGAAATCCATTCTGTATTATCTCGCGAAATCAGCTCCAATTCAATTTCATTACCGAGCGCTCTCTGCAATAAATACTATCGAATGTTTGTACTTTTGACTCGGAATCTTTTCGATTTGCCCCAGCCGTTGCCTATGTAGATTCGGGTTTATCGCACAAAAATAACTACCCTAACAGAAACTTCATCTTGTCGCAATGAAATTAAAACTCTCGTTAATATAAATGGCATTAAACCCAGATGAAGAAAGAAACTTCACTGTAGGAATCTGCTACGCGAAATTATTTCTCCTGCGATGTTGAAATTGCTAATCATTTCTCAGATGAATATTTACTTTTTCTTCATCTTCTGGGTTATTATTTTGTTTGCTAACACTTATTACTTTTCAAACAAACTCAATACTGTTCTATCTAAAAGAATAATGAATCAAAAAGTTGATAAATAAGGCATATTTCTTGCGGTAATATAAAAGCGGGGACGTCGGGTCGAAAATAGGCGGACCAAGTGTTTTTATGACAAAAATAAAGTGAACTACTATTTCTTTAAAACTTTCTTATAAACTTTGAAAAAAAATTGAGGTAAATTAGTACACACACACAATCATAATTCAAAATAATCTTTTCTACAATAAACTTTTTACACCAAATTGTTGGGTTTAGTAATAAATTAAAGGCTGAATGGAGCAGGGTTAATTTAAAAACTCAAAAATTACTGGTCGTCAATTGTTTTTATAATAATTATTAAAATACTTTCGAGTTTGGCATCAAACTGAAGCTTCCGTTGGGCCTATTTTACATGACGCAATTTATTGGCCAAGTTTTCTGTCAATTTATTGTCGTGTATATTACGAGACTTTGCGTCATTTTTTTCTTCAACAATAAATTGTTCAATTAATTAATGAATTAGAACATGTTCCATTTTTAGATAATTTTTTAGGGAATTCTATAGGATTTTAGTCATAGCCATTAGCCAACCATTTATACTTGTTTATGTTTTTGTATGTATGGCTTGAACCAAAAATATTAGTACTATGAGTGACAGCTGATATTGTATTGGTACTACTGATATTGGTGGAAAATTTAATGTGCGTAAAACAAACAACAATATTTTTGTTCTTGGCAATTTATTGACCAGAAAACTTGGCTTATTTATTGACCAATAAATTGCGTCGTGTAAAACAAGCATTAAATAAATAAATAACCCTAAAACTGTTATGAAATGTCAAATATCTTGCAATTTTATTAATAAATATTAATTTTAATTTAATTGATGCATCGTGAAATACTAACATTAAGGTAACTAAAGGGGTTTTATTGCATGCATTTTGAAATGTGGTTTTTCACCATTTTTTTAATTTTTTTTTTTTATGAAACTTGATCTAACTTGAAGACTATCTACACTTTTAAAGTCTTAATTGTTATTCATTAAGCCACAATAGATATTTTTTTTAATGTTGTGACGTCATTGTAGAGCTGTTGCTGGATCTTAAACAGTGCAGATTGTAAATAATTGTAGTCATATATTTTTTTACTTATTTTATTATTATTATTATTATGTGGCAAAAATTATTTAAATTTCTACTGTTTGAAATTCACCAACACCTCTATAATGACGTCACAACATTTCTAAAAAATCATTGTGGCTTAATGAATCACAATCAAGACCTTTTTAAAAGTGTAGATAGTCTTCAAGTTCGATAAAGTTTCATAAAAAATTTAAAAAAATGGTGAAAGACCCCATTGTGAACAACTTTATATTTACTAAGTTTAATAAGTTTACGCCCATGAGAGTGGAACACTCAAAATGAATAAATGACATGACATATTTATATATTTAGTAACAAGAACACCTAGACACTAAAAATACATAATTTAACAAAAGCCGCCTGTAAATTGTGAAGCGCGGAAAATGATAATTAATTTATTAATACATTTGGCTAATTATTCCTTTCATAAGGCAACGCAAATTTATCACAGGAACAAAAACAAAAGCTTAGGAAAATAAAAAGCTCCATCCCGTCTGATGTTGAAATATCAAACGCGATGATCCGTTCACAGCTTTTATTAAAGTCGAATGTTTTGACGATCCGTCGTCTCTATTCTCGTCTCGAATAAAACAGGAATGAAAATGAGTTTACATTCTAAGTTCGCCGTCAGGTAATACTGTCTGTTGAGTCAATAAACAGCTTGAATGAATACACGTAACTCCGCTGTAGAATGTCAACGTTCACCGTTTTTTGATCGTAAAGTAAAAATGGCCGTATGGAGGTCCGCAAGCGAATCTTGGCAAGATGCGAGACACGAGGCAACAATGGAGAATGCATCACATTACCTCCGATTCTCACCGGAGACTTGAGAAGATATTCTGAGTGTCAGCCAACCGAGATGCAGGGTACGATATCTGATTGTAGATTGGAGATAGCTTGATGGTTCTCATACTTGAGCTGTGGCTTTCAGTGCTTATATTTGATTCGAAACGGCAAATTTTATTCTACGCGTACTAAAAATATTTCTCTAAACACGGTCAGATTATTGCAAAATGAATTACGGGTCCTTCAATAATTTCTACTGTATTCTCTTCATAAAGTCACAGCTGGATGATTATAGTGCAAAAGAAGACATAGGTTTGACTGACAGGAGTAGTAATAGGAAAGATTTTTTGTTGGAATTAACTTTTAAATTATAGGTTACACTTTGTCCACGTATATTTACCTGAAATGTAAACAAATTTATTGAATTAGAATTTTAGACTAAAAAATTAAGAACCGAAATTACAAAGATAGCAAATAATAGTTATTTACTTTACAAGTAGATAAAGTGAGGAATTACCCACGAGATAATTTTATCGAGTAATTCCACTTTGCCCACGTGTGAAGTATAACGTTTTATCCAACATCTCTTATTAAAAGAAATATTATTTGACAGTGAGATTTGCTATAAATTTTTAAAATTAAAATGTCAATCGAAGTAGTTACCAAGGTGTTGTGTGTTATCAATATTGTTATAAATAAAAAAATACCCACTAATGATTTTTCTCAAAATTATACCCACTAGTGGGTAATCTGTTACTTTTCTTGTTTAAAATCGCCATAGTTATAGAGCATTTATTGAGAGGTGTTGGATAAAATTTTTATCTACGATTGTTGCTAAAAGTGGCCCTTTTAATGGTTGCTTAGCAAGTTAAAAGTGTCACTTTCTGACAGTAGTGTTAAAAGTAACATAGCTACGTGTTAAAAGTGATTTTGCTGTCACTTTTAACACGTTGCTAACGATTTGTATCAATAAATCAACAAATATAACCCTACCTGTCAAAATATCATTTTTCATTTTTTAGTATTTACTAATACAATAAAAAGATACGTGTTAAAAGTGATTTATTTCGTTCGTGAGGTTGTTTCATTCGGCTTCGCCTCGTTTCACAAACTTCCCCACTTACTCATAATAATGTCACTTGTAACACTTATATCATAAATAACTATTATGAGTTAAAAAATAATCGACGATTTCTATACAATACTACCTGAAATAATAGAAAAAAAAATGTAGAAGAAATTTAAAAATTTTTAAAGAAATAATGGTCTACAAAAAACTAAATCCTGTTTATGTGCCATTTATCAACCGCTATTAAAGATATCCGATAAAGCACAAAGATTGGTGGAAAAAGGTGTGAATAAATATTTAAATGCAGTGACATTTGCGTAGTTTTTCGGGTGGAGCAGATCTTCACAATCGCAGTCCAGGCTATTCGTACACCGGAAGAATCAATAGGTGAACACCGTAGCCGACGTAAATGGCAATGTAATGCGCAAAGCGTCCATGAATGCTCAAACACTCGCGAAAGTGACATGCGATGTACGTAAACACAGAAAAACTTTCAGACAAGCGAAGAAGATGATGCCATCACATATGATTTAAAAGTTTCTCACATAGTTTTTGTTGTACTGAAACTGTTTGCACGTCACTTGTTATCTAATAATAAATCTTTTGTTAAACAAAACTTGGATGTTAAACAAAAGTTTTATTATTTCACAAAACAAATTTGAAGGCTGCCGAAACAGTATATTCCATCAAAACTTATTTTTAGTCAACAAATATTGGAGTATGTTTACAATTAACAACTAACTACAAGATTCCAATTTTAAAACGAAGCTACGTTCACGTTTATAGGTCATTATCACATTTTTACTTTCTAATACGTAATATAAGGAAATATAGCAATCACGAAAAAGATCGATTGCGAGATTTTTGCGGAAATACATGATTTGAGGCCCTCTCAATCTGATTTAATTATTTTATAAATGACAATAGTGTGAATAAATGGATGAATGGATGTGTGCCCGTAAGTTCAATCGGCCTAATTCTCTAACGAATTTGTAATCGTAGCAACTTGCTAATGGTGACAAAATCGCATCGAAACTGCATGTTTAATGAAGAATATTTCATTAGCAGTCAAAATACAGTTCATTTTGTCACAAATTGTTACGGTAATAACTTTTGTAAAGAATAGACCAGAATAACTCAAGATCGAGTAACGAAACTTTATAATTTTATGTTTCATGGCAATACGAAAAACTGAGTTGATTTTAATAACAATTGCAAAACTGGAATGAAAGTTTACTTGACACACAAAATAATAAATTCAATATATTTCGAATACGGAATCAGATACGTACAAAAGTTCCAAATTTAAAATATAACATGTAATGTTAAATTTCCTAGTACCTGCCACCCATTTTGAAAAAAAAAACTAAATTTTATGTTTAATAATAATTTGGAAAATGACGTAATAAAAATTGATTAAATCCTATCAAGTTTGGTATCAAATTAAAAGTCGCAAATAGGAGACGTAAATGTGCGATCGTTAATTGTTTTTATAAATTAGTGTTATTTGAATGTATAACAAAATGATGTGGTTACCTCTCCAGATTTTTTTGGATTTATAACCAAACAAATTTTAAACCTATTTATTATTTATTTATTTATTTATTTATTATTATTGTACACTACGGACCAAAGTCCAAATGGTACATACAATGAAAGAAATATTAAAATATTAAAAATTAATTACATTATAAACTTACAACTAATCGCAATTTAGAAATTCTTACATTTAATTTAAATTTTTTTTTAACATGTTCATTAATTTATAGTGTGTTATATTAAAAATGTCAATATTATCAGATAAATTGTTTACAGCTTTAACTAATCTATTTATAAAAGAAAATTTACCATAGTTAGTTTTACTAGCATAACCAACCAATAAATCAGATGGAAACATAAAAAAATCTCGATGAGTTTTAGATCTAGAGCTCTTCAAAGTTGACTAAACAATATCCATATCACTCAAAAACTAAATGTATGTTGAAATATTTATGAATGTGATTAATGCTATTAATTAATTCCCCAATTTGTTCTCTCATTATCGTTCATCTTCATTGCAGATAAAGAGAACAGAATAACGAATGGAACCTAATATTTTGAAGCACCATAATGGTGATATGTATCCGTTGACTCAGTCATGGAATACAAACAGATCTGTCATCGTGTTGTAGACTGATAATTTGATTTGTATTTGGAATCGCAACCTAACCCAACAGTGCACAGTGCTTCTCCGTAATTTAATAATTATAATTCGATATTCCAGAGATAATTTTGGGTAATTGCAAGGAATAAATTATGATAAACATCTCTTTGTCATGCAACAAGTTACCAAGTTAATTGCGTACGGCTACCTGTATTTATTTGAAGGAGATCTTTAAGTTAGAAGTAGGAAAAAACTAGTTTGGAATTCTTTTCACTCAATATGTTTAAAATATCAACTTGGCATTTTATAGATAATAAGTCAATAAGTTAAAGTTCAAGTAAATGTGAGTTTATAAAAAGACAAAATTCAATCCTGTATCACTCAAATAAATGTCAACTAATATAAATTTGTTTTAAGAACTAAAAATAATGATTATTTTGTTATAACGCGTAAGTCACAACCCTCAAAGACAGTAAACGAAATGTTGAACCAGCTTAGTAAAACCTGAAGAATCATAATAAAACGATTAAGCAGCCCTCATATTAAAAGCACAAAAGAACCTTTCAATGCTTACACCGCAAATTGCTCTACAGTTGAGAAAATACTTCTACAGTCCAGTGTTGGATTAAAGGACAAGTTGTTCTTGTATTTCCAATACATTTAAAATATTGTTGTATAATTAGGATTGTATAAATACAGGTTACGTAAACGTTGGACTTATTATCCTTATATTACCGAATTATCATTTTTCGAATGTAACATAAATTACAATGAATTAACATTTACAATTTAAAATTTTATTTCATTTTGTGTAAGTATAATAATTTAAATAACTCTAATATTTATAATACAGAAGTACACCAGCATAGTAATAAATATTGTTGTAATTATAAATTTAATTTAACATTGTTACCAATTCCTAGTATTTTTGTTAGGACTGTACAATTCGATGTTTAAACTTGAGAAACCAGCGACAATGTTCACATTTTAATATAATTGAAAGTATATTTTTAAGCGTAATTAAGGGGTGTTTAATCGTTTTATTACGATTCTTGGAGATTTTGTGGCATCTACCCTATTGTACTACCGTGTGTCCCACGTAAATGTTGACATAGGCAATTAATATGAAAAATCGATTTTTTGTAAGAAAAAAAAAGTGCCCGGCAAAAAATTATGCATCCAAATTTTGTATCACAATACTGCCAATATCCCTACATTTTATTTAATACAGATTAATTTATTTTGATACCGCAATTTAATGAAATTAATAATAATAAATCCTAATTTTTCGCCTACTCTTTTTATTGCTACTGACGTATATAGTGTGTAATCTGTTTTAAATATTTTAATCTGTCACTGTCAATTTCTGGCGATGGAAACTATTCGGCGTTCATTCCTGTGAAGTATTCAGATATTTGTCTTGCACTGCGCCCCCCAAAATACATTCTAATAATATTTACACGGTTCTCGACATTTAATATAATTCATGATGACAGTGACAGATTAAAATATTTAAAACAAATTGCAAGCATAAAGTTACAGATGTTAAAAAATGGAGTTAGCATTAATTCCTTTTCTGAATCTTTCTCTAATACAGTCTAAAAAAGCAGTTTTCTAGTCCCCGCAGATTTAGAAAAGATTCTTCTAACAAAAGATAATGAATTATTTTCGAGGGACGTATTAAACCCCAATAAATTTCACACAAGCCTGGTTAAATACCTTCGCTTAATGTCTGAGTTTATTAACATTTAAGTTGCTGTGTTGAATAAAAGTGAAATTACCAACATTGTATTGTATAGCATAGTACCCACGTATCAAACAGCCAAGTTAACACCTCGGATCCATATTCACAAGTTTACACCCTAATTAAAGCGCTAGTAACGAACCTCAGTATCGTAGTCAATTTAATCAAAGTCGCAATCTTTCGCACAACAGTCTCATAATTAATTTAACTTTCCAAGCGCTTCGGACGAGCCAAGTCCTATATCTTTTTATTGCAAATTGTAGCAGACCGCCAGTGTAGTCCCGGTGGAGCAAAAGCACTACAATGCAGCGTTGTATGATGACGTCACGGCACAAAATGGCGCCCTACCGAGAACGTAAACATAACCTCATTAATGGCAGCGCGTTAAAGTGATATAAAGTAGTGTTTATGTGTGTGTTTAGTGAGCTACGCGACGCATAAGGTGTTAAATGCAAAAGTGTGTTGGGATTGCGAATGTTATGGATTTCCATTCAGGAGATCAACCGTAAAGATATATAAATTTACTGCAAACTTGAACAATATTTTAAGAATATATTCCTAAAAATATACTAGCATACAATCACGACTTTCATCTTTTGTTGAATGTGACACACCCTGCTTAGAAAAAATCTCTACATATAGTATATATTTATGCATACAATGCAACTACCATCCGTCAAATAAAGTCACCGAAAGATATTATTGGAGGGGTAATTTTTATGTATAAATATTTATCTGAGAAATTTTTGACTGACACAGAGTATATATCTCTATAAAATTCTCATTATTTTTTCTAATAAATCCTCTTTAAATTTCTACCTCAAATTTGTAAACATATGAAATAAATTACTCAACTTCCACTTCAAATTCATTTTCAATATCTTCACAAAGCTCCCTAAATATCTGGCATAAATTTTCAATACTTTCTATATATTCTCTTTTCAATTTCTTCCTCAAATGTTTCAACAAATTCTCCTACTTTATGTCCGTCAAGTTCTAAGTAATATTTCTAAAATTATTCTTAATTATTTCCCTCAACTCATCATTCTGATATTATGTTCAAATTAATTTTATTTTAATTTAGAAATCATACATGTGTACTGAGATATGTTAAAAATACCTTAGAGGCCTTTAAGAAAAATATTAATTCCAATTAACAAATTACTATCAAAATCTAGTCAGCACGTAATTTGAACATCTAAGTTATAAATATGATATTTGTAAATGGTACAAAATATATTTTTTTAAATCACACGAACACCCACACACAGATGTCGTCGTGAAAATAGTAAAACCTTATTGAGTTTAGAGTCCCAAAATATGTTCATCTGTTGAAAACTCACTGCCGATAATTTTGACCCGTCAAATGCGTAGAAAATAATAACCCAAAATATTAAAATTCCTCTCTCAAATCTTGTTATTACTTTTCCCTGAATATGTGCATCAAATTCTCATTCAATATTTTCCTTAAATTTCTTTCTCAATTTCTACCATAAATTATTCTTAAATATTTACATATTGTCCTTAGATTCTTTCTTAAGATATTTTTTTTTTTCACGACTGGGAGAGAAACACGTTTTCTATGATACAGAAACAGTCAATTTCATATCTACGGGAGATTTGTGCACTTTTTCTCCTGTCGTGAGGGAAAGAGCTCAAATGATTTGAAAAAACATACATATTGGGGTCGTGAAAAAAATAGTATATACACCGCAGAAGTGTATTTTTTCCTTATCGTATTGTAGCCCTCGCCTACGACTCGTGCTTCAATTTACTCCGCGGGAAAAAATCACACACTTCTCTCCCTTGATGTATAATATACTATTATTCTGCCACAAATCCTATCTAAATATTCCTTTCTAATGGTTGATTGGTATCACTAACTTGAAAGCAAGCAATACAAAAGTAGAATATAAGTTGTATTACTAATTCATGCTAATAGAACCTTGTTTTAATATGAATACTATTCTTCAAATGACTTGTGGACATTTCAATGTTTCTTAGAAGAACAATGAAATACAATAGTCATCATGCACAAAACGAGACAATCATGCTAACTATAATTAATCTTCCTAACAATTTACCCTAATAAGATATGATTACAAGATTGTTGATTAGATAACAAAATGAAACAATAAAACCTCCAGGTACATATTTATTTAAAACAATGTGAGATTATGAAACCGCACATGTAATTTAATAACAATAATTTTCTTGTGAATTTGCATTTTCTACTCTAATTGTGTAGAAGTAAATTTGTGGTAACCTTTAAATTGCTTTTGAATGGGCACTGTGCGGTTGCACGTTCGGAAATAATGGAGAACGCGTGAGAAATAATATTCTTACTGTGGAAGTCAGAACAGAACCACGCGGCAACAAGATACGTACAAGTGAATAAGTACATTTCATGCTCCAAGTAACGTACTTCATTTCAATCAATGGTTACATGACGCGATGTTTTCACGCCGAGTACGCTAATAAAACTTGACAGCTAAAATGAAATATTTGTCTACAAAGTTGAAGCTCAGTGTTTATTTCTACATCATTTAACTTGTATAAAAAATATGTGTCTATTGGCGACTTAAACTTGTGGAACTATGGGTATGCCAAGAAAATGTATTAAATTCATTAAAATCACATTTTCGAAATAAGTGGCAGTATAAAGATTGTGAGAGTAGCGTTACCTGGGCGATATTAATCGGCAAAGCATTGATCTACAATTTCCGGTCCTAGAATCATTTAGCAAGATATATAAATAGATATGGGGTAAATAGCTCCGTGGTAACGCGTCGGAATGTGGACCGTAAGATAGTCAGTTCGAATCCCACAACTGAAAGTTGCCAATTTAAATTTACCCCTATGGTTCTCCCTCCACTAACATCTTTGGGGGCTATGATTTGACGACAGGTAACCGCACTTCATACGCAAAAATATATCACTTATCGAGATTTGCGTTAGCAGAGTGCCACACCCACCATGTGGGTGCTCTTTGGGGGTGTAATTTGACAGCTGGTAATTGCACTTCGGGCCAAAAATATACGAGCCCCGAATCATATTATTTGGCCCAGTTAAAGTCATAAAAAGGAAATTTGTTAATTCGGCTTATTTATATCTTAAATTCTATAATTTTTATATTCCGCACACACATATGTGTAACAGAGGTATTGTTTATGCTACAAATTAATTAGATTTTTTTAACAATTCATCAACAGTAACTTGTTGATTATTTCAAGGCCTATCAGGGTTTTTGGGCTTATCTAAATAAATAAATGAGATAGAGAAAATTTCATTGGAATCAAAAAGATGTAGAATAATATTACTTACAATTTTTATTTGAAACAATTTTCTGTATTTTGTTGTCATCAGATTTAAAAACAGTTTTTGTGATACCAGCCAATACCTTTGGGACAAATTGTAAATTTCACATTATTTTAGTTGTTATTATTGCTTAAAATATTCTTTAATATAACAGAATTTATGTTATAAATAAATTTAGTACAATAAATTTTCCCTCTGTTCGATCAGAACTATTTTTTTAAAGCTATTCTAAAAGTCGTAACTAGGCCAACTAATATGATTTTGGGCTCGTATAATATACCATAGTGGAGTAGAAATAGAAAAAAATTGTGATTGTGAAAAAGGAACGATGATCGACTGTGATGATAAATGAAATTAAAAATTCTTCGGAATGCAGTCTGCAAGTTTTATTAAAGCTAAAAATCCAACGTTTTGGTCAGAACTATGTGGAAATTTTACAGTTAACATTTGAAGATTAAAAGTATAAAATTCTCGTCAGTAAATAATAAATAAACACAATAACACAGCACATTAAAAAATAAATACAGTTAAAAATAAAAATAATTCCACAGCAACAATTAAAACGCAACATATACTTAAAACAAATCTACTGAAACTGAGAATTCATTATGATTGTGATTTATGTATTTTTCATAATCATAAGTGAGAAAAATATTGACGAAAAAGTATCTCTCCAATTTAATTCAGATAAAAGTATTATATGTAAATTTCTCCATAAAGAAATAAAGGTTTCAAAAAGATATTGAATTAATAGGGTTGTCATTTGACGACATTTTTCCTGTTTGCACAACAAACCATTCATAATTCCACGTCATTTATTCGCATTAAATAGGTGTAATCATTTTTTATGTGTCCGTTTTTATGACGGGGACACCGTGACATATTTACGACGCTGCTACTTTATTCCAGTTTAAAACATTTTAAATATTACTTACACAAGCATATAGAGCGGGTGCCCTAGCCCGGACTGTGTTACTTCCATCCATAAAATACCCGGTAATAAAATTCCGTTTCGGTCGCTTCTGGTTGCGGTAGCCGGTAAACCGGGCGGTAACCAGAGATTGGACCGAGTGTAACCGACTGCATTTGGTCGTAATCTCGACGTGTGTGGTCGCATCTTGATCGCACGGAAATTACGTACTTCCAGCTTACGCGAAATGCATCTCGGATTTTTTAATCTCCTGTTTTGAGAAGAGCTGAAAAGCTTTGCTTGCCTGAGAAATCGAATTTACCGCTTCGCTACCGGAAATATTTCTTGTTAGTATTTTTAACCAACAAAGAGTATGAAATAAAAATACATGTACAAAATATTGCTTTCATAACACGGAGAGCTTGGTGCTTACCGTGACAAATAAGGAATAAAAATCACTTACAGAGAATTCACTGAATTTCACTCGGCTACCTTCAGTTGCCTTCTATCAAGTTTAATACGCTTATAAATCCTAAGATTATATATAAAATGTATTTGTACTTATAAGAGTAACGGATTAGATTATATATAAAATGTATTTGTACTTATAAGAGTAACGGAAATGAAAATATTTAATTCTATATACTACATGTAACAGTGTAGACTAACAAAAATAAGATTCTGTAAGAAAATGATTAAAATTAAAAATAAAGTCATGTGAATTATAAAACAAGAAAGAAGAAATGAAAAGAGCATATCGACAGGATGGACAAGGACAAATTGATCAGCATTTGTAAGAAGGGAGACCTTCGGATGACCACACATGAGATGGGTTCAAAGTTGATTCTCCTCGAAGAATGAAGAACGAGAAACATGGACTATCCCTAGTCGAAAGCAAATAAATCACATGCGATTAAACTACAGAATGTAATCATTTTTATTCACGATAGTGAATTATGATTCATAATTCACTCTTCTCAACCAATCCTAGAGCCATAAATCCATAATTCACGTCTATTTTAAAGACGTGATGTGGATCACCAAGCAACGACCATCTGACAATTATTGACATGTAGTCAGTTGTCAGTATGTATTTTGATGTCGTTTTACAATGTGTTTTCAGCCGATTTAGATAATTTGCTAAACGCTATTTCCGAATTTACAGGAGTAGAAAAAGTACAGTATTATATTCGGGATTCTGGTCAATTACTCGGATGATTTGCATCACTTGCCTACGGCTCGTCATCTTCATGAATAATAACATAATTCTACATATAATAATATACTATTATTAAACAAATAAATATACCAGCATGTGACTTAACCGTTTAAAAGTGAACAATCCTACTAATTACCAAGGAGTAAATTACCTCATATACTTTTCTTATTTTAACGTCAAATTTAGTAATACAGATTAATAAATAGTTAACAAGTAATGTGAGAAGATCCTGGTATGCATTAAAAATAAATACAAATCTTAGTTCTGGTTGCATAAAGAATAATTAACTCCGTTACTAAGGTAACAACGTTATTAACCTATCAAAAATTAACATTTTTCTTGCAAACAAAGATATGAATATATAAGACGATTTTTTATTGGTTAACTATGTTGTTACATTACCAATACTTTTTGTTGAGGTGTTTAACTAATCATATAAATATGTCATCATATCATTTACTCATTTAGGATGTTGCACTCTGCTTTCGCAGATCACGTTAAATAATATAATTGACTGTCAAGTTACGGCTTCCAAAAATATTATAAGAAGAGAACCATATGGGTAGAGATAAAAGACAGAGGGGCAGAGCTGTTATGTAAATGTATATTTTTATAATGGGACATTCTATAAATATTTACGGATTTTGATAGAAAATTAGATTCCCTTTTTAAAAAATTATATATGTGATAAAATGTATAAAATTGTGAATTAGAAAATTGTTTACGTTTATAAAAAAATAGAAGTTTATAGAAAAAAAAAATATATATAATTTTAAACAGAAGTTGCTTAATGTTGCAATCAAATGGAGCATTGTGTATGCAATGTGTATAGTACGAGTAGATAGACAATAAGACAATGACATCAAATAGATTTTATTTGAATAGTTTTATTTAATAACTTAAAATAAATGGGTTAAAAAATGACAGACCGATGACTAATCCTGTGTGTGCGAAGGTAAAAATATATATATTTTTTTAGTTTTATTAAATGCTTGCAATCTACAAGTTTGAGTAAATCCCAATGAATAGATCCGATTAAAAATCGGATCATGTATCACTATATTTGCAATAATATTTAAACAGATAACGAACTGCAAACCTGATCATGTGATGTACTCTTAAGTTATCAAATCACTTGCAAAGCTTTATTCCATCTACTTAAATATTGACTTAAGTGTTAAGCTCAAGTTAAATAAAATACGTCAATAATTTGATAACTGATTAAATGTTGAAGATGCGACATGTAAAAATGATATCCAGTTATTTTTATTAATAAAATAAATCTAAACCAATAACGCATATAAAACACTTGTAGTCACTGAAGATTAGCGGATGAGCAAAACGGAAAAAAGCTAATGATTAAAAGTCTAAATTCGTTTAAAAAGCAGCAGCTCCAGCAAAAATATAATGACGTTTGTAAATTACATTCCAATGTAACTTTTTCGCCAAATGATGCGATAAAAATTTATTTTGTGTTTCTAATTTATTTTGGTGCAAGCGAGATGTGCTTGGAGCGCAGCTAATGTACCTTTCGGTAATTTGACGTGTTTTTTCCGAACTATGTCGAGTTTTTTTCCCGTTCCGTAAAAAGTTCATTTGTTCGTGATGTCGGCACATCGTTAACTGCAGTGTATTAATCACTATTCTGACAACTCCGAGATATCCTCGTATTCCGAAATTCGATCATTTTCGCCTCATTCTTTCATTTTATTTATTTATTTTCCGAGAGATTCGAGAAGAAGTTACCGAGAGATATTCATATTTTCGTTTGTTCAATTATAATAATCGAAATGAGTTCCTGCGACATATGGTGCCAAATATGCTCATATAAATTTAGCTGCGTTAAGAGGGACTGATTTATCAATAATAATTATCACTTATTATTAGGAATCAGTTGGAGCATTTTAAAACTACCGATTTATAGTTATTTACTTTGCAAGTGGGCAAAGTAAGGAATTACCCACGAGAGAAATTTTAGTACACGGAGCCGAAGGCTGAGCATGATAATTTTATCGAGTTCCTACGTGTGAAGTATAGTGTTTTATCCAACATCTCTTAATAAATTCAAAATTTATTTAAAAAATATTATTTGACATGCTTTAAATTTGCTAAATTACCAAGGTGTTGTGTTACTGTTATTATTATTGTTATAAATATAAAATTACTCACTAGTGACTTTTCTCAAAATTATACCCACTAGTGGGTAATCTGTTACTTTCCTTGTTTAAAATCGCCATAATTATATAGCATTTATTGAGAGGTGTTGAATAAAAATATGAATTATATTTAAAATTACCAGTACCACTTCATGGAAGTGACATGTATGAAAT
Source organism: Poecilus cupreus (assembly GCA_963942605.1). Classification (NCBI taxonomy): domain Eukaryota; kingdom Metazoa; phylum Arthropoda; class Insecta; order Coleoptera; family Carabidae; genus Poecilus; species Poecilus cupreus. The sequence continues at coordinate 23,618,566 of OZ012717.1, read as the reverse complement.
ATTTTTTAAGTAATCAGAAACCATTACAATAATTTAATTATACAGTGATAAATAAAGCAGCAATTGTTGTATCAACTGTATAATATCTATGTATAAATTATTTAAAAAATCATACGCCATTTTGTATTTTGAAATGTTAAATCCGGTCAATTTTTATGTATGTTTTGTTAAATTTTTGCCTCCAATTTAAATTGAACACAACACACACGCAGTTTCTCATCTTTGCATAATTTCGTTTTTTTTTTTCTGTACTTAATTATTACAGCTACATTTCATAAAATTGTTACTGCTGCAAAAACATTTGTTTTTCATCCATATTTGATAACGGTTGACGATCGACTTGGATACATTCAAATTAAAATTCTCTACTAAAATACCAACCTACTTTTAAAATATTAACAGATTATGCATGCGTATCTAACAAATAATTGACCAATGTTGCATACAGTAATTTTTAACCTTAATTATTAGCATGTAGAAAACGTTCATAAAATTTGAGGACAAAAAATTGACATTTAAATGTACATAAAAATTGGCTTGTCACACGGGCGTTAGATAATATGCTGTTTGATATTTCTAAGAGAAAAAACAAAGAGAGAGCATTTAATTTCTATCCCACTATTTGTAAGTTTGTAGTTTGCAAGCTTTTCGGTCAGTATTTACCAATAATTTTGTGTTATTCCTCATAAATCAAATCGCAAATATTATTAATTCTAACTGCTAATCATATTTAATAATTGAGTAACTTTGAACACACTTTATAAATTAGAACAATATCAGAATCAAATTGATTTCTTTTCATAAAATTGTTTAGAGAATAGTAGAAATACGTCTATTCCGTAATGCACTTGAATGTTACATTAGTGAACCCTGAACTTTAAGGTACAATTTTAAATTGTGCAAGATGATATTAGCATTATTCGTTGCATATTTACTAGGGCTCGTTATTTCTGCTGCGGACGTTTATTTTATAAATAATTTTCACTAAATTGAATTCAGAGTACACCTATACGAACAAATCATTTAACAAATACTAAAATAGAATTAATTAGAACCAATAAATTGAGAAGAAACAAGTTAAAATTTCTTCGCTTGTGTCATTATCTTAGTTTCAACATTACTGTTCTGTACAGTTGGTTTACAGACGAAAATAAATGTTTCATTAAATAGCAATTAAAACAAATAAAACAGTAGAATGGAAAAGATTCTTCTTCTTTGCATTCGTTTAGAAAAGCAATTGTTCATAATGTTTAACCAAGTTACACAAATTTTAAATTATTATCTTCTCCACTTCTCGTTTCGGGCGTAGGAATAAAACGTGTTTATAAATGACACAGATTCAAGGTACAAAAGATTCCATTCTTTGTGTATTAAAGAACTTGAAACTTTTTAATCCAATTCACGAGGAACACGGCATTCAATCCACGCTCAAAATAAGCTAAATAACAAAAATCCGTAGAAATCCTACTAAATTCTTCGTTAACTAATAAAATTAATCCCTTCTAACTATTTTTTATGATAAATATTTTTATAAACTTTCTAATTAGGTGAACTTAAAAATTTCAGAGCTATTTAAAGCAAAAACTTTTTATTAATAATTAAAGTTTCTTACAAGCTAATCCTATTAGCATACTTTTATAGAGGAATTAAAAGTTTTTCAAATCGGTATTTTTCACCTAGTTTTTCCGGAATAAACTTTATCATAACAGTAACAGAATGACTTCTTACCTTTCCATCGTGGAAATTAGAAAAATAGAAGTTAATTTAATTAGTTAATTGGATTAAACAGTAAAGGATTATTGCAAATCAATTGATTTGAAAACTACATCACTCTAATAACAATAATAGCCATTATATTTTCTATAAAATAAATATACCGTGAATATTTTACCTCCTGCGTACCTCTGAGTAAGGGAGGTATTGTTTTTAGTCAAAAAATCGGGTAGTGAGTTTTCAATGAATAAGCACGTTTTAGGTTCCCTAAAATACGTTTTTATTATTTTCGCCATCATGTCTGTATGTAGGTATGTGTGTGTGAGTGGTTTGTACAGATTTTTTCGTCTCGCATAACTCAAAAACTATAATACCAAAAAAAAACACAATTTTGTGTATTTTTGCTTCTTATATTTATATGCTGATTAGATTTTGGATAAAATTGGTCAACCGGAAGTAGCAGTTCACTAGAAGCCCTTAACAGTTTTCCTTGAAAAAATAAAAACGGTTAAATTTAATTTTTCAACAATTTATGTAATTTTGAAAAATGTGCAATATTTAATTTACATGTGTTTTGATTACACTAATTTTATTAATTTTTAATAGATTTATGGCTGATTATACTGGATGTAATTTAAAGATTTAATTTTAAAAATATAAATTACATAGAAATACCTTTATTGGTTTATGGATAAAGTGGGATTCGAACTGAGGATCTAGTGATTCACAGTCCGGTGTGTTACCAAGGAACTATTTACTTCCTATAAAATAATGTATTTACAATGTAACTGTTTTGATATTACAAGGATATAATGAATTTTGATGACTTTAAATAGATTTCAAAATGAAATGTGTTGAGTTTTGCCCTATATAAAGATATTCATCGTGATTGCCATTGCATTTAATTTAGTTAAACATTAATACGATATTTGCATTTTATATGTGGCAATTCCAAAAGCTATTCGAACTTTACTGCAATCTCATTGAAACCAACTAATGAAAATGCGCAGCATCCAACTTAGTTATCGAAGTTTCCGTAGATGGTGTAGCAAAAAATATATTAACCCATTAAAAAGTGAAGAGCGAAACAACAGACAGATGCGCTTGCAGGCGCGCTGAACTCGTTAAATTTTGATGAGAACACTTTAACCATATGAGGCTGGTTACTTTATACAATTTTACATAAAAAAATAACGAGAGGGTGTCTTGGGAGGGATATGTTAACACGCTCCAAGCGAATTATTCGCAAATTGGGAAATGAAAATGGAGCGGAGACATCTAGTTGAGCGCCGATGAACTAGGATGCTCTTGTAACGGTTGTTAACAAAATAATTGGACTTCCTCGGGTAAATATCGCGAATCTTTGTTCCTTTCTGCTGGACACAAAGCCTGGGATCACGGGAAAATAACAATCTGCTTCAATTACTTTTTTACATCCTCAGTAAAACACCGGAAATATGAATTAGATTCTTGTTTTACTTCAAAACAAAATAGTTTTCTCATCTAATAGATAAGTTTGTTTACCTGCGATTTACTTTAATATTCATCATTGACTCTTCTTCAATTTAAAATATGTTAGGGATGTTGAAATATTTGTGGAAGATTTGTAAAAATATATATAAAATAATAGTTATTTGTCAAACTAGAGAGGAAAACGCTTGTTTTTCCCAAACAAGCTCGAAGTTTGCTTCATGAGCGCAGCGAGACTGGAAGAAGGGTTTTCCTCCCGTATTAGACACAACATTTTTTCAGGAAATGTTTCTAAAAACGATTTGCTGCGACCTAAAATACACTTTGACTACACAACTGACACGTTTAAATTAGGTTATCAGACATAACCAATCTTAAATATAAATTAAAGTTGTTAAATTGTGATTTAATCTACATAGAAAAACAAATATATAAGACATAATTGTAAGACAATTTAAAGTATCTTTATCTCTAAAATAAGGATTTTCAATCAAATTAGACGTTTATTTATAATTTTTACAATACATTTTTTGTAAATAGCATTCATATTTGTAACACTTCTACATTTTGCTCTCTAGAGAGGGGAAAGAACGGTGGATTTTCCTGGCATGTCGTGAAAAAAAGTATATTTATTATATTATGAGTTCCTTTCAATATTTAATAAATATTACATTTTAAATTCATGATAAAATTTTTCTTTTCTTCTCATCCATCCTAGATTCTTAGCCCTCTTCCTGAATTTGCAAACACTTCTTCCTACCTTTCTTTCTCGTATTTTAATTCTTTACATGTTTGTGGAGGTGTTCTAAAGTCTCTCAGTTTCGATTTTTCTTCATTTCCACATTTATATTGCGTCATTTTCTTTTTCACTCTTTGAGCGTTTTTAGTCTATTTTTTTGATATTTCTGTTTTACCTATTACATAAGTTGAATACAAAAGTTGTAGAGAATTCAAAAATCCATACAATAAGGTTTATTTAGTTTCTAATATATTGATATGATTAATTAAATTAAAATTAATATTTATTAGTGAAATTGTAACACGACCAAAATTTTTAAAAAAATCAACAAAAACAAAAATATTTGACATTTCACGAAACAGTTTTAGATTTATTTATTTAACAGTAAAAAATGGAAAGATATAAACAATCAAATATCAAAAATATATCACTAAAAATCAGACCAATAATAACTAGATGGCGCATGGTTAGTTACCATTGCGGCAAAAAGGTTTGAGTACTTAAAAAAATATAATTTCTCGCAACTCCCAATATAATTTAATTTATTAAATAGCTGCCAAGCTATTGAAAATTAAATCTATTAATACTACTCTATATAATCTCATAATTGATGAAAAGAATAAATTTTTTTCGTATCATTTTCCGGGTTAATCCGCTGATTAAAATATAACTAATTCCATCAATTCATTGAGCTTATCCTTTGGCAATTAAGCTACCCTGCAGAGTCATAAAAGATATTTTTATAATTTAAAAATAAACTCAACATTCAAAATTAATCAAAATCCTAATTAAAAACAGCACAGCTTGCAGGAAACTGTAACTTTGTAAAGTTGTCCGAGGGAACAGACAGAGATAAAACGCGAGTGAGATGTAAGTATATAAATGAGAAATATAGCCAAACGAACCGTGAAGATCGTTGTTGATTGGTCGAGTGGACATGACCGTTGGTGCGAGAAACGATAGCTGATTTCATGACTGTCTCTATATACCGAATGTGAGCAGAAATCTCTTAATCATATTTGGACGCATCTAGACATTTCGCTGCTCTTTTTGACCGAAGAAATTATTAGTTTTTCCGCAGTAAATCATTACTAACTTTCAAAAATAAACTATTTCTTCACAGTATTAGCAAGAAATATCGTTGAAACAAAACCAACACAAGCACATCCTGCTGTCCTATTTTTACAGCTCGAATTTTAAAGGAAACAATGTTACTTTATTTGTTTACTGCTTCAGAAGAAATATCTACTAAATTTTGCTTCTTTAGTTTAAAAAGAATTCGATTGCAGAGGTCATTTTGTTCTAGTGTTAGCAGTAATGCTTAAATTTTAGAAAATATATATTTTTTATAATTTTTTTTTCCACTAGATAAGCGCCCGTAAGCGTTCTTGACTAATACATGATTTACACATCTTTTGTAGAACTATATTTGAAGGAAAAATTATTCTAATGGCATCTTACTCGTATTCATTACAATACAGGAAATCAAGTGTACGGGCGGAAAATATACAAATTAATATAGCGTAGAAGATCTAATGTATGCTTTCTTCTTATACTGCTTTGTTTTGAATTAGTGAAAGAGGACTATTAGTAAACTCCACTTTTACAGAATTACCAACCAGCAACATCTTTAACTGAATGTTCTCGAATTTTAATCATTAATAACATTGAATATTAATTCATTTTTACTTCGATTGATATTGCACCTAAAACATTCAATTCAACATTACAGTTCAAAATATTATGAAATGCTTAAAGAAATTGGCAATTTATGTTATCATCGCTTTACAATTATATATTTTGCGAAATATAATTTCGTTATTTTATAATTTAAACCAATACTTTTAGCTGTTCAACTCAGATCAATAAAGCATGTAAAACTAGAATCTTGTACCGATCCTTATAGGAAATGTATAACTAGTAAAACATCATGAGAATTTATGAGAAAAAAAAAACGATGAATCCCTTTTGCTGTATTCAATTATTTCACAACAGAATAACAATTTGTAGCACAGTCCAATTATAAGTATGAATTTTTATAAAAGTTTCCCTTTAGGATCCTTCAAATTGATTTGTTCTAATTGCAATATGATAACTTTGTTAATTCTGTGTTGTTTAGGATTTTTCGTGCAATTATAGAGAAAAGAGTTGCTTTATTTCCATTGTAGAATTTGATATTCACTGGTGATGAATCATTTGTAACGCAATAAAATCCGACTGCAGAGATTTCCAGGCGGACCCAATTAGGGCCAGAGTAACATTTCACTGATTCATTTATCGTTCATTTCAGTCATACACGTACCAAAAAATAATAATAAATTATTCTCGCTTGTCCAGTAATTAAAATTAATTGGACCGGAAGAATTCGTCGTTTAATTCCGTAATTATAAGCTACGTATCATCTATCTCGTGTTAATTAAAAAACGTAGAATAAAACGAGATACGAGACCTGTGTTTTTACATCATCTAGGGCCTTTTACAAAATTATTCATAAATATAAAATGGAGGATAATTACGTCAAGGGACTTTAGATTGTTAGTTCTCTCTGTGACCAGTACCACGTAAGCAGTCAGACAGCTCACTTGTTAGAGACACTTGATAAAGAGAGTTTGCCAACTCATGTGGTATCAAGCCCAGTATAGTGGGTGTAGAATTGAAATGTGACATATAGATATTTCTATGTTATTTTTCTTTATACTGCTGTAAATTTTTATCTATTTACTTTACAACAAAAGAGTAAATACAAAAGTTGTTCGAAATTTAAAAATGCATGCAAGGCCCATTTGGTTATCTAAATATTAGTATTTCACCACGTTTCATAACACATTAATATTAATATTAATATAAAATATTTGATATTTCATCAAACAGTTTTATATTTATTTATTTATTTATTTATTTCACGGAAAGAAATGAACTCTTAAATTCGTCATTATATCATTACAATCTTCTACGAAATTTCTACAGAAAATGACACAACACTATAGTAAATAAATCAATCTATCTGGTTCATGAAATGTCAAATATTATTCGATTTTGTTTAAATGTCCATGGCGGTTTTACAATTTTCTGATAAATATTAATTTTAATTTAATTGGTATATTACGAGCATTTTTAAATTCTGAACAACTTGTGTATGTATTTTTATATATTCTATAATGAAATATAAAAAATAAGACAACATATAATTTAAATATAATATAGGTACCTACAATTTGATTTAATGAGGCAGGTAATTTGCTGACATTTTAAACTATACCCCTTTGGTTTCCTCTCCAATAACATCTTTGGTGGCTGGTAAAAAAAGCACCATATAAGCAATTTTTTAATGGTCAAAGTAAATAATTTTAACAAGCTATTTAAATATATCCTGTACTATCAACTGTATAAAATTATTAATAATAAAAAAAAATCTAATTTTGTTTCAATAAAGTGTAGAAAATGACCCAATTCGATAATTTAATATTGTTAATTGTAACAATATAAAATGTAATTTATCCGAAATAATTTTAATAATTTTTTTTTCTTGTTGCAGTGGTTACTTGCTTACTTGTCAGTTTAATCCCTCCGGGATTCAAAGTGACAGTTCAGTCTACGAAAAAGAACAATAAATTAAGGCATTTCCACGCGGTGCAAAAGTACGGTTTACTACATTGCTGTCAATCAAAACTGTGACGGTAATAATGACGCATTCCTATGTATAAATATAAAAAAAAGTCTCGGTATATATGGCAAAAATATATCATATACCTAAATCTGCAACAAAGAAAGTGTCCCATTCTGAAATGAGTACAGAGTGCGATAATATATTTTTTCTTCGACCACTTAGAAGTCTGTTCATTGTATGTTTGTTATTGCTAGTGATATGAGGTTTAATATTTTTTGTTCGCTTTTATTTTTTCTTAATTGTGGTCGTCTGAATAGTATCGTATACAACACGTGCTGAAGGGATAATTTACACTCGTGTAAATTATTTACAATTCTGATTTTTTCAACAACACTTCTAAGTATGACTTCATAAATAAACTATTATAATTTTAATTAGCTTTTTTCGAAAATTTCTTAGAAAATTTCTGTCCATGTTAAACGTCCGTTTTTTGTCGCGTAATGCATATTTTTCTGTAGTTCAATCATACTAACAATAAAAAACGCGAAGGAAACACAATTCAGCAACAAAAGCACGCTGACCAACCTCCGCATTATCAAGTGTCTCTACTTCGTTATCCCGCGTGGCTCATCCGTTACCGCTCTTTTCACGCCGGCCCCCGCGCCGCCTCCACCGCCGCCCCTGGTGGAATATTCATGGCGGCTCTGCGCTTGACGGTCAGTTTGGCCACCCGAGGGAATAGACCGCAACGCTACAGTCTTAAATAAAAATAGTCGTAATGCGAAATTTACATTACTTGTTCTTGTAGATGCAAAGTTTATGTCCAGGGAACAGATTTCGGCTTTTAGTGGCTGGAGTTATTTGTTATAATTATCTCGCTTAATGTAAGTACCCTTTTTTCAGAGTTCGTACACTCTGCACTCAGATGCTACTAATTTGCTGCGAGTTAAATTGTTTTCTTTGGTCGTATTTTAAATTTAAATTAAACCTATACAGGCAGATTCACAAAAATAACGCTACCTCTATTTTTTCAACATCTGTAACTTTGTTTCTAAATTAATTAAATTATCAAAACGTGTCAAATTTTTCACCACCACTCTTAACTACAACCCATAACATTAGTTAAAATAAATACGGGCCCAGAATCATATCATTTGGCCCAGTTAACACTTTTTGGATAACTTAAAAAATATTGTTCTGCTCTTGCAAGAGGAAAATTGTTGTTCTCAATTTATTTGTATCTTAAATCCCGTTAATATTAAGAAAAATTTAAGGAAAAGGAAGAATTTAAATAATAATAAATTAACAAAATTCACTAACATAAAGATTTGCTGGTAGCACGACCATTGTTTTTGGGTATGATGACAACAAAGAGAAAAATGTTTCAAATAAAGATTGTAGGTAATACTATTCTACATCTTTTTTATTCCAATGAAATTTATTACTAAGATATTTCCAAAAACCCTTATAGGCCTTCAAATAATCTACCACTTACTGTTGATGAATTGTTCCCAAAATTTAATCAATTCGTAACAAACATCATACCTCCCTTACATATATGTATGTGCAGGAGGTAAAATGATAGAATTTAATATAAAAATATGGTGAATTAAACAATCTTCGTTTATATGATTTTAATTGGGTCAAATGATATGATTCTGGGCTCCTATGTTCTGAGAATGGTAAATGAAGTTACAACTAATAATATAAATGAAGTTAGTGCTAATTCCTTTTGTGAATCTACTTGGTAGAGACTTTCAATTACTAAGAAATGCTAATGATTATAGCATGTACCATTCCATATTAAGAACACTTGAAACAATCATCCTTAACCATAATAATTTTGGAAATTGCGGTTACGAGACGTCATGATAAGGCTACCAATGATGACGTGGAAAAGTCACAAAGGCCAGTTTTTTATTTGCTACGGAATAAGGCACCTCTACAATCTTCTTCTCATTCTCAAAATAAAATTTCATTAAAATATACTTGTATGATGACATGGAGATACGGTATGAATTTTTACTGTAATAAGTTTATATTTTATGTTGCTATCTGAAACATTAAACCTAACCCTTAAGTCTTAAAATAATAGATGCAAGAGGAATTAAATTAAAATTACCCAACATGCAGACCAAATTAATAGCTTTTCTGATTATTATGTAAAATGTAAACCGAAAAGCTCGATTTTTCTGCCCGACGTATACTTGATCACAATCATAACATTGATAAATTTATCAAATTGCGCGATTAACCTATGTCCCACACCTAACAATAAATTGTTTGATTTATTAGGGAAATAGTTATTAGGTTGACTCAAGCGTTAAGCTTTTATATATTTTCTACATTATGATTAGATTATTTCTTAATTTTCTTAACATGATCTGCATTCCTTCTTCTTTTCTCCCATAATTGATGTAAGCTTCTTCAATATCAATAGGCCATTATATATTAGTTTCCTTTAAAAAATATAATAATGCAATTGTTAAAATTCGTTCATATATTTAATTATATATTTTTTTTTTATCTTCATCATTTCCTGTTAGGTAACAATAACTGTTTTCTTAGGTGTTTTTTTTTCTACCTACATCCCGTTTCTTTCGATTTACCATTGTTTGAATAATACAATTTTATAACTATAATAAAAATGGCCGTCATCATAATTAATAAAATATGTAGTTTGCAGATGATTTCTTTTGTTCTTCATTAGAATACAGTTGCAGTAGGAATAAAACTTACTCTAAATCTAGTCAACATCTGTGTACATCATAATAAGAAAACTGTTCTAGTGTAGTTGGGAGTACATTCTGATTTGAAAATTGTATTTATTAATTGAATGTTATAGCACCATAATTATTTTGAATGGGGCAATACAAAAACTGTAATACATAGTTTCATAATTATAATCTAGTTCAACATTAAGATTTTGTTCAACATCTGGCAATAATGGAGCGGTGCAGCCAGTGTTCAGAAGAAACCGTTGCAGAAATGTAATAAATTTCACTTTCAAAGAATGCTTAGCGCGTCGGTCAGGTGTCTGCAAGTTCTCAAATTTGTTTAACACCATTCAGAATACTTTTCATACATTCCCAGACAAAAATTTGTATAGCGCGAATGCGTTTGGCGTGGATGGCCTGTCAGGCTTTTGAATAATTCAAACCATCCATCACAAGTGATTATGATTCATTGACAAAATTTCCGTTTTCCGTGAAGGAATCGACGAATTCACAAGGTTTTCTCCGCGAGTGAATAAATGGTTAGGATTTTCTACTCCGATTGTCTTGGAAATCGGAAATGCATAAGACAAACTGCTGAATAAATTTACAACGTTTTAGCTTTTTTCCTTTGCTTACATTAAACTTTTCATGTTTCACAATGAAGTTATCGCGTGGTTGTTACTTTTGTTTCTTTTACTCGCGCGTAACCCGGCAAATTTGTTGCATTGCCTTCGAATGTATTAGTTTTACTTTAGTTATCGTTCTGATCGATTTGGCACCTATATCAGCGAGCGCGGAATGATTTCACGATTTCAACGAACCTTTCTATTTTCTTTTGTTGCCTTGAAATAAAGCCATATTTTTCTCTTTAATAGAAAATTGGAATTTTATTGAGTTGCCGCTTCATTTGTATTTTCACAAAAAAATTCAATCTCTAAATTGCTAACAGAACACTGAAACTATCTATTGGGATTCTGCCATTCGACAAGTTAAAGGCAATTTTTTCATAGATAATTTTGCGTAGGATATTACAAAAGGCTGTCAACAAAGGATTATCACTAAATTTTTCAAATAAGTTTTAAATAATTTTTTGCACGATTGGTCTTTTTTTATCAACTTACAATGCCTGTTTCCAAGGCGCTATGTTGTTATTACCGGTTACTAGGTTAAAGAGAACAGTAAGTTAATTGTTTTGATTATTTTTTTGACGTTTCTTTAAACCAATGAATTGCTTTATTGTATGTCACTTGTCTGCGTTTTAACCAATCCTGCCATTATTATACTGAGAATAATGCTCTTGTGATTATTCCCGGCAATATTCTCTGTAGCTTTTTTGTTTTTATTGACAGATGTCAGATAGTTATCATCAACACAAGTAAAAATCAGCAAAAAAGATAGATTTAATGACGTGCCTGATGATGAAATAAAAAAATAATCTAATGAAATATAACTCGAGAGTTCGATAAATTAGAAAATAATTCTCCAGTATCTTTCTCAAACTTGTCGCCACTTGGCAATAGCCACTCAAGCCCTACAGGTTTTCGTGGCTATTACCTGGCAACAAGTTTTCGAAATATCTGTCAAATTATTTTCAATTTATTCTCACTCTCTTGTTATATTATTACCGATGTTCTTACCGTACTTGATACTTAATATACTATTTGCTTTAAGTATGTAATTAAAACTAATGCATATTTTATGTGTTCAGCCAAGAACATTAAAATTAATATAAAAGAATTTTAGATTAAGTTCCTTAATAATATTTTATTTTACTAGAACGTGTATTAAATTATGTCTAGTTTCATAATCTCAGTCGCATCTTGTAAATTATATACAGAAATTTATTGCATCATTTGGTAACGCAAGTAATTTCGCAAATGTAAAATATTACGACAAAATAATTAGTAAAACGTAGGTTAATTGCTATGTTGTATGACAAAGTATAATAGTAATAAAAATGCATAAAAACAGAGTGAGTTCTAAGAGAACTAATATATGTTAAGTGAAAATTAATGCACGAAACAACAATAACTTTTTGCGCAATTTCCCTAAAAAGCAGAACTAGACAACTTATGAATTTATGCGCATCAATTTGCACACTAATGTGTCCACTAAATTTCTAACTAAAACACAGGTAAATTCATTCAAATTGCTTTACACTTCCAAAGCGTTTTGAAAATGGCGCTCGAAACTTTAAATTGTTGCAGTTAATTTTGTAGAATTAATTAAATACTAGAACTAATTATATATATTCATTCATAAAACTATTTTTCGAATCGTTTAATTTACAGTTCATTAAGTTGTGACAGTTGCAAATTAGTTGTTTATCTGCGTAATGAAGCGATAATATTACCGAAAATGAAACGTGAAAATGCAAATTTAGGCATTAATTACATTTCATTTCGAACAAACTTTTTTATGAAATAATGAATTAATTACTGATTTCATAAAATAGACAGATAAAAGCACGATATTACAATGATGAACAAATTAATAAATTCTTAAACATAAATATACTAAAAAAGCATTTTTGTTTGGTAAAATTAATCAAATAATTTAAATGCAAATAGGCTTGTTTTCAAAGCAAATACTAATTAAAATATTCATGTAAAATTGTAAATGTATAGACTTGAAAAATGTTATTTCCATAAATCTATTTTAAATAAATATTATGGAAAACGTATTACAATTTTTAAAAAATGATTTATGTAATCCTACCTTCCAACGTGCCGGAATAAACAACCGAGGGATCAAAGTCGACTAGGCCGCCCGTCGTCTCGAACGAAACATCTTCAGCAAACACTTTCGGGTCTTGCCGCAAACGCAGCCGGAATACTCTGCAAACAAATAAAACCATTTCTATTGTTGAACTCACAACACCATATTGTAACTTTACTATTTACCAATAAACGATTTAATACTACGGCAAATAATTTACTATTGTCATAGAATTAATGTTTTCCTTACTTTTTAAACACAAGCAGGAATACGTAAGAAGAGGAATGGAAAACAACGAAATAGAAATAGGAGATTACTATTAATTATTCCTATTACTATTATTCAAGGCTTTTTTTCTAAAGCTGTCAGCATTAAGCTGGATACATACTCGTATTAACCACGGAATAACCTAAAATTTTGGTCATATTGAAATGTATACTTTCATTTATAGTTTGCATAGTAAACAGGAATAATTTAGCACAGCACACGAATAGAACAATGTTCAATTTTCAGTGTCTGTGGTCTGTGCTGCGTATTCTGTTTTCCGAGTACGTTCGTTATATTTCATGTTAGTTCGGATAAGTACTTCCTAATAACCATACCGCGAAACCATCTGACAACTGACAGACAAATATAGGTATGTTTTCTTCTGTCACTTCGAATGTCGATCTGTGCAATTTACAAAACCCCACAACGAAGTTCTATATTTTTCAATGTTAAACTATTCCTGTGTTCTATGTAAACTAGTACAAATCTAACTTCATCTGTTTGATGTACTCTATCTTCTTCTAGTTTTTCAGTTTATATTTATTTTTAATTTCCGTTTTTAAGTCGTATTTTGTTCATGTTTCAATGTTACTAATGTGTTAAATATATTTTTCTCTTTTTCCCTAAATAGAAGATAACACAGAAAAAACCTCAAAAGGTATGAAAAGGATGTGTTAAGGAATATAAAGGAATGGAAAAAGTGGATACAACCTTTATTTAAAGACGATTAATATACGAATTATTAAAAATAAATCATCACGCTATTTATCCAACTTGGGTCCAGTACTATACTATCGTCGATCTCTGTAAAGGATATATTTGTCCACGTGAAATACGATTACCTGTCGTCAAGTTACAGTCCCAAAGAAGTTAGCAAAGGGGAACAAGAAGGGTAAAATTAAAATGACAACTGTGAGCTGTGGGGTTCGAACTGAGGATCTCATGATCCTCTGTCTGATGTGTTACCACGAAGCAATTTATTGAAACAATAACTATTTATTTTTGTCTGTGACTATTACTGGTAGACGCAGATTATGCTCAAAAATATATCATTACAGTAAGGAGTAAGTTAATAAGTTTGATAATTGGTATGCGGCTATTCGCACTTCCAAGGAGAAATATGCTCAAAGAAAAGAGCTACACAATTCTCAATTGAGGTGTCTTTGATATTTGATATTTTTAATTACGTTGAATAATAACTAATACTTCTTTCATCTCTTACAAGCTTCTTATGAGATACATGTACGTAATGCCTGTACGAATATTCGAGATTTTTCATAAATTTTTAAAGAATATTTGAAAATGAATTGAAATTCACCTCACGAGAAATCTTACCAATGTTTGGTTTCTTTGTTAGTTTTTGCAAAGTTTTATTGGAAGAAGTAACAACGAATATTCTTCAAAACAATTCCTGTAAATCATTGTTTTAAAACCGTGTCGCTTATATACCCACTATTACCGTAAATCTTTATTAACCGATATAGAATCCACTCTGATTTATAGCGGTTATCCATTCAGGTTCTTTCCATTCTGTTTTCATTTTTTCCTGGCGATTGGAAAAGTTTTACCACTTTCTTTCATTAAAAATTCGCGAGTTCAAACTAAAACTTTAAATGCATCTAATTTTGCAGGTGCTATTTCTACAACTATCTAATAAGATAATAAATAAAAATATGTGTAATCATGCCAGACATGAAGTACGGTAACCAGTCGTCAAATCACGGCTCGCATAAGAGGAATGGAAACAACACATTGAGGATAAAATGACACAAACCTATTTTCATATACTTAAAATTAAAAAATCTGTTTTGGGGCACCACAATACCTCCTGCCATAGATTTCTTATCAAACAATACAGGACCACGGACAACAACTATCAAGAAACGCTCATCCATTCAAAAATTGGTTTTTAATTATGACATATGTAAAAAAAAATATATATATATTTTTCAACCGTTGTTTTATTTTTTCAAAAAGCACAGGTTAGCAGATTTAAACGAAAATATCAAAAAATAATTTTTCTTCAACGTGTTGTAATTCATAAATGGTGACAGTAAGAGAAAAATGTTTGAAACAAGAATTGTAGAAAATAATATTTATTAATATTAACAAAAATTGTCGTTAAACCTTAATTTACTGAGATTTTTCAAAATAACTTGATAGAGTTTCAAGTAAACTACCACTTTCGGTTATTGCGTTATCACCCAAAATTAATCAGCTATCATCAAGGGGATACAGTTGATATATACAAATTTCAAAATTTTCTGTTTGGTAGTTTTTAAGAAACCGTAACTTCAGAGATCTACACAGTCAGACAGAAAGACACACACAAGACATCATTGTGAAATGATTAAAAGTGTATTCTAGAGACCCTAAAACGTGTTCATCCACTGAAAATTCATTACCAAAATTTTACCATAATTCTTATACATCTCTTACAGGTATGAGCCGGAAGGTAAAAAAATTACTCCATTTTACTAGATTTAAAAATCTTTGCTACATATTTTCTGTAAGATACTAATAAAATGTAGGTTAAAAACCAATTTCAAACAAACTTTACTAAATGTAATTCACATGCAAGGTGTGTTGTTCAGAAGTGTCAGTAAGTATTTAAATCTATTCTGAAATCTAAAAGGCAGACGCCTTAATCTGCGTGTCTAAATTGCATCTTGGCGTGCTGAACAAAAGTTAAGAGTAAAACAGTGATGAATCTCATTTCTCTTGTCAGAAATTAAAACGTTGCCTGCATCTCATTTTCGCAAAAAATAGCAAGTACCTTCCGCCCAAGATAACTCGATGTTTGCGTTGCTCTTCACCAAAAGTTGTATGTATCTTTCAGCAAGATACAAACCGCGAAGTTCCTACACAAACTTCACGAGTCATTTCAATAAGAATATAATTAAGATTCGATCGAGTTAGTTTTACTTATTCAGGTAAGTTCTTAAACTTGAAATATATACTTCTATTTTCGTATTTTCAGATGTTATCTATTAGGTTTGTATCCAGTTTTATAGAAATGAAACAATAGTTTTATACGTGCGAAGAATTGTTATTGAAATTTCAAAAGAACATTATTCTATTTTCTTGTCTTGTTGAGAAAGATGAGTATGTAAAGTTGTAAAGAAAAAGAAACACCAAAAATTGAATATATTACTGATTCCAAAGAAATGTAAAGACGATGCATATTGCATGTATAATATTATAGATAAAATTCTTTTCTCTACCTACATGAGAACGTTTATGTAATATTCTTGAGCTAAAAGCCACCTACATGTCTTTGAGAATACAAATCTAATAAATTCTTTCCTTTAACAAAGTAATTTTTAAAATTGCAATGTTGGAAATTAAATTTACAGAAGCGATGAGAAGAAAAGAAATCCATGAGTATATCTTCACTTTCTTCGGTTTTCTAACAAGAAAAATGAACTTTCAACATTGACTAATAATCAAATCTTCAATAAATGTAGCCACAGAAGAATCACAAAACGTTCAAACAAAATGCTTCCAATAAATGTAAATTTGTTTTAGCGGGAATATATTTGTAACTGTTGCAATTTACAGCGATTAAGTAAGAAATTAGCATTTTAATGAAAACATATTCACTATCATCATTATAGGGGTGCACAACATTTTCCCAACACCCCATACTCAAAATTCAGTAGATAATAATAATTTCGTTTGAATATGTATAATAAGAAAATGTTTATTCATTTAAATTTATATCTACACGTATTGGTCGTTCTCCAAGTTGATATATTAATATATATATTAAATTTACTCGAAATAACATAATAGTTATTTGTAGACGACAAAATACCACATTTATAGCAAAGGATGTTCGGCTTCATACATTTTTTTCTTGTGGTCTAAATGAAATTAATATTACTTTAGTGATTATTTTGAATACCTATTTTGAAAGTTATTACCAAAGAGCAGATTGTTAACGCCATCAAATTTTGTTGCTATGCGTTTGTTGACTGGTTACTAAAAAAAAATTAATTACATTGCTTTGTGAAAATTTTTATCAATTTATTACACCAAATAGAAAGTTAAGAATATATTTTTATTCACAATCACTATAGTAATATGTCAATTCTAGACCTTTTAGAGGTTGGGAAATACGTCATTACTTGCTAATATGACAACCTCTTGGGTGGGAAGTAACAGATTTATCCCATGGGTGGCAAGTGTTTATATAGAATTGCCTAGCAACACAGTCATAAATCTCTGAAAGTAAGTTGAACAGTGCTGTCAAACATATTGATAAAATATTATATTTACAATAAAAGGTCAATAATTACAATATTAATATTGAACTGAAACATTTTCATTATAAAGTAGAATAAAATTCTAATGTAATGCTGTCAACTATGTTGTTTTCATTGCAACAATATGCAGTAAAAATACTTTTACTGCGTAGCAGTAATCATCTCGTCAATAAAGCAGCATCCTCTACTGTAAATCTGGTATTTTTAGCCAAGTTAAATAAATAATACACATTTTGAGAGGTTGCCAATCGTCAACTCGTAGTCCCCAAACACTCTAAATGATTATTTTTTGACGTTTCTTTAAACCAATGAAATGCTTTATTGTATGTCACGTGTCTGCGTTTTAACCAATCCTGTCATTATTATACTGAGAATAATGCTCTTGTGATTATTCCCGGCAATATTCTTTGTAGCTTTTTTGTTTTTGTTGACATCTGTTAGATGTCAGATAGTTATCGTCAACACAAGTAAAAATGAGCAAAAAAGATAGATTTAGTGTCGTGCCTGATGATGAAATCAAAAAATAATCTAATTAAATATAACTCGAGAGTTCGATAAATTAGAAAATAATTATCCTGTATCTTTCACAACCTTGTCGCCATTTAGCAATAGCCAACGGGCTTTCGTGACTATTGCCTGGCAACAAGTTTTCGAAAGATCTGTCAAATTATTTTCAATTTATTCTCACTCTCTTGTTATATTATTACTGAGAATTTCATAATCCACATGGAGCTTTATTTACAAAATTATATAATCTGTTAATATTTTGTTTTAAATTACTCGATCGTAATCGGATAATTTTTCATATGTTTATTGAAAAATATTAATTTTTAATTCACAAGTTCGTCAATGACATATTCTCTTTGTCGCAACTATAAATTTTTATTTTAGATATTGCGAATGAAAACAATCTCTGAATTGAGTATTTTCATAAAATATTATTGATTGGTATTGTCAAAAAAATGTGCTCCATCATCAGTAAAATCGATTAAACATCAATCGTCATTCAACACGGCACTCAAACCCTCAAAGAAAAACACTCAACAAAAATGCTCACACTTCCCGTCAGCCGTTACATTCATCTCCCGGCGTCCCGACCTTGCCGACGACATATGGCGGAGTCGCCAGCAAAGCAGCAGCTCAAAGCCTAGCCACTATTCTCCTCAGTGTTCCCTGCTCGCTCGCAGCTTCCCGCCATATTATGTTCGTCCATTTGCGCCGTAACGCCGTGCGGCGGTTATGACGTCACGGCACCACGGCAAGGTAATAGTTTCCGTGTGATGGCTTTAGCGAAATAAGAAGGCAAACAATGGGCCGAAGGCGATGCTTTCTGCGAACGTTCGCCTGTAACGGCGCCCGGTATTGGCTATTCCGTTTTAGGGAACCAGGTGAATGAGGATTTTATGGACTGGCCTGGACCGCACGAAGGATACACGAAGGACGATTATCCTGTGGTCGCCGGCTGGCCGATTGTTTACGTTAATGTGCTGTGTGAAATGTTGTGGCTATACAGATATACCATGGAACGTGATTCCAGATTTATATTCTAGATTTCTTTATGCAAGCTAATATACTGTATTTGCTTTGCAACCTCATCGCTGGGATCTCGAAAACCACAATGGCTACAATTTCAGTTTATATTAATTTGTAATATTTATTTACAAATATTTTACGACCGCAGATTTATAATATTTTATACAGAAAAATCCATACGTATACAAATGTAAAGAAAGAAAATAAGATTACTCGAAAACATCGCTTTCCGAATTATAGTAACGAAAATATCTTAATAATAATAGTAATTGTATAGAATTAAATCTTCGTCTAAATCATGTTACCAATTTAAATTAGCTCCTTTAAAAGGGAAGAAAATTGCTTTAGAAGTTATTATAATTAAAGTCGTTCATTACTACGAAAAAAAAAATTGTAAATATAATTTTATAAAAATACGAAACGTTATAATAGGCCGAAGTTGTAAATCTGTATTTAGTGCCGTGCTTTTTGCCGAATTAATTTAGTGATTATGTTTGAAATCTATTTTGAAAGCTATCACCATTGTCATTAAATTATGTTGCAGTTGTGTAAAACCTAATTTGTTATTTGTATTTTCATAAAATTTGCTTCTCTTTCTTGCTAAAAATTCTTAATCAATTTATTACATAAAAAGGAGAGTGATGAATTATGTTTTAACTGCTTAAAATTTTTTAATTCGCATGATGCGATTATGTAGATGAAATATAAACACGTCAAATTTGTCACGTCACATTTCAATGTCAATTGGTAAAAATATAAATATATAACAATCTATTAGTATAACGATAATATGATTCATACATTTTTAATATTTTATAATTAAAAATAAATAATAAAAACTTTTAAGCATAAAATTAAATCGACGAAAAAACCTCAAACTAATGTAAGTAACTAACTTTGAGTCGGAGCCAAAGAAACAATCAACGACCATCGAATAGAAATTAGTTAATTTGTTTAGGAGATTAGTTATTAAGACTAAAAAGTTTATTTTATTTTTAGTTTTTCAGTTTCATATGTCGACGGTTTAATTTTTTGTTAAAAAGCCTTTATTTCTTAATTTCTTGTAGCTACCTGTTTTTCTATACTTAGAGGTAGAAAAACATAATCAACGAAGTCGGATAACGCAGTACAAAGTTATGCGTGGAAGAATCGGTTAACAGGTAAAAATTCAGTAAGCGAACAATCAATCATCCCCTATTTTCATACTCTTAGAGGTGCAATTTAATTTCCAAATTTAAATGAGATCAACTTCGGGGCATACCCTATCCAATAAAAAAAAATCAACAAAATCAGACTACTCTATAAAAAATTATGTGCGGTCATACATAAAAAAAAAATACTAGTATACTAATTAAACTAAATAGTAAACCAAATAGCTTCAGAATTGCGAATAGATAACAAATTACAACTGAGCGTGCACTTTTTTTTAAGTATTGTAACAGTGTGAATTAAGAAGAGAGGATTTTCCTTTCCTCTCCTCATTCCATTTTATCATATTCACACTTGGGTGTCATTCCATCATCAATTACATTTGAGAAGTTAACAAAATGTGACTCTTACAAATGGGTAAATGGAGTGATGATGTATTCATTTTATTTTATTATATAAAGTATCTTTAGTTCGAAATATGTATCTATTTATTTCAAATACAAGAAAAGTATGTACTCGTAGGTACAGAATTTTATTTAATCGTGTTTTTTGCTGTTAATTTGGCACTGATTGTTTGCACAAAACATTAATGATTTTCGATTGCAGCGGTACCATCTGTAAATGTCATTTATACTTGAATTTTGACACTGTGGTTTTACAATTAAATTGTCATACAAATGTTTGATTTTGATTCATTTTCACATATAACTTTAAATTTAGCATATTGTATAATATTTGACAGTTAGTAGAATGAGTAACTTAAAGTTGGGGTGGAATTATTACCGGATTTAAATTTAGAAGCAGAATAATATTCTCTACAACTTCTATTTATGTCTCTGAAGAATTAAGCAAGCTAAGTTTCGGAATAAACTTAAATTTCATGTAATACTGAAATGAATAAAATATTTAGAAGCTATGCTGAAAATAGTACTATTTTCTTATTAATTCTGTCTGCACTATTAAATATGTACATTGATTAATGCATTTATAATTTGAAGAATACATTTTCCCTAATGAATATTGAATAATAGACTTACAAGAAGAATTATTTAGTTACAAAAACTGGGAGCAAAAAATTGTCTCGACGTTCTGTATGTCTAGAATCCAGACGAAATTAAAAACTGACAACATTAATCTTATTTTCTTCAGACAATTATGTATTATGAAGCAAATTCAACGTATTGTATGTATATAAATAATAAAAAAGTGATTTGAAAAATAAAGCAAATTCCTTTTATAAACAGTAAGTGGATGTGCAGTAATTTTACGAAGGAAATACTTCATAGAAGTAAACACAAATATCAGAAATAATTTTCCAGGGCATAAAGCGATCCAAGTATGAAATTACAGCGATTCGAGGCGCGATTTTTCGCGAATTAGACAATTTAGCTGCCGTGGCAGGTTTGTGCGTAAAATTCCGGAAGCATTTATAACATTTCAGTTAAAATCCTTTAAACCCGCGATGCGGCGCTGCTATCGCGATAGGCTCCACGTATCGTGTGTAGATTACGTTAACGATAGCGTTAAAGTTAAAGTTAAAGGTCGTTCTGCCGAAACACCCTTCATTCCGAGAGAAAACTTTGTTTATAGCTTTATATAACCAGTTTATATTATCTACAAGATCGTTCTTGTTTTATGTCACACTCTTTATGTAATCCGTGAGCTCTGGATGGGCTTATCTCAACTATTTTATCTCGTCTTTATTTGACAAGAGTAGCCTTATAATATTTTTTCATCTGCTGGTCCGCTGAATTCGATTTCACCATTTGTATTTAATGACGTTTGAAGGGATGAATGTGTTCATATAGCTCATGCACAAATGAAAGAATACAGAGATGCGAATATTCATAGTTACAATTTTCATTTTAATGCGAAGGCCTCAGTTGATCTTGATAATTGAAAACCCGGAAATGAATGTTTGATTGTCACACAAAATAATATATTCAATTTATTTCGAATTTTTATTCATAAGTAATAATATAAAATAAACAGAACAGCGAACAGGGCTCTTGCAGTTTGCAATTACGAAAACACAATGACAACACACTAACCAGATTGAAGAGCAAATATCAGTCACTCAGTCACATAGCTCATATAATCGCCCTTAAATAATTTATAGATAATATTTCTTCTATGACAAACCTAACCGTTACAGAAAAAATAACGAAATATATTTAAGTACTATTTGCTTTATAATATCGCAGTGACACAACGTGCGTGAACTTGAAAATTTTCATACTTCTCGTTCGTGAATATGCGTGAACAATATTTTTTATTCCGGAAGTGGGAGTTACCGTGATCCGAAAATCACTCACGCGCCCATCTCTAATTTCGAATATAGAATCCGCGCCGAAAAATAATTTCATATAAGATGTTAGTA
Organism: Poecilus cupreus; assembly: GCA_963942605.1. Taxonomy (NCBI): domain Eukaryota; kingdom Metazoa; phylum Arthropoda; class Insecta; order Coleoptera; family Carabidae; genus Poecilus; species Poecilus cupreus. Next base: position 23,596,005 of record OZ012717.1, on the reverse strand, counting down.
ATAATGTTTAGAATGATAGATATTTATGTAACAAGTACAAAATTAAATCAATTTAGTCAATAAAATTCAATTAAATACCTGTTACATATAACATTTTATGTTCGACTGCATTGCAGATTATTTTTCCTTAGAAAGACAATTATGTTTGACACATTATTCAGAAGCGTTAATATCAAATTGAAGCTTTGTAAATATCGAAAATTAATTATCTCAAAGATCTTCATTGCTGACCTTTCGTCACCACTTGTCTTCTTCAATGCTAGTAGAAAAAGTTATATGATAATGTTAAAAATGCAGACAAATAATGCTTAAATTCTGTAGAAAAGTTAAAAATAAAAAATATAAAACACGTCAGCAAATTCCTCATGTTACATGTGAAAACCAAAAATATAGAATATCAGTCATGAGAAGTAACAAATAACTTAATCATGTTGTCTTTATGTCAAACATGTGTCAAGTGTAATTATTAAATAATATTTAGATTAATAACTATAAGAAAGTTTTATTTTCCTATTAAAAATATATCTCATTCCAAAAATCTAATGTTTCTATTTAAAAGAATATTGATAGAAGTTACAGAGAAATATATTATCTAGCACTTTTAATTGAAGTAATTTTTTTTAAATAATTTTAGAACATTGCACAGTGCTAAAACCGAGACTAAAACAATTCTATTAAACCACCCAAAATCAGAGCTCGGGGTACCAGCCATAGTTTTTGGTGTAATTTGAACATTTTGATATTGTTTATTTTATAAATAAATCCTGTCGTATATTTCAGTGGAATGCACAAATAAAATTATGTTTATATCAAACAAACAATTTGATTTATATTTATTTTTAAATATATTGGCAATTCCTGCTTTATCGTTTATATGCGAGGTATTTGCGCACGTTCAATGTACTGTACAAAATTTTATCTTCATATAAAACGAAATAGCGCTGTTAACAAAATCTATTAAAATAAATTTAGTTAACGCACATAATCCGATTCAACACTGTTCACTGAACAACTGAACTAATCAAAAACAAACCTCAACAACTATAAATCGCAACTTAACAATTCAATTAATCGGGATTTAATAATAACATAATTACGACAAAATTACCTGTACTTTACGAACTTATGGACACTTATTACACGAATACCTCTCTACGTTTTATGGACTATACATAGTAACTATATGCTGGTAAAATACATGACATTGTTCGTAGTACATTCGGTTAAAAATTTCGTGCCTGGTTTAAAGTAATATTTATTATTATGATTAGATTATATAGGTCTAAGCCATGTGTTTTCTAATTTTAAACCAACAATGTTTGTTAATAATTTCAATTTCACCAAAATGTAATCAAAATTAACCTTCACTATCAAACTCGTAACTCCCGAAACGTTCAAAACTAAAAGATATTGCATTTATAAAAATGCAAACTCTTTTTTCTTCAAACGTCATAAAAGTACGTTGTTATGTATTTGTATTCAACAAGTAGAAGTTCAATATTGTCGCCGCCGGCGTAAAAGTGTATCCTTGGCAACACATTCACGCCGGCGGCGGACAAAGTAAAATATTATGAAAAATAGTTAGGTTGTAATTCAATAATTTGACAGTTAAAAATGAAACAAATAAACAAAAATAACAAAACAGCATATTCTACAGCAACTTGAAATGCTAGATAAGACAGAATATTTTTTGAAGTTTTGAGCATTTTATAATATTTATAATTTTATTTTCTGTTTGAAGAAAAAATAGCATGTGTTATTCGGAGTAAATGTGTCTTTGTGTGCTTTGCATGTAATTGTTCGACTTGCTTCGCTCGTCGTTCAAACTTACATGCTCAGCACACAAAGTATCACATTTACTCCTAATGACACAATATACTATTCTCTGATTCCTTAAGCCTTAACTATTCGAAATTAAAAATAAATATTTTTGGGATCTTTATACAAAAATTGTATTCTACTCATTTAAATTCCATTTTAATGTTTCCCTTTTATAATTTAATAGATCAATAAAATGTAGGATTATAATTTACTTTAATTTACAACAATCAATATTTATTTACATATTAAGTGCGGGAAGATTTTCTTCCAACATGAGCGCTTATTTAACTAGAATGTCTTTGTAACAAACAAAATTATTTTTAACAGAGTTTAAATTTAATGAAAATAATCCTAAATATACAAATAGTACAGTAGCAAAGTCACAGAATTTACCGGTTGCTAAAGAATTTGATGATAGGTTAAACACGAAAAAAAAAAGTTGAAGAACAATTTGTATACTGGATGTTGAATGGAGTCCTTCACTAAAGTCACAAAATAGCAAAAAATAAAAATAAAGGAGCACATTATACCAAAAAACACCGTACTACATAATAGAAGTTTAATAATAGAATATTACAATACGAGTAAAGAAACTAAGAATTTCGCTCACGCATGTGTCAGTTTTGAACACGAAGCGTGAGTCGAGTGGACAAAGACATATAAGTGAACGAATTCACTACACGAGTTTTGTATAGCGTTTTGTTCAATCTTGCTATTGTAAGTACGGGCTCCTATCCTTGTGGTCCACACACTTAATATTACGAAGCAGTCAATTTGGTAATGACAAGTAGTGAGCGAAAGAACTTTTGCCCACTCACCTGTCATTACCCACCCGTTGCCATAGGAATGAGTTGAGTGGACAAAACAGAAGATTTCGAGCTCTGTATCCAAGTAAGAAAGAACATGTTTCAATAGCAAGATTGAACAAATATTATTAATTGTTAACCCTCTAATGCACGAATTATTTTCTTTGTAAATAAGGACGCAAAAAATTTATTTTTTACAAAAGAAATATTCATATATTTAAAATAAGTATGTTACATACATTTTTTTCTTAAAATAAAAAAAAATTATGTTTTGTTCACTATTGGGAACATTATGAACAAATTCAACTTACAATAGAACTTTGGTCTATTGGGTCGTCTTTGTGTACTAAACAAAATTGTTTGATAAACAAACTCTTCTAGGAAAACATCAGATAAAAAAAAATTTGGAAATTTTGTAAAGGTGTATTTAGCTGTAATATATCAGCAGGTAATAAGCTGCTTCCTTCAAATTTTACATTTTCTATCTCAGTTTCTGTAATTATCCTTTTTCCACTTCAACTTTTTTTTATGATGGTCTAATTGGGAGGAATGACCTAATTGGCAAATGACAAAGTGTATATAATATTCCCAAATGGTTACAACATTATTTCCATGAATGTAAACTGCATAAGAAAAGAAAAGAAGAATTTTAAATTTTATGTTCCCGATCGGGAACAGTATACAAAAGAGGGTTAAGATATTTGAGTATTAAAAATAGCAATTCTGACGGCAAAATTTTATGTTTTTCTGCTTAAACTTATCTCTCACACATCCATTCTTTTCACATAAATAAATGTGTCATCATGTCATTTACCCATTTTTAATGTGGCACTTTCCTTTTTTAATATAGGTAAATGATATCTTTATATGTTAAGAGCGGTTACTAGCACAAATAAATTAAAATGTGAATGAAATAATATTTCTCATTATATATTGCCAAACAATGTTTTGCTCTAAACTGTGAATGTATACACTGTATAGTACCAGGCATGTTCTCATCCTACATAGTTAGCGCAAACGCAGGTAATCACAGCTACAGATTGATGGCGTGGCGTGAGTCTGGCCAGCTGAATAATTTGCGTGTTTGTGTCCTCCCGTGAGGGACGAATGAGTGAGTGAGGGTCAAGAGCCCTCCTGTTCGAATGCACACATGCACACTCTTGAGTTATTATCCGTAATTAGGGGAAATGGCTGTGGAATAATTGATCCAAAAGTGGAATTTGTAAATTGGCTGCGTGAGTGTAATAACTACATTTGTTACATAGTTTGTCAAATGCAGGCTTTTCCGAGATGTGATTTTTTTATTTCATTGGATGTTTACAATTCACCCCTTTTATAGAGTGTTTATGAAACCAGTTCAATTTAAAAATGATTTAATGCCAGCTTCCCTCTGGAATGGTATTTTTAAATTTCATGAAATTACTGTGTCATGACATGACATACCGCTAAATTTACCACCTAACCAGTCGCATCAAATTGTGTGCACATACATTCATATATCAATTCATTTATGTAAATAGTAATAGCTTTATATAGTTTTAACGATTAATTGGGATTTACACGGTATGAATTACACTAATATTTTAATTATGTATTAATGCTTTTTAAAAATATTTAAACACAATTATTTTGAAATTTCATATATTATGTTCGGATTATATTTGAAATAAACAATTCAAACTAATTTTTAATAATGCTGAACGAAAATATGCACATTAAAATTTACAAATAACATTCGAAATTTAATATGCAAAACAAGTAATTAATATGAAAAAATACAGCAAAATAAACAATAATTCCAATATGCATTATTGTGTTCTATAACTGACAGATATTCCGATGTGTATAGTTTGGCAAAACGTTATTTAGTCCTGAGAGGTGTGATTTCGAAGACCATACATTCTGGGTTTAACAGTATATTATTATATGAGGGATTATGATAGTCATTATGTCATTATTCACGAAGATGAAGTCATCCGCGTGAATAATGATTATAATCCCGAATATAATACTTTACTTTTTCTGCTCCTGTAAATTCGGAAATGGCATTTAGCAAATTAACGAAATCGGTTAAAAACACACGTTGGAATAACGACAACATCAAAATATACAATGACAACTGCGACTACATATCAACTGTCAGACGGCAGTTGCTTGGTGATCCACATCACGTCTTTAAAATAAACGTGAATTATGGATTTATGGCTCTGTGATTGGTCGAGAAGAGTGAATTATATGTACTATAATTCAACGAAAAAATTGAAATAATGGGAATATATTTTATACAGGAGTAGAAAAATAATTTACACAAATTAATCTTTATTTATATTAAAACTCTGGCACAGTGTAAGAGTAGATATTTATGGAACATAATTTAGGGTTTTACGAACGAGACAAATAAGGAGCCGAACGAGCGCAGCGTAGAATGGAACATAAAAGTGCGAGTCAATAAAATCACATTACGTACGTGTTACATACAATATTTTGTGTTCGACTGTATTGCAGATTATTATTCTTATATTGTTTATTGGTTTTACATTATCCGACTAGTATATACAGAGCCACTCTTCAGATTCAGATTTAGAATCAGCTTAAGAATACCATAAACATGTGATTATAATACAGTCGAACATAAAATTCATTATACTTCATTAAACTATAATAATGTTATAATAAAGTCAATGCTCCGTGTACAGTAAAATTTTTTTTGCAATTTGTTAATTTTGCGGTTGTTAAGGATTTTTAGTTTATATTAACAAACATGTTGTGCTAAATTAACAATTTGAACAAACATGACAATTTATTAAAAATTAAAATTTTGTTACTTCTGAATTTTTAATAAGAAAATTTGTTGTTTTTCATTATTTGCTGTATTTATAAAATTTAACAAATAGACTTGTCAATAATAACAAGTTTTAGCTAACTTATCAATTTAAAATTGTTAAAGATATTTTGTATGCTTTGTAACAACTTAATTTGTTATAATAACTATGATTTATTGTTCTGCTTCTATATAATTACTAAAATATTTAGTCAAAAGCACATAAAAATAAATGTTAATAATTCCTATATTCAAAAATATATTTAGTTACTAAATACAAAAAAAAAAATAATTTGTTACTTACTAACAAATTTGAAACTTGTTAAATTAAGAAAAATTAACGGTGGACCGTCTGGGACTAAAAATTTTGTCAATTTTGACTATAAATTTTTTTTTCTGCGGAAGCGGATCGTGAGATCCTCAGTTCGAATCCCACAGTCAAAAGTTTTAATTTTAAATTTTGCCCCTGTGGTTCCCCCTCTACTAATATCTTTGAAGGCTATGATTTGATGGCTGGTAACTGCACTTCACACGCAAAAAAATATCACTTACAGAGATGTGCGTAAGCAGAGTGCCACACCATAATGGATTAGAAGCGTGATGATGATGATATGATTAATTATTTATTTTATTTATAATTTGCTACGCTCGTGTTTAATGGACCCATTCGTGACTAAAGATTAGCTTTACATACTTGTATCATAAATAACTGTTATATTATTATTTATCCTTTATTTTACTCAATTTTAAATTAACCTGTGTAATGCTAGTGAATTAAGTATTAATTTAAAAAAGTTTCTATTTAACAGCCAATAATGTCAATGATAATTTATTTAACACAGTATACATGTTGTTTAGTAAGCAGATCTATAAATAGATAAGGACTAGAAATAAATTTGTTTTAATTAGGTGTTGAAAACAAACATGCAATAGAAGAAATAAAAACAGTTGACGATCTTGCTAAGGAGAAGGGTCAAAGAAAATAGCGAAACGAATTGAGAAAAGTTTCCCGGAACTTTACAAATTTACAAATAAATTAAAAATGTCAGAAGCTTAATTATAAACTGTGCTAAGATGTTACAAAAAGCCCAGAGGGAATTTTTTAAAGTATTATTTTTCCTTGGGCGACATAATCTGCAAAACTTGCTTAGTGCAAAAAATCATGATCAGAATTTAAGTAGATTGTTAGCGTTTAACGGATTCCCATTCACTCGTGGGAAACAATGAGAGCAAATTTTCGTCTGATCAACCTTTCTTTCATACTTTCACTGATTTATAATTACATTTTCATTTCATTGAAAGGAAAAGTTCTTATTCTGTGGGTTTTATTGAGTTTCCAATGCTGCACTTTTGTTTTTCGCGCTCGTTAAGACATTCAGGGTGTTAGCAAAGTACGCGACGAGGGTTTTGCACAACGTGCTGTTAACTTGTAAATGAATTACATTTAATGACACGACAATACATTACAGCCTTTTACTAAAGAACAGAACACAATGTTTTCTGCATTTTTTCACTGTACTAGTTAGTAGAATGTTTCCAATTCTGATACTCGCACGTATTTCATCCGACATTTTAACTTTTTTTTATGTTTATAATTAAGTATGCTTATAGTATAGCGATAATGAAAAAAATTGCTTGCAACAATTTCGAGGAAATATATGTTTTGAGATCTCTTGATTACTATATCAATGACGTATGTGTAGAAGTGTAGATGGGTGGATGTTTATAATTTAGTATACGTGAAATATCTCACGAACAAAAAAAAACTTCGTAATTATGTGTTTGACGACAATGTGAAAAACTGAGTAGGTTGTTGCCTTAATTGCAAAACCAGAACTTGACAAAAAATACAACAAATTTAAATAAAATTAAACGGCTTTTAACTAAAGTTCTGTAAAAAATTATTAAATACAACGTTTCGATTTACTAAACGTAAATCTTCGTCAGGTATTAAACAAATGAAATACACAAACAAAAGCCAAAAGCCTCTTTATTTTATTTTAGTATTACTTCTGAAAATTTTTTCAATTTACAACAAATTTAATTTATTTATATATGGAATCAGCTGCGAAAGAAACAAGTTTCAAATGAAAGATGTTATATTCGGCATATATTTTTATAATTGTTAATTGAATCTTTTCGAGTTTATATCAAAGAGTATTATACTAAAATATAATAAATTTAAATTATAGATGACTTATTTTATTATTCTACATAATTAGTGGTTACCAACTGTTCAATCATGGCCCCAAAAATGTTACGAACTGTTATCCGAGAATTCTTTCAAAATATGGTTTGAAATTAGCGATTGAGTTATCATTTTAATCATAAATAAATAATTAGTTTTCCAATAAATTTTTGAGTCAACTTGGCAAATACCGGGATTTGAAACCGAGACCCATTGGAAACTTGCCAACGCTGCACAGCAACTACGCCATAGCGGTCTCTACGGCGCCTTTCCCATTTCACGAAACAAGTGTTGTTAGTTTCTTTTTATTAAATATTACAAAATACATATCTAGAGATGCTCGATTGCCTGTTTATAATGGTGTGTTAGTGCCTACATTAATGTATAGTTCTGAATGTTGGGTGTGGATGAAGAAGCATGAACGACGTATACCTGCTGTAGAAATGAGATATTTGAGAGGAGTTTGTGGGTATACGAGACGTAATCGTATACGGAATACATTGGTATATGATGAGTGTGAGATTGAGAAGAATGTTGTTAAGAAAGTGGGAGTGAGTCAGTTGAGATGGTTTGGACATGTTGAGCGAATGTCGAATGAAAGGTTGGTGAAACTAATATATGTGGGTGAGATTGATGGTTTGTTGCGTGAACGAATGATTCCGAGTGTAAAGAATAAACGAGCATGTATGAATCGCACTATGAATGTGGACGAGGCGAAAGTGGTGTGTCAGGATAGGAATGTTTGGAGGAGATTGATTCTTGGTTGACTGTGTTGCTGGGTTCGTGCTACCCCACTAAGTGGGACATGGCGTGATGTTATGTATGTATTAAAGGGAACATCATAATTAATTTTCGTCTGCGGTTCCAGTATGAAAGTAAAACAAAAGCAATTTCGTGCACAGTTAATGGTGGTTAATTAAAACTACAAGTCTTTGTAAGTGGCAAGTCGAGATAGAGAACTCTGTCGCCTCGCAAGTAACATGAAGATAGTTTCCGACTGTCGTCTTTGGAAAACTAAAAACAGTAGCGGTTTATGTCAACTCTTTGTTGTGGTTATGTGGCATTTCTCACATCTAGATTGTTTTATACAAAGTTTGCTGTTGAACTTGTAAGTAATCATTTCGGAGGAGAAACCACGAGAACGACAAGGTTCTGTAGCCTGTGACATGCGAGGATCCCACATTACAGTGAAGTTTGCCGCGGCAAATATCACAGAGGAGAACTCAGCGTAGGGTAGGCCCTCGCTCCAACTATGTCAAATGACCCATACGTGTGCGGGTTTCATTTGTCTTATTCTTCTTATTCTTCATGTTTTTGCTAATCAAGATTTATGACTACACTTTAGGGTTACATAACCTTCAAGTGTCCCCACATTACAGCCGCTGTTTTTTCTCATTTTTTGTTTTTGCCATTTTCTTGCTTGGATTTTTTGAATAACGTCCGTATGAAAAATGTTTAAAGCTTTGTTAGAGTAACAGACTACAAGACAAAGGTATTGGAAACTAGGTTAAAAAATTTGTTTTGGATTTTTGCCAAATGCGTAGAACTCGACAGTTTTATTTTCCGAATTATCCTTGCTCCGTCGCTTTGAATTGCGTCATAAGGACGTTCAAGGATAACGAATCGATTGCAAACTTGGTCAAATATATTCATATGTATATTTTTGTTTTCATCTTCATATTTTATCTCTTTTCCTTTAAGCAAAGAGAGTTTGTAATTCAAATAAACACAAGAGAAATTTACTCTTTTTTACATTTATTGATTAAACAATATCCACTGATGAGAATAAAAATATTTTTAGTGAATTATTTTTAATAAATAACTTTTCACAACTTTCAAAATTAGGAAGGTATTTTTAATAACCAAATATGTAATAAATTTATAAACAAAATATTTAATTGGATATAAAGTTTTGATCCTTAACGGGTAATCCAGGATGAGATAGTCAAAAGTGCCTTTGAACCAAACGTCATGGCGCCAATTTTTTTCATTTACTTAATTACCGGCTATCGCCTCCTTCGTCTTTAATAAATAAAAAATCAGTTTTTTTTTTATTAGAAATGACAGTAAAATAGACATCCAAAATATTTTTTTTCGATCAAAACAGAACTGCATTATTAAGAAGAAAGGCTGATTTTTAGAGAAACAAACAGAAAAAGGCCATATCTTTTATAAGGTGAAGGGTGCAGGTCCGGTTCTTAGACCCAAAAGAATATTTTTGAATTGTCTATCATTTCAATTTTTTTCAGATTTTTTTACAAAGCTGCGCCACTTTTAAAAAATTAAAAAAAAACACATTTTTGTCGTTTTTAGATATAACTGTCATATAAAAAATAATCTTATTATACTTTGAGTACTTACTTATTGTATTAAACTACTTCAAAATGCATTTAATTTTTTTTAAATGTGGTCTAAATAATAAATACATTCACTAGTAGTACTCGTATTATATGTAGAATAATTTGTTTGTTATTTTAAGTTTGTAATTCAGTTTGATAGATGAGTCTGTAAAGTAAAATATTGCCATAAGTGTCTGTAAAGTTTTACTTCAGCTACTATTTTGGCAAACTTCGCAGAATCATATCATATACTTTAGTATCGATTTTGGAAAATGTATCTTTTGTATGTTAAAATAAAAAACAAATGCGTGTGGTTACTAAGTTTCCTATGGCTTATAAATACAAATCTATAATAAACACTGGTTAACAGCTAATTTGGCTTCAGAGAAGGGCACGTTATTTTCTACTAGATTTGATTTCACAGAACACGAAAATCATGATGCAAAGTCGTGTTTGGTTCTAGTTTTAATGTAAAGTTAGAAAAATGGCAATTGAGATGTCTATGTTATATTATATAATGTTATATTTTTATATAAAATCATATAATACTCGTATTGTTTTCATATAAAACCAATGAACCTGAATTCAAAATTGTACTAAAATGTGGCTGTCAGTAAAATTTTTCAAAAATATAAAAAGTGATTTTAGAAGAATTAGGAAGTGGGGATTAGTTTTGATGCGCAGTGTACACGGAAACACTTATACCAACTTGGAACCGGGAAGATTATTATTTTTATTTTACATTTAAATACTAACGAGCTTTGTTTTTGAGTGTTTTAAGAGCAGTGTTTTATGCTAGGTTTTAGCGCTGTACAATGTTCTAAAATTGTTTTATAAAAAAAATGCTTCAAATAGAAGTTACAGAGAAATGTATTATCTACCACTTTTACTTGAAGAATTTATTTATAAAATAATTTTAGAACATTGTATAGCGCTAAAACAGAGCTTAAAACACTGCTCTTAAAACACCCAAAAACAGAGCTCGTGGTATCACCCTAAGTGTGTAATGCATACAGAGTCTCTAAAGTAAAAAAAAAAAGTGTAAATTCGAATGAAAGGAAGTATCTGAAGAAATACTTCTTCATTACCCTTGTTTCCTTTGTAACAACTGCACTTGTATGCAAAGTGCAATGTTGAGTGCATCAGTCGTAACAGATTATCAGAACTCATCCAATTCGCAGAAAGATCCTTGAACAAAACCAATCTCTGCACGTGTTTTGCTTTTAAATTTTCATTTCCTAAGTTGTCGTTTCTCGTCTGTCATTTCGCGTGTGTTTATTATTTTTTGATTGAAATGTCGTGTCTAATGGAAAACTTCCTCAATTATCCCTTCGGAAAATTGTGCCGCTTCCTGTTAGCAATGATTAAAATTTTCAAATTGAAGTCAGATTGATGTGGGGAATGTTTCTTTAATTTGATTTTTATAGAAAGATAAAAGCAAAATATCCCGTTTCATTTAGTTATATTGCATAGTTATAAAGCTCGTTATGAAAATTAAAAAAATTCTAAAGCAGAATAATATCTTTGATTCTACGTTTGAGATCAAATAAGTTTCTTCTTCTCATTTCAATTAAAAGAAATGTTATTCTTCGCATAATTGTATGAAGAGACATGTATTTTATTGATAATTACAGTCTCTGTCTGTGTGTGACGATTTTTTAGTCCACGATAACTCAAATTTTAATAACGATACTATTTTAAAATTTGGGAATTACCAGCTGATTAGATTTTGGTAGCAATTCGTCAACCGGAAGGGTTAATTTATTTGAAGGCCTATCAGGTTTTTCGAACATATATCAATAAATAATATTTGAAACATTATATTTGAAACATTATTGTATATTTTGTACCGTTTAATAATTATAATTCGCGGTAGGTTATGTGTTGGGACATCAAATTATTTCTACACCGTTTTTTTCTCATTTGTAAAGCAAGCATTCTATATAAAATGCTCAGAAAGTAGGATATTGTGCAACAAGTGCAGAAAGTTATCTATTCCACGCGAATAGTGAGAGTTTTAGCACGACACGAACTCGAGTGCTGCAATCACAGGAAGCGTGAAATATGTAATTCTACACGAATTGCACACTATAGTTTTTCTACGATCACATTTTTGTCAAGATTTAATACGAATTTTATGTAAACACAAACGACCATGCTCTTCAGTGGGATTCAAACCCACGACTTCTGGCGTGCTGGCTAATACCATAGCCACTACGCCACATAGACCGGCTCTGAAATAATTATTATTTATTTTATAATATACTAGCAGTCCCGATCTCGGTGGTGTAGTGACTATGTTACTAGCCTAGTACACTAGAGATCGTGAGTTCTAATCCCACTGAAGAGCAAGTTCATTCGTGTTGTTCATAAAATTCATTATCATCCATTCATGAGGCGGCATATGACCTGAGTAGTTAGTCTGCTTCCCATATTCGTTAATAATAACATTCCGGTGTTCGTAATTCTCCTCCTAAACGGTTTGACCGATTTCGATGGACCTGGATGGTCAAATGCATAAGTTATGAATATAAGTCGGGAAAATTTAAAGAAAAAATTCTGGATCTCCAGGTGACCTCATAAGTACAAATAGAAAAAAAATTCACCAAAATCGGTCAAGCCGTTTAGGAGGAGAAGGATTACGAACACATGCACGCCGGAATTTTATATATAAAGATAAATGTAATTATACTTGACATAATAATATCTTATAGTATTATATTATTAGTATGTTGGTCACACTTGCGTGTGGAATAATTGCCCACGCTGTTCCACACAAATACGAGTGTGCGAAATATACAATTTTCAAGCTTTGTTTAGTGTTGAATTTTCTGTAGTGATCATAGAAAAAAATATTTATTAAGAAAGAAAAAGGTTTCTTTGAACAAACAATGAAATGAAAACAACAATTTTTAGATTAGACTTGGTTATAATGAAATGAAAATTTAAAAGTCTGAAGCGAGAATTCGAATAAATATTTGTCTTTGCGATAAAGCTAGCAAAATTAACTCTAAGCTAGTCTAAATCCTATAAACACAAAATTTTATTTCAGAGATAGAAAATGTGTACAGTTCTTTGTGCGAACACATATAAAAATCAATACGCATAAGGTCTGGTGTAAATTCAGTAAACAGAAAAGAACTTTACTGTATCCTTTCAGCATCTCCTGTTCCAATAATCCTACTCATATTTAAATAAAATCCTTTTTCCTTTATTCCACAACAAATAAAATAAAAATCCATGTATCATCGAATCATCGTATTGAAATCAACTACGCGTTAGGCAAAATCGACTGCGTAAATATTTTCTCCACAAAGGCATAACTCAATCTTATTGTATAATGTATTCGTACACACAATGCAATTGAAATTACACGCAAAAGCAATTCAGAAAGAGAAGGATATATTAACATTCAAGTAGATGTATCTTACTAACGCTTCTATAGTTTACATTGTATGTACAGATGGACCGATGCATATGGCACCAGCAATAATATTACCATATTTTCATGGACAGTTGTAGCAATAACAATTCTATGGCCATCGTTGCAACCACTGCAAGCTTGGGAATATTTAACCATGCACAAATGCTTGCGCAAGATAATATTGATCTAATGAATCACATGGTCTAAACTTGATTCCTATAACTCAGACATATCATGTTACAATCAACAAGATTGAGGATAATGTTTCTATTTTAAAATATTTTTCCCACTGGTTACAAAAATACAAAATGCAAGACGATAATAGAAAAGAGACACACGAGTCAAATTTCACCTTGAAGCACAAATAACTATCATTATTAACGCAAATAAGAGAAGTTTCAAATAAAATCTGAATTTCCAGAGGTAATATCCTATCGGAAAAGCGCGCCAAAGAGAGCGACAATAAAAAAAAGTCTGCATGTTCTCTATGTGCGATATATTTTTAAATAATCGTGTTTTCGTTTAGTGAAGCAAAACTACACTAAAAAATTTGATATGGACACCACATAACCTCCCGCCTAAACGCTACAAAATAGTAAAAACTGTTACAACATAATTTTATATCTTTTTTGTTATAACAAAATTTACTCCAACTCAAATGTTTACTGGAATATGCTCAAAAAACTTCCAGTTGATGGATTACTACTAAAATCTAATCAGCTCATAATTTGATTATTCAAGATCTAAATATGAAATTTGAAAATAATGTTGCCATCTGAAGTAGGCACCACATAACTTCCCGAAAAAATTAATTTCTTAAAGATACAAGGAAAGAAAAAAGTTTCAAATAATAATTGATACTAATATTATTCTAAATCTTTATGCATGAAATTTACTCTAACTCATTTATTTACTGAGATATGCCCAAATAACCTGATTTGTCTTCAAATAAACAACAACTTCCGGTTGATAGATTGGTCCCAGCCACACAGTCAGACGTCATCATGAAAATAGTGAAATCGGACTCTGAGGACTCAAAAACGTGCTATCTGTTAAAAACTAGCTATCGGAAATTTTGACCCGTCATAATACCTCCCTTACATTGTATGTGTGCGAGAGAATAAGAAGAAACTAAGAAAGCCAGTGAAGAATTGGTCGGATATGAAAAATACAGTAGAAATGAGAGGCCTACAATAAATTGGAGTTAAAAGAAGATGCAAGGCAGAAAAGACAATGCGAAAGAACCACAAACCACTCTACCTTACAATGCAAAATTGAGTTGGTAAATTTTAGTAGTACTAACAATACGTTGATTGGTTTCATGCTAGGTTTACCCGTATAATGTAATTCAAGAAAAAGTCAATCCAAGTTTTGTAGGTACTAGCTACTAGAAATGTCGTTAAAAGCTAGATCCGGGTCCAATTTTTATTTAAATTTAATGCTACATTTTGTTTGTCGTTTATATTGATTGTATTTATTTATTTATGTTTTGTTCTATTCATTTTACAAACACAACACTCAAAACATCCAAACCTCGGTCAAAACTGTTTTTGTAGTTGGATTAACAGCATTACTTCACGAATGACCTTGTAACTTATACAGTAGGTAGTTGTTATTCTAGAAAAAATAAGTTTCTTAAGCCTCGTACAGACCTGCGAACCGTTCGCCGAACAGTGTTCGGCGAACCGTTCGGCGATCTGTTCGGCGAACAGTTTGGCGAGCACTGGCAGATGATGGTGGGGGAATTTTCGTCTCTTTTCCATTTTTGTTGCAGATGCATGTATGTAGATTTGCTTTAAAATGGACATTGAAGCCGGGACATATAGATGTTAACCTGTTTAATTTTTTTTGTTCTCATTGTAACTGCGATTTTATTTCAAAACTTTATAACTAATAATATAAATATTGCTTTTATAATATTTCAATCGACACATATTTTTGACACTTCACAATTATTTGACATATAGATGTTGAAAATGTTTCAGTTATTTTTCTCATTGTAATTAAGTTTATTGAAACATATTATTAAATATATAATTGAGATTTTCTCAAAATTAGAAGCATGCACAACAAAATGCAAATAACATTTTATATTCCAAATATTTTTGTTAACATCTTCCATTTGAAACATTTTTTCGCAGCTAATTCTATTTTTTTTTATAATTTATTGTTTTGTTTGTAATAAAAATAAGTAATAAAAAATGGAGTCGTAGACTTTGGTGGAAATGTCATATGATCTTTATTTTGCGAATTCCAAATAAATCGTGATTTATTTAGAGTTTCATAAATTTTAAAGTATTTATTTTTAATAAAGTATTTATTTTTAATAAATATATGAAGAACAAAATTTAATCCGTCAAATTAAAGAATAAAGTGAAATAAAATAATTTGTTGCAAGTATCCGTTCGCCGTCGCGTCCACACTAGCTGCAACGCGCTCGCGCAACATCCTTTGATCGTTCGTCGAAATACCGACAGCCGATGGATCGCGCAAACGTTGCAGGCTTAACGTTGCACGTGTTGCAGAACTTCGTTCGGTTCGCCGTTTTGTTGCGCCGGTGTGGACGTGGTTCAGCGAGCGGTTCGCCGAACGGTTCGGCGAACCGTTCGCAGGTCTGTACGAGGCTTTAAATTTAGTTTAAATTTCTATCCAAAAAAAGTATAATGTTAAACAGGCTTTGCAGTCGTTATATTCCCAAGCTTCCTTAATATCTTTTTGACATCTGGTAACAACACTTCACCATAAAAAATATATCTTATATATCCGGATCTGCTCTAAGCAAAGTGCCACAACTCCACACTAGAAATGGATAAATGGCGAGATGACATATTCAATTGTTTTTATTTGTATAACATACTTTGTAATAAATTGGAGAACCCTTAATTATATATTACGCTGTCAGTACCTCTAAGATAGGTTATACTCTGTACTAAACACTACACTCTTCTTTTAAGTAAATAAACGTAACACAAATAATTTGTAGGTTAAAATTGATGACGAGAACACCAATAAACAGATTACTTCTTAATATCCACATATTGTGTTTATTTTATTGAAAATTAACTTAGTTCAACATAACTCAGTTGTTCTTTCTAACAAATTGTTTAAGAATTACAAACTTACTTTTTGCAGTGAGGTGCAATATAATTTTAATTAGAAATGAGTTATCGACAGATGAATATAAAAATGACGCTTCCCATATTTTTTCTTTTTAAAGGAACCGGCCCCCGAAAAAGAAATTGCTTAGGGCTTCAGAAGAGGTTAATTCGGCCCGGCTATGTATAATATGCCTACTAGAGTGCAAAGTTCAATAAAAGTTGTTACCAAAACCACAGACGACTTACGATCTACGAAATGGAATACAGGAATGCTTCTATTATATCAAAACACTCCAATTCACTTCAGTTGGAATTAGTTAATTAAACAACCCTTTAAATATAAACCAATAATTAACAAGAGTATATTACAGCAAATCTACATGGTAGAGTTGTATTATAAGGTGAAGCCTTGGTTACTTCTCGGAGAATCTACGTTAATTAGAAATATTTTACAGTGGTAATTACTTGCTTTATTTACAATGGTAGTAAGAAAAATAAAAAACTATTTGCACTGTTCAAAAGTACTGAAAGGTTCAGTTCACTTTAATTTTATTGTGTAAACAGGTCCCTAAGGGGAAAGAAATTCATACATTTCTTTATAAGTTATATTTACAGAAGTTTGTAGTACAAACTAAATATACAATATTTCGTTCGAGTTGCATTAAAAATAAAAATGTTTTCCTTTACATCTTCAATACAATAAAGATAAAAAACCTATATACATAATATAATATTTTTCGGAAATTGATATGCGATTAGATTCCCCGAAACTAACATAATTAACTATACCCAAAA
The DNA here is from genome assembly GCA_963942605.1 of Poecilus cupreus. Taxonomy (NCBI): domain Eukaryota; kingdom Metazoa; phylum Arthropoda; class Insecta; order Coleoptera; family Carabidae; genus Poecilus; species Poecilus cupreus. The sequence continues at coordinate 23,578,713 of OZ012717.1, read as the reverse complement.
AGAAAACTTGTTAATTTTTGACTGCGAGTGTCTTTGTCATCTATTTTTGGCGCGAAAACAAACTCCGACGCCTCTGTTTGGTTGTGTTGTCATCAATCATAGCAGACGATGGATTAGTCCTGGATATTTCTAACATATTGGCGAACTGTCAAACAACAGTAAAGATTAATCTGCATTGAAACTTGATTTTTCCAAGATTAATACGGGTATTACTCGGTGTGACGGTAATTATTTAAGCTAAAAACGTGCTGTTTGTAGTGAAAGGACCGCTAAAATGATACCTTGAACGATGTTTTTGTGCGCGATTTGTCATCAGTTAGTTTTTGTTGCCCGCTGGCTTAATACGACGTAATTTGTTCTAAATAATATAATAAATATATCACTTCCCCTTGCCTTAATTATACGAATAATAAATGGCCGTAAGTACAGTTTAGGGGAAAGAGAGCCACAGGTGAGAATGAACGTAAATATTTTGTAAAATTTATTGCGTAAACTCTGTTTCGAAATCGGGGTTGTTCAGCAGGGCGTTGCTATGGAATTGATAAACGTTTAAACCGAGGTTTAAATCCCTACTTGTATTACGCCATCAATTACTGGAAGTGATTATCCTGACGTTTTAAATCCGATAAAAATTCCGCTCTGTTTGGCAATTAAAATTTTACACAAACACTAACTATCACAACAAGTTCAAACAAAAAAGCAAATCATTTATTTTCCAACAAGAAATCAGAATAGACACAAAGATGAGATAAAGTCATAATAACAAAAATTATAAAGTATCCGATTCTTGATCAGATCCGTAATATCTGATCAAATTCTATACAAATATTTTAACGATAGGCGTAAAGATTTAATTCAATTTTAAAAAGGCAAAATTTAACACAAATTACTCAAAAATCTGAAACCTTTTTCAAAGCTGGGTTATATCAGACAAAAGTAAATTGAGTTTTGTATTTCACATAACTGTATTAATTTATTTTCACGATTCCGCGTTTGTAACGATGTTTTCGTCAATGATAATTCCAAATATAATAATGAAATTGTTTTCAAATTTCATATTAAGAATTCGGATGATAAAGTTACGAGCTGATTAGATTTTAGTGGCAATCCATCAACAAGATGGGGAAGTTTATTTGAAAACTTATAAGATTTTAAAATGATCTCAGTAATAATTGTCTAATGTAAAATTTTGTCTTTATAGAATATTAGGTTCAATTTTTATTTGAATCTTTTTTTTAAGTACCGAGCATACATGTTAAATATGTTTTGTGAAGGATTAAAATTTACAGAAGTGATAAGCACGTTTAAGGTTCCTTGAATACAATTTCATTGTTTTTACAATGTAGATAACGTAAAATCTAATGAATCTGAAGCTTCTTGATTGGATGGATGTTTGTGACAATAATTAAACTATTGGATAGCAGTCAAAAAATTGGCCTCTACAGGTTTCGGCAACACATTTGCCTTCTTTAGGATGCGATTTTTCACACAATCACCGATTTTTAATAAAATGTATTAACAGCTATCTAATAATTTAATTACTGTCATAAAATCTAATAAATATTTTCTTTCAAAGATAGATTTTGGGTGTTTAAGTTACAAGTTGGTAACCGGAACTGATCAATCAAGTTTTTTATATCCATTTGAGAATGAGAAAGTGATTAATAAATAAAGATTTAGAAGAGTAGTATTGGATTTTTCTGAGCTATGCGGTATAAATCCACTACAAAAATAAGATATAACATTACTAGTATGCTCATAGAATTCCGCTCGCTTTATATCTGGAACGAAACTTACTTCTCGAACAATAGAAACAGATGTAGATATGAATTTCCAGAGTGATCTGTATATGTATTTACATTATAATTATTATAAACGACGGTTATATATGAAGAATATTCGAGTATTTTTTACACTTTACAATTAACACAGTCGAAATAACTTCACCCTTCACTTGAGTCTACACTAATTCAGTTGCATTGAGTTCGCAAGGACACTAGGCCAAGGTGTCAAACAAATACCGTAATACCCAGATTTGCTGCCATATTGTCCATAACATGATGAACATATTCATGTTTAAGGTATTTAGCGGTAGATCTCTATCGAATTCAATCTTTTCGACTATCTATAAAGCAATTATTTGCGCGTCACTGGAATGTCTCTTATAGTTGGATTTATTACACTCTCTCATTCTCAAATGAAATATAGGTATATCTTAGAAAATAACTGACTTGGATTAAATTTTATTATAATCAGAAGATAATGAATATTAGCTACAACTTTATTTGAAACTTTTCAATGTTTTGATCCGTTTAAAATTGTCCGGGCGTTAGATTTTGTGCCGAAAACCAGATTATTTTTTATCGTGTAAATAATAATATATTTTCTGAAATGATGGAACTAGCAAAATGAAAATCTTTTCATCCGTCGTACAAAGTCGTCATATTTGCCCCAGTTTGACAAGTTAGTATGCATTGACACTACTCCACATCAACATCGTCCTTCTCGGCACTCGGCAGTTCTCGTTCTCGTCCTCGCCTCGCGTATCATCTGCAAGGGTTGATGTTGCTGCAGCCGCGGGCGCTCAGCGTCCTCCCGTTCAGAACTTTACTTCTTTAACATTCCCCCGACACTAGCGCCACCCGGCACAGACCGACACCCGGACTACGCTAACCTTTCTCGAGGTCCCGATGCGTGTTTGTTTTACGAGCCCAGCTGGAAAAGGTCACTGGATACTGATATGGAGTTGGTTGAAATCTGTGGTGGAGTTCAGGTTGAGTGTGACAAGTTTGGGTGGACGTGAGACGTGTTTTTTAGACTGAATGCTAATATTAGATAGAGGCAGCTGTGGGAATTGTTATCGCAATTATTCATCCTTCTACACACTATGAAAACTAGCTACGTTGATGTACCCTTGAGATGATGTGTTGATAATTTAGATTTGACCAATAATAGTATATTCTACAACAAGTAATGGAATGGCACATATTCCATGCGAGCAAAAAGTTTGTTTTGTATTGGCCCAAAGCAATAAATTCAATTGTATATTTTTCGAATATGAAATAGATTACGAAAAAGTTTCAATTAAAAATGTTATTAATAATATTTAGAATATACTCTTAAAATGTTATTTGTCATTTTGTCGTATATGTTTACAATTTGGACAAAAAAAAAAACAATTATGTGTTTAATAATATATTTGGAAAATATTATTTAGTCGAGATCAGTATCAAATTAAAGATCTCAAATAACAGACTATAAAAAATAATTTTAGACGATCGTCAATTGTTATTTGTATATTGCCCAATTTGATATAAAATTAAAGGTGTCAAGGAGATGAATTAATTTTAAATATCAAAATAAATTTTTAAGAATCATAAATTATATTTCACGATATTCAATTGAATCATGTTGAGTTTGTTGTCAAACTAAAGGACTCAAAAAAGAAGAGTTCAACTAAAATATTAAAACATTGCTTTGAACGATCGTCAATTATGTTTTAATCGTTGCTATGATTTAGTATCAAATTGAAGCTTTGTGAAGGGGGAAAATATATTAATAAGACATTTACCCAGTTTTGCAAGTGGCAAAGATATATTTAATTATATTAAATATATATTGAAGTCCCCTATAATTGTATCAATGTCGTCCAGTGCATTTATTTATATTTGAATAATCATTTTGATTAAACAATTAAATTTTGTTAATAATTATAAAAATTCGTCAGTAATCAAATCGGATTGTTGTATATTTGAATAATAAAAGAACTTTTAATTTGTGTTATTGATATCCGAATTGATTTCATCATTATCCACTTGAAATTTGTTTATAATTCGGATTTTATTTTTATATTTATTAAATGCGTAATTGATGTTGGTAGATTTCGCATAATTTACATACATAGCACATTCCGATCGAGATGTACGAATGCGAAATATCCATCACTCGTGATAGATTTTTGGGGGTTCGCAAAACGACAAATGTGCCGAGATGTACAGATACATGTCCTCTGAATGAAGTATGGTTTGTGAAGTCCCTTAATGTGTGTCAGCTTCAACTTCATTCGAAAATGGAGCCGTTTTCATCTCATGAATGCTGATAAATGTATGCGTTAGCACTGCGCATTGTGCGTAAATGGCACAGAAATGTTATATATAGCAGAAACTCTATGAGGACAAACTGCGTGCCGTTTGTGCGAAGGCGAGTTGGGTTTTTGTAGCGGCAACTTCGATTCGCGTATGAATTTGTAATTTGTTTTAAAGTTTCTCGCATACGATTTATGATTGTAGTTGTGGTACGTAACTCTGTAAGTGGGCTACTTCATATAACGATATTGTTTTATATCTGAGTTGTTTACGGGAACTCCTCGCAAAGTTTCTTCAGTTTACCAAAGCTGTAAAACTAGTTTTGTTTATAAAACAAACAACTAAAATCCGAGAGCTTACGTTTGATTCATTCACTGTGACGTAGTATTCATACCGTAGATTATTATTAAATTAAAATTATTATTTCAACTTTTTTAATGGTGAACAACTGGATTCTTTTTTTTCGTTATTTTTATAATCTTTTTAAATCTTTTGACATCTTTACGGGTGTCGAGATTATATTTCTTGTCTTTAAATTACATTGTTTCTACTTTTTCTATTCTTCGCCTTTTTATTTGTTTCTTGACTGTACACTACAATTTGAATTTAAGGAATCACACTAAAAAATTAATTAATTAATCAGTTAATTAGAGTACAACTAAAGAATTCAGATAAAACTATTTAATACTTAAGTAATATTTAGAGAATGAAGTATTTAAATCGTCCTTTGCTTTATTATGACATTTCTTGAAGAAAAACAAATTATAATGTTTAATATTTTGACATATCAAAGCATTTCGAAAATTTTATAAAAAATATTTAAACAATTACAAATCTGTATAAACAGAATAATATTAAATTACGGAATCTTGTCACAAATTGTGATTAATATATTCTTCGTAACTAACTTTTAGTTGGATGAAATGAGATCGTCAATCAATTCTACTGAATTTTCAGTTGTTTCAACTGAAAACTATAAGTTGGGCATTACTCAATTGATAAATTCTCAAATAACTCAAATATTAATTAAATAAAACAAAAGTTTAGTTATACGTTGTACATAAATGTTTTTTTTTTTAATTTTATTGTTTGAATACAGTTAGAATAACTGAACTACTTTTTTCTTTGAATTTTTCGTTTTCTCTGTGTGTGATTTGCAAAAAATAGTTTAAATAATTCATGTTATAATGGTCGAAAACTATCACAAAATAATCTTTATATTTTTAAAACTCGTTCTTTAATATACTGATATATGAATGAAATATTCTGACAATCCGAAATAAAATTGAACGATATGGTTTATTAATTCCACTGATTTATGTATTTTTTATATAACTCCATCAAAAACAAATGTATGTTATATAAATTACTTATCGATTCGGTTACAAATTCCATTATTCGTACGTAATTTCTGTATACCTCACCCAGTATTTCAGAATCAAGACAAAGACACATAAACATATTTTGTATTGCTTAGCACAAAACATACAATTTGAAATGGGATTTTGGTAAATAATGCAATTTTTTAAAACAATTACATTAACGCCTTAATAAACGTACAACGATAAAAGAGCAGCATACTCTAGCTGATTGCAGATAAAATATCACAGAATTAAAATTATTACCTTTTTTAATTCCACTAAAAGTGCATGAGAAGATAATGCAACTTACGTCTAACAACAAGGGTAAGCTTTACTTTTTGTTCGTAGCCTGATAAGCTCCGGATGGATAAAAAGCTCGCGTGAGAACTTTGATACGAGCTTAGGAAATGAAATGCAGGCATTAATAATACTCTTTAGCTCTAAAGTTATCATACTGAGGCACTACACAGCCGTTTAGATAATTCCATGTCGAACAGCTCATAATTTATTCCGCCGAACTATGTTTTTGACGATAACATTTTTATTTTCTCCTACAGTGCTTAATTTCGAATAGATTCCATCGACTAATGAAAAATTCATGTTTCGAATAGAATTTTTTTTAAATTTCGACATAACGACATTTGAGTAGACAGCATTAATTCTATTAAATTATAATTTTTTTCACTTGATGCTGTTATGATAGATATGCAAATACTGCAAATCATTCGAGTTTGAAATGGATATTACATGCGAGTTGTACACAATACTTTTTCTACGACCACGATATTATTTCCTAATTAATTTATATTTTAATAATAAATTTGTCCCGCTTTCACCATTCCAATATTTGACAATATCCTAGCAATGGCACCTATACTGAAATGAAGTGACCTGTACTGAAATACTCACAAAACAAATTCATTTCGCACGAATCTTGCAATGTACCTCATATCCCTAGCAACAACAAACATACAATGAGCAGATTTCTAAGTGGCGGTAGAAATACATTTATTTTTCATATCGATTTTATCGTATATGGTATTAGTGCTTTATTTGTCAAGTATAAAATTCTAAGAATTTTTTATACTGCTAACATCAGATCATTAGGAAACAAAGATAAGAGGGATTTATAAATATAAACAATTCATTTGTTTCTTTGAAAAATTTGGTGACATTTATTTAGTTGATATTTATTTATTGGTTGTGCACTGCAACTGAAAATTAAATTATAATTGCGTTAGAGCTTGTAATTTTACTTTAAAATTCAAGGAAATCTCTAACCTCCAAGCACTCAAACACTGAACAAAACCAATGCAGAAAATTGACAGCCAGTTGATGCCAACCCTAATCTTATAAAAATCCCTGGTTTTTGTCAGCCTAGGCCTCCTGAACTCAAGCAGTTTCTGGATGGTTTTGAGAAGTGTAAAAACTAAGGTTTATAGACGTAGGCTTGAAAACTATTTTTAATCCCGTGACACTCCACTTAGAGCACAAATAGCACACCATATTCAAAACACTATGATTCGATGACGTATTACGTCCCAGCAAACACAGCTGTAACATTGATGTACCTGGTATGTAATATCTGAAACCTAAGTAGTATATCTTTTATATACGTTTTAATAACGTAATATACATATACCATGTCGAACGTCTCTTGAGAGAGCGTAAAATTATATTGTTGGTATGTAACATTGGTCTTGGACATGGTACATACCTACAACATGTATGTTATGTTACCATACTTATAACATATTCACAGTTAATTAGAAAGTTTTTTATATTTTCTATAAAATATAACAAAGAAATTTTAAATATTTTATAGTGTACACTGAACAACTTTGAAATATATTTAATTTAATTTTGTGCTTATATTTTTCCGTATCGTAATTTATGTGAAGGAAATTGTTAATTTATAAATAAATAAACATTTTCAAGGAAATCTTACTCAAAAATGTACAAAAACAACTATTCCATTGGTATATTCAAAGTTGTTTATACTAATAGTTTTGTTATGTACCATTAACGTTACGATGTCTACATATACGGGATGTCATGTTTCATAGACCGTGTTGCGGACATAGGTCTATCCATGTTATGTATTTATAACGTACTCGCGACATAACTGTGTTTGCTGGGTTACTGAATTCAATCACATAAAATTTTATATCCTTAATGAAAATTGAGAAATGCGATTGAAAAAATGCATATTTTAAGTATGTTAGTTTGCAATAAGGTATGAATTCATTGATTCATTTGAACTAATTAAAAATGTTCAAGGTAATCGGGAGTTATACGAGTATAATTTAAAATTTTCAGTCTTATAGATTATTCAGGAGGGTTCCTTTAGAAAATTGTGTTTATGGAATATTATATTTAAATAAATGTATTGTTTTTTTACTACTCGTAGAACACAAAAGATATTACTCGTCCGTTATTTAATCTTTTTGGTCGTATTTCTTAGAAAATAAAACAGAAAGGAAAGAAGCAACTAAGTGTGTAAAAGAAAAATCATGAAAAAATATTACGCTTTGCACAAGAGATTACATGTCACTAATATGAGTACTTCATCTTGGTAGCATAGTACGAGTAGGTTATTAAATTATAAAAGTGGATTTGATCCAGAGCTCTCGTCTCTCGACTTGGAGCGTTCGAGCTAGATTTAGTTTGAATCTACACGGAACATAAGAAGCTTATTAAGCGCTGAGGTTTCCCGGAAACCTTCGTTGCTTTCTGCGGCGCCGGCCGTGGTCAAGTTTCCACACTCGGAAAATTGACCCTACATCAAGGGTGAAATTGTAGCCGCGCGCAATTTGATTACGCGACGTGGAACTGTGGCGTGGAATCATATTTAGCTTCGTTCCTGGTTCTACGTTCGCTGGCGAATGTGCATTCGACTGTCTGCACAAATTACCATATTTAATTTATCAATGGAAATTTACGTACGTCTTCTACTTCATTTAATCATGGACTTTTAATAAAAGAATGACAAGTTGAGTTTTAATTAAGCGCACTGTAAATTGTACAGTTTCCCGAATTGAACTTTGTTGGTGAATTAGTTGAAATGCACATATTAATCATCTTTAATGATATTAAACTTACCCGGCTATACCGACTGGTCCATTGTAGTGTATTTTTTATTTTATTCGATTATTTTGAACATTACTTTTATATTAAAATGCACACATAACTGCGGTATAATATTTCCTATTGACTGTTCCAGGTTCGCGCAATGATATGCAACTTTATATTTTTTAAATGGAACAGTCTATATTCTTTTGCAAAATATTAAAAATCTATTGTTCTTTAAAATAGTTCTTTTCCATTGCAATCCTAAAATGATCAGTACAGAAATTAATCTTGTTTTTATTAATAATTACACAGAAAGTTCCATTAAAAATTATAAAGTTGCGTATCATTACACGAAAATGAAACACCCGGTAGGAAAACTGAAACAGCAGATATGTAAATATTTTAATTAAAAATAAATTTTGTTTGAAATATTTTTCGGTAATATAACACCAACGGAACATCCGGTACTTCCATTACCAAAAATAGTAAAATTTCCAAATTTATTATTTTTGTTAGATAAAATAAATATACCATCATGCCATTGGCGCAATGTGAGACTAGCACTTAAGTTTCGCAAATCTTAGTATGTGACATATTTTATTCGTGAAGTTGCCAGTCTTGAAGTCAAGACCCCAAAGGGTAAAGTTAAACTGTGGGCTGTGGGATTCGAACTGGAGACATGATTCAAAATCTGCGGCCTTATCATTGCGCTGTTTACTCCATAATACACCTAATTCAGTATCTTTCATATTTTACGAAATATCACCAATACTAAGATTAAAAGAATCATTATAAATTTAAAATTACATTAAGTTTGGATAATTAGATTAGCTTTTTACCTTGTGGCTTCTGAAATTTTATTTTCATTTAAATCGCTGCAATTTAATACCACATTTAATTAATAAAGAAATATATATTTATATTTACATATAATAATAGATATCATACAAAAATTTTGAACATAATAGTTTTCAAGATAATAAATGATTTGTATAATAATATAAAAGCACCCAGTTCTAAATACACTACAGGAAAGTAACCAAATATGGAATAGGATCCTAATATGGAATACCGACCTTTTTCTTATTGTTATTTATATTTTGATACAATTACCTATCATACTGTCAATTAATTTTTAAAACAAAAGACCGTTACTAAGTTACGCGAAAATTTATGACTGATTAGGATTATTAATATACGCCTTTAACATGTGCAATGTTAAATGGCGGTATTCCATATTAAGATCCTATTCCATATTTGGTTAATTTCCTCGATAATAAAATTACTACAGATTACGTTTGTATACATCATTTCTCCCCAAATATGTGCATCCTTCTTGTACCAAAATTACGTCACGTATTCTTTCTCCTAATTTAAATATTTAATTTCTCATAAACTATAATAATTCAAATAATTTTAACTCAGGAATTTCTAGTTTAGCATCATACATAAATGAACCAAGATTTGGTCACATAGGTACCCCTTTAATGAATAAAAAATATTTTGAATTAAATTCAACAATGAAGCCATATTTCATGTGTTTAAAATTAAATGAACACTTGTAAGCATCCCACCTGTGAAATACACAAACATCCAAAATTAAATTATCACCGTCCATTTCAGTTTATTCATACATATAGTTTATAATATAACAGGGTTAAAAGTTAAAAGTAAATGATTACATTAGCGTCAGAAATACAACGCACAAAGCTCTGAAGTAGAACCTCAAGTATCACAACTCATCCACGATTTACGGACGAAACAATTTCGCAGCGAATGCACGAGTGCAAATAAAAAATTCTGCAAAAACTACGCTAGACCTTCGCAAAATAGAACATAACCAACAAAAAACGCAGAGCTTTCTAGTTCGGTCTCTCTCGTCAGAGCCGAGGCATAACGAGCACATTGAGGGTGCCAAGCGCAATGGACTTTAAATTTTCCAAATGTCAATCACTGATTTATTCGCTGTACGGATTTTGCTGCTGCTGCAGTCATAGCCGCCCGCAAGAGGAGGGCAAAGGAGGCGGCGAGGCGATATCCTTTAATGCAATCAGAGAGATAGAAAGATATAGAGGAATGCTGTCTGCTTTAAATTTATAGCTGAGTTCTAGCTAACTTCAAATACATGAAATCTAGATTTTATTAATCCGAATTTATTTATTTATCCTTATTTAACATTTAAAATAAATAACAGAGTGAATCAAAGAGATATTATTACATTAAGCAGCAAACTACTAATTGCTAGCTGTCACATATAATAATGAATAAGTAACTAGATAATGGGTAGTATTATTTACTCATGATTAGCATGTGATTAACTAGTAGCTTACTATTTATATCTGTTAAACGTTCGTAGCATATTTTCAAGTATTAGAATATTTATATACAAAATGTTAAAAATAACGTTTTTTGCCGATTGTCAAACGTTATCTATTTATCTATGTCCGAAACATACAGAGTACATAAAAATAACGAACAAATACATTTTACATATAATTTATAACATAATCTATTAAGTGCTAGTTTGTTTTCCGAATATTTACCGCCTAGGTTATTGAGTTTTTATTGCTACGAAAATGACAACGAGTTGAAGACGAATGGAGATTTTCAAGTAGCAATAAAAACGAAATATTCTAGAAGGTAAATTTCCATAGGAAATCAAATCTAGAACTAAATAGATTCAGCTAAAATATCGTATTTTATGTTTTAACTGACATATATTTTTTTTAATCAAATTTATTCAGTTGTAATTATGGCAACAAAATAGAATGAAAATAAACAACGATAGGAAAAATTTTAAATGAAATATCAACAAATAATACTCTCGTTTTTCTGTCTATTTACGAAATCGACCAAGTCTTGAATGTACTGCTCCCCAAAATACTCGAAAGCGTACGTGTGGAAACAATTCCGTGAATTTCAGATTGGAATTCCATAACAATCTGACACATTTATCAAATATTAGCAGAGCTGTCACCTGGTGCTGGAGAAATCAGAATTGTGTATGTAATTGTTATTCCATTAATAATTAAATTTCTGGACACATTCTTACCTATTACCTACATCTAGTCAAAGTGATTTTCGAAAATTATGCACGGTGTATTTGAACTAATTAGAAGTGAGAATTTTTGACACATCTTTCAATCAAATTTTTATTCTACTGGAAATTATGCATCGTGCATGAACAATAAAATTTTGATTATAGTGGAAACTCTTCTCCTTTTAAAAATTATTTTTATTATTGAGTCTAAAAACAAAATTTCTAGTTAAAAGACAATGCTTTTTCACCCATCTCATATAAACTTTCAACCCCTGTTTTATACCCTTAACTAATGAATTTTAATAACTGCTATGCTGATACACGTGTTTCATTATTTATAGTAAAGTGTCTAAGTATAAAATTTCAAGTCAAACGACAATGCTTTTTCACCCATCTTATATAAAATTTGAACCCTGTTTTATACCCTTAACTAATGAATTTTGATAAATGCTGATACACGTGTTTCATTATTTTTATTAAAAAGTCTAAGTACAAAATTTCAAATCAAAAGACAATGTTTTCCACCAAACTCATACTTCCAACCCCTTTTTTACACTCTTAAAGGTTGAACTTCCCAAAATCCTTTGTTATTCCTTGCCTAGACCCTTAAAGGAACCTACTGTCTAAATTTCAAAGTTCTAGCTTCGGTAGTTTTAGCTCTGCGTTGATAAGTCAGTCACGCGAAAAAGGTCTTCCTCTATATAATATTAGTATAAATAGTGAAACAACCAAATACACGTCCTGACCCTGGTTTAAATATTCAAAAAATTTACAACCTATAATCTAAAAAGTAAATCTAATCGCTAAGCTTTAAACTTTAAAGTAATCCCAAAATATGGAAATACATTTAAAATTAAGATTAAACAACTAAATTAATGGTCAAGATCGAATCCCTCTTGCATCTACTGATCTTGATAACTTAGTTATCGAAATAGATATTTAGATATTTTTTCATTATTTTAAGGCATAAAGGTAAAATTAAATGTTTTAGATTCTTATTAGCCTTAGAAATTTACAATTTATTTCATACATATATAAAATTAATTGTGGACAATTTGAAATTATAATGAAACCTAAAATTAGTTTAGCTACCCCAATCAAAATTTCATCGTGCGCCCTAGGCAGTGTCCAGCACGGGGTGAAAGGTGTGTAAGGGTGCAAGGGTGCACTCTGTTGGCACCAATGATGGATTTTACCGCTTATTTATGGCAGCGCTGAATAAAGGATTCATTTCATTTATTCGCTGAATACCGATTTATTTCCTCTACGATTTTTTCGTTCTCATTTCATGATAAAGTGAATACGAAGTTGTTGATGGAAAATTATAATGAATATGTAAATGAAAAGTTTTAATTAACAAACTAGAACTGAATTTCGTGAGGCATGAATATAAAGTTTAGATATTTTTATCACTATAATAATGCAATATTTTATTTGACGTGCCCAACATATAATCCATTTTTAAACAGTACAAAATATAGAGAAAAGTTTCAAATAAAATTTATAGAAAATACAATTTTATATCTTTTGAATATATGATAAAATTTACTTTGATTCAATTATTTACTGAGATATTACTAATGTACCCGCATTAAGGTCGGGGGCAGTAAAAAAAATTCAATCAAGTAAAATATACAGGTATGAGAAGTCATGAAAAAGCAAAAATTTTAAATTTAAACGATATTTTCATGTGTACTAATTGTGGAACAATGAAGCATTCCGAAAAATTAATTAAATATCGCAGTTGATGGAAAACTATTTGCAAAAAATTTTAAATTAAAACAATGATAAATTGAATTTATTTCATGTCATGCTATTATTAATTTATTTATACTCAAAATAATAAATCAAATTTTACGAGAAAAACTTCAAAATTCATAACAGTAAATTGAAAACGGATATACGGCACATTGAAAAAACAATTCCCGGTAATAGTTCTATCCTCTACTAAACTTTTTATTTATATAATAAATAGTTCGGTGCAATGAAAGGGCATAGGATAAAATGTAATACCAGCCGCGGAAAAATTTCAAAAGTCTGTAAATTTCCGAACAAAGGTCGAATACCTCCATCCGGTTGTCGGTTTGTTGACATTCATTGTTTTGTTGAATCGGCGCAGCAGGCCGTCTGGGTATTGTGTTTGAACTTCACACTGGTATGATACCGGAAATTTAGTTACTAAACCGTGAAACAAACATTCGTTAATATTTTTCTACGGGCCACTTATATAAATATACAGGTTGTAATATAATTGGCAAATTGACCCTATCTTAATAAAAAATTAATTATTTCACGAATAAATGAAAATATTTCGTCTGAACGACGACTGCACTAAAATTTTGGATAAATTCTCATCTACAAATTACATTTTCATATAGGACCAACATTGAAAATCTTCTATATATGCAATAAATTGCGGCCATTTTGTGTTACGTGAGAGAGATAGCATCTACTTTAGACTAGAGGACTAGACTACAATAGGGTTAAGGCGATTCAACAAATATTAAAGATAACTGGCAAAATGCTAGATATTATTAATTTGGGAAATTAAATAAATATATCATCACATCAATTATCCACTGTTAAGTGTGGCACTTTGTTTAAAGCAGATATTATGATCATTCCCCAAAGATGATATTGGAGGAGTAAGTTTAATTGGTGACTATTTTCGATCGATCTGTAGATCTTTATGATACAGTCTCCAATATTTATTAATCAATTATGAAGAAACAAAGATAAATATTTACTAAGTGAGTGATAATTCAGTTACATATATCTTGCAATCTAAACAAAGCACATATATAATTTGAGAGATTACTTATTCATTACAGATTAAAAAAATGTACTTATTTATTTTATATTGCACAATATTTAACTATCTAAATAAAAGTGAACGTAAATATGTCTGTGATACAAATTAACACCATAAGCATAAGAAGAAAATTACTATCCTTATTAAAAATATATTACTTAAAATGTTGAATTAGCAACAAATGCATCTCTAAATAACTGTCCCACAACACCTATATTTTCTACAGCCTTGAAGTTCAAAATCTAACAAAACGCAGAATAATGGTACGAACTGGGAATACAAATAGTTCAACAGGAATTATTTATCCGATCAAAAATCGTACAAAAAATTAGGTTCCTTCATATAAAATTCAAAATTACGAATATTCGACTTTGCTGGCAAATGATATATAGTAATTCTAGAACGCGTAATTGTAGGTTTTTATAACAGAGAAAAACGAGCCTGAGACGATATACATCGTGGGTTATCCGTCTTCGTCTAACACTTATTTATAGAGCGGTTGCTATGCGTTTTTTCAGCGGTTACTATGTGAAAACATATTGCACAGTTTAATCCTAAAGTGATAATTATTAATTAACAATATTTTGTTAAATTTTTTGATAATTCTTTTAAATTCACATACATAATTATTAGTTTACCTTATTATTTCATTTTTATATTAAACATTTTATTTCAAATTTATTTAATATTATTTTTTTTATATTTTCTTATCAACTTTCTAAGCGGACTGTAAGACAAAGATGGTTTCCCACGTATTGCCTGTCTCTCTCGGCTCTCATTTAAACGTTAGTGAGCGTTCCAGAATTACTTATTTCAGTGGTCTTAAAGCTTAGGCAAAGAGCATCATACTCAAAAATTTTAACGTGCTTTGACAATTTTAAAAATTTGTTATATAACTCTACAACTGGCAAAGGGAAAAATCTTCGACTTGCATCCGGGAAACGCCGAATACACCAAAGAGTGGTTTTAAAAGCTTCCACTAATGTATCATTGGTACCCAGTCCATTTATTTATTATTAATTCACGGACAAACCTCATAAAATGTATTTTCTAGAAGAAACAAGTGAAATTATTTATTACGAACCTTCAAAGAAGAACCTACATAAAACAGAATTGTAGATCATATGAATACATTTTACTATCGCATTACATTGACATAATGTATTATATCTCCCATTCTACAGAGAAGAAACTAGATTTGGTAAAGATCCGATTTTCAGATAAGTGCCATAGTGGTTATCAACGTATTAAAATGCATTTTGTCACGCACATATAGCAGGGGTGAGTCACAGAACTACCAATTTAATAAAATACAATTTACAGAATTAAGCTTCCATCTGATAATGATTTCAAATTCTACAATATTCACGTACTTATTACATTTATTAGCGATCAAAGAATCAGACACGTTTCCAATTAATTATTTCTTTGATGTTAGAAAACCGATAAATTTATTACATTACAATGATTAAACGTAGCTTGGTATTTATATTAATTAATTTTCGTTTCTTTTTGCCTGCCTCTACTGCCTTGTCATTATTGAATTACAAATTGTTGTTGTAATCTTCAGCCAGGAACCATCCAATAAAATTAGGTTATGTCCCTAAAACACACATGAGGCTGCATCTTCGCGAACATACTAGAATGTTTCGCTATAAAAATATTTACAGTCCATATATTTTATGCCACGGTACCTAAGTGCTTGAGTGTAAGCCATATTCATAAAATAAAATTATATTATGTTATGGATTGATTCACAATAAATTGCATTATGTTCTTTATTAATAAACATATAAAACTATAATTTAACATTCATAATAAAATATTGAATCATCGACGTATCGGATTAATATTTAGCATTTAGTGGTATGGTACAGGTTGTTTTCATTTCTAGTAACTTCTTTTTGCAAACAAAATACAAGAGGTTTCAAAAATATTTCTCAATTTCAAATACGTATAGGATGTTTAATTGAAATGTGACGTATAGAAATATTGATATTTTTTTGATATTGCTGTAAATTTTATGTATTCGCTTTAAAGCACAATAAAAGTATATATAATAATGTTTTTCAAAATTTAAAAATGCACGCAATAAGGTTCATTTCGATACTTAATATTAGTATTTCACGATACAACAATCATCAATCAAACATGTTTGACATTTCATAAAACAATTTTAGATTCATTTATTTTAAAGAGAAGGAAATGGAAAGAAATGAATGCGCTATATCATTACAATCTTACACGAAATTTCTTCAAAGAATAATATAATACTGGAATAAATAAATCTAGATCTGTTTTCTGAATTGTCAAATATTTTTCGCGCAGTCGTCCGACATCTCTAAAGCGCTCGGAAATCATGTCTATATATCGACAAAAAATACAAACTTTTTATGGTTAAATGTTGGCATCACTTCACTAGTTTTTCTGACGCTTGAAATGTAAAGTATTACATTGACTTAAAAATATATACACAATTAATATATCTACAATTAAGTATTTGCAATAGAAGATAACAGAATATTTATGGATTTTAAACATATTTGTAAGTAATTATAATTGAATTTGCAGTGTAAAATCCAAATAAAAATAAGTATATAATAATATAATACTGGAATAAATAAATCTAGATCTGTTTTCTGAATTGTCAAATATTTTTCGCGCAGTCGTCCGACATCTCTAAAGCGCTCGGAAATCATGTCTATATATCGACAAAAAATACAAACTTTTTATGGTTAAATGTTGGCATCACTTCACTAGTTTTTCTGACGCTTGAAATGTAAAGTATTACATTGACTTAAAAATATATACACAATTAATATATATACAATTAAGTATTTGCAATAGAAGATAACAGAATATTTATGGATTTTAAACATATTTGTAAGTAATTATAATTGAATTTGCAGTGTAAAATCCAAATAAAAATAAGTAGATTTTTTAGGTTATGATATTGGAAAATATAGACAGAATTCATATTCAAATATTGTGATGTTAGAAACATAAAAAAAATTCATTCATTCAGTCATTAAAAATGTGTAATGATTTAAATTTATTTATTAAATATACATAAAAGTTTAACCCTGTCACTTTTTGAAAATTTTAATGTATATTTTGGGTGTAGAAAGAAGAAATTCCAACTTTGCCAAAATAACGAATACCCCACTGCGTAAAGTATAAAAATATCAAAAAATTTTGTAAAATAAACAACGTGGCATTATATTCTACATAAATCAATGAATTTTTATTAAACATTATACATTAAATACGTTTGTTTAGTTAAAATCAAAATTATTATTACACAGACATTATTCCTGTAATCAAAATATTATTTTATAATGAAAAATAACTGAAAATAAATATGAAATTTAAATACATTTGATTTGATAAAACAAACAACAGTTACTGTAAATGTAAATATTAAAAATTAAAGGAACTATTCCGGGACGCAATTTTTATGGGAGAAGAATGGACATATTTAAAGAGAAATAGATAGATACAAATGTTATCTGTTGAAATTTTATACTGTTATATTTAGAAGTAGGCAAGTTTTATGCTCTTCTATTAATATATTAATCATTTTTAATCCTAAAAACTATAGTTTTATTCGAAATTCTTGCAGAATATCAGTTGTACTTAAATGCATTGGTAAGACAAAAGTTATGTTACCCGACATCGATCAAATGTCAGTTTCAAAGTGCTATTATCTACCTATATTTATGCTCTATCAATTTGTCGTCATGCCATTGCCACGACTTGCAACAAATTTAATATTAAGTCGAAAATACCATAAAATATATTGATTACAGTTTCATATACGAGATCGGTTCAAAATAAACCGAACATTTTGAATTAGGCGCCAACGGAGATATTTATTGATATGCGGTTGGCAGCGTTAAGTTGCGCTTAACCTTCTTTGTAACCACATGTTCCTAGATTGTTGATATTTCGTTCAGTTTTCGTGATATTGTTATTTGAGTGCAATGTATTTAAATGATAGTAGTGACATTTGAAATGTGCGATTTTCTAGAGCAACGATGCAACATAAAATTTTGTGTGAACTCATGGTTCTGCAAACTCAGTTTCGTCAATTCGTCTGTTTTCTACCAAAAATCAGATGACTAGTCAACTAGTCTCAGCATCCTTATTCGGCAGACCAGGCTACTTTTTTCTTATTTCCGAAATTAAAATCAGTGCTGAAAGGACTCCGTTTTCACACTATTAATAATGATAAGTCTGTTCGATGCACTACATAGTTTCAGTGCTAACTTTTTAACACTGAATCGTTCGATGACAAAAGTGCAATTAGTGGAACTTGTTCGATGAGAAAAATTTCAGAACTAGTGCACAATTTTCTGAACTGACTCTCGAGTAAATGTAGTTTTGAATATTGTTGTACTTTCGTGTTCTTTGGAAACTAGTGTATTATACACTGCACTAACCTGCACTGCAATACACTGCACTTTTTAAAATTTCATTGAACAGACCTAATGACAACAGAGCAAATGAGTCACTGATCTTAAAGGCCATTTCAAATGAAGGTATCTAGGACTGCTTTGCGAAGTGGAAATACCGCTCAAAAAGTGTGTGAATATAGGAGAGGAATTCTTTAAACAGGACAAGAACCAATAATCTGTAAAATTAATAATAAAGTTTTAAAAAATAAAGTTCTGCTATTTTCTGACCATACTTCATATAAAAATTCATCTTTACCATCGTGTTACTGAAACCTATAAATGTTATATGCAATTTTTCAGACAGGTACAACAAGAATACCACGAGACCGCGCTCAGAAATTCTATTTCCACATCATAATTCCGTATTCCATTTTCCTCGGGTATACATCGCAGGGCGTTCACCACACCCACTCCCACATACCAACATTCACACACATGCTAAACACCAACACGGCCGCAGCCACACTCAGATAATTACGTACAATCCCAGGTACACATCGCTTTGCGTTCGCTGTTCCGAGAATTGACTCATGCGCTCCATGAATCGGAAACCTGGGTTTCTTTGTTTAACGTTGAGTTTGTCGATTTGTTCAACACAGAAGATGATAATGTGGTGATCATTTCATGCTTTGTGCGGGACATGCAACTAGTAGCAGATTTACTCATTAGGATTTTTATTTGCTCAGAGATGGCGCTAACTTAAAATTTAACAAAGTTGTTTGTTGTTTCTTGTAACTCGAAATTGCAAATTTATCTATTACGTTATTTATTATTGTTATTTTGACACATTCAAAATTTTATTCAACTTAATTTCTGCATAGATAAAATGTCTTTCATTTTTTGAAACCTACTAATACACTGCATTACACATATTTTTAAAAATACAGAGGTTTTAAGTTTCGCCGTTTTCTATAGTTGTCCGAAATTATCTTCAGATGGACTGAACAAATAGGGTATTTTTGAATAATTGAATTTAAGTAAAATAATGACTTTTTAACACTATCAACCATGGACACGTGATAGTTTATGTTGAATTTGGTTTGAGGCGTTGTGACCTCACGGCAGATTACTTTAAATTAAACATTTTTTTTAAATTAATCAATTTTGTTTATTCAAAATTTTATATTTATATTTCTAATAACCTAAGCTTATAGTAAAAAATTAAATAGAATATCTCGGTATACCCCTGGCGTAACTTTTGTAATCATTTCCAGGCAGATTCAAGGCTATTTAAATCTTAGTTCACTGCCTTAAAAACAACATTTCCACAAAGAACCTTAAAAACAACTTCAACAATTTTCAAGTCAGGAAAGTTTATTTTCCATTGGTAAACAAAATGAGGGTGAACCTTAATAATGATGGAATAATTATTTAAGAACTACCTTTAAATACGATAATTATCTGCAAAAGAATGAAATAATATTGTGTAATATGCTGTTTTTTTAGTAAAGTTGTATACAGACAAACGATTCGCCTCATCACCTTAGGGAAATAACAAAAGACCAAAATTTCTCTATTATATGTGTCTGCATTTAAAAATAGTTTGAAATTACTACTTTCAGGCTTATTATCGAAATATATGTTAATAATATATACAGGTTGTCCCCTGAATAATAATTTTTGTGATATTTCATTTCTGTCGTAAATCGTTTGCTTCGATGGATACCCTATAACGTATCGGACTGTGTCGAACGTTGCCAATTTAACTTTATCCATGTGTTCCCCCTCCCCTAACATCTTTGGGGGCAACGACTTAACAGCTGGTATAGTGATGTTTGTATCATATTAATAATGAACAATGAAAGGTAGGACAACTATAAAGATCAACCACATAGAATTCAACTCCAGGACTGTAAACAATCAAGCAAGCAAGCAAGCAGGCTTGCTACACAGTAAAAAAATTATTGTCAAAATTGACAAAATTTTAACAAAATTTTTAATCCCAGACGATCCACCGTTAATTTTTGTTAATTCCACAAGTTTCAAATTTGTTAGCAAGTAACAAATTATTTTTGTGTATTTCGTAACTAAATATATTGTGTATATAGTAATTATTAACATTTATTTTTATTTGCTTTTGACTAAATATTTTAGTAATTATTGCTAATTTAACACAATATATTTCTGAATATTAACTAAAAATACTTAACAACCGTAAAATTAACAAATCGCAAACCAAAATTTTTACTGTGTACCTGAACCCTTCCTGTATTATATAATATATTATTTCAGACATAAAAACTCGGAAACAATATTCCATTCTCATTGTTTACACTTGCTAAATATTAGTATTATCCTTTGCAAAGGTCCAGATTGAAGCATATCATAAAATATAACTATACCTAATATGTTCTGTAGTCCAACAATAAATCACGGATGCAATGAAAATGCGTTGGGAGTTAATAGTGTTAAGTTAGAGTCTTTACTAGCGATAAAAGTTTAACTATTATTTTCACGTGGTCTTTTACGTCAGCAAGGATTAATTAATAGTTTTAGTTGGAAATTTAATTAGCGTAATCAAAAATATCAAATTTAATTAAACAGTGGTTAAAATATGACATTTGCCGTAAAAGTTTTGCACGGAAAGTTATGAAAACAATGTATTCGTAGCTGGTCTAAACTAATTCAAATCTCGGGGAGAAATTCTCCACATTTTTGTCATGCATTCTTTGAAGTCTAGACGTTATGTGCGCTTTTTAAGACAGCAATGATACTGTCGGCATTTATATATTCACTTGAACTGCAACGACATAATAATACACTTTTCTTGTATTTAAATGTCCTTTACCTATGTAATATTAATGTTATAAGGAAGGCAGATACTTAGAGAAAAAGCTATACAAAGAAACTGGGTCTGAATTTGTATGTTTTGGAATTACACCTGAGACATATTCAACGTATGGGGCAACCAAAATTAAAATACGCTAACTAGTGGTAGAAAGCTGAATTAACCATAAGGTACATAAATTTCATTGTATTTTGAAAAAAAGAAACATTGTTTTCATTGCTTTTGTGCCCACACTTACAATTATTAAATTTCGTTCAAGGGTTTTTGCACTACGGATATATCTTTATGTCTCCTCTCCTAACATTTTTATTTTAACTCAAAAGTTGAAAATTAGGTTCTGACTACCATTAAATTTTCTAAATTAGCAAAGTCTTAAATTTCATTTAATTGAGTGATTTAAATATTTACACAACTTTTTACAATTTAATTGACTATTATATTATTTTTACATATCCATGCATCCATCTACATACAGACGATATAAAGAAATAATCAAAAAAGATTTAGGGGAGTTCAAAGTTTCTTCAAAATAATTTCGAGGTATTATGCAGAGTAAAATTGATTTTTTAAATCCCCTTTGTTTGGTTTACTTTTACTTTTAGTCCGTTAAGAACCAATATAGTCGATTAAAGTTTACGTATACGTGTAGTGATAAATTAAAAACTAAATATTGTTGCCAAACACAAAATTCGTATGATATTATCACTTTTAGTGCTAACTGTATTAATATAAACCTCACATTGTACGTGTGAATGTTTGCTGTAGTGTGCGCTAGTAAATGCAGTTTGAAAATATTGATCCAGCTAGCCAAGCAAAACAAAAACAACTCATATGGCACTTGTGTCTTTTATGAAACTGTCATATTTCACAATACTGAACGTCACTTCAAACTACTTGACAAAGAATTATTTTATTGAATTTCATGTTAACAATTTTAGGGAGAGCATATAAAAAGAATCTATTATCCCTGAAGCAGTTTTTTGGTGAGTTTTTAAGCAATTTAGTTGCGAAGTGCAACAATGCATTTTGTTTTAATTTTGCTCCTGCATTTTATAGCCCTGCGGAAAATGAACTCATTTGAATATGTGAAGTTTTCCACTAGAAATATTTTAAATATTCTACTCTAATTTCACTGCACATTTTGCGCATTTTTTCTCTATTACCAGAGTTTTCTGCAAGCAAAATTATTCGAATGAGAGAAATATTTTTAAATAGAGTTGCAAGCTTGCGGATTTTAAAACACGAATAACATTAATTTTAATCTGGAACGTGATGCAATACTACTTTTTTATACAATGCAAAACAATATTAACACAACATATAAATAAAATTAATACATCATAATGCGTTTTACACATTATGGGTGTGATACTCTAATTACGCAAATCTCAGTAAATGATATATTTTTGCACATGAAGTGAGGTTACCAGCCGTCAAATGTGTTAGTGGAGGGAGAACCACAAAGGAAAATTTCGGCGGTGGGATTCGAACTGAGGATCTCATGAAATATACCGAAATAAATTTAGTTTAAGATACTACGATATCAGGAAGGGCTTGGTTACTATCTGTAACTTAAAATATTTTTCCTATTTCACGTACACAAAGTCAATTTTGTGACACTGTTTTTCTCAAAAACAATGCTACAAAATTGAATTTTGTACTACTGTTTTTGGGGAATTTATTATTTGTAAAATTGACAGTCTGTCAAACTTGGGGCTGTCATTGCTTACGTAAAATTATTGAATCGGAGCCCCTACGTCGAGGTTGCGGTCTGGGACCCGATAGGCCCCGCGGGCAATGCCCCCTGGTGACCAGTGGTATATTAAACATGCCGTATAATTTTATTTTATTTTTATTGAATTTATGAACGTCAAATAGGAAAATAGTATGAACAACTCGTGTTACAATGCCTAATTGTAAAACTCGTATTTCAAAAAAGGTCATTGTAACACTAGTTGTTCAACATACTATTGTAATATTATATTACATATTCTATATCAAGCGTTAAGCAACCAATAGCCCGCGGGTAACCAAGTGACCCATTTCATAATTTTGAGTGACCCATTTGAGTTCCGCAAGTAAGAAAAAAATTACCTGTAATCTTCCAACATTTATACATATTTTGATTTACAAGAAAGTTTTATATAAAAAGGTACTAAATAGTTATTTATGTACCAAGTCACTGAAGTCTTACTTTTTTGCGCGAATAAATCATGTGAGTGACATAAAGGAACTTAAATTTAATTTGAAATATAAAATTAGAAAATCACTGTTTAAATTTAATGTACTTATTTATCTACTAAATATACCTAAAGAATATATAGTATTTTCTACTTTTTACCTCCCGCAGATTTATGTAAGGGTACTTTGGCGTATCAAAAAATGGATAGTGAATATTCACAACAGATAAGCGCGATTTGGTGTCCCTAGAATACGATTTTACTATTTATGATATAATTAAATTTTATATTTAGAACTGGGATGATGTTACGATCCGACATTATTTTGGAAACAATAATAATTTTGTTTAAACCATATTATTTTCGGGTGAAACCCGCTTTACAAATAATGGTATATTTAATATAAATAATTTAAGGTACTGGGCACAAGACAATCCAAGATTATTAATAGAGAAGAACTTTAAAGAAAGATTTGGATTTAACTATTGGATAGGTGTAATGGGGACAAGAATTGCTGTATCTTCAATTTTTGTTAGATGAAGTTGAGGACTTTCTGGATGCATTTCCCTTTATAAAAGAATTATTTATCAGCAAGACGGGGTTCGGCCTCATAATGCCAGGATTGTTACTAATTTCTTAAATAACACATATAATGACAACTGGATATGAACTAATGGACCAGTTAGGTGGCCGGCAATCTGATCTCACCTTTATGGATTTTTTAATGTTTCCGTATTTAAAAAACTCAGTTTATAAAACGCCACCAACAACAATAGAAAATTTAATGGAAAGAGTTCAGGAAGCCATCAGAAATATATCACTACAAATGTTGAACAATGTAATGAATGAAATTATACGAAGAGTTTTGCTATGAATACAAGAAAATGGAGGTCATTTTGAAAATTTCCTGTAAATAAAATACCTATACCTTATTAAATTAATTATTTTTGCTAATCTATCTTTCCTATTATACATAGCTGTATTCTTAATTTTATGTAGAATCAGAATCTTAAAAAAATATTCGGGATATTCCTTTTAAAATAAGGAAGTTGAGGTCTCTTCCGTCTAAACAGAAAGTAATAAAAATCATTATTATTTAGTTCAATGTAGTTTATAAATCTATAATATAAACGTAATTGACTTAAAAATTCAATTATTTTGGGGGGTGCGCCTGTTTCTGGAAACGCCCGGAAGGGTAGTGGTATTTTATTTGAAGACCTGAAAAGTTATTCTTACAAACACATATTGCTTTCTTTAGAAAAGAAGTACAACAATATTTACTACAATTTTTACTTTTCAAAGTACTGTCCATATTTGGTACAGTTTATATATTCAAATCTTCAGACATTCTCATTTTCAGTTATTTTCGTATTATTCAGCTGTAAACCTATTTCCTTTTCTGTTTCCGTTAGCAATATACCCTTTCGCGTAAACCACCATTTTGAATTATGAGTGAGCTCTGCACCCTTGTAGTTATTAGTTAGTTATTCGTACGTAACTAAGTCATTACTCATACAGAAATAATTATTTCTTGAAACAAATAGCTGTTCATCATTAACCAGTCACATACTGTAGTGACATTTTGTTAAAGATATTTGCAAAGCGCTTGACAATGAAAAATTTGTGTAACTTATACTTGCTGTTAACATTTTTTTTTTGTATTATTTATTAGCAAGAAGTTTATTCCCCAAAATAATTTAATAACTTCATTTCATAGAACGTAATTTATTAAGATTATAAATACTTCTATTTTCCCTGAAAATATACGAGTAATTTTGTTTCACAAACAAAACAAAAACAAGAGCCTACCTTTATACAATTATCTTCTGAACATGTTATCCACTTATTTGTTCAAACAAAACAAATATATGCACATGTTTGTACTGTTTTAATTTACAAAACATGTAATATTTATAATAATTTAAATAACAAATTATAATGAAGCAAACTTGATATTTTAACACGGAAATTAGTTAAATTTACTTTGTGTATCACCCACCCCCTATTGTCAGTTCATGTCAAAATTTAATATTGTTAGTGAATAAAAGCTGCGTAAACAATAACTGTCACATAAATAGTAATTGACGATTTTATCAAAATATTTTAATTAATTTCAGTAATTGGTGGTGCTGAATGTCATCTGCATTACCTACAATAATTCTAATTACGTTTACATCATTTTGACTTGCATAATATTTGAACAAGCAATATTTTCGAACAGAAACGTTTCAATAAAAATTTGTTACGGGCGACAAATTGTGGAATATTAATATTTACAAGCAAATACAATTTTATACATGATAATGTTGCTGATTCGAATAAATTAATTAAATTTCAAGTTTGAAATTATTTGAATGTTATAATTTTAAAAAATACGCAAAATTTAAATTCTTGTCAAGAAAACGTAAAATTCATATTCATTTTGACGGTACCACGAGCATTGTTTTTGAGTGTTTTAAGGGAAGTGTTTTATCCTCGGTTTTAACGCTGTACAATGTTCTCAAATTATATTTAAAAAAAAATACTTCAAACAAAAGAAGTAGGTGTAACTTTTATTCAAAGTATTTCTTTAAAAAATAATTTTTTATTATAGATACCTGCATCATAATCAGACGCAAGATTATAAAACACGCCGTGCTTAAAGGGTTGCTAAGCAACAACAAATATAATTACTATTAATATCTGTCAAAACTGTCACAATAAATCCACAACGAATCTACATAGTAACGTGAACAATAAATGCAAACCAATCTCCATGTAAACGATATACGTCAAACGTCATTCGCGAAAAATTATAAAATGAATAAATTTTTTTTTCAGTATACGATGCAGGTATAATAAAAAAAATAGGGTATGATACACGGTATAGTTGATTTTTTATTATACCTGCATCATAATCGTTGTTTAAAACACGCTAGAGCGTTCGCAAACAGAAGCTTAAAACACGCCGTACTTTAAAGGTTGCTAAGCAACAACAAAAATAATTACTATTAATATCTATCAAAACTGTAAACGTAAACAATAAATGCTAACCAATCTCCATGTAAACGGCATACGTCAAACGTCACACGCGCAAAATTATGAATTGAATCAAAATAAAAATGTTGCGTTCCAGTTTTTTCCAGAATATGATGCAGATATAATAAAAAAATAGCGTACGACTCACGTGTATAAGTGTTTTTAAAGCACTAGCAACGTTAAAAGCACTCCGCTTCGCGTCGTGTTCTTACGTACTCTAAAAGCTTACTTATACACTTGTATCATAATATACTATTAGAACATTGTACAGCGTTAAACCCCGGCGAAAACATTTCTCTTAAAACACCCAAAAACAGAGCTCGTGGTACCAGCCATTGTGTCTAAGAATTTTAAGATTCATGCAATTTGTGGGGATGAAACTAGGTCCTATTTAAATATAAAACAAATAATTTTCAAAACTAAACGTTAAGAGTATTATCATCTTTTCTCTGAAGACTTTCAGCAGTTTGCTGTTTGCTTACTTTGAAACTTCTTGCAGTTTGAGTTTACTAAGATGGTTCAGCAGAATAAAATAGGTCTCGCAAGGATGCAAGTCTTTATTTTCCTACCTCATAGCTTCCTGTTATTTCTATGCAGGAAACAAGACGCTAGACAAAATTTTGCATCAGCTAGAAATTTAAATTGCTCTTTTTACGTTGTTCGACAATGGGATAAAAACTGAATGCATGGACCAGTCGCCAAACAACAAAATATAAAAATTATTTAATCCTTTTTAACTTTATATAGCGGTATATGGCTCAATGAACCGCAGTGTTTTTATTTTTTCATAAATGGACCATTTGTATTTTCAGCGAATTCACATAACAAACTATTAACACTGCATTATTACAAAAAATCAGAGATACAAAGCGTATAAATGAACAAAAACTATTGATTCATAAATACTTTACCTCCTGTACAAATATGTAAAGGGAGTATTGTGATGGGTTTTCAACCAATAAGTACGTCTTGAAAAAGATTTCAATATTTTCACAATGACGTTTAATAAACAATATTGGATATGTAAGTTATGAGCTAATTAGATTTTGGTAGCAATTCATAAACTTTTAGTTTACATAAAGGCATATAAAGTTTTTCAAATATATCTCAGTAAATAAAATTTATATATTAAATTTTGTTAATCAAGTTAATGTAAAACAATATACATACATAACGGGTTTATTACAGCTTATAGCCGTTTTTCAAATCCTTTGCTCCATCCTTCTCTATTCTGGACGATATAAGTCTCTCTTTTCCATGGCTTCGTTAACTCCCCTAGAGGAAAGAATATAAAGGAGAGAGCGTTAGCAAGCGACAGTGAAGCCGGTTCCCCCACTGCAAACAGAACCGCTGTTATAGCAACCATCAGCAAGTGGCAACCGTACTGTTTTTCTGAACGTATGTACCGCGCAAATCCCCACTCCAAGCAAAACCATGACTTGCATTCGTCTACCCTCACCAGGTTACATTCCCCTTGCCACTTATATAAGCTTATGCTCTCTCCTTTATCTTCTTTCCTCCAAGTTAACTCCGCTTCTCCATGTTTTTGTATATCTTCCCCTTTTTCTTCTTTTTACCGGTACCCATATTTTCAAAATGTGGAGCCATCTTAAATGGTCCATTCATTTAAATGACTAAACAATATTAGTTTGCTTGTCTTTATTCTGTGGATGATGTTTTTATAACTTGTTATTTGAAACTTTTTTTTTCAATTTTTAACCGACGAAGAAACCGGGGATATTCTCTAGTCGACGCCTATATTTTTTTTATGTATGACCACGTTTAACTTTTCACAGAATAGTCCGATTTTGATAATTCTTTTTTTATTAGATAGGGTATATCTCGAAGTTGGTTCCATTTAAATTCCACCCCTAAATGTTATAAAATAGGAAATGATTAATTGTTCACCAACTGAACTTTTACCGGTTAACCGATTCTACAACGTATAAGTTATAATTGGATTATACGAGTACAAAAATTTCACCCTAAGTGTAGAAAAATAGATAGCCACAAAAAATTAAATCTTTTTAACAAAAAATTGGACTGACGAAAAACTAAAAACCGAAAAATAAATTAACTAATTTTAAATCGGCACCAAACAAACAATCAATGAACGCTGGCTCAATATTAATTTATTTTATTTTTCGCTTTTCATTTTTTCGTAGCTTCAAATTTTCATTAAAAAGTTTTTATTTCTTAATTTTTTGTGGCTACCTATATTTGTACCGTTCAAAGTATTTTTTATATTTTTTAGGTAAAAGGTTATGTACTGTGGTACTGTCCACATTATTATTTATTAGAAAAACACAGGATACTTAAAGTGAATTCATAATTTTATTAAATTCATCTAAAACCATTAATAGTATTGGTAATAATTGTATAACTAGTGCTGAAAGTTGGATATTTCACACAAGTAGCAAATTAACAGCAACTGTCAAACTTTTAAATACAAATGTTGAAGTTAGTTCGCTCAGATATCGCAGCGTGTGATAAAATCATATTACAAGTTGCGGATGCACCTGATTGGCTAACGAGCTTTCATTTCACACAGCATTGCTAGTGATATGCATATACCAACTATCGGTAATAGTTTAGCGTGTGAATTTATGTACTTTTCGTAGTGGTCACCGGAAAATATTTATTTAAATACAACACCTGTTGCGATACAATAAAGAAATCGATTGTATTTACTAGATATAAAAACGGCATATACCTATTAAAATTTAAAGTCATCGTTACATTTCGATTACCATAGCGTTGTATTTATTTCTTATCCGATTACAGATAAAATCTAATATTTTTTGCGGGAAATGACACACTGTTATGAATTTCGTGTTATATTGTTCTATTTTTGCCCATGACACCATCTGAAATGTTGGGGCTCACAGGTAAAGATCTGATTAAAGATATAAAAGAAAAATCTCTTGGAATGAATAAATATAATTGGTATTCTGATTCCGGGAATAAAATTAATTTATTTCTAGAATTTCGACGAAATTATCGATTCCAAACGTGAATATTCAAACAATATAAACTTTTATAATATCATGAAATGGTGACTTCACATTTCTCTGAAATATTCGATGCACAATGAATTAATCACTCTTATGCTACCGGGTATTGGACTGGAAACATGTAAAGTAAACGCATTTCCATCAGAATTGCAGGGAACAAAATACAAAATCGCAGGTTAGACGAAGGAACTTGGAAGGCAGTGGCCCAGATACATGATTTTCCCCTACGTTCTGGTACAGATCACGTAGCAGAATGTGTAGAACGATTGTTATTTCCTCTATTTGTATTAAATGCACGCTGAATTGAATGTTAAGTCTGCAGTGCGGAAATCAGTTGCATGTACGTTGTACAACACCCGTGAAACATGACAGCCTGTTTGTTACGAACTTTGATGCGGATGGAGTAACGGGTATCTTTCTAAAATTGCTTCGCTATATGTCAACTCAATATGCGCAAAAAGGAGAAATAAATAGTTTCTGTATCGAATGAAGCATAAATGGATATTCTGATATTATGCGCTGGGTTAGAGTTTTCTTTTCTGCTATTCAAATGTATTCTGACTTCTCCAGGTCTTCTAAATCTTTCTCATTTGACTTTTAATATGATATTTCAGTCGATAGTGTAAGCATCTTCAGATCGAATCCCATAGCCGACAGTTGTTATTTTAACCCTTCACTAACATCTTTGGGATCCGCAATTCAATACCTTGTACTCGCATTTCACACGTATAAATATATCACATACTTGCTTGAAGAAATGTCAAAATTATAAGTTATTTATTAATAATCGAGGGATATTCGGTTAGTTAGAAACATTTTGACAGAGGTATAATATTACGTTATTAGTTTTTTTTGTTTTTTTAATTATGATGCGGTTTCAACTACTTTGGTTATTAGCCGGAGTGACGGGTGATATGAGGATGGAGGTGTCTGCGTTGTAGTCAATCACAGTCACCGATTTGATGATGAAGATGGAGGTGTCTGCGTTGTAAGTCAATCACAGAAACCGATTTTGTGATGAAGAAAAGATGAAGGTGTTTGCGTTGTAGTCAATCGCAGACACTGATTGGTGATGAAGATGGAGCTGTCTGCGTTGTAGTCAATCACAGACACCGATATAATGCCAGCCCTGTCAGGGAATAGAACCTGGGACCTCTGAGTCAGAGTCTAGTAATTTCCATTTTCATTGCTTAGTATAAATGAAATAACCTAACCTCAATTTGGGTATCATCTCGTAAACTTACGAAGCTAATTTATTCAGTTTATTTTGGGAGAAAGCACCAATTTATTTATTGCGATGTTAGTCAATCTAGTAATGAAAATTACATACCAAATCCAGAATGATAAATTGGTAATAAAATAAAAAATAAATTAGTATGCTGCCTTCATTGTTGTAATGTGTCTAGATTTCAATAAAACTGACAGCGAAATTTTTAAGTAACTAGATGATATATAACTCCGTTATCTGCTTTATAAAATAAGTTAATTTTGATCAACTGTAAAACAAGCTAGTTTCATGAATTAGAAAAAGCTAATTGCTAGAATTAAATCAAATTGTTATTTGAATATTATGTTAAATATTTAATACTACAGGTCTGTCGAGTACAACGTTCAAATGATCAATACTTAAAGTTTCGCTCAACTTGTGGCAAATGAGTTGACATTTCAATTATATATAATAAAGTACAAAGTGTCTTTGTTTTAGTAAAAACAAGGGCTGGTGAGGAATGTGGTATGAAAATGATCTTTGCATGCTCTTTTTGGATGAATTAACAACAAAGCGTTAAAATAATAAACAAGGCACGCTGCGTAAGCCATCAAAGCGACGGTATTAAAAGCGAAACTTCAGCTAAAACCAATTTTACAGCGGAAGAACAGAATAATCCAGCGTTACAGAGTGGAGGAGAGTGGCGAGGAGAACTTATTTCCCGCGTGTCATCATCGAACGGGATTCGCGAGTCGCGAAGCCATCACAGGAACAATGATTCGCACTCATGTTTGGGCACGTGCGCTCAAAACGCTCAATTGAGACCGTTCAGTTAGTTTATAACGGAGATTTTTTCGTAGTTTCTATCTTAAAGAAAGGCAAAGAGAGAAAAACTGAAATATATGGATTGTACGTGATTCTTTTTCCGCCAAAAACATTTCAACATCTTTGCTTCCGATCGGCTCCCCGTCTGTAAATCTAGCGTTTGCGATATTGGAATTCTTTGATATAAATGATAGGCCAGTACAATCTCTCCACACAAAAGTCAACATGCGATAAAGAGTGGCCACGTTCCAACATAACACGCGCAGTGTTTTGTTCATTTTTGTTTATTTCCGAACAGCTGAAAACATTGCTGAAATATCTTCCGGCCTCCGCAATCGTTTCTCAAATATTTTCACGTCTTTTAAAATAGTTACTTACAATGCTTTTACTTCAAATTACACCACCCTACCTGCATTCTAAACAATTCTACTTCAAACGAAAAACATGAAAAGAATTTTCAAATTCGCTCTACACTGTAAATCATCTAACGTATACGAAATTTTGAAACAAAACGTTTCATAACTTTTTTAATTTCTAAATAACTTTGTGATGACCGTTGATCATTCATGAGAGCTCTGTTCCTAACCCTCGTGGTTTCTCGCCCACTAACACATTTAGGGGCGATGTTTTGACGGCTGCTAACGCACTTCACATGCAATCATATATCACTTATCGAAATTAGCGAAAACAGTGTCAGGCCGAAAATATAAAATTGATATAATGATTAATTATTACTAAAAATTATTATTGAAAAGTAATTTTTGTACAGAATTTCAGCCATTATGCTACATTTATTTTTCTGTCTTTTATGTATTTCTATTGATATCCGTTATTCGGAACACCGTACTGTTCCAGATAAAATGTAACATGGGTTATCAATTTTAAATAAACTTCTCATCATAATTTACTAATTTATAAATATATCATAAGCATTTCTCAAACTATGTATAACCGTAATTGTACCAAGTAACCGTTCGAATTTATTCTTCATTAGTAAATATCTGCAAATTATGATGAGATCATTTAATATTGACAACCTATATTGTATTTTATCTGGAACATTATTGGTATCCAGAGAAATACATTAATGACAGTAAAGTAAATATTACATCTTAGGTGAAACTCCCGGCTTAATGTAAGAGAGATATTGTAATAATTGAAAATCTAGTTATAGTATTATTTAAAAATTTTATATTTAGAATACAGGTGTTCACGTTACAAGCTGATTAGATTTTTGTTTTTCAAACATATCTCAGTAAATAACTTTATTTATTTCTTTATTTAAGCGGTCTCAAATGCTGAGGTTACATGCCGCCTTGGTGCATCTTTTTGGATGGTGTAACAACGGCACGCAGTATTCGCTGATATGAATTTTCGCAAAACGGTCACCCATCCAACTACTAACCTCGGGCAGTGGTGCCTTATCGAGTGAACCGGCTTCAACGCTGCCTACCATGGCCGTTGCCCAATAAGTAATTAGTTTAGGTTAAAATTTGTTGTAAAAGATGTTTAAAAACATTTGTTACAACACAAAATAATCCTTTATTTTGTACCGTTTAAAAAATTATTATTTTAAGTTGAGCGGGAGGTTATGCGCAGAAAACATCAGAATTTAATTTATATTTATTTGTAAGAAACAATAGGCAAAAGTGCTATAATTATGGCAGCGTCATCTTCTAGAAGCTAAAAACAAAATACCTGTCATTTATTTGAAAAATTATTTTCCTCCAAGAACCCAAAGTAATGTTGCAAAGAAACCCAAAGGAAAACGTACACACGTATCTCAATCGCTGAACTATGACAAATCAGATTGAACGGCGTAAAATTTACCAAATGTCATGGGCCACAGCTTCATGACTATATCTAACAGCGCAGAAGAACGTAACGTTAACGCAAGAGAATTTAGATTCCAACGAATGGAAGAGAAGTTGATGGCTGTTTTAATTCAACTCGAGTCTCTGTATAAGGTTGTGCGGAGGCCTGTACCGGTTACCTGGGGCCACAGAATCGTGCTGACGTCACTGCAAGGCTGACTGACGCTGCGCACCGCCTAAGAATGTTTATGCGCTGTTCATAGACGTACAGCACTTTTAAGACTAGGACACTAAAATTAAAAATAATGCTGAATATGTAACAATTATGAGGTAAATAATTATCATATAGATAGGTCTGCTTTAAGCCACCAATGAATAATACTGGAAAGCCAGGTGACGTTAAAAATGCGAGTAGAGAAAAACAGACAGTCGTTGGGCCACCTGTCTTTGTTGTACAATTTGCTTAGAGTTAATAAGAAAATGTAAAGTAATTAACACTCAATGATTTTGAACTAAAATGTTTAATATGAAAATTAAATAATACGTCAATAGAAATAGGTTCGTTTAACTATTACGTAGCTGAATTTAGAGGATTTTTTTTAAATAATTGAACAACGCACTGTTATATATTTATTTATCAATTTTGAACAAGACTACCAAACAAGTTTTTAGATAGTAACTGTGTGTGTGATAGTAACAAAGTGTTTGATAAAGAAGGGTGGCCCTATGACATCTATCTGTCTCAGCCTTATTCTTTTGCTTTCATAAAACCCTACTAGTTAGCGTTCCAGTATTATTATATTTCAGTATGAGCAGCACTCAGAAATGGGTTAAAGGCGAGATGACATATTACTGGTATGCCTTCTTTAGTAAACAAATAAATATAAAGGGGAAAAATCCATGTAAATTATCCCTATGTTAACTCACAGAAAAAAAACCAAACTATTTAATTCATTGTTGACGATCACTTTAAGTTTAAGGCTAATAACAATCTAAAAATATTAATTCAACAACTACGCCTTAAAATAACAAGATTATATCTAAATACCTAATTCGATTCCTATGTTATCATCATCAGTAGATGCAGAGGGATAAAATCAAGTTTTCACAACTTGCATATGTCAGTGGTCAAGGACTCAATCTCAAGTTATGTAATCTTGATTTTATTCTTCTTACAACTATTGATGACGAAATAGGTTTTTCGACATTTTCTCATTACTTATTACAAATGACATTTGTATTCACTTCTTTTTCACCAAACATGATTATCTTTTTTTGCCAAAAGTATATCCCGGATCCTTTCTTCTAAATATTAATATGTTATTTCTCGTAAACTATGAATTTTAATTTTCATATTAAAGAATGGGATATTTTATTTTATCTATAATTATTTTTA
Source organism: Poecilus cupreus (assembly GCA_963942605.1). NCBI lineage: Eukaryota > Metazoa > Arthropoda > Insecta > Coleoptera > Carabidae > Poecilus > Poecilus cupreus. The sequence goes on along the minus strand of OZ012717.1, from coordinate 23,543,644 downwards.
AAACAAAAAAACAGACCATAAGATAGATATTTATTTTCATATTGTTTTGCAATTACAATTTTATAAATAGAAACTATACGAGTACGAATTATAAATTAAGATAAATTTATAATTAAATAATAATTACATTATCCGTTCTGAAGATTTAATAAACCCTAAATACTACTAGTATCTAATGGCACTCCCTATTGTATAGGGTTCCAGCCTACCTATTTAAAAGTCAAATCGATTTTCTACACCTTTGGACAAACTCACCTAAACGTGACCTATATATTTGTGAAATGCGACTGTACTCCACTTTTAACGTGACACCAAATAGAATTAAAAATAATCAGATTTTGCAGTATTTCTGAATTTAAATAGAGCTGCAGGCGTAATTATCTCCCGTTTTTTCTTCCAATGCATAATTAAATTTTTCCTACTACACGGAATAATTATGATTAATTCACAGTGCTCAGCATAATTTTAAATATTCTCCACACAGCATAAAAAAAATGTCGTAGTTTAAATATACGAAGTACAGCAAATTCCCTGTAATATTAGTAACTGTAAGGCAACGATTAATGTAACGTTATGTGCTCTGGGAAGAAAATCCGTGTTGCGCCACTGTTGGTGCACATCTCTTGACGCGCTTGCATGACCCTGACATGACATTGACGTGAACATGTTACACCGAGGGCACTCTCGACTAATCTCGCTAACGGTTCCACTAAAATCACCTGAGACGGGCGCATTTTGACACCAGAGAACATACTCTTATTCACAAAAAAACTTAAAATTTTTATAGGAATTTACCCCATTTCACATTTCATTTCTTTATTCACTTCAACGTTCAACACGAAATAAAAGTGAAATTCATTATTCTATATTTAATTATTATTATGAATCCACTGCTTAAAATAATATTTAGTCACTAAACACTAAATCTGGAAATCTTGAAGCAACAATTACTAATTTAGGTAAATTATATGCTACACAATTTGGTCTACTCTACTCACTGATTTTTATATAACACTAGATTGGGCACAGGCCATATTCTGCCATCTGACAGCGTTCCCAATTGGACGGGTGAAATTAAGGTTTTGTGACACTTTTCTCTCTACACCGCGCTCGCCACCAGCTATCTTTAGGTCATACCACGAACTATGATCATACTCATAGATAAGAGAGATAGATTTTTAAATATTGAAGTCACAAAACCTCAATTTTCACCACTATGGATGCGTTTAATTGGGAACGCACCGTTGCAGCTTATACCCAATCTAGTGTTATGTTGAAATCAGTGACTGCTCTATGACATTCCACTAGTTTGAAGAAACGAAAGAGTTTACAATGATACCCAGTAATTCATTATAAGTATGTTTCTTTTTTTATAATTCTACAACAAAAATTCGAATATGATTTTTGAAAAATCTTTATGTATAAAATTCCGGTTTGCGTGTATTTGTAAATCTTCTCCTCCTAAAGAGCTTGACCGATTTTGATGAAATTTTTTTATACTTATTGGGTCACCTGGATGGTTCTTAGCTACAATTGGGTCCAGTAGGTGGCGCTGTTGTCTAGATTCAGATTTTTTTCTAATTTTCCTGATTTATATTCATGACATGCATTTGATAATCCAAGTTTAGGAGGAGAAGAATTATGAACACCGGAATTTTATATACAGCGAGGTCTGTGGTAGGACAACGTCTGCCTACAGAGTCCGCTAATATATCTATAAAATGTAACATAAAACACTGGGAATCCACTTTGGAAATCAATTTTTTTGAAAACCATACTCAAAGTTTAGTATATTTGAAACTTATTTACATAAGTTTTATAATATAATTATAAAACTATAAAACTCTTTCAGTTCAAATATATATTTATTACATAATAGGTTTCGTTGATTATAAAAATAATCATTTGTGTCCTATATAATTTACAATCGCAGAGTTAACTGTAGCTATCTTCACAACACATGATTCATCTTGACAAGATACTGTTAGTACTGTGTCGCAATACAAGTTGAAATATCTGTTCGATGCTATTGTTTAAAATTTTCGATGAAATATTAGCTAAAGTTAGAGTGAAACAATCATAAACGTTTGCAGTTTGCATTTCAAATGTTCGTGTTTATTTTGAAAGTTTCAATTTTGAGCAATGTTTTGTGTAGGGCTTGATCTAAAAAGTTTAACTAACACACATGTTCGCTATGTGCTCAAAAACTTTCGCAATACAACAGGGTAGTTTTCGAAATGAAGGAAAGTAAAACGCAAAATATGTTTATTCCAAACATTCACACTTTCAAAACGTAAATATTCATAAGATTGCGTGCTAAGATTAAACTTTGATTTAAATAAAATTAATATATCCCCACGCCATCACCTATTATTGGGAGGGCTTATAACAGATAATATTATCAAAAATTTCAGCGTGTAATACGTCAATAACTGTCAAATCACTTTCCCGAGTATTCATGGACGGGAAACCAAATGTGTCATTTGAATAAACAAATAAATTATCCTTTTTTAATTCACGTTGTTTGGAAAAAACCTCCGATGTGAAATTGTGAAAATGCGCTTTTTCTTTTGCGTTTCACAAAATGTTTCAGGCAAGTAAAACAAATTAAAAAAATATTTTGCAAAACCACCTGTGTCGACGTATTACAAAACATCCTATGTGCTGCTGTATCACAGAAAATAAAATAACAGGATTTTTTTCACCTAGAGGTGAGTTTCTCATTTGTTAATTTCGCGCGAATTTTTTCACACAAGAAATTTTTCTAAAAATTGTGCTATAATATCATTACCAAATATTAATTCAAATAACGTGGAATCTGCTTCAAAAGGTTTTAAATTATAGGACCTCCGTGTTGAACTAAAATAATTTAATTAATTATATTACTTTAATTAATTACATGTATGAAATATATTTAAAATAAATTAGTAAGACCAGTATTTTATTTTTAACGAAACTATACAAAAGGTTATTTAAGAGTTATATTAATATTCCATAATTCATTATAATAATTATAAAACAGTAGAAATAAATATACATAGTCCATTTCAAAAAAAGGAATAAATAATATAGGTACACAATATTTTTGTGTACATATATTTTTTATTGCTGTAACTTGAGGATGGTCAGAAGACTGAACAGCTTTTATATAACTTATGGCTTAAAACTTTAATGAAACGTTCATTTAGAATAATAATATATATTTTCTTTTCGGGGTCTTGATTTGACCACTGGTTACCGCACTTCTATAACTAACTTACATTCTTGTTTTTAATATTGTTTGTTGCACAGTTGGTTTATATTTTAACAGGCAGATTCATCAAAGGGATTAGCGTTAACTCCATTTTTTCAATCATCTGTAACTTCGTTTCTAAATTAATTATATCAAAATCTGTCAAATTTTGTGCTAACCAATCTTGATTATAACCTTAGTTAAAATAATTATGTTCTGAGATTGGAGTATGAAGTTACGAGTAATAATAAAAATGGAGTTAGCGCTAATCCCTTTGATGAATCTGCCTTTAAGTGTTTTAAAATATAATCAAAAGTTCATTTGAACAATAATAATCACTTTTTTTTTTTTATTAAGCGGTCTCAACTGCTGAGGTTATATTCCACCTCGTTTTCGGTGGTGTGACAACGGCACGCAGTATTCGCTGGTATGGGTTTTTGCAAAGCGGTCACCTATCCAACTACTAACCGCAGGCTGCATTGCTTAACTTGCGTTATCGAGAATCACTAATTATTATTAATTTAAGATTTTTTCTCTTTGGAACCACAGTAGATAGTTTTGAAACCTTTTCGGGGCTAAGATTTGACGACTAGTAACTGCAATTCTATAACAATAAAAGTTTTAATTTAAAAAGACAAATTAAATGATTAATATGCGTAGATATATTTTTTATAACTGTAAAAGTGAAAACTGTTTGTCATAATACGTAAAACTGTAAATTATGATGCAGACATAAAATTTATATTTAACGATGAATAATTGTCTATTAATAGTTAAAATATAATTGAGAATATTGACCTTATAAACAATTAATGACCACCAGACAAAGCTTTAGATCCTATTGTTTAAAACAATTGAATACGTTCCACAATAACCAAATATTTGTCATCCAAAAGCAATTATTTTACTATTATGATAACCAAAATCGATTCTGTTATGGTCCTACCATTGTACCACCATTATTTTAATCACCAACGCTATTAGAATTGTAAGAAAATGATTTAAATATAAAGCTGAATTTATTAATTCGTGGATATTTGTTACAAGATTTGGTGGTGTCAAAAACAAAATTCCTTCAATTCAGATGTAATTACCGAAAAGATAAAATATCTCAGTCATTGTTCAGTGTAATAGCCAGGTCCCGTAAATGTGACTTTTCAGAAGCATTCCGTTAATTCTGCCGTTTCGTCACTTTAATTATACCATTATGGTCACCTTCCAAGCGTGGATGTTGGATACAAATGAATTATGCGCGTTTCACAAAACGTCTTATTGCGAATAAGTAACGAGTCGACGGTCTACGCTTAGGTAATTGTATGGGAAAACGGCGAACAGATGATTGCAAGATTACGAAACGGATCTGCGATTAGTATTGAAATTCAGATACTAATTGATAGCAGTATCGCAGCAATGTGAGAACGCTATTATTATAATGAGGGTATTGATTCATTGCGCTTAATTGAACTGGAGATTAGTATCGCGTAATATGCAGATATGTGAAATTTCATTCGACGCCTCTCTGCTGATAAACCACGGGGAAGTATGCTCCGGTAAATCCGTATATCTATTGATGATTTCACCAATACGGTTAAATGATCCTATATCCGAAAATTGTTTTAAGTTTGTCATTATATTTCCATTTTTTATGTTGAATCCATTCATACAACATGCCTAATTTTAAAAAATTGTTCAATTTCATTTTCTTTTTAAACAAACACAATATAATCAATCAATTAATATTCGCTTGTTTTTAAATGAAATATATGCAGGAAAATAATTATTATTCATAATTAAAATGAAATTTTGAAATAACAATATGTAGTACTCCATGTTGTCATTAATTCAATATTTAAAAAAAAAGTTCATTTTTATATTGCATTAATAATTATCAGGAAATATGAAATAATTACGAGTACAAATTTAGAATTCTTTTTCAAGTATTTTATTAATAAATAAATTCAAGCATTATTTTAGTTTTAGTGAAAATAACTTAATATAGTGCATCCATTGCAGCATCATCATATCCTTTACAAATTGTTAAATTTTACTAACAACAAAACTGAAATAAATTTAACAATCACACCATTGCCATTTACCATTACTAGATTTAGCAATATGCTAAGAACATATTATTGCTAGTGAAATGAGGTTGCCGGCCGTCAAATCTCGCCCCCAAAACATTTATCGGCTGCACAGATCGCAAAGTACGTATAAATTGGGATCAAAGATTTGTTTTATAAACTATCACTCACCGAGATCTGCGAAAGCAGAGGACCTCACCAAAAATGAGTTAATGTCAATATCATTTATTATTATTATTATTATAAAAATTTAGTTCACTTCATTACAATTTTATATTTATCTTTTAGATCTAGGGAATATATTTTTTTTATATTTCACATAATGTACGTACAAAACGTAAGCAAATTTTGATTGGTTTGATTTTCCTATATAAGTTTACAATTTTAATATTCAACCATTTAAAATTTATTTTATTTAATTTATGGTAAATTAATTTTGTCTATTTTCAATAACGTACTATTTATTATAAATATTGGTTATACAAACTTTACAATTCTTTAAAATAATTAATATTTAATTAATTAATAATTTTTGAAGCTTGTTCTTCTATATCCGACGAAATACTTTCTAAATCTCAGATTTTCACGGAATGCTTAAAAAAATTATGAAAAACCACTACATAATTGTTTAATGTCAAATTGTGGTCATCATGGATGAAAAGCATTTTCACAGCAACTACTTGTTAAAAAAAAAACAAAGTAAAATTATATAAATTTTTTAACTTTGAGCGGGCGTTGATACACGCACGTGTGATAATGCATTATTTAATATACTTATGTTATTGCACAGCGAGGCGACACGCGTATTTTAATAATGCTCTTATCCTACTTATATCGTAAATATCTATTATTTTACTATTATTAATCACATTTAATTTTGTATATAAATATTTTCAATGAATTTAATACGCATGTTTGTGTGGATATTGTCTAGTAATTTGCTCTCTCTATAGTAAAAATACAAAAGCATCAAATAACCCTTGTCACCTCTTTCCTTATAACTCCACATTACGTTTGAATGGAGTGAAATGTAGCACAGACGACTAGATGCCCGTGGGAAATTACCGGCTGCACTGACACCGCCACTAGGACGGGATGCGAGATAGTGCTCGAGCGATATACGAACAGAGGTAGAGGTGTAAGCATTGAGACACTCACCTGCCATGTCCGCGAACATCGAGCTTCAGCACCGGCGACTGCGTGGACGTGGACCTGCGGGACCGACGGTGTTGCTCCGATAACGTAGAGGCCTCGTAACGCGCCGGCTCGTAGTGGCGGATGAACTCGTTGAGAGGGACTCCTGCAAAGAATAAACGCCGTTAATTGGCAGATGCTACTAGGTTATATAGTTGCACAAATTACAATATGTAATTTGAACAAAAATAGTTTATGTATTATAGAAGAATCTTGACTGAGAATCAGAAGATTAGTAATTAACGTATCAAAGGTATAAGGACAATAATGCGGAGATCAACAGTGTACCATTGAGGGCCTTCGGCCTAAGGTGTGTACGTTGACCAAAAGAATTATTGTCCGTTTAACGCCCGTGGTGCGTTCAACGTTTAATGTCCAACCGATATATTATTTTATAACAATATATTACGTACCATGAACTGTAACAGTTTTTAGGTCGAGAATGTAGTTTGGGATGTTGAGAGCCGTAAGGTTGTGATTTCCTAAAAAATCCTTTATAGTTCGAGGTTAGTAAGATATTTTTTGCAATACCTGCTAAGATAGAAGAAAATGAAAAATAGGTTTCAAAATTAACAGCTGTCAGCGTGATGTCAAAAAGAAAATTGGGATAAGTTTTACTTATCATTCATCGTGAACGGTAAGTAAATATTGTAACCATGGAAACCAATTGTGCAATAAAAGTTGCACTTATTGTCTGCTATTCACAGGTCTATACTAAGGGCTACTAACTGCGACATTTTAAGGTTTAACAATGCTGCTATGAAAAAATTGTTGATCTCCAAGGTAATCAACAACTTTTGCAAAGTAACAGTGCTAAATTTTAAAATGTCCTATAGTTAGTAGCACTTAGTATAGACCTGTGAATAGCAACCTCTGTGTTTAAATTTTGTTATTAATGGGAAACTGACAGCACAGGTATTGCAAAAAAGATTTTTTATCGATTTTGTTCTATCATTGTGTTTTGTTAAAGAAAGATTAATTTATTTGCTTGCAAACACTGTAACTTAGTTTATTTCAATATTTCTATCTGCCAATAGAAGTCAGTGTTCGTTTATTCTGCGCTCAATATCAAACGCCCTAGGACTGTTATTTAGTATATAACAGCCCTGATAACAGGGCTATTATGATAATAATAACGTATGTTCAAAATGTTGCAGAGAAGATTAGAAGAATATTATCATGAAATAGTATTATCTTTTGCTCCTCATCTAAAATTATAACGTATGTGGAAGAGTGCGAAGGATATTATTTCGCTTCAGTCCTCTGGTCTCTGGAATTTACAAAATTCCATGTGAATGCGGAAAATGTTATATTGGGCAGACCAGTAGAACGATTACTACAAGAATTGCAGAACACAAACGGATTCGTCTTAACCAACCAGATAAATCTGCTGTTGCTAATCATAATCATGCCATTGAAATTTTGCATAAAATAAAATTTAAGTAACAAAAATTATAGCAAGATTCAAATGTGCCAATGGTAGACTCATGAGAGTAGGGAGTAGCCATTGATATCTATAAGACGAATACAATACAATGAATCAGATAATCTGAATGAAGGCTACGAATTGAACAAGATATGGATTTAATGTTTACATAGTTACTGTTTCTGTTTATTTATTTATATCATTCTTTGGTCTCCTGATGAAAAATAATGCTCAAATAAATGGGCTATGACTTGACGGCTAGTAACCGCATTTCATACGGAAAAATATATCACTTACCGAGATCTGCGTAAGCAGAGTGCCACACCCATAATGGGTAAAAGGCGTGATTGTATATTTATTTTATTTATTTATTGAAGAATAGTTGGTCTTATTTATGTTGATCTGGCAATATTTAATAATATTTAGAATAATATTTACCTCTTTTACATTAAAATAACTATTCTTACACACACATTGAAACAACTAAAATCTACAATAGTCCAAGCACGACTGAGTGCAGTACGCTACAAGTAAATTGATTGAACATGTTCGAACGAATATTAAGGCGAGCAAATTCATCGTATAAAATATAATATTCATTTAATGCTACTTGACAAACTAAAAGAGGCTTATATTCTATAAACCGTATTCTTAATAATATGAAGAATATTTGTAACATGAATTATTTCAATATTGCACTGTAAAATTCTCCCTGACAACATAATTTTTATTGGTTATTAACTTGTTTCTCTAACATAGAATTGTGTACAATAGTTTGAAGCATTGTATTTAAATAAATCCAATAGACTTTTATAATAATTTTTGTCCTTTCCATTTATACTGGCAATTTTTCTTTTATGAATATGGGAAGCAGACTAACTGCTTTTGGTCATATGCCGCCTCACGAGATGGTAGTGAATTTATTTGATCAACACAAACGACCATGCTCTTCAGTGGGATTCAAACCCATGAACCCTGGTGTGCTAAGCTAGTGACATACATTTATATATTTATTTTGACAAGAAATATTTGAGTAGAATATAGTCAAATAATAAACAAAAGATTACAGCATAAAATATTAAATCCGATTATTTATTTATAAACACAACATTTCTATAATTAATTTTATGGTCGACTGTATCATAATCTAACTTATGATATTGTTTAGCGGCCATAAAGTGGGTCTTTATGAATAGTCTATAATGAAAAAGTAAAAAGGCCTTTTATCAAAATAAACAACAAAATAATAGCATACTTTCTGTGTGTGATTCTATATCAATAAAAATATGAATAGTTTTTCTACTGATCATTTTAGGGCTATAAGAACAGTTTTAAAGAGAAACAAAAGGTCTTTAAAATTTTGTAATAATATACATATAAGGTATTCCATTTAAAAATTTAAAATTGCATATCATTTCGCGAAAATGGAATAACCCGGTAGAAAAACTCATAATGCAGATATGTGGATATTTTTTTTTTGTAAAATCACATAAAATGGGCTAATATACAAAGACAAACAACTATATGTAGCGCATGCAAAAGAAACAGATAATTACTTAAGGCTTATTTCATTTAGTTGTACTTATACAAGGTGTTCATTTTAAGTGCTATTGCTATTGCTATTTCGAGAACTATAAGAGCTACGAGGTCGGTTAAATTAGCAAACAATTTCTATATTATAAGACAATTAAAATGAGCGAAACAAGAATTTTTTTAGACCAGTGGTTCTCAAAATACGCGGTGCAACTTTATTATTTTAAATGGCAACCTACTTTTTTTATTTGCTTATTCGATTCAGTATTTTTTTCTGAATTCAATGATGTTCACATGTAATGACCAAATAATACAAAATATTTGAGAAAAATGCAAAATTAAAAATGTATCATTTTTATTTCAATATGCATATACAAAGTTTGCCATGGAAGAAACCAAAGAAATCAAATGCAGAAATAAATGAAAAAACTGTAATTATAAGAATAATTATTAATTTAGTTGTTACAATACAGAGGTACACTTAAAAAACTAATATTAAAAATTGTTTAATTTATTCTGGTAAATAGCTCCGCGGTAACGTGTCGGACTGTGGAACGTGAGATCCTCAGTTCGAATCCCACAGCTGACAATTGCCAATTTACATTAACCCCTGTGGTTCCTCCTCCACTAACATCTTTGGGGGCTATGATTTGACGGCTGGTAACCGCACTTCATACGAAAAAATATATATGACCTACCGAGATCTGCGTAAGCAGAGTGCCACACCCATAATGGGTAAAAGGCGTGATGATATATTTATTTATTATTTATTTGTTTTCTTCCATGGCTAACTTTGTATATGCAAATGTAAATAAAAAGATATATTTTTAATTTTGCATTTTTCTCAAATATTTTGTATTATTTGGTCATTACATATGAATATCATTGAATTCAGAAAAAAATACTGAATCGAATAAGCAAATAAAAAAAAGTAGGTTGCCATTTAAAATAAGAAAGTTTCACCCCGCATTTTGAGAACCACTGGTCTAAAAAAATTCTTGTTTCGCTCATTTTAATTGTCTTATAATATAGAAATTGTTTGCTAATTTAACCGACCTCGTAGCTCTTATAGTTCTCGAAATAGCAATAGTGTACCACTTAAAATAAACACCCTATATAGTACAATATACTCGTACTAGGTACTACTCGTATTAATATATTAAGTAAAAACTTCTGTATTTTGACAGTAATATCAGGGATAAATAAATATATTCGTCACGCCATTTACTCATTTTGAATGTGGCACTCTGCTTTCGCATATCTTGGTAAGTTTTATATTTTATGCTTAAAGTACGGTTACGATTTATGAGTCGTCAAGTCAGGAAATACAGGATATTAAATTACATAAATCATATCATATATTAGCAGTTTGTTGAAAATAGCAGAAACCTGCTATTTATTAATAAATAATTCTTGATAAAATGTAAAAATGCATAAAAACAATTTATTAATAATGCTAATAAATCTTATCAATAATTACAAGCTATAAACATCTAAAAATACCTATCGATGACTAATGAAAAACAAATAAAGAAACATTATTCACAATATCACCTTGGAGTTCTAGGAAATGTGACAAATATTCCTTTCTATTTCAATTGATAACAAAATAAAACAAATAACGGATATATTGCCGAGTATAAGATGACATACTTTACTAGTGATTACCGACACCTAGATCTAAATATCATAACATAAAATTAACGTTACTATAGCTATAATCCACGAAACTTTCGCTAACTGAAAGTTAGTAGCGTAACCCGGCGTTGATATCACCACGTCTCAAGGCTATTGCATCATTAACGTTATGTGTGATTTCTCGCGCACTGCGTGATTCAAACGAAACTGAAACTACGAGTAAACAACTTTGTTCCCGCGTTCACAATAACATTATTTATAAATATTTTAGTTATTTAAGAGGATATTGTCTGGCAGCATTTCGGCTTCCCACACTTAAAATTTTTGTTAAATTATTATGCTTAAAAACGAGCAGTTTTTTAAGTCTTTGTTTCGTATAATTCAAGGTCTCTTGCACTGGTTTCCCAGCAAAAGGTTCTGGGAAAATTTTGCAAATCAGAATTCTATATCATAATCATGACATTTTCATGGCCTTACAGTTATTTAAATTATCACGAGTTTATGAAATTTTACAGGAAACAAGGAATTTAAAAATTTGATATGAAAAATTATTCCCGACGATAATCACTGTTAGCTTTTGTTTTTCTTGTCAAATGTCAGATAGTTAGGATAGATAAGCATATAAGAGTGGCTTGTAACACATGATAAGTCTATTATTCAATTTTGATTTGAATGTAAATATAATTAAATATACCTAATAACTTTCTTGTTATATTATTACTGAATATAATTCGGCAATGCGATATCTAAACGAGAGAGGTGTAGTTTCAGAAGCTACTTTGTGTCACCTATACAGGTTGTCCCATAACTTCAGGTACATATTAGAATGGCATATAGTTTTTAATGTCCTGATTACGCAACAAAAATAATTTTTTCAAAATTCAAAAATTAGTTTTTGAGTTTTTTGTAAGAATCAGTTTTGGGACACTGGTTGAATAGGTAGTTTTAATATTAAATATTACGTTGTATTATATCTAATTAATAAGAAATGTTTGTATAATACAATCATTTCATTAGGTTTCTATTAGCCGGCCACATAAATTGTGTTTCTTATAATAGTATCCAAGGGTACAAAAAATGTTTTTCTTAAGTGAATTACCCTTAATTATAAGAATTTTGAAAAAAAATTTTTTGTTCCGTAATCAGGACATTAAGAAGTATATACCCTTCTAATATGTACTTGAAGTTATGAGACATCCTGTATATGATATATTTAAAATATATACTCAGGAACATAATTATGGAATATTTAATTATGATGAATCAAGGAAAAAGTAAAGATAGTTTTAGTTCACAAAATAAAATTTGCAATCTCTGAGTATTACTACGTATAATAACAGAGACTGCAAATTTTATTTTGCAAACAAAAACCATCTTTACTTTTTCCTTGATTCATCATAATTAAATATTCAATAATTATGTCCATGAGTATACATAATTAAATTATATTTTCGTTAAATTATAGAGTAAATAGATCCCTGGTAACGCATTTGACATGGATCATGTGATCATGATTTCTCCTCCAGTAAATCCAATATATAACAAATAGTAACGTCGTTTAAAAATTTATTAGTGTAAAACACACGAAATAATGATCGAGTACATTATGATCGTTAAAAATATTTTTATGTTCGACTGTATTATAATCACGTGTTTATGACATTGTTTACTGTCCATAAAGTGGCTTTTTATGGTCTAGTTCAAAAATGTAACATCAAACAAAGAAGCAGACTTCAAATTAACAAATTTTTCAAGTAAACGTTACATATCAAATATAATAATTGTAATTGTAAGCTAAGAAATATAATTTGCAATGCAGTCGCTGCACTCGCTCGGCCCCTAAACTGTCTCGTCCATAAAACCCTAAATTATGTACTGGCTACATAAATATCTACTGTAGCATTCTAAAGCAATTTTAGGAAATAGCAAAGAGTATGTAATTATTTATTTATTCTAATTTGAAATAAAAAAATACACATCGTCCCATATGGCTTTCTGCTTTTGCAGATCTCGGTTAAATATTTCTACAAGTGGAATTGCGGTTACCAGCTGATATGTCGCGGCCTTAAAAGATGTTAGTAAAAGGTGAACTACAGGGGTAAAGTTAAAATAACTGTTGGCTGTAGGTTCGAATTGAGAACCTCAAAATCCAGAATCCGATGCGTCGAGAGCAATTAAAGAGAAATCATCATACCATTAGCCCATTTTGACTGTGGCATTCTGCTTTTGCAAACTTCGGTAAGTAATACATTTTTCCGTTACATCCTCTAAATAAGTTAGAGAGAGGGAAGCACAGGAATAAAATGTCGGTAGTAGTTATTCATCACAACAAAATGTTATTATGAACAACACGTAGATGTGTCAAAACATCTATCGATAAAATGTTCGCGAAACTCTTGCTGAATCCATATTCAACAATAGATGCTTTATTTTGTGTACCAAACCCATATGTATGAATGGATAACGGATAAAGCAGAATGTATATGCTTTGAAAGCATGTGTACTATATGTAACTATGACAAATATGCATCCTAACATAACGGAGAACTTGCAGAAATATACAAACAACTTCGTTCTTTGAGGGACAGTGTCAAATGACTGAAGTCAAAATGTGGCATGGAAGTGACATAGAGAAATGTTTTGTTTACTGAAGCTAGGATACAAATGACGTCTTCATGTTGCGGCAAAATTACGAAACTAGCGTTCATGGGATAGCTAAGAGGATATCGCACATTTTTCACTCAGAATTTTTTGGATACGCGGTGTAGGAAATGGATGATGTCAACTTTAAGACTTTATAGCGTCTGCCAAATTTTACAAAACCCACTATTTTATTCATTGAGAGGAAAATTTATTCTTTGTAAGTGATTCTGTTTGTCAAATCCTCAAATTTAAACTCCGGCATCCAAATATTATAATATTTGTCATTGTTGAATATTGTTTCATTTCCCAGTGATGTCGAGACTTTACAAATTAATATCAGTTTAAAATCACAATCAAATTATCATGATTCGCCAAAATATTTCGTTTATAAAGTATATTATAGTAAAATGCGAAGTAAAATGTTTTTCTCTACTGTATATTTATTGCCGCATATTGTTAAATAACTTAGAAATTAGCTTTTAAAAAGTCTAAAATACTATACAATGAGAAAATTATAAAAATAAATTCAGGGAATTTTAGAAGTTTAATTTTTGACATCAGTTGTTTCATGATTTCTATTCTTTTATATTATGATTTGCTTAATCAGTTTTTACCATTTTCTCAAGACATCCTTGGGGATGGAAAGATGAGCGTCCGTAATATGTACAATAAATTACGAACGAGAAAAGTAGAATAACCAAATCTTAATCAGCACGTGACAAATGTAATTTAATTATTAAAAATCAAATTCAGATTTATACAGATACAGAACGCCGCTTCTTATAAAGCTGGCAAGATCCTTTTGTTGGAATTGATTAATATCCATCTTTTCCTTTAAATCTTTATGTTAGGTTTTTCCACATCTTCAAATTTATTCTTTTTGTCAGTTGTTAATTCAAACTGCTTTTAAATCTTCATCTACTTCATTTAGCCACGTTGTTCTGGGTATGCATCATCTTCTTTTTCCTTCTGGTCTCCTTTCTACTACTGATTTAATTGCATCCTTTTCTTTTTTAGGCCATCTGACTATCTGTTACTAGATCTTTTTCACTGGCTTATCTTTCCTACTGTTTCTTGTACTGTTTTATAGTTCATTCTCATTCTGTATACATGTATTGTGAATCAATGAATTTAGAAAAACTCTATTTTTATTTTAAAAGTTATTCAGAAAACGATATTTCAACAAAATAGACGTCAATATCTAATAAATTTACAGTTACAATATTGTTTGAAGAAACATTCAATAATATTAATTTTCAATTAAATAAAATTGTTTGAATTGATAAATTCGAGGAGATGCGACTGAGAGAAACAGTGTAAGTAGCTTTCAAGTTATTTTTAGTTAGTTTCTTATGAGCAACTGTTACCTTGAGATTATTTACTATTACTTAATACTACTTCGAAAGTAGTCAAAAATGTATTCCACATCACTTAATAGAGCCACCATGTGTGCATGACAGCAAGTGAACTATTTATTCTACGCTCACAATTTTATTAAAAATTTAAATTTTGCACATAATGCAGAGATGTTATACAGTAATTTTGTTTTCCTATTATATCAAAGTTTATGGAAGAATACAGCAAGTGTATTGTTTCAATATCTCCAATATAGTTTTGATTTCCATAAAATATTATCCAAACGACACTGAGCCACATACATAGTATCCTTCCTTGCAGTCATACAATAAGAGAAACAGAAGGAAATATCTCGCGAGAGAAAAAAGCAGGTCACGGTTTGTTTTGTGCTCCGGTTGCGATGACCTCGGCCACTGCTCCACGCTACTTCTTTAACATATTTGTATTCCTCGTGTATTTGAATTTCGAGTCCGCATATATGAACTTTCCGATATTAAATATATATGCACGCTTCGCGCCTTGTTCCGGGGAGGGTTCCTACTACGAGGGTTGTGTTTCAGTGTTTCACCCTAAATTTAACAATTTCTTTACCCTCCATTGCGTGCGCGATGTATTTTTTCGTTTTGGATGCTATTTGATTCCATGGCTTTATTTGATAACATGTTTGCTAGAAACGAGTTGTCTTATTTTTGTCTTGATTCAAAATGCAAAAACAAATTATTGTCAAATCTTGCGGGTTTTCTCTTAAGAAAAATAAATTCTTCGACCAAGTGATAAATAAGTTATCGAAAAATATTTGATTTATCGAAGATTAAATTCGTAGTGTACGAGTATAATTTAGTAGCACTAGAAAGGGGTTCTAAATAATATATTTTCCAACTGTCCAACATTTAAAACTATTGACAGAAAAAGAAACTTCATACAATATACAATTCCATTTTCTAGATTACTTTATTACATTCCTCCTTTGAAGGGAAAATTAGAATTGACAGTTTCCGGCTAAAATTCACATCAACAGAAAAATAATTACAAAGCATTCACACTTAATGTTTCAAGCAAATAGTTATCGAAATAATACTTTTATTTCTGATTCATATATTGACACCACGAAACTGAAACAAACGACTGTTTATTTATGTAGTTCTAAAATATTAAAATAATCTTAGATCGAGAGAGTATTCACTCAAATTGATTTTATTTCTTATGAGCAATTGCAAGAAGTGCATATGCAAACAAACAAAAGTTGGTTGGTATTTTTCTTGTCAAAATATTTGAATTTTTAAAATAAGGAATTTAAAAAAATCCTCTGTTTCACTTCCAGAAACGAGAAATAATATTTAACCCTGTGGTACCCCCTCTACTATTATCTTTGGAGCTGCATGACTTGACGACTGATAAGCAAATGTATAAACTAGTAACAATTAAAAAATTGTATTTAATTATTAGTCTTTCACGATATATTAGTATTTTACGGATATATCAAGCAAGTTAAAATTAATATTTACTAAAAAAAATCTGATGTGTCCAGCACATAACCTTCCGCCCAATACTACTCTTAAACGGTACAAAATAGTATTTGATGATACAGAAACATACCTTCTTATTTGTTTATTTTCTATTTATATTTGAGAATTTTAATTTTCTTTCGTATATTTTTTTAATTTTTTGATATATTTCACTAAGAAAACAGATTCACAATCACAATGACATGTGTCACATTTCGTAAAAAATTGAAAATTTTTAAATGTTTTCATGGTGTACTAGGAATGCAAGATTTGTGAAATCTAATTTCTTAAATTTTATTATCTCTAAATCTAATGAAAATTAATAAAATTAGTGTAATCAAAAAACATGTAAAATTAAATATCCTTCATCTTTCAAAATGACATAAATTGTTGAAAAAGGAAATTTAACCGTGTTTTTCACGAAAAACTGTTAAGGGCTTCAAGTAAACTGCTACTTCCGGTTGACCAATTTTATCCAAAATCTAATCAGCTCTTCATTTAAATATAAGAAGCAATAATTCACAAAATTGTATTTTTTGGTATTATAGTATTTGTTATGCGAGACGAAAAAATTGCCACAGACTACACACACACACACATACATACATACATACATACATACATACAGACATCATCGCGAAAATAGTAAAATCGTATTGTAGGGACCCTAAAACGTGTTTATTCATTGAAAACTCACTATCCAATTTTTTGACCAAAAACAATACCTCCCTTACCTAGAGGCAGGCGGGAGGTAAAAAATGTAACACGGTTATAGATAATTTTAAAAAATCGAAAATATTTGACTTTTCAGACAACAGATTTAAATTTACTTTTTATAGTATTATTAATAAACACCAAACTATCTTATGAAATGTCAAGTATTTTACTAAATTGGCCGTGTTACAATTTTCCTAATGAATATTAATTAATTTGATTGATATATAGTGAAATACTAATATTTAGATAACGGAATGGTACTTGGATGCATTTTTAAATTCTGAACAACTTTATTGTATTTACTGTTTTCCTGTAAAATGTAATTTTTAATTTGTTTATTCATAATCTTTATAATAATAATACATTTATTGTATTTAAGATTTATACTTTATAGATCTTTTAATTAATGGTTGGTCTAATATAATTACAAAAGTTTCACAAAATCCTACTAGTAGCATTTACTTAACATATAAAAATACATTATTGTATTAAAACAATAATTAGAGCAATAATAATAATATTAACAATAATAGTAATAAATATAATAATACAGCAGTAATAATACCATTAACAAATAATAATATATTTAATTGATATTTTAATTACATATCTCTATCCATGCGTTTGTTGAACGATTGCAATGCATTTGTTGGCGGTAATATTCTTGAATATAAAAGTAAAATGTATGTACCACAGGGTTTGTGATGAAAAATTATAATTTCATAACTAATATGATATGAATTGGCAAAGTTTCCATTATTTGAAATAATAGAAATGTAGAAGACGGACATAAAATGTGTTAAATGTAATAGAACTCATCAGTAATTAATTCCAGAATACAAGAGCTGGAGAGTTAAGAAAAGATGTACGCAGTATTTGTGTCATTGTATTTCGGTTTGTTAGTTCTTGTACAAAGCGCTGACTTGCGGGCATTCTGCTGACACATACACTGAGAATTACGCCTGTAAGGGAATATTAAACAGTGTAACAAATTATTTGGTGAATAGTACGCCAAAATGAAGCATCAGAGCATCACTGCTAAGTCAAACTAACTTCACTATAGAGGCAACTTCCCAATTTCCCGATGCAAAGCAGTGCTTACGAAGTGCAACTATAATAGTCTATTCATTAACACAGCGTTGACGTATCGAAAATCTGATGATATAATTTGCATTCACGTCACCATGGCGACGAACAAACACCAAATTGTCACGCTGTTCACTAATTTCCAATCAATAAGATGTAATTGCAAAGTTAGCTACAGATATAGAACACTGACGTGGTTCCAATCTCAGACGCTGTTAATACTAACTATATTAGGTTTGGTGCAAAACGAAACTAATTTAGTTAGAAGTTATAAATAACTTGTACATAATTGAGTTACATAATTACCAATATTTAAATATTATCCCATTCAACTCTATTTCCACGCAAAATAAATTTAGTTAGATTATACCAAAACGAAGCAACCAAATTTCGATATAAACTTATATAAACTAAAGAAAATATTCGCCGTTACTTCAACTTTAAATAAAAGATACCAGCAACGGCCATGGCAGGGAGTGCTGATGCAGGTTCATTCGATAACGCAAGTTAAGCACACACCGCCACGGTTAATAGTTAGATGGGTGACCGCTATGCGAAAACACATACACGCGAACACAGCCGTTGTCACACCACCAAAAACAAGGGACCGGGGCGGCATATAACCTCAGCAGTTGAGAACGCTTTAACAAATGAAAATAATATATGTATATAATATAAATCACCAATATGTGTGCTTCGACAAATATTATTCAATATATTTTATTTTAATAATAATTAAATACAAAATTTACGATTAATAATTATATATTTCAATTTAATAATGCAAAATGAAGTACAAAGTTCAACTAATTAAAATTTGTAGTGCTGTACAATTACAAAAATAAATTAAATATTACATTGTAGTTATAATACAAGTTTGATTAATATTTTTAGGAATATTAATTTTTGTAGTTTATTGACATTATGTTCTACTTTTTAGTCTTCAATATTAGATTTAATAATAATATATTTCAAACCTAAATCTGTGATTGGTTTATTAATTATTTATGACACTACTAAAATATGTATGAATGATATTTTTGTTATAATATATTTGAACATTAATAATAAATATGTTAAAGTGTATACCGTAATGTACGTAGAATTATAGTAAAAGGCGACTATTCAAAAATCCAATAATTCCTCGGTCGTTACCAAATCTCTACGAAATATAAATTAGTCTTAATTTTTTAATTTGACAGGTTGGTTTTTTGTAAGAGCTGAAAAGTGGGATTATAATCATACTTACTTATTTACTTAATCCTAAAGCCTTTCTACCTTTTGCTGTAGGGCCATATAATCATACTACACTTTACACTATACCTTTTTGTAAAATGTACATTATTATAACCAAATTTAGATTTCAGATTACGAATATTAATTATTTACAGCATATATTAAAGAACTATATTTGTTGTTGACTTTTCAAAAGACGTAGTCCATTTTAAATATATATTCAGTCGATATTCCATTTTATCTAAGACAGATGTATAAAATAACATATGGGGTAAATAGCTCCGCGGTAACACATTGGACTATGAATGATGAGATCCCACAACCGACAGTTACCATTTTTAACTTTTCCCGTTTGGTTCTCTCTTGACTAACATCTTTGGAGACCGTGACTTGACGGCTGGTAACTGCATACATTTATTTATTAAATTAATACTGGATAAAACACGCAATTAAAAATTGCCAAATAAAAATTGAACACACGTATTTGTACTTTAATAGGTTATATAAATTTTTCTCCAATAAAATCACTGATTTCTATATAACACTAGAATGGGCATAGGCCATATTCTGCCGTCTGAGAGCGTTTCCAATTGAACGGGTGAAATTGAAGTTTTGTGTCACTTTTGTAAATTAAATTGCACAATCTGAAGCTCTGCATTCTCTCTCTCTCTACACTGCGCTCGCTACCACCTCTTTTTAGGTCATACCACAAATTATGGTCATACCCATAGACAAGAAAGATAGACTTTTAAATATTGAAGTATCACAAAACCTCAATTTTGACCATCATGGCATCGTTCAATTGGGAACGCACCGTAGCGGCTTATACCCAATCTTTTGTTATACGAGTTAGAAATCAGTGAATAAAATCCACCTCGTGTTTCGACCAATCAACTGCAAGGATATCATCGCCCTATTTTACTCAAAGCTTTTTGTAAAACCAAGTATACTTGAACTAATTTTTTAAATACATTTTTCCTCTGTCATTACCATTAAGTATTCGTTTACAATGGGGTATGTGACGAAATTTTTGAAAAACTTTAATATGAATCTTAAAATAAATTGTACGTGTTTTATTTTCCTCAATTCCTATAAATTTCGAAGAAATTAATTATTTAATATTTGTAGTGGGAATATGTGACGTCATCACGGGTTGTCGTATAAAAATAAACTACATCCTGATAGAAAGAGATAGAAAAACAACTAACATTTCTTGATATGAGCATTCTGCGATAAGTTTGACAAAATAATAACTTTTATAATTCTTTTGTGTATTTTTATTAATCTACCAGATATTCTATATGAAACTAAAAAAGAACTATAACTATTTTATTTTCAAATTTCAATGTATTTGAATCAAACAATTATATGTAAATAAAACCACATTCCGTTGAAGCTATTTTCATATAGCAGATATTATTTACTCTCTCAAAAAATAAATGAAATAACATTAAACATAAGTATTATTTTATGTACAGGGTAGAATAATACCATATTTTCATGGTTTATCATTATTTTCTTTAAATTCTATTGTGGTGTCATATATCCCATTCTGTAGGTATGCTTTTCATGGTACGAAGAACAAAATTAGTGTATTTACAAATTACAAAGAAATATATAGTATATAATGCGGAGAACAAAATCTAAATTCACCATAATTTGTGATATTACCACACACTTCTGCTGAATTCCCTAATCCGTAGATAATTAAACATCATCTTTAGTGCGTTACTAATTAGACAGGCCAGTAACACAACGCATTTCGCACAAGTTATGAAAACGCCCGAATTAAAGGGATTTAATAAACAGGGCTGGCGTCAGCATCAGGACCGTAATAGGATACCTTTACGATCGTATGCTCCAGCCACCGCAAAACAAATTAGTCGACGGTGCCGTGACGTCACGCGAACAAGGCCCTCGATATTATACCGCGTAAATATCAGTGACAGCTCTTCGTGTTGCGGTTGTAAGGGAACTTGTTGGAAACCCCTGATCGAAGATGCAATTATCTCTAGACGTGGTTTATGTTAGAGAATCTAAGGTAATAGATGCTCTAACGCTCAGGTCCTGGAATCATGTCGTAGGTTCATGTATAAATTTACACAAAATAAAACACTAACTGCGCTAACGACAGTATGCACCCTGATTAAGACTAACGGTTGGATTTTTCTTTTGTTATTATAGGCTTTCCATTTGGATTGATGTTGCTTCAAATAAATGATAAGGAAAACAAATGTCTCTACTAAAGTTGTCAATGGTTCAGAGTATTTCGGATAAAGATTTAGTGCTATCAGAGTTCAGAGCTTCCCAATAATCAATTATAATTAACGATTAGAACTAACAGTTGCACTTTGAATTATGGGATTCAACGATAGCGTTTTCACCTCCAAAATTAGAGCGTTCATTAATAAGTAGTGATTGAAGAGCTTACAAACTACAAACTTTCCACTTACAATTAGTGGTACTGAGATATCATTTCTCTCTCTTCTTCCGTCGTTAAACATCAAATAGCATAGAACCTTAACCGTATATTTAAAAAAACAAATATAGGAAGAACGAAAGTATTTAAGATAGGTTTTCATATAAATTATATAGTTTTTCTACTCCTATATAAATATATCCCCATTTTTTTAATTTTTCGATGAATTATAGTATCCATAATTCAGTCTTCTCGACCAATCACAGAACCAGAAATCCATAAATTCACTGTTATTTTAAAGACGTGATATGGATCACCAGGCCGTCTGACAGTTGACTTGTAGTCAGTTATCATTGTATATTTTCAACGAATATAGATCATTTTCAAAAATGATTTCCGAATTTACAGGTGTATACAAAGTATAGTATTATATTATATTCAGGATTATGGTCATTATTCACTCGGATGATTTACATCACTCACCTACGGCTCGCAAATTTCATCTTCGTAAATAATTACCATCATAATTCCTAATACAATACCTAATGTACTATTTTATATAACAAATATTAATTTAATAATTACTGTATAATTATTTTTGATTACTTCAACAATATTTCAATAAAAGTTACTTCCATCAAGAGGTAATTCTAAATTGGTAATTTTATTATCATTGGTCATTGTAATTGATAATTGATTCGCTATAAACGCAGCTCTGTAGTGATATATTTATCGTGTAAAGTATGGTTACCGGTCACTAAGTTACGGCCCCTAAAGATGTATGTGAAAAAGGAACCACAAGGGTAAAGCTAAAAGAAACAACATTGTTGATTATTGACTTCAAACTAAAGATCTCGCGATCCAAAATCTGATGTGTTACCACGGAGCTATTTACCGAGAAACATATCCTCTTAGAAATCGGAATCCGAAAGAGACGGTATTCGATTTTAAACGGCTCCCGTTTGAATAGGGATCCGGTAAAACCGGAAGAAGTAGATTTCCAAATGAAACATTTATTCGAAGAATTATCTTTTAGAGCCCGGTTTTATTTACATAACGATTAAATATGTTCCGAATATTTGGGAACAATTTATTTTGATTGTTTTATACAACAATTTTCATTGTCACTTCCTCATGGATAGTACATAAAGAATGGAAGGAAACATGAAAAAATACATGTTTTGAGATGCTTTTTCTTAATGGCCTCTGTTAACGAAAGAGAAAAAATGGGGTAAAAAACAACATAAGTTTCATTACAATGCAAAAACTAAGTTGATTTATGTCATAATTGCAAAACCAAAAGTGGGAGCATACTTAACACGCAAAACAATAAATTCAATTTATTTAGAATATGGAATCAACTAATTAAAAAAAATTAAAATGAAGATACTGACAAGAAAATCTAAATATTTGCAATTTTCCCGCAGCTGTTTTCATTTTTGAATAAATAATACATATACAAATAATTGGAATATACATATATTCTGTAGTTATAGAACAAGAGGTTCGAAAATAATCGAATATACAGTTGAGAGGACGAGATGAGTTTCCTAGGCAACACATCGAGTCCGCAACTGTATATTCAGATGATTTTCGAAGCTCGAGTTGTATATGTTAAGACTACACAACTCATAGAAAAATAGGCCAATCAGATAGCTCAATTTTTCTTAGTTACGCTGTATAATATCGGTTATTTGCGTTGCTAAATTGTATTTGAATCAAATGTAATCATATAAACCATAAATATAAACAAACAATTAATATTTTTGACATAAATAAATAATATATAATAAATATAACTGGTTGATTCGCTGTATAGTCTTAACATAATTCAACTCGAGCTTCGAAAATCATCTGAACATACAGTTGCGGACTCGATGTGTTAAATAGGAAACACATCTCGTCCTCTCAACTGTATATTCGATTATTTTCGAGCCTCTCGTTGCATAAAATAATAGTTATTTGTTTAACTAGGAATCAAAATACCAGATTTACAGCACAGGCTGCCGTTTCATTGACGAGACAAAACCGAGGCAATGAATGCTGCCGAAGCTATAAATCTGTGTTTGATGCCGAGCTGAACAAATAATTTTTTTGCCGATTTGGAATCAATGTTAATTTAATGATTATTTTATATAGATATTTTGAAGGTTATTGCTGTCAAATTACGTTGCCATGCATGTGTTGAACGGTTGCTATGTATTCATTGACGGTTGATATGCGTTTGTAGAGCGGTTGTTATGTAAAATAGTTTTACAGCCTAGGCATAAAAGTGACACTTTGCAGACTGTTAGCAGTCCGTGAAGTGTCATATTTAATGTCAATCGGCAAAAAATACATTTATATTAAAAATATTAATTGTTTCTTTATATTCTTAGGTGATATGATTCTGATTACATATGATTCATTATTCATTTGTTTGCGACCGAAACACCACTAGTTGTTTTTCAGGAAACACAACTTAGCAATGCAATAAATGATATTATACAACGTAACTAAGAAAAATTGAGATACTAATTGGTCTATTTTCCTATGAATTATACAGTCTACCTATATATTTCATATATACAGTTTAACTAATAAATATTAATTTTAATTTGATTGATATATATCATGAAATACTAATATATAGGTAATCAAATGGGCTTTACTGCTTGCATGTTTAATTTCTGAACAATTTTTGTATTGACACCTTTGCTGTAAAGTGAAAAAAGGTAGCAATATAAAAATAGCATTGAAATCCTTATACGCCAAATTTCAATTCTACACTCCGTATAAAACACTTTTCAATGTGTTTTCTCCTTATACACGAAGTTGTTAGTGAGGCGTGTAGCATTATGAAACTGAAGTTTGTTGCCTCAATTTGTTGGAATTTTTCCTTTTCAAATTGGCTGCCCCAGATTTGCAAAAATGTCGCAAACGTCAGACTCACTTCAAGAAAATTTGAATAATTATACCCCTAGTGACTCAATTCAAAACTATGTCTTGTAAATTATACCTTTAAACTAGATATTAACATATTTATAACTTTTCGTGATGTTGAAAATTCATGCAATAATTTTTCTCTTATTATTTGCAAATTAAAAAATGCAAATTGATTTTTTGCTGGTACTTCTTGTATTATTTAAAATCTACAACTTTAATGATAAAACTAGTTTGATACGGAATATTTAAAACATACGAAAATGACTGATAATAATTTTCTAACTCATGTATTTTAAAATGTAATTCATATTGAAGAAGGATGAAGCAATGCGTGCATGAATTTCGCATTAAGCACTCCGTAGGAAGGCACATATCCTCCGTGACGCGCTCTGAGTACGAAGCTGTAATCTTCGGAAGATTAAATACATAGAAGATTATCTTCGCAAGTCTCCACTGAAGCTATGTTTGTCTTTGAAGTTGGGAACTTTGTGTTCATGTATAAAATAAACTATCAAGATCCTAACTATAGATCGTAGGGATAATAACTACCATAATGTTGGTACATACCTTATAAAATTGCTATCATCTTGCCATGCCGAGAAAATAACAAATTCTTCAACAAAATACTGAAATTAATGATATGGTGCACGTGATAATCGCGGCATTATAACTGTCATTTCTACAATGTATTTCGCTTTGAAATGTAATTTTGTTTCGTATTAAAAATAAATTAAAAAGATACATAAATTGATATCAGATTTAAAATTAAATCGTTGACTACCCTTTACAAACTGGCCGAACCAAATTGTTTAATAAAATAAATTAATATTAAATGATTTAGAACAAGTTGATACCTTTTATTTATTATAATATCAAATTGCTACGAGCTATTTTGCTTTTTTTTTCATTATAATTTTATGAAAGTTAGAACGTTGAGAGATCAGTGCCGGATCAAAAGAAGTAGAGAACCGGCAATTACCCATATAAACTTTACATCCACAAATAACTAAAACTGGTATTTCTTAATTGAATCTACCACAAATTTCTGTCAAACATGCCTATTTACTAAGAGCGCTCTAAAAAAGTGCCGATGAAAAGTTGAGCACAAAAGACTAAAAGTTCAAAAGATCACAAGATTCAAAGAGCGTGTGCTACAATGAGAGAGCTAGTGAAATAAATAAAAATAATGATTGATAGCACAAGCACCAATTTTGAGTATATATTGTGCTGTCCATCGAATTAGAATTTATTTATGAAAAGATGCTTTTTGAAGAAATTTAATTTCTAGTACCAATACTAGAAATTAAATAAGTAGTAGTAGTAAATATTTATTTGTTACCTTGGGATGTTCAAATTTCTACTTTATCTATATTGTTAGGAACAAGGAGGGTATACAGAAAACACGACACTACTACTCAATGGTTTTTAATGAATTATCCCCAACCTTATGTTGTAACGCTAAATATATAATACTAAAAATAATTATAGAAACTTGAAGTCATAGATTACAAATAATTTAATATTATTAAGTAGCAAAATAATTATACCGAACTTATTACTTAATTAACAAAATAATTATCCTTAACAATATTTACATTATCGTGTCGTTATTTTATTTATTTATAATACTAGTACTATGTTCAAATATGTAATCTATTTCTATGCACTCTCTTCATCCAATCAGTGTCTGTTAACTAGATTTATCATTTCTTAGATCTTTTGTACAGTATTTTCTTAAGTGATTTATTATTTCAAAGTCTTTCCCACATATTTTGCATTGTCTGTCATCGCCTTTTATCTAGTAATTATTTAATTTTTCTTTATTTCCTTTTCTAAATCTTACAATTATTTTTTAATTTTTATTTTATTCTGTCATATAAAATGACCTGCATGTAGTTAATAGGAATTTATATCTTTGATTATTCGTTGATTTTTTTTTCTTATTAACTGAATCATATGTCTAGATCTCTCCGTATAATTTCATCTAACATATTTTAGCGTAGATTTTTTCGCCTTCCTTTATCCGTTCTGTTTTACAATTTTGTCCCTTTTATTTCCCGTTGGTTCATTTCCTGCTTTCTTTCTTCTTTTCTTGATATTGCTACCCAACACTCATATGCAAAACTTTTCCATGGTATCCTCACTTCTCTTTATACTTCATTGTTTCCTTTTTAGCTTCTCTCTTCATTTCTTAACGTTTTGCCTTTTCCTCTAATATACATATATCAGTGTTTGTTAATCTAGTAAATTAATATAGAAAATTTTGACAAAGCTAAAACAATTCCCTTAGGGTCAGTTACATAAATATTTATTAACTATAATGTTAATTAACAACGTGTTAGAAGTTAATGATAACCAAGATGATTAAAGTACATGTACACATTTAGTTATCTTAATTTTATTGCAGTTAAAATTACCCATTATTCGAAAAACAATAATAGCACTATAATATTACTATAAAAGTGTTTTTTATTTAAATTTTATTCTTTTTGGTAGTTAACAACGTAATTAGCCGGTAACCGAGTATTAGTATACCCAAAAGCAAAGCTTGTAGTACCAGCTAATGCAATTTAAACTATTTTAGAGAACAACTTTGAAATATACTTTACTTTCAGCATAATCTAATTAATCATAACAAAACTAAACGAAACACTGTAGTAATGCAAATAGCACATTTCTAAATTATTAAAACATTTAACCTTTTAACTTTTGAATCACGCTTTTATTGTTGCGCTATTAATATAATTGAATTTTTACCACAAAAAAAGGTTTAAAATATATTGGGTACTACGACTTTTAAAGTAACATACTAGTCATGAATTTGCGGAAATATAATTAAGATTTTTAATATAAAATACTGCCTCATGATTTAGCGTCTAATTCATTTAATTATTAACCTTAACATTATAAAAATTCTAAAATCTTTAAAAAAATTCTACCACGTTAAAATCCGACTATCTCCCTTAAGACTTGTTCTAAAACAACATGTTCTTCAACAAGCAAAACAGGAGGCACTTAAATTAATTTTTTATTCCTAAAAAATTTCTGAAACAAATTTTCGCTAAGATTTTCACAACCATCCCTGAAGACTAGTTCTACATAAGACGATTTTCTTCAACATGCAAAGTACAAAGTAGGCCACCACTTTACATACATCTTAATTAAAAATCCAGTAAAGCAAAATATTCTCTGGGTAGTCGCAAGTCGCAACTCCGAGACGCTACATGAACAAGAACGAGAACTCATTCATGCAGTAAGGAAGATGCATAGAGGATGTTTTGAATAATTCAACTTTTTCCTCAAGAAATTTGACTGTAACTCAAAATGTAAAATGGATAAGAACATGACGCTTTTTACGTTAAATTATACATCACCACAGTTTTCTTCAATAAGAAGATATACCTATAAACTATTCTTCCATACTTGGTTTATAGTGGCTTTGTGAATTTGGCACAAAAAAGTATTGTCTAAAATAAATTGAACTTTACCTGAAGTAGAGTAACTGTTTACTTAAAATAGTTGTTTATGACATGAATAAATGTAAACAAAGCTAATATCTCTTGTAGTATAGTGAACAAATAAATTCAATATTTATAAGCATAAGATCATCAGTTTGAATTTAAGAAACGTCACAAACCATTTCCCTTCTGGTTTCCCCTCTGGTTATTTGCAATTTTTTGTACATGCTTCTAATTTCAATAATCTTAATTAAAATACGATTAAAAACTAAAACATTTTATACATCTATATGTCAAATAATTATTGTGAAGTGTCAAAAATATGTGTCATTTGAAATATTATAAAAGCAATATTTGTATTATTAGTTAAAAAGTTTTAAAGACTAGTCTAGATGTAGATTTTTATTAATATTTTAAAATAAAATCAGAGTTACAATGAGAATGAAAACTAAACAGGTATAATACCTATCTATATGTCAAATAATTATCATAATAAAGTCATACGCAAGGAACAAGTCATACGTGCTCAGTTGGTTATGTATGTATAAGAAAGTAGTGTGGTGCCCACACCTGATTTTAAGTTAAATTTTTATTAATCTTTGAGTTCGTCCTGGAAAAGATATCCACTCCTTTGCTCCTATCCACGTTACTGGGTGCGTTTGGCTAACTTAGAAGATAGTGGAAGTTCTGTATTTATAGAAACATGACATTTTTCCACGTCTTTTGTACGCTACAAAATATAACAAGTTAAAAGCGTTTCTTTTTAACTGTAACTTATGTTCAAGTGTATTCACATGTTCTTATCGTCATTTGTAAACATTTGTTTGTCTCATTTTAATTCTATTTTAATGTCTTATTAATTATCATTCATCAACAAACTCCATCTTTAGCCCATGTCCTTTAATTTCAGGCATATAGTCTTTTGTTACACTTATCGAGATTTGCCACACTTAAAACGAGTATTTGACGTGATATATTTATTTATATATTTGAAGTAGTACTTGGTTAATCGATAATGTTAAATTGAAACTAGTGGTCCTAAAAATGTGTAATAAATTGGTAAGCATATTATTTTATTATTTATGCAAACTTAATCTTTGTAAAATTAGTTACACTAATTATCCTAAACCAACAAAAAATGAATAGATTTGTTTTCACGACCGGGAGAGAAACTCGTCTATGATATCAAAATTATGACAGAAACAGATAAATTCAGATCAACGGGACGGGAGATTTGTGCAATTTCTCTCTCGTCGGGAATAGAGGCAATTGTTGCGAAAAATGCACAAAATAAAACAAATTAAAGGTATAACTATCATAAATTATATTATGAAAATAGTGTTTAAATACATAGTAACCATTATAAATATAATATGAGAGAAGTGCATATTGTAGCCCTTGCCTACGGCTCGTGCTTCAATTTTACTTCGCGGGAAAAAATCATACATTTCTCTGTTTAAGTTGAGTAATTTTTTTTCAATTAATACTATGAGTTCCGAACTGATTAGGCCAGCAAATAAAATACTTCAAATTAGTAGTAAAATTTTTAAAAACAAATAATAAGTAAATTTAATTTCTCATATTTTATTAAAAAATATTACAGGAAGTTTACTAATTTACAAAGTTTGCATGTAACAAAAAGAAGTATAGTCGGTTTCATTTTGATTGCAAATTTGTTAGTGATAAAAGATAAATATTATTAATTTGTTTTAGGCTAAAAAGTTATTATGTCTGTCACGAAGATAACCACAAAAGGATTTTGTTTGTTTCAATTATTAGTCACCAAGTCTACCTAATATTAAAATTATCTTAATACCATCCAAATGATCCTAATAAATTAATGAAGCCTTCCGGACTATTTATCCTGCAATACATCATCCTGCGATACAATCGATCATTCATTAATTCCTCCTTTACGTTCGGTCTAACAGCGTCTTCCACTATCCTGTGCGTTGTGCGTAGGATTCTCAGCGGCTGATTTCGTTCGGCATGCTCTTGCAGTTCACTTTCGCCCTCATGGCACACCACGGCGTTGCCATGCCAACACGGTCACCCAGCGTCCCGGCGTCGCACCGCGCCCCGGACTCCGGAAAGTCCGGACCTCTCGAGCCGATGCGCAAGAAATCGACAAGCTTAATAATTCGATGTGTTTTCGAGACGGACGGGACACGATCGAGTACGACGCGACAATGGACGGTGGTGATTCGTCCCAGAGCAATTCGACCATTGGGTTCATTCATAATACCCACGGCACAAAGAAAACCTAAATATGAATGGGAGAAGACTCCTGCGTAAAACTAGATTTTACTACAAAAGTTTTTTAGTTCGTGTTCAACTTTATAAACTTTCAATATTTTGATTTGAAAGCTGTAGCTTACAACCTGAAACGCATTTGAAAATTAAGCTTCTTAGTAATAGTAAAAAAAAATTATTGTAACAAAATAGTATATTACATACCGGGGTGGAAAGTGTTTCATTGCAACCTAACGCTAAGATAGCTATTATCCTGAGGCTGCAATGAAACTTTCCATCGTTGTTTACTATTTTATGCACAATCAAAATTTAATAAATGAAACATAAAAATTATATTAATTTTTAACGTTTGCTATTTCGGGTGAAATATTTTTTATTAGTTCAATGTTAAATGTCAAAATTAGAGAGACCGAAATGACTGACTCTGAAAATGAATTAATGGATTGTATTTCATTCGAACTACGGCAACTGATAAAAAAACAAAACAGAAAATCTGCTTCCATAGAAAAGCCTATATTAATCAAAATCAGTTATTAATCAAATATGCACTGATTTACCAGGACCCAGGTTGAAAAGTGACAACTTCCCTTCGATTAAAAAGTGTAAAGTAGGAATAAATGAATTTCCTACTTTTTAAAAACCCTAAATTGACATATTACTAACCACTTGTGAATAAGAATAATTAACTTTAAATAAAATATAAATTTATACGTTTTTTGCCGATATCGTTATTCATATTTATTTTTTTTCAAACTAAATAATTAATACACACAAAGCTTTATGTTTCATTTGATTCATATAGATTATAGAATTTCGTATGACTGCAAATTTAGCAGCAAAATAAAATAATGAAATTATGCTACACATATACATTTTTAAAAATTAAAAAAAGATTTCTTGATATATGTAGTTCTGTAAATATATTTTTATTTAAACTCATTGGTTGCTATTTACAGGTCTATACTAAGTGCAACTAACTAGGACATTTTAAAATTTGGCACTGTTACTCTGCAAAAGTTGTTGATTACCTTAGAGATCAACAAAAGAGTAACATAAACAAGTAAGTAGAGACAGTAACTATGTAAACATCGAATTATGACATAAAACAGATTCTGATTTGCAATATTCGTCTGCGATTCGTCTGCTTATAAATTTGAACCTTGCTATAATTTAAGTTTCCTTAAAATTTATTTTGTGTAAAAATTCAAAAGTATGACTGGCTTCAGCAGATGTTTCTAGTAGGTTAAGATGAATGGCCCCATTGTGTTCTCTAATTTTTATAGTAGGTAATTATTCTGCTAGTCTGTCCAATGTAACATTTTCCACATTCACAAAAATCTTTTTAATTTTACAATTACGAGTTCTGGAAGTTTTTTTAACTTATTATTCCATGGGCGAAACGTCAGGCACCTTAAGCACCAGGGTATCGACCGGGGGTTTGTTTTGGTGCGGTCTCGCGATGTTTGCTAAATTGTAATTGATGTTTGGCGGCTCAACTAGCCTACCGCGATGTAATGAAATTGGATTGTTCGCCCCGCATTAATAATCACCGCCTATGCACATGATCACATCATAACCAATAAAATGGGCGGGGAACACAATTTTAGGGGAGTGTCAATTTTTATTTATTGTCCCAGACATTTTTTATTTGTTCTGTTTATCAATAAATACATAAAATTACAATTTATGAGCATCGGAGGTACGTTTTGACATGAATAATTTAAAGTGTATTTCAATTTTTATTTATTGTGCCAAATTTTTTTGCTGGGTTTACGTATCAATGAAAACATAAAAATTTAAATTTATGGCTACTGAGTTCTTTTACTCTTTGACGTTTACACGTTTTTTATTAACTATTTTTATTACACATAAAACACCATTGCTGAAAATGTCACCCAAGTTAAAGTTTGATAACAGTTCAAAAAGTGGAAAAAAAAATTCAGAAAGCGAGAACTGTCTATGAATCAAATATAATAAATAAATAAAAATTGTCAACTGTTATTAAGTCACAGAGATCGGCCAATCCAATCAGTCCCATTTACCAATCTGTTGGGATCTTAGATCTCGCTGAGCAAGTCAATCGGTGCCACTACCTCACAGCAGTTGGCGGGTTACACTATCCTGATGAGTTTCAATAAGAACGAAAAGCGTCTGTAGTTACCGATTGATTGGATTGGCCGGTCTCTGTGACTTAATAACTTAGTACTGTATTTTATGAAACAGTTGACAATTTTTATTGTCTTTATATTTTTAAAGAATTGAGAACTCATAACATAGAAATAATGAGACTTTTGGTTACAGTTCTATAGACATATGTTTATTTAAAGTTAAGAGGAATCTCTGACTACTTATTTTAACATATGCTATTCGTATTTTACATTTCTAAGAAATATATGAAAAGAATTTAATAAATTTAATAACTTTTTTCAGCTATAGAAAGTTTATATAATTTTTTACAAAAATAGTTATTTACTTTACAAGTGGGCAATGTAAGAAATTACCCACGAGAGAAATTTTAGCTCACGAAGCCGAAGGCTGAGTGAGATAATTTTATCGAGTGGGTAATTCCACTTTGCCCACGTGTGAAGTATAACGTTTTATCCAACACTTCTTAATAAATGAAAAATTTATTAATGAAATATTATTTGACAGTGACATATGCTTTAAATTTTTAAATTAAAATGTCAATCGAAGTAGTTACCAAGGTGTTGTGTGTTATTATTATTGTTATAAATAAAAAAATACTCACTAGTGGCTTTCCTCAAAATTATACCCACTAGTGGATAATCTGTTACTTTGCTTGTTTAAAATCGCCATAGTTATAGACTATAGGGCATTTATTGAGAGGTGTTGGATACAAATATTTTACACTGTTTATTTTGATAAATTGTGAACGTCTGTTTTCGTTATTTTGTTGCCTACACAGTGGCGAATCGTGTTACTATCTCCTAATATTACCAATAAGTCGCATTGACGATTATCGTAACGTATGTCTGTTTTTGAATCGGATGGTTCATACGAGAGTCGAAGAGCGGCTAGCCAAAACATCAATTACGTTTCGAATTATTAATACATGCGAAAGAGTGAATCAGAATAAAGACTATTAATTGAACAAGTCATGGCTTTCTCCGTTTAATAAGTCACAAATTGATGTTTACATAGTTAGGTACAGTTTCTATTTACTAGTTTCTGTCATACTTTTATAACATATATCTACAGAACTACATCTAAAAGCCTTATTATTTCTATTTGATAATAGTTATTTAAACATAAATAAATAATCTATGGTAACGCACTGAATTGTGGATTACATGAGATTTTCAGTGTATTGTGCTTAAATATATCACCTACCGCGATAAAAATAAATATAATCGAACTGTGGATCACAATTATAACTTTATCCCTTCATTAATATCTTTGAGGGTCGCAACTTAACGGCTGGTAGCTACATTTCAAACTTAAAGATATAACATACCGAGATGTCCGAAATTAAACTAATGCTTTTGTAAAACAATAATCAATTCAGTAAATTTCCATTATGTACGTCTATTAAAACGGGTGGGAAGGTAAAAATGAAAACACTTAAAGGTCCAATGATCTCTTCTAGTGTGAATCATTAAATTTCATCTCGGTCTCGTTCTCGTGACGATGAAACGCAAACCAGTTTTTCTCTCAAACGCAAAGAACTGCAATTAAGCTTTGTTCCTTTTTGAACTGTGCAGTTTCCAGAATTTTTTACTCAACGTTTTTTGAGCTGCACCAAAAATTAAATGTTTGGAACTATTTAATTCCTCCAATTTAAATTGGAACTTAATTAGCGATTGTTCAGTATAAAACATAAAAAGTGGGAAAGGGGTAACGTGCCTGTTTCGTGTTTCGAAGGCTTGGGAATGAAACAATTTTGTTATTACACACTGGCCAGTATTAATCAACAAAGTTAAATATTTGTTATTAGTTTCTAACATTTTTCAAAGGTTAAGTCCATTGAGTTACTCTACAAATATGGCTGTGCCCAAATTAGATAAATCAAGGTTGTCCGCAAATAATTATAAGCACAAACAAATAAAAATTCCCGCCAACCAAATGTGGAAAACACTAGGTCGACAACCTAAAATGTAACACGCAATTTTCTACACAATTTTTATGTACCTAATTTTAATTTTCCTTCAAATATTACACAGGGTGCAGTAAAACAATCCCCTAGTTGTGAAGGTGAATTAAATTAAAACTAGGGAGGTTGTTTCGCACTTCAAAATATACCGGGGACAGAATTATTTTTGTTGTATCTTTTTATCTATTCACTTTACAACAAAAGTGATGGATTGTAAAATATTATTCGTTTTAGGTTAATTTGCTATGGTCGTGTTACTGTTTAATATTTATTTTAATTTAACCCTTAATGGTATAGTGGGGTCTTTAAAGACTCCAGTGTTTTTATATCTAATTGTTTAGTGTTAAAAATTTAAACTGAATGTTTGAGTATTTCAATAGCTTCATTAATCGACACAACATTTCAGATTTATAGACGGTCACACGAATCTGTATGTAATAACAATTGGGTTCTCTCTTAACCCCACTATACCAGTTACGTTGATTTTATAATTAACATGTCTCGTTGTTTTTTAACTGAAAGTGAGTATATTTTAATTAACGGGAGTGAAGATTAAAATGACGTGCAATCGGGAGGCGAAATACAAGAAATTGATTCTAACATTTCTAATACAGAAAGAAAATACACATTTCAAATGAAACAGATTCAGAAATGTACGTAAAAAACACCCCTGTTTTTTTTTTCTGTTGCCCTAAAATATAAATTTTATATCATAGGTGATGTATTCACGTATACTAATTTATAATTTTACCCGTTTGACTCCTGAAAATTATTTTTGGCAGTTTTACGACAATAATCAAACGCTGCAACAGAGGATCAGTATTTTTTCTATATTGTTTATTTGCTGAATGCTAATTTCATTTTCTTTATGCATGTTCTGTTTAAATAGATGTAAATAAAGATATAACATCAAGTTTTCTCGTAAATTTACATTTTTTTACATACATTTTGCAGTGGGGTCAATAAAGACCCCATTGTACCAGTTACGTTATAAAAAATCACTATACAGGTTAAGAATTAATTAATATATCGTGAAATATTAATAATTAAGTAACCAAATAAACCTTATTGCATGCATTTTTAGATTCTGAACATCTTTTGTACTAAGACTTTTGTCGAATGTTAAAAGGTAAACGGATAAAACAATATTTAAAAAATAGCATTGAAATCCCTATACGCCACGTTTCAATTTTACTCCCGGAATAATATTACTAAAATAACAAGTTGGATTATTTTCGTGGCAAATGTTTACTTCCGGGAATAATATAAAATTTTATACGCAGTATTGTGAAACGAACATTTCAATTATTGTCATTTTTACACATCGTTAATTTTATACATCCACATTCTGTTATCTAATAAAAAAAGATTGTATTTATATTGTTAAATGTCACTTCACACAATGAAATATTACACAATCCAGAAGAGTCTCGTAAACTAAGAACAATGCCCAGAGAAAAACCATCTGTATCTTTGACATTATACAGAATAAATACTGCTATGCGTCTAAACAAAAGATATTCAAGGTAAAAAATAAACGATAAAATAAGTTTTGGAATTTAAGTTTGCTAATATATATTTGTGATGTATTGAGTTACAAATTATTTATTTACAGTTTAAATTAATCATTGAGTTAATTCGGTGAATGTAATTGATTCTGTACTTAATGACAAATGTAATTGTGATTAAATCAATGTACTTTGCTTTAGTGTGCGAATCAATGAACACTTTTACTTACAATAATTGTTTTATGCATAAACTCATATTGGTAATATACGCGCATTATGCTCAATATCATTTTGTTTGGACACTGTGCAAACATGTTCATTTTGGTTAGTAAACACAATTTTATTTTGTACCTCGTCAATAAATACTTTATGAATTTCATACGATAATTGAGATTAGTTGAATCTAATAAATAATTTTACTGTTCATGGTTTGTGGGCCATGTTTACTTAAGATTCAGATTTGCATGTCTCATAAATAATGGATACAGTCTAATAGAAACGCAGATTTATCTACTTCCTATTTCTTAATCCGGCGACCAAACCAATATTTCGCTTTCTAAATATATTACACCTCAGTATCACAGCGGATATTCTAACATTTATAATAGTTAAACGTAAATAGTAATTTGTAGAATTGTTTATATTGAAGTTTGTTGATCAACAAAGCTCGAAACACGTGCTACAACTGGGTACAATAACCGGTGGAGTGTATAGAAATAAAAGTACAGAATTAGTGTTTAATTGTGAATGAAATGACTTACCTTGCGTGAGGAAAGACGCAGGTTCTAGAGGAGTCGCTCCCAGGTGAGTTGCAACCGCCAACATGACAACTAAACACACCTTCACTCCTGGCACTAACATTGTGGTAAGTTAATTCACTACTTCACTATCTAACATCGCACATTAGTTCCGAGAATGCACTCATCCTAATAAACTATCAGCAAATGTTTCTAGCATATGTAGCATTGTTGACGAACTTCATAACTTCGCGCGATTTGAAGACCAGCTACGTACCTTCCTCCTTCGGCGCCATAGGTAAACTAACGAGTTTCTCTCTCTTGCTGTCATTCCAGTTCCAGTTGCCGCATGGATATCCACGTTGGCGAAAGAGCACGACTGGAGTCGAATAAGATCGGCCAAGCGGGCATGCTCGACAAAATCATTACGAATTACATAATGGATTGTAAAAATCGCTTATTACTTTCAAATTAAATTGAGCTTATTTTATTATCTCCGTCTACCTGCACGGAATTATCCACTTGCGTTTCTCAAAATTGTTTGAGAAAGAGCATATGAGAAATATATTTTTTAATAAAAATAAGCGCAACATTATTTCATATTATTATTTAATATCAAACTTTTTCACGCGCAAAATTATATGACTTACCAAGATCTGCGAAAGCAAAGTGCCACACACAAAATGGGTGAATGGCGTATACAGTAATTGTATAGGAAAAATAATTATACTTACATGAGTAGATAAAAATCGGAGTAATAAATACATCACTCCGTAATATTGAACTATATTTATAGACCGTGAATCGTAAGACCCTTAATCCGTATCCCATAACCAATAGTTGGTATATTAATTTTCCCTCTCCACTACCATTTTTTGAGGAAATAACTCGACGGCTGATAACGCTTCATGCGCAAAAATATATTACTTACCAAGATCTACGGAAGCAAAGTGGCCCATCCATAATGAGGAAAAGATGTAACGATATATATTTTTTTTTATCTTAAATGAAATTCTATTACTAACTGTCTGTTACAATTTCCCATTCTTTTAGGAAAATTAGTGGTACTTGGAAAAACTGATAATAATTAAAAGACACATATTAATTAAAATTTATAATCTCTTCTACTCATGTTAAACAAATATACATACAAATAAATACATTACAATCGTTAAAACTTATTCTCTGAATAATAAAAATTTAGAAAATTTCATTTCAACAGTGGTACAAATACAAAATCAATTATTAATTATAAACCATCAAAACGATGCAAAATATATATTTCAAATTATCATTTAACAAATACGAAACGACCAATAAAACAATTGTTTGTTAAAAAGTTATGCAACAACTTACGTCTACAGTACTTTTAAAATGGTGATGCTATTTTGGGCGATGGTTTGTAGAGGAGTTGGCAAATCTAAATCTTATGCTATCGAAAAATGGGTTAAGCTGGCAACTCCTATACAAGTACCTAAGTACATTCTATTCAGTGACGCGCATACGAATACAAAATATTTGCATCAAATATTTCACTACAGCATCGAAAATTCTCTGCGCAGAAACACTATTTTCCTGTACTAAAATATATCCTAAAACTCCCTTATTACTTTTGAAATTTTTTAGTTAATATAAAACTTTTCACTAAATATTTCTTAGGTATAGTTTTTAATTTGCAATGTGGATTTGTATACATATTTTGTAATTAATTGTTGATGGAAATGACGATTTATTTAATTTTATTATCTATTATTTTAATGCCAAATATCTGTTACATATTATATCTTTTTTTTTAATATAATAGCTTCAAAGTTTAGAAACTGAAAATGAGGTTGATATATTGGCGAATAGTTCTATTTCTACATTGTATTTCTTGTGAATGTATGTGTAATACAATAATAAATAAAAAAATTATTGTAGTACACAAGCAGAGTTGTAGGACACTTATAGTATTATAATATACAGTTGCAGAGAATGAGCTAGACGGCAACTTTTTCTACTTGTTGGAATGCGAAGAGAATTTTCGACTACCCTGTATTTGGTTCTTCGCAACTAAATGTAGGACGAGGGCCGATCAGTGCAAGATTTATCATAAGTGAAGAATTATTGTGTTAGAAAATGTAACTTACGAGAAATATTGATTATACTAAGTTGAACAAAAGGATACTTAAAGTACATTAGAATATTCTTATAATGGCTGGAAGCGTACAAATGGAAATTACTTTCCGTAATGTCAATTACGATTTTAATTCATAAATCATAAGTTGCTTGCCGCCGATAACAACTATTTAAATTGTAGACTAATTAATACTGATAATAAGGTATCCCAAGTTTTATAAATTTCTTATAAATAGGTGCATGTAATTTTAAATTAAATCGCTAAGTTGACATCAACTTGGAAAACTTTATGCATCGTATTCTTTAAACTTTGTAAATTAAAAGTTGTTCATAGAATTTTCATAAGATTTCAAAATACAAAAATATTTATTTTGTACAAAAATACGTATAAAAATTAATGAAAAAATTAAACGATATGTTATTTTTTACAAGCGATTAATTTGTAAAATAAGTAAATAGATGAACAACTTTTAGTTTAGAGTATTGGGACTGACTTTAACTAAAGTCAGTCGTGATGGGAGTAAGAATGGGTAATCTAGTTTAGATTTATACTTAGCTTAAGTTAAAGGAATGTGCAGGAGGCAAATCTTAACGCTTAAGACAATTTTACACAATGATGAAACGAGTAACAATCACTCGTTATTTTGAGATATCAATATCTAATCACAGAGGCCACGATGTATATTATATACTCAAATTTGATTAATAATCAACAATATTATATAAAAATGTATCGTACAAACAATATTGCATCTCAAAATGTTCTCACGAACGATTAACAACAAAATGTTTGAACACTATTGCATGTTTCCAACAAATGTAACATTTGTATTAAAGAATCTAGCATCAGTAACATGATTAATATGAACATACGATACGGAATTACGGATACCCAGTTACAGTTCTAACGGCGATAGTGATGGCAACCCTGTCTCTGAATGTACGAATGTTAGTGTGTACGTGTGTACGTATACGTTGGCACAGCTTGTACGCGCTATTCAAGTTCCCCGTAATCGTAATGCGTAAGTGATTCCAGGTTACGAGACAACTAGCGGAGGCAGCTACGGGCTCAGCTTATGTTGGGGCACTTGGCTGGAAATATCGCAGACCGTTTATCTGCAAACACACATACAGTCAATTGTTTTCTATTTATTCAATGTTTACTTATTGTACGTGTATAGTATATTCGGAATTCTAACGTTAAGCTGTATTAACAACAGAAAATTAGAAGTTAAAATAAAGCTTTGAAAAATATTGTTCACAATGCATCAGTTTAACGCTGATTTAGAAAAAATTTCTATTATTTTTTAAAGTATTTTACTTCTATATAACATCAATGTATGAACATACAAATTTTCATTTATAATAAACGAAAAACAAATTTCAAAATGAAGTGTCAAACAAATAAAGAAAGAAAATATATCAATAGTCTTCCATTTAATTTGGTCGTAGCCGCTAACTATTAACCAACAGTTTGGCCGATGCAAACTCTCGCTCTAACCAAAATAAATGCGCTCACAATACCAAATTAGTGGTTATCGTTAGTTAACCATAATGTCAGAAGTCAGAAGAATACGCATTTGTATTTAGCATTCACAACAACAAATTTAGCCCAGCGATTGGTTAGTAACTTTTGGTTAGAGGTACTTAGCGCAGACAACAACCAATCAGAGAACGTTGAAAAGAGATAGTAAATACTTTGAAATTGATCAAGTGTTTAGAAAATGAATCAAGTAGAAATAAGAAAAAACTACAACACTTTTTATATTCACGAAAAACAAACAAGCGAAATAACAGAAGATGGTGGTAACGTCTAATAAATCAAAAAAGGAAGTTAGTAGCACTAATTTTTTTTACAAAAAAAAATTGTTTTATTTTTATAAAATAATCATGCTTAAATCCTTGCTAAGAGGGTAACGACAGAATTTCGAACACATTATACCCTTATCAAAACAATATAATACGAGTAAATATGTTGAAACATTTATTTAACTGCACAAGAAAGTATTGCGAATTATTATGTACAAACCTATAACTAATAAGTAACTCAAAACTATTCAGTCTGTAAAGTTTTGAAACAAAAGGTTTCAAATGCTATTTAAAACTCATGATGCAACTATACTGAGTAACAAAATGATACTTTTGATATATACTCATATGTATTGCTTTAGACAAATTTTCCCTTTCTTACATCTGGAATACTTACAGACATATCGTATTCAGTAATATACGCAGGAATTTCAAGCTGATCGGGAGACATAACAGCATACAAGTACTCTACACCGGGTAAACTATGCACTTTTTGCTTTATTGCTGGCGCCATGAACGTCGTAAACCACCACGTCATCATCTAAAAAGAATTAAACAATTAAACGTCAGCAATGTTCATAGAACAACGAAGATTATAATATAACCTACCTTAGTCCAGAATGTCGGATGCACAATATAGAAAGCCTTCAAATTCTTTTTGTACCTGAGAGGAGAAGAAACAAAATGTATTCATCGAATCATATATCTTAATAAATATTATACATTTTAAATAGGTTAAATGAAATTTATACTATACTGCTAGTGCTAGATAAAAAATGGAGATATTTTTTAACGTTCTATTTAAATTATTTATAATTCATTTTATTATTTTAGTTATGTTTATTAATTAAAATGTTATTGTTCTTTGATTACTACACTTGCATTTTATTGTCTATAAAATTTTTACCGACTATAATCAAACGTTTTATTCAAATTTAACGGCAATCGTAAAACAAGTCCCATTTTTTGTCTAATAATGTATAATAATATTTGAAAGTCTAAAAGATAATCGAAATCTCAGTCATACAGCTTTACATTCTTCTTAAATAATCGACGTTTCGGTGCACACTTATACCTTCTTCAGAATTTGACTTAACAATTTAATAAAAACAATAAAAAATAAATAGAAGATGAGGTATTTTAATTGACCAAGAACCAGAGTAGACAAAATTTCTAATACTTTGGCTCATACTTAAAGGAACCAAAACTTCTAAGTATTGATTGAAAAACTTGCAAACTCTAAACCTTCTACTCAGATGATAATAAAAACTCTTGGCTAGCAGCCAATAGGTTTATTTCAAAAATACAACATTTACTAATTTCGACGTCACTTGCGTTTTCTGCAGGAGGTGAATTTATCTCATATGCAAATAAATATTTTAAAAATAAAGATAATTATAAAAAAGCACATATAATTCTGTTCGTCAACAATTAAAATAATAAATAATTTTTATTCCGAAAAATAACGTATTTATATTTATTTATTAAATATGACTATGTTTCATTTATTTATTACTTTATTTATTATTTTAATTGTTGACGTGGAGATTCATATTTTTTATAATGTCCTTAAATTGTTATTGAGAAAAATTTAATTTCTGAAAAAGACGTAAGAAACTAGTAGAGGCTGTATTAACTTATTATCTAATAGCCAAGGGTTTTTATTGTCATCCATTGTCCAGCCAAAAAAGTACTTATTATTCTTCGACTTAGAATTAGTGGAATAGAGCTATTATCCTCTCTATTTATTTTCGACATTTAAACGATTAAACGTCATACAACAATAAAAAGAATATTACCGTATAGTTATCAAAATAGAAAATAGCATGAAATGAAAAATTTGTAGTTGATTTGTACTCATAAATTGTATAGATCATAAAACATATTTATCGCTGTGAAATTAAATTATTGAAATTGTTTTTGAGTACTTCAACAATATTTCAATAGATGTCTCTTCCACCAAGTTGTAATACTAAGTATAATTTATAATTTAAATCGGTAGTTTTAAGACGCTTCAACTTATTGTCAAAATTAAAATTGTATTCGACATTTGAGTCGGAGAGACTCAATGCAGCTGCAGCTTTAGATGTATCAGTCACGCAGAACATAAAATAGATGAATTTAAATTTAAATTATAATATAAATGTTCTTAATTAACTTATGGAAACCATAACAAGTTTCTAATTTTGAATACTAATACCAAATAAAGATGTTATCCTTCATACTAACTTGTAGGGTAAGATGTTGTAAACTTCTCTGAGCCACGAGAAAGAAGGATAATTAACACTTGATGTGAGTGTGTGAAAATAAGCAATGACGTAATCGCCCTTGACGATGGGATCTAGCAGAGTGATAAGATACAACAGAGCCTGAAACACAAATATGTAAAAACCAGATTTACAACCAAATTTACATATTACAGTTAGTAACTGCAATTAATTCCATTTACAACGTTGCAGAATAGCACATGTTTTCAATATTGCAATTATAAACAAATTTGTAATCTTTTGCATATTTTATTCGGCGCAGTTAAAATTATTTTATGATTTTTGAAATGTATTCTTACTTGCATAAGTTTACTAATTATATCTAAATTGTTATTTTCTTCAATCTGCATGGCAATAATTCAAGCTGTACATTTCATTATTACTCCTTAAAACACAATTCCAAGATTTACTAAATGAAAATGTCTACTTGCATATTTGGGGGCCGCAATTAAAGACTGGTTAATGTGCAATAATATACCAGTTTCTGTGATCTACATTACAAATAACGGCACACCCAAAATGGTCAAATAGCGAATATGTATTTAATTTTATTTATTTCAAACATGAAAGAATACAATATTTTGTCATAAGTTTATAAGATTCGAGCAATTATTTTTACCTTGTCGAGGTTGATTTTGTTGAAAGGAAACCATTTTCCGACAAACACAACAACAGGTCTTCCCAGGCGATCAATTCCACTCTGATACAAACATCCAATTCCAGATACT
Source organism: Poecilus cupreus (assembly GCA_963942605.1). NCBI lineage: Eukaryota > Metazoa > Arthropoda > Insecta > Coleoptera > Carabidae > Poecilus > Poecilus cupreus. Next base: position 23,499,664 of record OZ012717.1, on the reverse strand, counting down.
TCAGTCAAATCCTCGGTTTTGGCGCGCCGCAATAATCGTTCATATCTGCAAAAAAATAATGCTATTACAATCAAATCAAAAATTATTTTAGAAACGTTAACTGATCAAATAAAAGAACTGGAGCATATCAACATGTGAAAACAATGAAATGTTTTTGAATAAGTTATTTGTTACAAAGAAAGGAAAGTTTTGCGTCATTTTCACATTTAAATTCTTTGCATGCTTTTGAATTGCAACAAGACCTGTTTTTCAAAATTTATCGCTGCTTGATTCGATAATTGAGCAGAAACAATCACACGTAGGATAATTTTTTCAATACTTTAAAATATTTGTTTTCGATAAATTTTACAACCTCACAGGCAGATTCATAAAAGGGATTAGCGCTAACTCCATTTCTATTATTACTTATAACTTCATTTTCCATTCTCAGAACATAATTATATTAACTAAGGTTGTAAACTAGATTGGATAGCATAAAATTTGATTCATTTTGAAAATATATTTAATTTAGAAACGAAGTTACAGATGATGAAAAAATGGAGTTAACACTAATCCCTTTTATGAACCTGCCTGTTAAAATTTAACCAAACATAAACACAATTATTTTCGATTACATTGCAAAATAAATAAAAATGCAAGAACAAGGAAAAATGAATCACTATGATTCACACTCATACACAAATTTGTGACTAAAAATTTAAAATAGTTACTTTAAACAAGACCATTCATTTATTGATATAAAACATCAAATTGCTTCTTAAAATAAACTTCTTTATAAGTTTTATAAATACAAGTGTTAAGGCACATAAGTCCCTCCTCTTCTTTTGATGCGGTCCTAATAAAACCCAACGAAGTTCCAATTATCATAAAATAATCAAAATAAAATGCGAAACACCTCGTGGCAATATTTATCACATCTGTCAACGTAGAGTTTTATACCAATTAAATGCAATTTATTTAATTCATTTTTGTAATAATATGTGTGACAAATTATTAAATACCATGATATTAAAAAACTTGCAATAAATAATCATTTTAAATCGAAGTAAAACTTAATGAAATCAGTGGTCATACCTGTCCTCGTCGGCGTCGTTATTAAACCCCCAAATTTTGGACCAACTATACCCGTCACTAGCACCCGCTTTGATATCCATTGTCAGTAGTTCATACCACCATCACTGCGAACCGCGAACTAAATCAACGGAGTGCGCGCGATCTGATCTTGCCATGAATTCGTACGTGTGTGCGAAACAAGTGATGCGCGTTTTAAACGTCAAAACGACGAACGATCACGACGAAAACAAGAGAAAGCTACCCGGTGCACGTATAAATAAAACGTCAGCTTTAATACGTTGTGTTACCGTCTTCTCATTATGAGATAATTCAACATAGTGCTTGAAATTTAAAGCACGCAAAAGTAAATATACGCTTTTATAAGAAACAATTGAGTATGTAAATTGGTGTTCTGAGAAACTACTTCCGGTTATTGTATGTTTCATTTGTTGATTATTTTTAGTTATGTTACCAACGAAAAGGTTTCAGATTATTGGTTTCTCTTTGACTATTTTTTTCTTGTCTACATTGAGTATTCTCTGAGCACGTCAATGATCATTAGTGTTAATAATTAATATTATCGCAATTAAAAATAAATTTTACAGCAGTATTGACATTTTCCTCTTCCTCTATTTACTTTATTAATTGTGTGCGCAGCAATTATTTTTAATAATTAAAATGTTAAAATATAGGCCACCTTTCAAATATTCATTCTACTCGTAATTGCTTTCTATACTGTTATAATTTTCTAAAAGTATTAACTTTTATTGCAAAATAATCTCTATTCGCAAATTGTTATATTTGTAAAACGATTTACTTTATCTCGAAATGACGATTACAGTTCAACTTAATTTTGAAGAAAACGCAGAAAAATTATTTGGCTTCAGTAAATATTTAACATCATAAATACAACTGCGTCATATCCTCATATAAACATTAAAAAGTCTAAATATCTTTTAAAATTGTCAAAATATTACGCTTAAAAGAATGAGAAATATATAAAAAAATAAGATTTGGTGCAATTAAACAATCTAAACTTTTCTTGAATAATGGTCAAGGTTTTTTGTCACGTGAATCTAGAAACATTGCATTGTTTAACCAGTTGAAAATTACGACTAACCATAGACGTATCATATAATTTAAACCCATTTAGCAAAAGTATTAAAATGTAAAAGTCATTGAAAAAAAATATATATAAAATTTCATTTTATACAACAGGTATTTATTTTAATCTTCATAAACTCTTTATCATAAAATAAACATGCAACACGTGACTCGCTAAAGGCTTTAAATAAAATCTGGAAATTTTTCTTCGTTGCCATTTTACAATTAAATAAGTATAACATCAAACCATTCCATTTTCAGTATTTAAAGCATATTTCGGTATATATTTTAACTCAGGGCCGATATTTCCATCTACGAATAAACTACCGAATAAATTATTCGTCGAACAAATGAAAAATATCACATCGAAATCATAGCTTAAATTATATTTATTGTTCTAGCTGTCATTTTTTGATGCGAATTTTTTTATTAATTCAACGGATAACTTATTTGGAAGTTTATTCGTATTTCTAAATAATAATACAAATATTGCTTTCATAATATTTCAAACGACACTTCACAATTATTTGACATATAGATGTTAAAAATTTTTTAGCTTCTGTTCCCTTTGTAACTAAGTTTATTGAAATGTATTATAAAATATATAATTTAGTTTTTCTCAAAATAAGAAACATGTAGAAGAAAAGTGCAAATAACATTTTATATTCCAAATATTATTGTTTAACATCTTTCATTTGAAGCTTTTTTCGCAGCTCATTCTATTTTTGAAAAAAAAAATGAAATTTATTGTTTTGTGTATCCGGTAAACTTCCTCTTCCGATATTTCAATGTCATCCAAAATTAACTCAGCTCTTCATATTTTCATGAAACTGATAAATTCCAAGTTTCGTTTATATATCTTGTCTCATTTCAGTGGACGTCAAAATATGTATTTCCGCAAAAATCTCGTCAGCGATTTTTTTCATGATTCCAATACTGTCTTATGTATAAAAAAGTAAAAATTAAATATAACCCATAACTTGAAAACCAAGTTGCCGGTCAAGGTTTAATCTGAATTACATCTACTGATGATGAGAACTTGTAATATGTATTTAGACATTTTCTAATAACTTGAAGGCTTTGGGGTTACAATTTTTTTTACATTGTTCTTAGCCTTAGAATTGTATAATTTAATTATATAAATATATCATTAAGGGCTATAAAGACAGAAAAACAAATTAAAAACTGCTGTATATTTGAGAAATATATATTCCCTTCGTAATATATAAATTTAACTTAACTGTAGCATTTCATCATTTGAATCTTTAGATACATATTTCATAACTACGCGAAATATTTTAACTGCGACGTCCAAATTTCAAACTACAATTATAAATGAAACTAACAAACAAAAGAACAGTTATCAGAAAATGATTCTGCAATATTGAAATTCAAATCAATTTGTTTAGATTCAAATTCAAAAATAAATTCATTTGAACAATGCAGTGTAGAACACAGGACGCAGTCAAGCTGTACATTTGTTAATTAACTTTTGCTGATAAACGCAGAGAGGAGAGACATCTATTCATACCTGAATATGAAACTTTGCTGTTTGACGTAGATTCGTGATTCGTTGTTCACGTCGCTTCAACCATACAAAATTCATACTGAATTTAGTTACAATGGAGTTATTTATTTATTATCATTTAAATTATTTCAACAGACTGGCTCGTTAAAATATGCATAAATATAATAATTTTAATAACATTTATTGATTTACCTTGAATTAGAAATGTGACAGATTAAATGATGATAACATATCGCCGAAATGCAATTTTAATTATTTCCGATAAGAACAAAATTATAAAATTACGCATCTGCTCCACAATTTAGTGTCAATGCAGCAAATCTGCAGTTGCATATCTTGATAGAAATAAATAAAGATAGGGTGTGAGCGTGCCTAAAATGTAATGAGTGCTATCTAATTTGAAACCCTTCGAAACTTTTCTAATGTTCATTTATCAAATAGTGCATTGATCTAAAATAGCTGAATTAGCAGAGATATGCACGAAAATTCTTTTTTAGGTTAGCTCGCTTCGCTCGTTTTTTTTATTAACAAACCATAAGCCTGTAGAACTCCCGACAAAATTGAATGACTGTACGCATTTACATGGAATCTTTTCAAAAATATTTACTCATTTTGAAAAATATTTGAATAGCAAAAAAATACACTGTATTTCGAAATATGATTTAAGCAGAATACCTCACTTGGAATGGGTAACTAGCTTAGTCATATTTTTATTTTTTATCATTTGATTATATTTTTGGGTAACAACACATTTCTTGACAAAAAACATTTCACGAAAATACATTTCTCGAATTTACAAATGTCGAAAATTAAATTCAAAGCTTGCGCATTTATCGAATCGATTGGATATTATAAACCTCGAAAATACATTTCTCGAATATAACAAATTGTCGAATGTTACAAATCTCGAAAATACATTTGTCGACAACGAAATATACCAAAAACCATTTTGTAATCATTGCTCACTAGATGGAACTGTGACATACGCTTGGTAGGTATGTTTCATTGTCGACAAATATATTTTCGACATTTGTAATATTTGAGAAATATATTTTCGAGGTTTGTAATATTCAAGCGATTCGACAAATGTATTTTCGAGATTCGTTATTTGTAATATTTTCAACATTTGTATTTTCGATAAATGCAGAAACTCTGAATTAAATTTTCGACATTTGTATATTCGAGAAATGTATTTTCGAGGTTTGTAATATCCAAACTATTCGACAAATGTATTTTCGAGTTTCTTAACATTTGCCATTTGCAATATATCCAACATTCGACTTTTGTATTTTCGGTAAATGTACAATTCTTCATCGTAATTTTAGACATTTGTATATTCGAAAAATGTATTTTCGTCAAATGTTTTTTCGAGAAGTGTATGTGTTCTTATATTTTTTATGTTCAAATATTCAAAAATTACCAAAAGTATTTTTGTGATAGGTCGGTGCCATACTGTATCATTAAGATAAAAATTGGCTTAGCTGTCTTAATTACATGTTTAAAAATAATTTCGAAACGGAACTCATAATGAAATGAAACAAAGATATTTGTTTTTTACGCGCTACGTCATTTCTTATCAGTTACAGGCAAATATTAATTCTTAACAAAAGAACAAAACAATATTCCAGTTCGTTATTTAACCTATAAATATTTTACTTCATCTTAAAAAACAATAATTAAAATGTTATTTACTGACCTTTCCTGATGTTGAATTTCTTTCACCATGATGTCCGACAAAGGATCATTCAAAGGTCTCTCCCCAAGTAGTCGCTGCTGGTCCAAGTCTCCCTGCATTTGACTAAAGGCATGTTCACCAACATTCACTGACGTTTCAAGTTGAGCTGAGAGGTCTATCGATTCTTCGTCCGCTTTAGAAAAGAAAAAGAAACTATGAGTGAATAAATACTTAATTTTCACCTACTTACAAAACTCAAAAGATTCGTTTATCATTTTAGTTACGGTTTGTACTAATTAACATATTTTTCAAACGACAGTTTTCTACTAAGTGAATAAATACGTGGCAGACCTTATCTTGAAATGGATTATTTTGTATATGTAAATAATATAAATATAACGTTTCGTCTCGCACAAGTGTTTACGGTGTAATATAAACAACATTTTTTCCACACTTGGAATTTAGAAAACAGACATTTTACAGAATTTTTATGCTATTTCTATGTAAAAATTAATAGATATTATTATATAATTTGCATTTGTTGTCAATAATTTATAATTTTATTCAGCAATAAATTTTAACTGTCGTCATTTATTAATATTATAATATAAACATAAGTATTAATATTTATTATAGAGTAAATAGCTCCGTGGTAACACATCGGACTGTGGATCATAAGATACTCGGTTCGAGCCTCACAGCCGACAAATTTTCGAAATTAAATTTCAAAAATAGTCACCACATAAAATTACCCCTTTGGCTTTCATCATTGGAGACCGTGATTTTACGGCTCGTAACCGCACTTCAAGCATAAAAATTTATCATAATACCGAGATTTGCTCTGTGCACAGTGCCACACTCAAAAATGGGTAAATGGTGTGATGAAATTTTTATTTTTCTTTAAGCGTATTATAATATCCATATATTGCTACTGCCTATGCGGCATAGAAGTTACTCATAATGTTACTCATATATTATGAAAATAATTGTACGGCGTGTAGTTGTTTCATATACCACTGGTGGCAGCACCTACAAAGGCAGCTGTGACGAGTGAGTATAGTATACATTAAGGGAGAGAAGTGTGTTTTTTTCCCGCGGAGTAAATTGATACAACAAGAGAAAAATGCACTTTTCTCCTGTGGTGTATATACTTTTTTTTCACGACCGCAATATTTATGACGGTTTTATATATTTCAAAATTATTTGAATTGTAATATAATTTATGATACTTATCTTTGATTTATTTAATTTCGTTAATTTTTCACTTTATTTGAGCACTTTCCTTCACGAAGGGAGAGAAATTGCACAAATCTCCCGTAGATATGAAATTGGCTGTTTCTGTCATGATTTACGTATCATAGAAACCGAATTTTTCTCCCGGTCGTGAAAAAATATTATTAATGTTATTAAAACTGTATTAAGCATATTTCAATTACGAAGCATAAAATTTTAAGGGTAAGTAAAAAAATTAATTAAATTTAAGAGAATACGTATTGAAAATAGATAATATGGATAGAGAACATATGTTTTTATATTATGTATTGATTTATTTTGTCATTTTGATACCAATATTTCTAACATGTTTCTTTTATTTCACCTAGAGTAAATTAAAAGTAAGTAGAAGATAATTTAAATGTGAATTTGATTTAGAATACTCTGTAAATGTATATAATAACTTGATGCTTGATGATTCCGACTGTGAAGAATAGATGAGTATGTATAAATGGTACTATGAATGTGGACGAAATATAATAGGCGCAGAAGTATTTTAGCTAGGGGCGTGGAAGCTTCTAATCGACGGTACGTGCAGATCTGCTAAGGGTCTTCTGACCGTCGTATTGGCCCGTATTTAACAGTAATTTCATGAGGTATTACAGCTGATAATGATTAGGTGAAATTAAATTTAAATACGTCCAAAAATTGGAGAAACATTTATTACAATTATTACTGATGATTCGAAATTTTATTTTCAATGAATAATTTTACTCATATTTTATTTATACCTATATGTTATATATTGAAGTATACAAGTATACGGTCCCAACCATAAATGTATTCGTACAATCTGTAAAATATATTATGAATGAATGTAAAAAATATTTACGTACAGTACAGCCTGATTTGATTCAAATCAGCAATAGTGGGAGAAAGTGAGAAAGAAGATAGTGACGTGAACCGCACCACAAGAAAGCTGTACTGTATTGTACTATAATTTTCATTACAATTCGAATAAATTTTAACAAATGTACTTACATTCGTATTAATTACGATGATTTGAAACTTTGTTTCAATGAATTTAATAATTCTATAATTTGTTGCAATGTTTGTTATATAGCATATTTTAAGACTTATATGACATTATTACTCATAAATAATAAATATACGAAAGGTGAATAAACGGAATACATCCCTGTTTTTGTACCTGTACTTTTGTTTGTTTATCCCTTTGCACATTAGTTGATTTTTTTTTCGGTTTGGCTCACAGCATGACACGCAGCATGAGATAGCTACAATATCTATAACTGTAGTATACATCAAGTCATTCTTCATCATAGTTATTCTTATTTTTATATAAATAAAATATACCATCATGCCTATTACCCATTATGGCATTATGAATATGGCACTTCAATTATCTGCTTACGTAGATAAGTGTACATTAGCAGCGCATTAGCCATGTCCCCCAAAATGTGTTAGTCTTACGATTCACAGTCCGAAGTGTAGAATTGAAATGTGACAAATAGGGATTTTAATGTTATTTTTTTTATCCTGCTGTAATTTTTTACCTATTCACTTTACAACAAAATTATAATTGTTCAGAATTTTAAAACGGGTGCAACAATGCACATTTCGATACCTAAGTATTAGTATTTCAAGTTATATTAATCAAATTATAAGTATATGTATTTATAGGAAAATTTTAACAAGATAAATTAAAAATTTTAGATTTATGAAAAAAAAAATTAACTACCTACCAAATTCGTCATTATAACATTACAATCTTCTATGAAATTTCTACAGAAAATAATACACGGTAATAAATAAATCTAAAATTGTTATTTGAAATGTCAATTTTTTTCGTTTTGTTTAATTTTCCATGGTCTGGTTACAATTTTTCTAATCAATATTTTATTCCATTTGATTAATATATGGTGAAATACTAACACTTAGGTAACCAAACGGACTTACTTGCATGCAATTTTAAATTCTGAAGAACTTTTGCTGTAAAGTAAATTGAAATCCCTATACGCTACATATCAATTTCACATGGTATATGTTTTATGTAATAAGAAGTAAATGCGTTCTACATTTAACCTTTACCATGTTTAAAAATATCCTCTCATAATTAAATAAATCTACTTACGATGCAGCGTATGCTGAGGATTGTCAATAATTCTAATCTGCCTGTCTAGTTGTACGGGTTCGCCATCGACACCACCTACGTCCTGTGGAAGTTGCCAGCGGGCAATCTCTTGCTCGTGTTTCGTTCGTGGGAAATACAGTGGCAACAGTACTTCATAAATACCAACATCATTTTTATCAACAGTAAAAATTAAGGTATCCAGTGAGTTCCGGTGTTGCTCCAAGAATCTTCGTACAGTTCCTGAAAGATATTTTTAATATTTAGTTGACGCATTTATTACACAATGCAAAGAAATATGGAAGTAATATTACGAAATTTTACAATTATTAATAGGAGGTCCACAAATAATTCACTCCATTTCATGCCTTTCAACATTAGTTTATTTCACGAGCAATTAGTAATTGAACTCAAGTCATATTTGATTTAATTAAATGAACTATTATAATTCAGCTTATACAACGAAGAAAATCAATGTTATTGTAAATATTTAGAACTGTTGTATATTCATCTCATTTTAATCTATGGCTATTAGTATGATTCAGATATCTAATAATACAAATACTGAGAAAAATTTTAGTAGACATTGGAACACTATTAAATACTTACAATAGAACTTTGGTCTATTGGGTCGTCTTTGCGTACTATACAAAATTGTTTGATAAACAACCTCTTCTAGGAAAACATCAGATAAAAAAAAATTGGAAATTTTGTAAAGGTGTATTTAGTTGTAATTTATCAGCAGGTAATAAGCTGCTTCCTACAAATTTTACATTTTATATCTCAGTTTCTGTAATTATCCTTTTTCCAGTTCAATATTTTTTTATGTTGGTCAAATTGGGAGGAATGACCTAATTAGCAATTGACTAAGTGTATATAATGTTCCCAAATGTTACAGCATGATTGTCAGGAATGTAAACTGTATAAGAAAAGAAGAATTTTAAATTTTATGTTCCCGATCGGGAACAGTATGAAATAGAGGGTTAAGTTGGATAGCGTCCAGAAAAGTTTCAATTAAAAATGGAATACTAGTTGCTCAATATTTACTTGAATCGAAGTAATCTGCTCTTGAAACATTATTTTTCTTTTTTTATTGCTCAATTTTAGTTTTGAGAATCAGTCATGACTCTCCATAGCTGATTCTACACTGCTAAGTCCCAAATTTTAGTTTATGTAATATTCCTTGAGTTGCAAAAATGTCAAAATTATTAAGATTTACATTGGGGTAAATAATTTCTGGACATCATTATTATATTATAAAAGAAACAAAACAGCGAACAAAATTATTAGGTATATTGTTTTACTTTGCCTTTTGCGGATAAGTAAAACTTACTTAGAGCAATATGAGCGCCCTCATCCGGAGGATAGTTTCTTTTGACTGAATTAATCACACTTAAGGCTATCGAATGCAATCCTAGTTCGCAGGACTTTTGAAGCACATTTCTGAAACAAAAAAAATCATTATTACAGATTTACATATGCAAATGAAATTTATGAATAAACTTTACCTATAACAAGCATGAAGTGTATTTTCGGCAGCGGTTTGGTACTTAATGTTGTATTTTGGCCCAACAGTATGTATAATGAACCTTGCGGGGAGTTCATGACCCTGGGTCACTACTACTTCTCCTGTTCTGCATTCTATAACAAAAATTATACATTACTTTTAAATATTTGTTGTGATTATCATTACTTTTATATGCCTACAATTATAATAAATATGGAAGATGTTTTATTAGGAGATTCGAACATATTCCGTAAGGGAGACATGATTTTTTTTTACATTTCATCAAATTTTAAATAGTCAGACCATGACGTCACAACACCTACAACCTACTACTAACTTCAGCATAAACAAGCCCGTGCTCATGGTTTCGTGTTGTCAGTGTCTCAATTGTTTGTTTGTACTTTTTGTCTAATAATTAACAAATATTTGTAGAGAACTGGAATCAGAATATCAAAATGTTCAAAAATAATATTTGCCTATACGCAAAACCTAACATATAGGCAAGACGTTAGCGGTAGGCGCTGTGATGAGAGTTTATAATAGCCTAAAAATTGCAGTTTTCTAACAACATAAAATAATATGTAAATGAAAACTTTTTATTTAGTAAGTTTTATTGCATTTTCCTATTGTGATATAAAATATTCAAAAATTGGGATTAATTTGGATAAAGTCAATTGTACAGGAATACCCCATTATATGTTTATTCTTATAGCATAACTATAAATGACCTGCTAATATATTTCCCCCGTCAAAAAAGCTTCAATTTAATTTAACTCCCTTCCACCATTTGAATCTATTAATTTGATACCTAAGTATTATTATAATGATTAAAAAAACAGTGGACGATCGCTGAAAAGTTATTGTATATTTTACAGTAGCTCACATCTGACATATTCAATTTCACACCTACTTCTGCTAGATTCATGCCCGATATTATAAAGAAATTTAAATTCCAGTTAAACTTACTTTCATACTAAATTTACATCACGATATCCAAATGACAATCATATATTTGACAGTAATGTCAAGTAAGTCATAAAATAATTTGAAATGAGGTGCACTTATTAAAAACAATTAAATTTACTTTAAAAGTAAATATAGACAATTAAATTTCTTTATAATATCGGACATTAATTAACTATTGGAAAAGAAAAACAATTGATGATTGTTTAAAATTAATTTATAATATTTTTATATAACTCTCCTCCATGAGATTTCATATTAAATTCTGTAGGATCCAATCAACTGTTGTAAAAAACAATTGACGATCGTCCAAAATTTGAGCTCAATTCTTCTCCCTTCATACCAACTTCGATAGACTTCAATATCAAGTTTGAAACTTTTTTCAAAAAGACTGATTATTTTAAACAAAATTCATTGTTGTGTAAAATATTATTGTAGGCTTATTTCAAATAAGAATACTTTTACTAAAAAGATGTCATTATTATCGTTAGACACCCAATTATCATGAACAACAAAATAATTTTAGATAACTACAAAAAAAGTTAAAATGATATCTATTTATATTTAGAATATAACATCACATTTTAGATAACAATAATTACTGTTTTAATTATTGTTGAATAATAAAAAATAATTTCTTCTAAAGTTCTAAATTTGCATATGAACAATAATCATGCTACTTACATTTACATAGAATTAGACAAAACGATTTTTTTTCTTTAGCTTTATTTTCAATCAGAATCAACTTGATGTAAAATAAAATTTTACTACCTTATTATTAACTTGCCCTATGGCAATAATAAAATTCTTTAAATTTATGCAAACAAAGACGACTGACTGGCGCTATTTTCAATTTTATTTTATACAAAAAAGATACATAGGTATTTGTGTATATCTTGTTCATTTGATGTTAAATTGCTTTGCATATCAAACTATAAAGATAAATGAATAAAACAACTGCCCCTTCAACTAAAAAGCAATATTGTAATATCAAGTAGGGTTTAGCTTTTGATGAAAATAGTTCACCAACAGCAGCTTTATAGTTATTAAAATAAAGCAGTAACCTTTAACATCCATGTGAATCTCTTCTTTGAGTTGACTGCCCGCCCTGGCAAATATCCTATTACTGACCACATTATTATCACTCAGCGATTCATTCGTCGAGTTCACAATCGCGTCTGTTTGTAGCGTGGAAATATCTCCCACCCTGGAACAGAACAGAACAGAACATTCATTATACATCGCACTTCATTATTTACCACATCGATACTGATCGCGAGTTGTTTCGTTGTGGTTGTTTTCCACCTACCACAAGATGACTTTCCGGTTGAGAGCCGCGTCGCAGGGAAACGGCGCCAAAGGGTGCTTGGCCGGCTCCCCCGATGAGTTGTAGTCGATGAGGTGGTGGATCGGGGAGAACTCTGACCATCGCTTCAGGGAGGAGGGGTTCACTACCTCCTGGGGCACGCCGAGGGGTTCCATTACCAACCGCATTCAGCCAACAATTTCTGCAAGAGAGGCACACAATTTTATTGTTGTTTCTATTTATTATTAGATAATCTAAAAGGTTGATAAAGCATATATGTTGTGGGCATCCAAGGAGTAAATAATAGAGATAGATATGACTATATGTTGCGTGGACGAATAATCTCAAGGGTGCTTGTAGGAATCGAGATATGAAAATGACAAGAATATTTGATATTTAATTTATTGAACGTATTTCAGAGATCGTGATATCTCCTTTTTTGTGGTTTTAAATCATTAGAATACGATAACATAATAACAATAATGTTTTAGACCATAATACAATTTTAAAATTTGCAAAAATAAACATACATACATAACGTCATGCTATATCCCACTCAGTGAGTAGCATGAACCCAGAAACGTAATAAACCAACAATCAATTTCCACGTGGCAAATCACTTTCGCCTCGTCCACATTCATAGTGTGATTCATACAAGCTCGTCCATTCTTCAAACAATCAATCAAAGTTCTACTCATTCCTCGGACGCTCACACAATCGTGTACAGTAAATCTCACCCGCATATATTTGTTTTACCAAACTTTCATTCGACATTCGCAAAAGATGGCCAAACAACCTCAAATTATTCCCTCTCACTTTCTTCACAACATTCTTCTCAATCTCAAACTCACCATAAGCCAATGAATTCTGGACAAGATTACATCTGGTGTTTGACATATCCGCACACTGCTCTTAAATACCTAATTTCCCCAGCAGTTATACGTCGTTCATGTTTCCCAACATTCAGAACCCAACTCTAGATACATTCACAATTCGAGCAAATGTACCAAGAACACATAATACCTTGCACCCAGCTGACACTCGTCTTTCAATTTCTCAGTCAATAAGTCCATTCCTATCCTAGAAAGCATACTTCAAAATATATAAATTCATTCGCATGTTCCAATCTCACACCATTCACTTAAACATTACAATCAGGCAGTAAATCATTCTTCTCAAACACCAACAACGACATTAAATAACATATTTAAACCCTTCCCTACTTCAATTATGCTCACAATCCTTCTTCTCAATTGCTGCTCAGTTTCACCCAACACAACAACATCATCCGCATAAGTTATAGTTTTGAAGGCACTATAAGTTCAATGCATTTCGTAACACATCCATATACATGCTACAAACCCTGTTTCTTACCAGCATCATACGAAACCAATCACCAAAAATAAAATAAATAAATGTATCATCTGCTTTCGCAGAACTGGGTACTTGATAGTGAAGTGAGAACACCAGGGGTAATTTTAAATGTGAGATTCGATCTGAGAATCACATGATCCATAGTAACATGCGTTACCACAGAGCTAATTTATTCAAATTTGATATTTATAATTTTGATGTTCATGTTACTGATTAGATTTTGGAGCAATCCATTAAGCAGAAGTGGAGGTTTACTTGAAGACCTATCAGGTTTTTCATATTATTTCTCCGTAAATATTTGATGCATGGGAAATTGTGTAATTTTTAGCATATATAAATTTGAACATTCTGTATTAAATAACTTTGTTTACAAGTGCTAATGTTGGATTTTGTGGAACAGAAAAACAAGTTTTACGTAGAATAATAATTTGTATATTGAACCAGTTGGTGGGACGTTATGTGTTTCCACATCAGATTATTTATGGTTGTGTTGATGTGTTTTAAGTGTTACGTTCATATCGAGGTTCATATCATCCTTTATAGCCTTGAAAATTTGTACTGAATTTTTATTTTCCCCAGTAATTTAATTTAGAATATTGTATATATGTCCATTATGCATATGAATGTCCTTTCGGAATTATGAAACCTTACGATTTATATCCCTAGGATGAAACACAACACACTACATCTAATTTTTTACTTTAACCTTACACTGATGCCATGTTACAACTACTAGCCGGTGCACGAGAGCTTGTAGTTGTCAACTTAATTTTATTTCAACTTGGAATGGTAAAGGGAGTGTGTACCGATACAAATCAGACCTCGAAAACGTTTTCATAATAATTATAAATAATTAATGTACTATTAAACCAGTGACACAAAAAATGTTCGCTTGGAATGAAACACCCTAATTTATACGAATTTCAAAAAAATTATTTATCTTAATTTACCTGACCCGGATTCGAAGCCGTGACCTCAGTTTCCACAGGAAAGCAATATTACCACTGCTCTATCCCGTCGCTCGAATATAGAATATCCAATTGTTTATTTTTGACTTCGTAATTGTTACATGCACAAAGAACTGCGCTACAATAAAATATAAATATTTTCTCTCTAATTAACTATATAAACCTTATCTATTCGCAACATTTTATTATAAACAAAAGTATTAATCATGAAAGTGCTACATTTAAATTGCATGAGAAACATATCATGCAATATATTGCCTTCCATAAATTTGCATTTTAATAAAAATAATATGCAAGCGTGCCATTATTTTTCCATAATCTAAAATAACTTTATACTTCAACAGAACAAATCTACTTTTTTTTTTAATAAAATAAAAGCGTTTCACTCAGCAACTGAGACCACTCTCGCGTATTGCAGGTGTCAGCCGCCGGATCCATTTCAAAATTGAAGAAATGAAATATAAATGAGTAATTCACAATTAAACGGTTGTGCTGGCAGACAGAAAGATAATATTTATCCTCAGCTCAAAACGGTTCATAAATTAGAAGGAATTTATTGCACAGAACTGTTCGCGTGTCATATAAAATATTAACTCTACACTGTACATTGGACTCAATTATCGACCATTTTCAGTTAAAGCGGAAGAAGCCTCTGAATATCTGCTCATAATTATGTTGCTTAGCTTTTAATTTTATTCAAATGCTCATTTTATACACATTACACCTTTTGCGATAAACTGAAAGGAAAAATAGAAACGAATTTAATTTCCGTTAAACACAATGACACAATTTATTTTAATTTTCGGAATAGCCGACTTTAGGGTTAGGGCTATCTAGATTTACCAGATATCGTGGCAACATATTTATTAACATGCAACATGATTTCAAGTGCCGTTGACCGCATATATATTTGCTTTTTTGTTGGTCTACACAAAATGAAGTAATTCCCAATTACATTAACTACTCGGAATTAAATAGTTACATTTTTGGTGCAAAGTTGAGCTAAACCTTGTTTAAATTCGCAATCTCTCATTTGTGAGCTTGTCATTCTAACCATAGTTCCATAACTACGCTTGAGAGTAATAGATATTTAAAAAAAACCTGTTTTAAAGATTGCATAGAATAGAAATGAAATAGGTGTAGGAATGGTTTTGGAATAGAAATTTGTCAAGTACATTTATAGTTTGCACAGGAATGGAATAAAATGACGTCATTTTTACAATTATTTACATCACCGTTGAGTCGCGATTCTTGGTGTAGTTTGAAAAGTGACAACAATGTGGATAGAAGAGTAATTCTTGCGACGGATTAACACGAATTACGACGAACAAGCTCGAATGAAAAATAGAATATAAAATTTTGTTAAATTCTGTTCTATTCTTTGCCAACTATATTATAACAAAAGGTGCTATTCTATTCCATTTCTATTCTATGCAATCTATAAATCAGACTTTAGAGTTTACGTAGAATAAGTCGACAAACCGATATACGTTATTGTTAAATATATGGCCGAATATCTACATAGATTATTAATAGTTATTTGTTTAACTAAACACCAAAATATAAGATTTACAGCCTAGGCACCCGTTTTATTGACGAGGCGAAGCCGAAGCAATGATAACTGCCTAAGCTGTAACAAATTATTTTTTTCCGATTTGGAATTAATATTTATTTAGTGATTATTTGTATAATTATTTTGAAAGTTATCACCATCAAATAAATTTTAATATTTTTTTTTGTGTTTCATCAAGACAATATTTTCTTGTCTTGGGTTTAATTATTAAGATAAGAAATAGTTTCGTATCCTGCTCATTTCTTGGCAACCTATTTCTTGCCTTGTTTCAAAAATTCTTGATATTTCTTGATTCTTGATATTTTAGGGGAATCCCCTTTTTCTATCGCTTTATCATATCCGAAAGCTCAAGGACGTAGCGTTGGGGTCTGCCCATGTTCCTCCCTATTGGTTAAATGTTTCTTAAATGTTGGTCGCGTCGTATTGCACTTCGATATTCTATGCTTTTTATGCAAAACAATGAGTGTTAAAAAGAAATATAAATCAGATTTACTTGGATAGTGATGAAACCGATCTAACAAAATCTAGCTAAACTTAACTTGAATCACCTTCCTCCACTAGCCGAGAATCGGAATCGGTTTTATCTTTATCCCATAATAGTATTTCTCCTTCTCAATCTAATAAAAAAGTAACAGATTTTTTTTTAGATTAGCGTGGAAAAGAATACAAAACGATGTACCCTAATGAAAGAATACAAACAAATATATAATAAAATTTAATTAAATAATAAAATATATACTAGTTAGTGGGATAGATAGCCCCGTACAATATTTGTTTTGAAAATCATAGTCTTAGATTCAAATTTTTATATTTTAATCATAAATGCGAAATGCAAAAATTTATTATCAAGATATCAAGATTTCTTGACAAGAAATCTTGATTCTTGATGGTACTTTCTTGTGTTGTCTTGGTAAATAGAAAATACTTCCTTGGTCTTGTATTGATTTCAAGACAAGATCAAGAGTATATCTTGATTCTTGTGAAACATAATTTTTTCGAGAAATGCAAATAATAACAATATATATATATATATATATATATATATATATATATATATATATATATATACTTTATTATAACTTTTGAAACTATCATGCAAGAAGAAAATTGCGTAAATGTAAGTAACCTGACTAATTTTGGAAGCACTAAGGTTAGCCCCAAACTATTAAACACTTATATTGAACAATTTATATTTTAATAATAGGTCACCCTGAAAACGCGAAACGAAAACGTTTTTGGCATCAATAATTTACTTGAATATTATGTTAGTAACATTAAGGACTTTTACCTCGGACAGTACAATTTAAACTTGTATTTGTCGGGGACGCATATTAGTTTGTCGACCTAAGCGCAACATTTACCTGTTTTTGAATATTTCATTTTGAACAGTTTCAGCGCTTATTTTTCAATGCAAAAATGTAGGAAGATAGATATTACTATATCAGGTGTAAATATCTGTATAATTATGTCAAATATATTATTGCATGTCTCTTTCAGTACCATGTAAATATTGTCTAAACATATGTATATAAACATATTACTGTAAATTATTACATAATATAAATATCGTTTTCAACGCAGTCACGGATCATCGACTAACATTTATATTTAATGACAATCAGAGCTAAAATTGTACAGTATTGAATTTTTTGTATGAGAAAAGGTTAGTCCGTCTAAAAATATCTGTAACCTATTAACGTAGACAAGTACATATATCGGCATTTACATTATCGTAATAATAAATGTTCATTAAAGCCAACTGAATTTGACAAACGCGTTATTAATGTCGGATCAATTAAACACCTACCCGCTCGATTAAGTTTTCAAGGACGTTGCTTAAAAAAATTATAATTTATGTAATAGTTTTCTATAAGTAATGCTGCAAATAAATTATTCAGTAATATATACGAGTAAAGTAGTACAACAATTAATTCGCAAATTAATATAAAATTGTAACACAAACATAGCTCATTTTTATTTAGTCTAGCATATAAGGGATTTACGATAATATTGTGTTATTTGTGTGCTAAGAAATTAATACCACAATACCCTTAAAATAAAGTATCATTATTAAAATTATTCGTGCATCCGTAATCATAAAATTATGAATATGATTATACTCCATTTGAGAATAAGAAAGAGTAATAAATCAATATTTCAAGAATAGTATTAAATTACAGACTTATTTATTACTTTCTCATTCTCAAATGGAATATATGTAGTTAAGAGTAAAAGTTAAAAACTGTTCGAATGAATAAGTAAACATTTTCAGCATTAATGAAACAAGCATTTAAAGTAAAATATACTTGAAATACTATTGCTCGGTATTATAAAGAAACTTAACTGTTACTTAAATTTACTTTTAAAGTGAATTTATTTGTTAAGTGCACATCATTTCAAATTATTTTATGACTCTTAATATTGCTGTCAAAATTTTATTGTCATATGGATAACTTGATATAAAGTTAATATGGAAGTAAATTTAACTGGATTTTAATTTTTTTACTCAAATGCACGCCAATACAGCTCCAGTTATTACTATGCGCTTTTCTGTAATTGGTCGGATGTTAAAACTCTCGAGAAACCATAATCACACGATAACAAAATAAAATACTGTATTACTGTAGCGTATGTTTTATCTGAAGTTTCTTTAGAGTTCCGCTAAAATCAAGTACACATATATTGTTATTTAAATACGGGTGAGGAATCAAAATAAAGTCTAGGAAAGATACGGAACGATATGCTACTTATAGTAAGTGGAGTAAATTTGTTTCTTGTAATCTAAATAAAATACGAGCCTTATTCTAACAATGGTGAAATATTTAATCGCATGACTTTGGTGTTAAGTTAATAACGTAAATGTTATTATAATTTTCACTAAGAAAAAAAAAAACAATTTAACTATTTAAGGTTTAGCACTAACGAATCATTGATCCTTGTAGTTACAAAACTAAGTGGAATTCAAACTATAACAATACTCTAATGTCTAACCTTTATAACATAATATTTATAGTACTCATAATGGCGTCTCCAATATGCTGATAATATTTTTTACACTAGCTATGATCAATCCCTTATATTTTTTTTTCTCATATAATATTATATAAATTACCCTTCATTAAGATATCGCAAACATGTTTCAGCACAAAATAATATATGGGTTTATTATTTGCAAAAGTCATTAGACACTGATAATCAAGAAATTAATCATGTTTATTTATTCTCACCCCGTAATTTAATACGAATAAACAATAAACTACCCCTTAAAGCCTATGGCAAAAAAAGTTTCAGCATAAAATAAATATAAGTTTGTTTGACATTTACATCCCGGTAATTTCAGACTTTAAGTCACAATGTCATAAATAATTGATTTTCTAACCAGCTGTATTTCAAGGACGAACCTACACTAACAATAAATGTGAATACCGTTAACTAAAGAAATATAATTTTTACTAGACATGAACTTCAATTGTACCGTTAGATTACTGTAACTGGATTTAAAGTTGTAAACTAATGAGACTAATTATAATATACATCCGACTTTAGTTCCTTTCATATTTGACAGTTTAAAAATGAACATAATATAGTACATTTTACCCATCCCTGCAGGAAAATTGTGAAACGGAAAAAAAAAAGTTATCCAGATTTATTAATCTGTTGTATAAATAATCGAATAAATTTAATTATTTTTAATGTTCAATAATAAGTTTAGTTACCTAAACAATATTTGTATGATATTATTATCGCTCTTAAATTTTAAAGTTCATGATCATGAACTTAACCTTGAAAACTAATATATTTTTTCTTTATCTTATACATAAATAAAAGAGAATAACAAAAATTATTTTTGTTTCTGTATAAAATTGATTATATTGTTTATATCTTAATTGTAATGGTGAATATGAATTTTTAAGGATTTTAACTACTCAATTAATAATTAGCAATTAGAATTAACAGTTCTACTTTAACAAGTAGGACCTAACGCTAGTGTACATACAAGCAAAATTAAGACATTTACTGATTGAGAAGCTTGCAAATTTCAAACTTTCCACTTACAATTAACTGGACAGAGTTATTGTGGGTTCTTTTTTCTACCGGCATGACATGTAACAATACTTTTTTTTAAGTATATAGATTATACAACAAATACTACTTTATTATTAAATTATTAATATATAATTAATATTTTAATTTTTAAATCGGTAATTATAGGTGATAATTGTAATTGTTAATTTAATCGCAAGCTTCGCCTGGAATGTACAATTCAAACTTGTATTATTATAAAAAGTTTGATTGGCCCAGCACATATAGAGAAAAAGTTTCAAATAAAAATTGTGGCCTATGGGCTATATTAATTTACATTATTTTGAACATAAAGAAATTATTTGAAATCGGCACTAAAGTACTCAAAAATCGTCATTAAAAGCTCAGATTATTTTGGCACATATATATGACGTATTGTAGTAAATTTATACGTAAAATTAAACAATATGTGCAAGAAGAATTAACTAATTAATTCCGATGAAGAAATTGAGGACATAACACATAATTTTGTGTGTTATTTACGATAACTTCAATGTTCGAGGTTGGTAACTCTGAGTGTCAGTTCCAATTGACAACTGACAGATGTATAAACTTAACCTAAATAATATTTTTTTACTGTTTTTTTTTTCTAATTTTCGATTTCAAATAAAATGTAATATTGTACCTCAGCACTGAAGTTCCTTTTTAGCACTCACATGGTTTATTTTCCTCGGCCCTACAGGCCTCTGCAAATAAATTCCATATTCGTGACAAAAAGTTAAACTTCAGTGCCTTTATACATAAATAACTATTATTTGAAATCGGCACTAAAGTACTCAAAAATCGTCATTAAAAGCTGAGATTATTTTGGCAAATATATGACGTGTTGTAATAAATTTATACGTAAAATGAAACAATATGTGCAAGAAGAATTAACTAATTAATTCCGATGATGAAATTGAGGGAAAAAAAAGATAATTTTGAGTGTTATTTATGATAACTTCATTGTTCGAGGTTGGCAACACTAAGTGTCAATTTCTATTGACAACTGACAGATGTATAAATTTCACCTATGTAATTATTTTTTACAGTTTTTTTTAATTTTTCATTTCAAATAAAATGTAATATGTATCGCGGCACTGAATTTCTATTTTATCACTCACATGGTTTATTTTCGTGATAAAAAGTTAAACTTCAGTGCCTTGATACATAAATAACTATTATTCTATTATTATTTATTAAATGAATCATCATATATTTTAAATGCACGAACCAGCAAATGCATTGAAATACAATAATTAAGGTGTATTCACAATACCAGTTTTGAAGCGTAAACGCAATTGTTTCCTGCGGTCTTTAAATTGAATTTGTTTATTTAAATAGTCCTTCGTAGAAAACGCGCTTCTATTAATAGACCTCTCTAATACAATAAAGTAAAATTATTTTAGTTAAATGCGTAAAAACAATTAATAATTTACACATGGTACAATAACCTCAAAAACCCAATAAGAATGATAAATAATGGATCAGCGAAATATGCTCTACACGATTATAATATCGAACTCTGATTCCAAGAAAGAGAGACATCCAGTAACCAGTACATAGTACAATTACTGCCTATTCGTCTGTAGACTTCTCCGTAATTTGAGAGGTGTATAAATAATTCAGTAAATGAAATTGGAACAATGTGCAGGGGTGAACAACAACAGAAATAAATTATTGTTACGATAAAATATGCATGAAACAAAGAGTATTGGTGTTAGGAACAAAATCGAAAGACGAAAACGTAATTTAGTCGCTGCAGCAGATTCAGTCGTTGAAACGCGAAGGTTGGGATCTATTATTCAAATCTATTGGAATTTTGTATAGAATGTTTATGAATTTCAGGACGACTCCAAATATAAAGCTAAAAATTATTGTCATGAACTTTTTTAGTTGGTAGCAGAGCCCTGTTTATGGGTAGGTATATTAGAAGAATTGTTTAAGCAGTGTTAAACATTATAGAAAAATGTTTCAAATAAAAATGTAGTTAAGTATATTATACCCAACTTTCATTTCAATTATTTTGGAAAAAATAATTTTAGAATGTTAGACAGTGTTAAAATTTACTTCCATACTAAATTTACATCAAGTTATCCATTTTGACAGCAATGTAAAGTGAGTCATAAAATAATTTGAAATGACGTGCACTTATTAACAACAAATAAATTTAAGTGACAGTTAAATTTCTTTGTAATATCGGGCATTAATATACCTAAATAGAGCTCGCAAAATATTAGTTCTGTTACTCTTACTATATTGTTCTATCAATTTATCTAAAAAAATTTGGATATATACTACGTATAAATGAGCGTCAAAATTGTATTTACTGAATATTTCAGTTATTCGAGAAACAATTCAATGTATTAGTTGAGCAGCACAGAATTGACTGGTGGTGTCAGTGTTAGTTCAATCAAATAAGAGTTAGTTACGAAGGAATTGACATGCAATCGTGTTTTGTAACTTAAAACTATTTGTAAATATTCGACTTGTGCAGATTTTTAATTGTTTTATTATTTATAATTATATTTTGTTTTACTTCAGAAACCTAACCCAGATAAAATTTTATACCATAATAAAACAATGGACAATTTAACTATCATATGAATTCTTCAATTGCGCGGAAATTAACTGATTACTCAGTTACTATTTTTTCTCAGTGCGTGCTACGAGCCATTACACGTAAAACGGTATAATCTTCAATAATAAACAACTAACGAAGAGAACCAAATTGCCCATCTACAATAGAGTATATCTTCTCATCCTACTTGACGTTGAAACCTGAGTAATAGAAAATATCAAAACAGCAAAATCCAAGCGATGGAAATGAAATGAAAATTAAAAGTGAATTATAAGATCGAATCTCCAAACAAAGCTGTACTGAATAAGATGAAGAGAGTTAGAATGGTTTAGTCATAGAATAAAAACGACGAATAAACGACTTTCAAAGATAACATAGAATACGGGCACAATGGTAAAAATAGATAGATGCAGACCCATGAAATGCTTGGATGACTATATTGAAGATACGAGTGTAGTATTACCTAAGAAAGATATAGGGCACAAGAGCAGCAAGTACACTCGGTAGAGATAGAAAAATGTAGAAAAAATTTAAATGATTCCTATACTTCCTTATCTAAATATAAAAGAAACAATCACTTTTAACTTGTTCAAACTATTTCTTGACCAAAACAAAAAATACTTAGCAAAGATAAAGTAAGGCCTTTAATAGAATCCCAAAATGGCAAATAAATTATTTATATTAGGTTTGTTCAAACCTGGCACTTCTGACAGTTTGTGACGATCGGAAATATGTTCACTAAGAAAATACCGTTCCAAGTACACTATGACAAATTTGTGACTACTAGTTACCTATGTTACCCATTGTCAAACAGTTAAAAACAGTCGTAAATCAGTTACAGACAGTTTGAAATGTCCAATACTTGTGACAAACTTGTCAGAAATAACCACTTGGAACAAACCAAATGTGACTAGACCCAAAAACAACGTACTAGATATAATAGAAATTTTAAAAAAATTAATAATTATTGAGATATTTGGGTTTAAAATCGTTTATAACATCGTCAAAGTATTTTGCCGCAAATTTATCCTATTTCAAATTCTTTGTACTTTTCCTCTTATTGAGCTGTCATATTGTCGAAGTGTCGTAATGGTTGACAACTAATATGAAAATATATATTTTCTTTTAATTAATTATTTCTAACTAATAAATATTACTTTAGGTGATTCAACGAAATTAAAGACATGTTGAATGACATAGGTTAGCAAAATTTATCTGTGGTAATCACCATTTGACTAAAATAATCTTACAGTTTATTGATGTTTCTTATTGAAATAAATGGAATTCATGTATATTTTAATTTCTTAGGACGAAAAGTTATTTCAATTCCATTTAAATAATTTTTTAAACAATAAAATAGCACATTTATGTGACTACAATAATTATTAACAATTCCTACTGTTTGAGATTCAACAAAATCATTAAAATGACATCACAACATTTAAAAAAAAATTATTGTGGCTTAATGAATAACAGTTAAGACTTTTTAAAAGTGTAGCTAGTCTAAATAGATTTAGATATAGTTTCATATATTTTTTAAAATGATTAAGCATGCCATTGTTTCTAAGTCTTGTTACTAGTTCACTATGCGATTGAAAAATATTTCATTGTAATTTTGTCTTATCTAAAAATATATAATATGATGTTCTTCCAGAATTTTGTTAGATAATAACACACAAAAGAGTATTGTGACAAAAGATACCACTCCCAGGCTAACAAAAAGCGAATAATGATTTGATTCATTTCTATAAATAAAATATTAATTTTTTCAATTACTAGATAGCATGTTTTACGTCCTAAAATGTCATTTAAATTGCAAAAAACGTTATTGTGACGTTGGTTCAAATTAGTGAAGCGTATGAAAATGCGGTTTTTAGATCTGTCACATCCGTATGTCTCAATGTTACGTGAAAACTGCGTCACTGTTTAAAAACGTAATCACAACGCAAATAAAAATATATTACCAACAATTATGTACCTTTTTCACATTACATATTAGATTAGGAATGATTAATATGTAATTTTACAAACCAATTATGCAGTGACATACATGCACACAAGTAAATTAAACGGTGTGTTTATTTTTAGTTAGGAAGTGAAACTTTGTAAAATGAATCATTAATTCTTAATGGCTGAATCAGATGACATACTACACATTCCTTACTTCTATTATTTTGTTTAATATTTACCTTCGTTTCGCTTGTTTACTACATTTAATATTATTATGTCACGAGACATTCTTGAGAGTTTTTTATTTTTATAAACTTAAAAATACGCTTCTAGTTCACATGTTACCCCAAACAAATATATTTAATTTAAGAAATATAATTTGAAATAAACTCACCTGCTAAATATGAAATTATGGATTAGGTTATAAAAGGAAACTGTGCAAACCAACTGAGATATGCCCAAAAAACCTGATAGGCTGATAGGCCTTCAATAAACTTTCACTTCCTATAATGGTTTGCTCCCAAAATCTATTCTGTTCGTAACATGAACATTTAAAATCTACATTTAAAATATAACATTGATAGCATCATTAATGGGGTCTTTCACCATTTTTTTTTTATTTTTTTTTTTATGAAACCATATCTTTATTGAAGACTATCTACACTTTTAAAAAGTCTTAATTGTTATTCATTAAGCCGCAATGATTTTTTTTAAATATTGTGTTGCTGGATCTGCAACAGTAGAGATTTAAATATTTTTTGTTACATATATGTTCTATTTTATTGAAATAATAATAATAAAATAAGTAAAAAAATATATGACAATAATTATTTACAATCTGTACTGTTTTAGATCCAGCAACACCTCTACTATGACGTCACAACATTTAAAAAAAAATCATTGTGGCTTAATGAATTACAATTAAGACTTTTGAAAAGTGTAGATAGTCTTCAATGTAGATAAAGTTTCATAAAAAAAAATTTTTAAAAATGGTGAAAGACTCCATTATTGAGTTCCCTATGATGGACAAAAAAAAAAAAACGTGCTATCTGTTGAAAATTTGCTACCGAAATTTTGACCCCTCATAATAACTCCTTTACTTATGTTTGCGGGAGGTAAAAACAAAAAATACCATTGAAATGGGCTGCGAATATGACAGCTTGTGCTTGAATGAGAACCAATGCCACAACTGAAATAATTTTTGAGATTCTAAAAATGACCACCTGTAAAGTTTTACTTTAAACGGTCGGAATATATAAAAAAAAATTTAAATATAAATTGTAGTCAATATTATCCTATATATTTTTGAAAATAACGATATAACCCAAAGTCGATTCACTCAGATACTCAAAAAATCTGAGAGTCCTTCAGGTAAATTAACATTTCCTATTGATAGATTGTTATCAAAATCGATTTAGTCTGTAACTTGAACATACAAATTTTAAATAAGAAATTTTCAAACAATACAAGCGTTAGATTTTCAGTTATCGTGGACAAAGAAAAATCTTGAAAATAGTAAAACCATATTCTACGGTCCTAAAACGTATATATCTGTTGAAATTTACAACACCTATCTTACAAATTAAATGTAGAGGAAATAAAAACACATTTCACAGCACTCGAAATTATTAGGAATGGAAGGAGTGAAATTTCTCAAAGTGAAATGGGATGTTTAAAATTCTGGATAAGTACTCTTACAAAAATGATGGTTCTACATCAACTTCAACCTTTCGTCCTATAAAATATACAAGCTGTCGATATTGGCAATAAAATACTACGAGTGTTGCTAAATTTATAACCTAGCCAAATTTATTTCCATTAATATAAATGTAGGTAAAACCAACAAACATTCTACCATGAAATTCTAAGCGTTTCGGATGTTTGTCATTCTCGGTATAATAGCTCGAAATGACTAGAATTTAATTACGACATCATATTAATTGATCCACGTCAGTAGTTACATTTAATTAATAATTGCAAACTAATAAACATGAACTGATCATAGGCGGGTGGTTAGCAGTGTACTAATTGAACACTAGATGAGGCTCTGAAGTGATGCTGCTGTTCTCTTTCCCGGGATAAATCAACCATGAACTATAATTAATCATTTATTCATATGAACCCTGTTTCTCTATTCATGAAGAATTTATTACTGCTAGAAATTCACTCAGACAACAGTACCTTATCCACTTGATAATTGATACTGATATATTTGTCATGTCCTATGTCCAAGTATCAACAGTTGCTGCAATGCATCAACAATGATTGTATTCATGTAAACATCAACAAATTTACACGTAGTAGAACACTTAACACCATACCAGAATACAATAATATCTATATATGTATGTGTTGATGCGGTAATGTGACGGTATCCGATAAAAATACACATGTAGTTTTTGTTTAAATGAATGAAAATCAGCGTTTGATGTCACTATTTGATTTGTTGCTTTGATGTAGCACTGGATATAACAATAGTTTAGTTAGAAAACCTTAACACAATAACAGTCCAGGCTATGAATATACTTCAATATTGCACTTATAAATCATTATTTATGTAGGTATGGTGAAAATATTTTGTATTTACCTATAGTTAACTACAAATTCATTTTGAAAACTAGAATACAAGAGCACTTAGCTGAAATTTGTGACAAATCTAAGTTTTTAATTAATAAATCTTGAACTTGCTAAGATAAATTTGCTTTCCCTTTTTCTTTACCTCCCGCCACATCCTGTATAGGTAGGTAGGTATAGGGAGGTATAGGAATCATGCTAAAAATTGGGTAGTGAGTTTTTAGTGGATGAGCACGTTTTAGGGTCCCTAGTATACGATTTTAACAGTTTCGAGTTGATGTCTGTGTGTGTATCTTTCTGTCTGTCTGTTTCAGTGGCGTGCAGTGAGTTTTGGGGGAACGGAAGCTGTAGATATATATAAAAAAAAATAATTGAAAGAATATAGCTAGTAATAAATAATAATATTTTACACTTACCAATGGCAATATGTAATTCCAAATAAAAAAGAATAAATATAACCCCTAACATTTGATAAAGAAAATAAGAAAAATCTATATACGTATTTCGATAACTAAGTTATTATTATCAGTACATGCAAAAGGGATAGTAAATCAAAATTACTACTCAAAAATTATTTAGCTAGAGTTATTATGTAGGTTTTTTATTTTTAATAGATTCATCACTTATATATTTGCATTGATTGATTTTCTATGGTCATTACTAATTATTTCATTTTAAGTCGCATATTGTAACCAGTATTAATCTATTTTCACTGATATAATACATAAACTGTACTTTGCAACATTATTTAATACTTAAAACGCAAGCAATGCAACGCAGAAGCGTTTTTCAAAACGCATCCACAAGCAGCTAGGCGCGACCGATCCTAGGATAGAACGCGCATGCGCCAACTACACTACAGCGATGAGGCAGGCAATGGAACAGTGGAAGCGATTTGAAAGCAGCTTCTACGGTCCGGCAAAGGTCTTCGTGGTTGAGCTCGGACGGATACGGCAGTTAATATTTGATACCAGAGGCGCAAATTTTTCAACAAATTATGTGTTTTTCATAATTTTGTAATATTGAATACAATTGTTTTTAGTAAATTTATATAATAGGAATATAAGTATTAAGTATTGCAAAATTTCTAAGGGATGCGCCGCATCCAACGCATCCATGGACGGCACGCCACTGGTCTGTTTGGTCTCTTTTTGCGTTTCTATGTAAGTTTTCCCCAGTTTCACGCAATATTTTATGTTGCATTGTTGCTTCAGAAGATCGCACATTTCAAAAATTGCAACATTTAAACTCATTGTACTCAAATAACAATAACACAATAACTAAACGAGATATCAACAATCCAATAACATGTGGCTACAGTTACAGGCTTCAATGCTGCTATACGCATATAACTAAATACCTCAGTTGGCGAGTAATGTGAAATATTCGGATATTTTCTGAACAAACTTTGTTATATAGGATATATCGCACGATTATAGATAATATATTTAAGTACGATTACAATGTGGAACAGAATTTATACATTCAATAATATGATATAAAATTCGTACTTGAACTAATCCTGAATTAATTTATTCAAATATTTCTCCTTTTTATTATTATTATTATTATTATTATTACAGACAGCTGTAGTAAATAGAACAATCGTTTGACAAACGATTCTGAATAATAATAGCTTCGCACATCAAACTATAAAATATATAATCAATCAATACTGTAACTATTATATGGCCTTCAGTTAGGCGGTCCCACAGCGATTAGAACTTTTGACCTATGTCTGTATCCGCCCCGGATTATACCTGTAACCCCTAATATATTTACTATTAATATTAATTTTTGAATAAAAAGATGGTTTCCTTTTGTTAAGTTGGTTTCGATCTTGACCATTACCATGGTAAGTACAAAATTTCTCTTAGTTCTAGGTACTGAGTATGCGAACTTCGTTTTAGAAATACGTATAGTTCTAGATTTTGTTTACAGTTTTAAGAAATAATGTTTTGATTTTCTATTATTATAATAATATTAGTAAATTAATAACTTATCCCCAGAACACACGAAAATTAATCATTTAAAATACAGTGACTATACAGGTTTTTGAAAATTATTATAAATATGTCGAATTTATTCCATCAAAATTAACCAAGTAACAACTATTACCAAAAAAATTAAATATCATTTTTAATACACACATAATGAAAACATATATATTAGTTTTAAGTGTGCAAAGCGATTATCATTCAAATGGTATTAAAGGAGAAGCAACACTTTTAAACATTTCAGAGAAATTCAGTTCTATGACGGTGCACAGAACAGACATAAATTAATATCGAAAATTTAGTTCACTTCGCTTTTAATTAAACTGTGACACTAGTACGAACAGACAGACATAGTAAAACATTTTAGTAAGCTCCCTAAATGTTAATTGTATTCTGATTTTATCGCAGCGCGTTCGGGAAGGCTATTTCCGGTGTAGATCCGGCGATTGTAATGGTTAATCCATGTTTTTTGTTAAGTGAAAATGCCAATATAAAACTTGTGTAGTGTATGGCTCTGCTGCGTCATCGTCATGTAATAGAGTTTCTGATTTCAGTGATTTTCGCTTTCACACTCCCTTCTGTCAAATGCCATTAGGAATGCTCAATTTTCTAATAGTTGTCATGTCCAATTAAATTAAATTTTTACTGTATTAATTATTATAATTTATATTGTCAGCAATATTGAAAATCAATTATAATTATAAATGGAGGTAAAATGCTGACAATTTTTGTTCTACTTAAACGTTGTTTGATAATGAAAAATAATTATTGTATGCTCATATCTTTTACGCCAAAATTTTTCTTATTAAGTACATATCTACTTTTATGTACTCATCAGATAAGAATTTATTAAAATTTATGATGTCAGCATTATTGGAAAATCAATCGCAAATTAAAAATGCTGACAAATTTTTGTTAATTGGATTAAAAACTGGTTAGCGCCTTTGGCATATACCCAAAACCTAGCGTTGCCCGAATGTTTTTCTCTAAAATTTGATTATAAGAGTTTTTTTTAAATATGTAATCTTAAAAAGAAATGGGTTCAAAATGCCTAATTTTTAAAAATTTCTAAATACATCAATTTTATTATTTATTAATCGTAATATTCTACTACATATTATAGAGTAGTTACAACAAAGACTTTCTATTTATTATGCATTTTAAACGCAAGAGAGAAAAGATGTAAGTTCTTTTTTCAAACGTCATAAAAGTACATTATTGTGTATTTTGTGTTCAACAAAAAAGAGTTCAATATTGTCG
This sequence comes from Poecilus cupreus, assembly GCA_963942605.1. Taxonomy (NCBI): domain Eukaryota; kingdom Metazoa; phylum Arthropoda; class Insecta; order Coleoptera; family Carabidae; genus Poecilus; species Poecilus cupreus. The sequence goes on along the minus strand of OZ012717.1, from coordinate 23,468,828 downwards.
CCGCCGGCGTAAAAGTGTCTTCTTGGCAACACTTCTACTCCGGCAGCGGACAAAGTAAAATATTAAGAAAAATAGTTAGGTTGTAATTCAATAATATAACATTTAAAAATCAAACAAATAAACAAAAATAATAAAACATCATATTCTATGGCAACTAGAAATGCTGAGTATTTTTTGAAGTGTTGGGCATTTTTAATGATTATTAATTATTCTATTTTCTATGTTTGAAGAAAAAATGGCTCGTGTTATTATTTGTTATGAATTGTATTTCTGAAAATGCTATATATTAATTTGATACTTTTCTGAAACCCGAATGTTGTATTATAATATTTACTAAGTAAGTAAAAATTAAAGACATTGAAAACAAAATTAACTCTGGACAGCCATACTTGTTTCACAGTTACATAAACGTCACCCTGTGGTCTGGGAAACCCCAAATAAAAAAAAACAAACTACTTTTCCATAACCGCTCGTAATTTTCTAGGGATTTACCTATTTGTTTAGATATATAGAAAGTCATTAAACGGTTAATAACCTTTCTAAACCATATATTTTATTCAAAACACAGCATTTTGCCAAAACTTAATTATTTTGGACTGTTGAGAACAAACACTTAGAGATTTTACATTTAGGTAGCATCGAAGTTATGCGAATGCTACGCATGTGGAAAATTAGTTGAAAATCGTGGGGTTCCTCAGACCCCAATGTTGCATGCCAGGATTAAATATTCTTATTTCAGGTGAAATGCTTTGTCATCATTTTCCATATTTAAGACACTTTCAAAATGTTCCTTAACCTTGTTGTAAATACATAAGTAAGGTATTCGAAAGGCTGCGCAATACAAGCCAATCAAAACGTTCTCCGAACTTACGAGGCACGTGATCATGGTGCCGGGATATTTGTGAAACATAACCTCCTTTATTTGTGTAAGATATGTTTATCTGAGTGATTTTGTCACCGAATAATATTCAATTCATAAATGTAATAATACACCTCGTGTCAAATTTGTTGTGTCTCTTGACTAACACTTGTTTGATGTTGACGCATAACGTATATATGTACATCGTACAATATGTTTGAATTGCCAGCTCAGTCAGCTTAAGTTTCGCGAACGATATTATTGGTTAACACCTTTTTACCTCACCACTTAGATAAGCAATGCTTTGAGTTTAACTAAATTTTCAAGAATTGTGTAAAATCAATTAATAGCATATTTATCATTATTTATTGTTCTGTTGATAAGTTTGTTTAAAGAGATTCTTATCTTGAAACACTCATAAATTGTTCTATCGATTTTAAGCGGTTTCTAATTGTGCCATGTAATTTTAACGTCGTAATTCTAGAGTCGTGTAGTCTAGCAAATTTTAAAACAATAAATTGTACATATTATCAAAGTTGTCTTCAAACTAATAAAAACGTCTAACTCCAACAATATATTTGAAACTTGTCCAACTTATTATGAACAATATAATAGTTACCCCATAAAAACTACTTGCCATTAATATTAAGCAACTCGTTAAAATTAAAATTAGATTTAGCAACAAATTATTTTCGGAAAAATCAAGTTTATACTTTATTTCCGCTATAAATTTTCATGACTTATTTATATTTATAAATCCAAAAATACTATTCGCGTCAAACCGTTATTTCTGGATGAGGATTGATGCAGAAATATTTTTCTTAGTGCGCAGAGATCTCAAAATGTAAACGTAAGGTTAAAATTAGTTTTTGTTTCGCCCATTAAAAACCACGGTCTACGGTTAAGCGAACTAAAATATACATAAATATAGGCGTCTGGAGAATATGGTACTAACAACTAACTCCATGCTGTTTGCCGGTGCATGAGTCTTCATTACACCACGGAAAATGGCAGACCTGTTTTAACATTATAATTGGGTTAATATCACTTTCTACGCTTTTCATTTGACCACACAAGTATTAAATTTCCTATAATATTAGTTACATTTTAATTGCAATACGTAAATATATCTCATGCAATATTATATGCATTACACAACATTTTTGAAAACTATGGGATATGGCACAGCATTTTTGGAAAAAAGAAGATTTATATACCAGTGTAAGTACTATTTCTTTTCACCCTTGCCACAGATGAAATTTGAGGTAGGAAGCAAAATATTAAATAAAATTGGAAATCAATTAGCAACTTCTAAGAGTATAAATAAAACACTATGAAAACAGTATGACGTTATACATGATTAAGTTGAAAAGTAAGTAAATTTGATTAAGAAATAAAAACCATAAAATGTAAAAGAAATAAATAAAACATTGAATAAATTATAGAAACTAGTACCTGTGAGTAATTTTTATGAAAAAATGTATAAACTCGTTTTCGGAACAAAGTCCAAATGGTCAAACAAAAACAAACGACAGATGGAATTCATCGACTATTCTTATGCTATTACAACATAAAATCACCTATATGCCAAATTTTGATCTTATTCGTACCTAACACTGTCTATTTTTGAATCTAGATCAAAATCTACAGCAATTCTGTTTCTTAGAACTCCATTCGAAAATAAATGCAACAAAAGCCTATTTGAAGTCTGGACAATTTTGATAAATACTGCTCGCTCTAAAGGCAATGTATAATGTAATTTTAACTGTGCTCCTGAATTCTGTAATTGTTTAAATATATAGATCAATATGTTTATCGCTTGTATTGAGTTTCAATATTTTAATATGTCGCACTGTATTGGTCACTTGGAAGAGAAGCCTACGGCTGAACCTCGCCGTTTACTGAAGTCAATAAAAATATTATTATTATTATTTGAACAAGGCATTATTTTAAATTCAAAATAAATATACCCAATAAAATACATACAAAATATATAAACTAAGAGCTAAGATCATCAGGTATAAATATTGTTGAACGTAATTGGCTTAAAAATGGCGATTTATTTAAATGGTCGATTTCACATAATACAATGTTTTGCATTGAATTTAAATGTTTATCATAACATAAATAATACCGATAACGATTGAACATATTGTTCTGCAAAAATTATTTCATTGCTTCTTGATAATTATTATGTACGTTTACTGCCTATTTTAATAGTACTGTAGTGTCACTACTATTTACGAGCCCAGAATCATATTATTTGGCCCAGGTAAAGTCATAAAAAGGAAATTTGTTAATTCGCCTTATTTATATCTTAAATTCTATAATTTTTATATTCCGCACATACATATGTGTAACAGAGGTATTGTTTATGCTACGAATTAGATTTTGGGAACAATTCATCAACAGTAACTTGTTGATTCTTTCAAGGCCTATCAGGGTTTTTGGGCTTATCTTAATAAATAAATGAGATAGAGAAAATTTCATTGGAATCAAAAAGATGTAGAATAATATTACTTGTTACAATTTTTATTTGAAACAATTTTCTGTATTTTGTTGTCATCAGATTTAAAAACAGTTTTTGTGGTATCAGTCAATAACTTTGGGACAAATTGTAAATTTAATATTATTTCAGTTGTTATTATTGCTTAAAATATTCTTTAAAATAACAGAATTTATGTTATAAATAAATTTAGTACAATAAATTTTCCCTCTGTTCGATCAGAACTATTTTTTTTAAGCTATTCTAAAAGCCTTAACTGGGCCAACTAATATGATTTTGGGCTCGTATTTCCTTAATTTTTCAATTGATTTCTATGCAGAGCTCTTTAAGGAGTATTTCTGGCAGATTAAAATAAAATACTTACATATTTCTTAGTTATTTTGCTTTATTAGGTTTATATGATTGTATTTAAGAAAGAAATAAAAAAATAGAGGCAACGGTCATAGCAGATAGCGTTGAAACCGGTTCACTCGATAACGCAACATAACTACCCGCGGTCAGTAGTTGGATAGGTGCCGTTGTCACACCACCGAAAATGAGATACCGAGACGTCATATAACCTCAGCAGTTAAACCGCTTAAATAAAAAAAAAGATTCCTATTAAAATAAGAAAGTTGGTTCTTACTACCACTGCTAGAAAAATATATTTATTTATGCTCATTATAATAGTCTCGTAACAAAGGAAATTTTTTGCTACTTAACCGATCCCGTAGCTATTATAGTTCTCAAAACAACAGTAGTGACGTACTTAAATTAAATTGAAAACTCTGTATACCTATGTACGGAAGATAAAAAGATACTCGCACAAAAACTACTCGTATATGTACGTCTATATACATAATTCATTTGATATCAAGTTCTCCCCTTCATATAATGCTGAAACTAATACTTCTTTTCTCAACTGTATATTTCACTGACGAACGCCATTCATTATGCATTTGGATGGGTGAATTAGTCATAAATGAACTGCAACACTTTCTTTTGTATTTCGTAATCATATATAATTTATAATAAATACTAAATCTATATTAAATTTGTTTCAATAATGCAGTAGACAGAACACAAACTGTGGTCGTTCACTAGAGTAACAAAATAGAAAATAAGTCATTTACATATATTATGACTAGACTCAAAAACATCGTACTAGATATAACAGAAGTTTAATAGTTATTTACTTTACAAGTGGGCAAAGTAAGGAATTACCCACGAGAGAAATTTTAACTCACGAAGCCGAAGGCTGAGTGAGATAATTTTATCGAGTGAGTAATTCCACTTTGCCCACGCGTGAAGTATAACGTTTTATCCAACACTTCTTAATAAATGAAAAATTTATTAAAGAAATATTATTTGACAGTGACATATGCTTTAAATTTTTAAATTAAAATGTCAATCGAAGTAGTTACCAAGGTGTTGTGTGTTATTATTATTGTTATAAATAAAAAAATACTTACTAGTGGCTTTCCTCAAAATTATACCCACTAGTGGATAATCTGTTACTTTGCTTGTTTAAAATCGCCATAGTTATAGAGCATTTATTGAGAGGTGTTGGATAAAAAATATTAATTAGTAAGATATTTGAGTTTTAAAGACCTCTACAATAACGTCAAAGTATTATAGCGCATACCTATCATATTATAAATTATTTGTACTTCTCTTAATATTGAGCTGTCAGACTGTCGAAGTGTTAAAATAGTTCGCAACTAATTTGAAGATTTTTTTGTTTCACTTTGAATTCGTAAGTATATTTTAAATACATGCAAAAATATATTATTTATTTCTAACTAATAAATATTACTTCAGGTAGACTCAATAAAATTAAAGGCTTGCTGAATGACATAGGTTAGCAAAATTTATCAGAGGTAATCAAACATTTGACTAAAATAATCTTACAGTTTTTCATGTTTCTTCCAAAAAAAATGGAATTCATGTATTTTATAATTATTTCCCATGATAAGTTATTTTAATTGCATTCAAATAATTTCCCGAACAATAAATTAGAACATTCACGTGACTAAAATTATTTTAAATCTCTACTGTTTGACATCCACCTACACCTCTAAAATGAAGACACAACATTTTTAAAAAATCATTGTGACTTAATGAATAACAATTAAGACTTTTTTAAAAATTGTGAAAGACATCTCTTCCCATTACGAACGCAGTCTTATTTAAAATTTCAATTTATAATCTGTTTCAAGTTTTAAAATTGCAACAAAAAGAAGAATATCTAGGTATATCTAGGAAAACTGGAAAACAGCAAATTTTCTGAAGTGTATTATAGGGAAGTATTTATGAAGAAACATCTTTTAGTTTGAGTCTTTAAGTTTATAACTTAAGGTAAAGATAGTAATAATTAGCAGGCATTCAAGCGCAAATAATCAGTGAACTCAACAGGCTCGTTAAGTGGAGTGCAACCAACCATTTCTTTATAACTACTTACTACGAACATACGCTGGAATTCTCTGTGGATATAAGCGTATGATGTGGAGATAAAAATGAAACAATGGAAAGCAAATAAACCCCCAAAGTTCATTTCAACGTGTAACTGGGAAATGTGATTGAATATTTGCTTTTAATTAACAATTAACACGTTTTTTATTAGCTCTTTGTAATTTGGAAACTATGTTGAATTTTGCAGTAATTTGAGCGTTCAGTAATCGACTAATCAATGACTACTTCATTTACCTATGGATTCATATTCCTCCATCGATATATAAATTATAAATGTATATATTTCCAAGTCCACTTATTCATTACAGTTTCATCACATATAATTTATTCAGTTGATGCTTTATACATATGGAGTAATACCCAAATATATTGTAATATTTTTATTTTATTATGCATAGTATAAGGAAGTATATCAATAATGATATTGCAGTTAAATGCAAAGTAAGATAATATAGTTTATCCATTCTTTTACGTATTTCGTGGATCTTGAAACATTTATCTATAAACAATTTGAACGCTTGGAAAAGCAACAAAGTTTTCTGATTCGATTGTACATATCTATTACTTTCTATGCATAATTCAATACAAGCAATGCACGCATAGCAATCACGAAAAAAATCTATTGGGAGATTTTACGTAAGTACATGTTTTGATATACCATAAAATCGTTTCGGCTATTATTTCAGCGATGTCTTTGTATGGATGGATGGATGTGTGCACGTAAGTACAGTAAAAGATAGAGTAACCGCTCTCTATAACTATTAGATCCATGACAATGCGCCTAACTGATTTTGGTAATTGCAAAACCAGAATTGTAAGTATAGTCGATATTTAAACAATAAATTTAATTTAATTCAAATATAGAAACACCTATAAAATAAAATATTAAATAATAGTTATTTATGATATAAGTGTTAAAAGCAGCATTTTATGAGAGAATAGGGAAGTTTAAGGAGCGAGCCGTAGCCGAGTGAAGCAACCTAACGAACGAAATAAAATCACTTTTAACACGTATATCATACACTATTTTATCTACAAACACCGTTTTACATTTTAATTTAACTTTAATTACATTTGACAGTTCAGTAACAAAAGATATATTTGTATAGCAATTTCATGAAATACGTAATATATGAATTCAATCAAAATTGAAAGTTGTTTATTAGTTACTTGCAGTAACTATTTAAATATGAATATTGAAGAATGTGAATTACTGCCCGAAGCTATTGAAGATGCTGCTAAAAGGACAACTTTAGACTTACTCCCTGTTAAATCTTTTTATATTTAAGTATAAATTATCATATATGTCAAAAACAGGTGCTCTGATGAAATTTACTTTTAACACGGCGTCTTATGATATTGCATTTTTAACAGAAGTAGGTCGTGTTAAAAGTTTAGTTTTTACTAGTGTTTGCAGAAAAAATATGTTATTTTTAATTTAGTTATACGAGTATCTCAATCCAACTTTGAGAAAAATTTAATTAAATATTCAACAATATATTCAATCATTATAATTGGTAATAATTGAAACATATATTTTATAAATCAAACGTGTCTCAAGTTACACAATCAAATATATACCGCGTGTAGATTTGAAATGTGGCGAATAGGGTTTTCAATGTATTTTTTTTTTAGCTACTGTAAATTGCTTTACAACAAAAATGTGAATACAAAAGCTGTTTACAATTAAAAAATGCATGCGATAAAGCCCATTTGATTACATAAATGTTAGTATTTCACGATATGTCAATCAAATTATAATTAATATTTATTGGTAAAATTATAATACGGCCATGGAAATATTAATCGAAAATTATTTGACATTTCCGAAAACAGATTTAGATTTAGTGTTGTATAATTGTCTGTAAAAGATTTTATTGGTGTAATGGCAAATTTCATTTCCGTTAAATAAATAATTATATCTAAAACTGTTTCATGAAATATTAATATTAATTTTATTTTGATTGATAAATCGTTAACTCATTAATTTAGGTACTGTAAAGTGATTAGATAAAAATGTACAGAGCATTGAAATTTCGTAAACGCCTTATTTCAATTCTATATACTCTATACTATTTTCATTTTAAACTGGAGGGATCGGCATAAAACGATTAAACGTCCCTGTCCCATATAACTACAATGGATGCCATTAGTGCGGTTACCGCAAATCGCTTTACGATGGCCAGAACAGGTAAAATTTCAAGGGTCGTATTCAGCTTAAAATTACTCTTACTTTTTTCCTATGATTGCAAATTTAAAAATTACTAATCAGGATTAAATTAACCAATTAGCAGTTATGTTACTTATTGTTCAATAAGAAGATTAAATATCGTTATAATAACATATTTTTCCCATATATAAGGGGCCAATATTTATATACAGCTATTTGTACTTCTACTCCCGAGATAGTAAGGACAAGTATATTTAAAAAAAAATCATGTGGCAGCCGTGGATGTGTGAGAATGAAGTTGCTGGTACGAGTAACAACAATATTTGTGAATTGGATGAAATTGTCTTATCTGAGTGCAATTCCGAAGAAGATACTACGGGTCAAAATCAAGAAGAAAGTGAAATAAATTTATCTAAAATTAATTTACATGAACACGCACAACAAATAGTGATCAACGTGTACAGAAACTTACTTATTTAAAATTTGTAGTTTTCTTGGTTTTTGTATTTATTATACACGTACCCGCGAATAGGGCCGTACAATCCTGTGCGAACCTTGTGAAATGAGTTATAGCAGGTCATATTTTGAGTTCCTTTGTAAACGTAATTGCGGTGTATTTAATCGTTTTATGCCGATCCCTCCAGTTTAAAATGAAAATAGTATACATACTCGTATAAACATATAATACTGATCCAAATTCAAATTGATCTTTTCCAGCTGGTTATTCCGCGCAGAGGTCATGTTCGCATTAAAATTTATAAATCTATAAATATATAAATCCCATATGTTTCGCAAAGATGTCGACAGTTGCATATTTCAATCATGAAATCATATACAAGTAATATTGTATTATTATAAGTAATTAAATATTACGCATAATAATGCAGTCATTCCATGATTACTTGATAACAAATTTTAATCTAGACAACGAGCCATAGCTATAATCCAACAAAAACTGTTTTCTCTATGTTTCATAACTAAATATGATGCACACGTCGGTTTTTCCAATTACGGAAAACGTAAACACTGTGAGATAGATCGAGTTATCGGAAAAACGCAGACAAATATTTTCGAATCTAAGAGAAGTTTCATAACTTTGAAATATTTGTTTGTTGCGCGGAAAGTTAAAGACATTCTCCGTCTATGCATTGAACATTGATAAAATAATCAATAAGTAACTTGACCAAGTTTTCTTGTAATGATTACTTTCGGTAGAACTTCAATGACGCATATTTTATTCTGTTTGGAAATACCTACAACACACACGTATCTTCCTACATAAGGTGAATGCTACGGGTTTCGGTCAATTAAATTGTTTATTAATTAAACTATTTTCTCAAAGATGTAGAGATATGATGACAAACGGGACTGAGTAGTGCTGAGAGGGCGAGTAGTTCTTATGTTATTTGACGGATCAAGCAAAATTAATTAAATTAATGGAGTCAGTTTATAACCAAATTTTCTTTTAATATAATATGAATCTTGACCAAAAATAAAATACCTGTATTTTGTAAAATTAGTGGAAGGGATTTGTGACATCAGGCAAGCTTTCGAAGAGCTAAGAGAATGATGGGCATGTTGAGATAAAGTGCAAAATTTAATCTATTGTAAAAACTGATCTCTAAAATAATTTTTATTTTAAAATTGTTATACCTTTATATATAAAATTCCAGTGTGTGTGTGTGTGTGTGTTCGTAATTCTTCTCCTCTTAAACGGTTTGACCGATTTTGATAATTTGTTTTGTACTTATAGGATCACCTGGATGGTTAAATGTTTAAGTCGCGAATATAAGTAAGGATAGTTGTTAGCTACAGTTGGATCCGGTAGGTGGCGCTGTTGTCGAGATCCAGAAATTATTTTTTTTTTATTTTCCCGACTGATATTCGCGACTTATGCATTTAACCATCCAAGCCGTTTAGGAGAAGAATTACGAACACCGGAAGTTTATATCTACCTATATAAAGAAATATATTTTGCTAGCGAGGTCTATGGCAGGACAACATCTGTCTACCGGGTCCGCTAGTTTGATATAATCAAAGAATTTAAATCTAGATAAATTAACAAAATGATGTTAATTATTGTACCGCGCAATACGACTAATTTTACAGAAATCAAATTATAGTTGAAATAATTCATAATACACATATAAAAACTAGCAATAGATATGTAGAACCCACAAAAAACATACATATATGCAGTTTTATCAAAGTAATTCGTCGAATTTTAGACAAATCATATTAAAATTGTTATATTTGATATATAAAATCATAGAACAGACAATTTAAATAATAACAAACTTATAAATTGTTGTTTTTACCGTGCAAATGGCCAATTTTAGACAAATTAGGATACAGTGAAGTTATTGTATTTACAATTATATCGTTTTTATCATGTAATTCGTCGAATTCTAGACGAATAATGTTAAATTGATAAAAGACAAGTATTCAGTTAAAAAACGACACTTATTGTTGATTCATTTAATCAAAGCAGCAAAATGAAATTATAGGTTATATCCTTGGAGGAAAAAAGATAAAGGAGAAAGCATGAGCTTATATTAGGGAAAAGGGAAATGTAACTTGATGAAGGCAGACGCATGCAAGCCATGGTTCTGGATAGAGTGAGGATTTGCGCGGTACATGCTGCCAAATGCTGATGGTTGCTACAACAAAGCGATAACAGCGGTTCTAATTGTAGTAGGGGACGCGGCTTCACCATGGCTTGCTAACGCTCTCTCCTTTATATTCTTTCCTCCAAGGTTATGTCCATTCTCTTTCTGTCATCCATCGGTTTCAAACCATGACCTACGACAATTTCTTTATGCTCATGATCTACCGCAGCACAAATGAACTTGTACATCATTGTTTTATTATCGATAAAAAAACAATTATATTTCTAATAATGCGCCATAGTGCATATGTTTGCAACTTCTATTGTAAAAATGCCACAGTGCCTTATGGATGTTTCCAGATTGCCAGAACTCGTTCTGGCAGTTTCTTCGCTTAATGAATATTTTCGGCCCTTGAGTCTAATTTATATAATACATTTGCTTCAACCAAATTTGTTGTACGAGTATAATAGGTTATTTAAAAAATATATTTATAGGGCCATGCAATGGTTGTCCAACGAATTAGCTAGCCATTCTACACATTTTCAATGGAATTCTTTTTATATAGGTATTATGGTTAGGTATAGAATGTTGCGCACAATTTACGATTTGGGTAAAACACGAGTTGGTATATTAACGGTTTTGATACACTCTATATGGGTTAAACAGCTCCGTGGTAACGCATCGGTCTACGGATCATGAGATCCTCAATTCGAATCTTACATTAAAATGACTGTGATCAAATGTGCTTGTAGTAAAATGGAATAAATGCTGAAATCCTCAAGGAGATTAGGTTGAGAAGATAATTCTGTAGTCGCCTCTGTATTACTTTCCAAATAAAATGTGCTATCATTCAAAGATTAGACTTTTTGTTAAGGAATTAAATAACATAATTTCCTCATTTTGGCCCGGAAAGCATTTAATTTAAAACCCCAGACATCCTATAACACCAATCCTTTCTTGGCTAATGTCCAAAAATCCGCAAAAAAAACTCTTATATAATCTCCGGAAACCTGAATGATTCTCTAAACCTTTTACTCTCAATCCTGGTTCCTGCGGCGTACACTTGCTCCTGCTGTGGCAGGACGCAGACACAAAATAGGTCACCGAACCCTGTGAATGGCTGTTTTCTGCACAAAACTGGAGCACGATGACGTCGTAGCAGTGATGACGTCAACGCGTGTTGCGTCAAGAGCTTTGCCCCCTGCTCCTCTCTTGCTATAAGCCACATCAGCAGCAGATTGCAATGAAAGGGCTATAAATAACTTTACAATTATTGCTCTTTTGGGGGCCAGGTACTGAAGGAGACAAGGAATGATGACGGAGCTGAGCAAAAGAATATTCTGAGGATTAATGACGTGATAAGGATGGTCGTGACATTACTGGGATATTGATCCGCTGGGAGAAATATTGGAATATTATAAATCGAGTTCAGAGAGAAACGACACAATATTTATAGCAGTATATCAATATGGAGATATAAATACATACAGTATAAACAAAATTTATCGTAAACAAATACTATGGTATGGCAGAAATAATCAAAATGAAACAGCATGTGCACAGTTAAAAATATATACTTATTTATAGGTTCATGATTTATAGATTTAATACTCCCAAATCGATTTTTACTTTTTTATACGAAGTATGAAAAAAAAATCGCTGACGAGATTTTTGCGGAAATACATGTTTAGAGGTCAACTGAATTCATTTTGACCATTTTCTCAATGATGTCTGTGTGAGAGGATGAAAGGATGTACGTCCGTTTGAGCAATATCTCATGAACGAGTACGAGATATTGGGCGCGTACAGCCTAACCTAGCGGCTAGCTAGTGTTTGCTAGTGCTAGATTCTAGCAGATGAAAAGTAGTATGAACATGAACGGAATTTTGCTGAAGCTGTCATCTTATGTCAGTCAAGTTTGGTGGAATTAACCTCAAATTCTGAGCTAAGACAAATCCAAAACAGACTTTTAAAATTGGTAATTAATAGACATCAAATACTTCATATATTTCATTATATTACAAGTTATTTTACAGATTTTTTGCAGACATAATTAATCTTGATGATATTATAAATGAATTTTTAACAGTTGACAGTTCTAGAAGGTTCGCTAGCTCATCTAGCGCAAATTTATTTCGCTAGGTCGCTAGTCTAACTGCTGAAATCTAGCGTTTATCTAGCGATATGTTCAGCTTTGACCGCTGGGTTAGCAATCGGCTGAACGCGCCCATTAGTAACAAAACTTGCAATTTAGAAAATTCAAAATACGCAGAGCTGAGTTGATTTTGAATGAAATAAAAAAACCGGAAGAGCAGGTTTACTGAACATGCAAAACAAAATTAAATAAATTAATATATCATTACTCCATTTACTAATTTTGGGTGTGCCACTCTGCTTTTGAAGATCTCGTTAGTGATAGATATTAGTGAATAGTGGAAGTAAAACTGGCAATTGCCTACTGAAGATTTCATCATCATCCACAGATCCGTCGACAATAATTTATCGATGATTTACGCAGATAACATACATCCCTTGGGTAAAAACAGCATCACTATTCGACCTTCATCATCTTCATAACGCTCTTGGTTTATAAATAACTATATTACTTTCCTCTTGATATTGTAAAATTAAAAATATTTAGGAGTAAACAAGATATAAAATTTTTATGGACTCATGTTACAAATAAAACCATTCCGAAGGGGTAACATTTATATGACTCACATAAATTCTCGAATTTTATTGCAAATATAAAAGATATGATTTTTTTTACAAATGCAGTATTTTGAACAACAATTTACTTGAAAATTCAATAAGAATTATTTTATAAATTCGCTCTGTTTATTGAAGTCTGTGAAAGTCACACTTAAAATGGGGTGTGATATATTTAGCTATTTTTATTTAAGTAATTAAAAATAGATATTAATTTCCATAAATTTTTTTTTAATTCTTCAAACGGGCGATAATAGTTATTTATGCACTAATTGAATAAAGACATATTTTAATAACGAGCGGAATGTTTAGCTAATTTACATAAGTGGCTAATTTGTCTTTATTCACGTATTGTATATACATTATTTTTTTATAATTTCCGTTAAGCTTCTTGTTAAATAAAACTAAAATATCATTTTATTCAAAAAAAGTTGCATGTTTTTTTTTTTTGTTAACACATACTTATATACTTTATAAGCTGCTATGAGTTTGTTTCATAATAATCTTCATTTGTTTACATTTACAATCATGGAAGAAATCTTCGTTCCTCAAGTAATTTTAAATGAAGCTCAAGAAATAGTTTTAATATTGTTATCTGTAAAAAATATAGAAAATATATACACCTACATTTTGTCATTGCTATAACAACGTTACTTTATCATCTAGTGGCATCGTGGAAAATGTAATATTTTATCTATTCTTTCTATCAAACTATTATTTTAATTTTGAAGTTCAGTGAAAAATACAACTTTACAGGTAGGTGTTGAAAAAAGGATAATGATTTTTTTTATCTGTTCCGTCTGAATAACAAAATATTCCAAAATTATATATTTAATGCCCGGTATTATAAAGAAATTTAATTTCCAGTTAAATCTATTTCCATACAAAATTTACATTAAGTTATGCAAATGATAATAAAATTTTTGACAGCAATTCAAATAATTTGAAATGATGTTCAAACTTTAAAAGTTAAATTTCTTTATTATCATAAGAATTTAAAAATTTAAGAATTTACACTCAATACATTCATTTAGTGTTTGTATAAATAATTAAAAACATTAGTTATTTGTTCTTGTACACAAATGTAAACTATGACCCAAGAATAACTCTGACTTATTTAAATCGTTAACTAAATAAAACATAGTTGTGTATATATACTAGAAGTGATTAAATATAAAATAATTAATAGGGTTTCAATAATAACAACTAAATAAATGTATTTATAAATAATGAATTTGTATAGCTCGTCAAACCGATATGGTTGATACGAAATGTATAATTTAACCTTATTCTAGTGGATGTTAACGGTATTCGCTATATAGTTAAGTTAACGAACATATAACCGGGAATGTAAATGGAACTGTCCACATAAAGCTACATTCTTGAATTACAATTAATATAATATATCTATAAAACAATGCTGAGCAAGGAAACTGGGACAATAATTCTTTTAATCCTTTTCTTAACTATTTTATAAGTTTATTTACATAAGTTTCTGTTTATTAATTAAAATGTTACTGTTTCTTATTTATTACAATTTCATTTTATTATTTTTAATCTTTTCAGAGACTAACATCAACCGTTGTATTAAAATTTAACGGTAATCTTAAACCAAAGAATTCCTTCTTTGTCCAGCAATATATATTTTTCATGTTAGACTTCACTTAAAGCCTAATAATAATTCTCCAATAAAGCTTAAATAATAAGAATCTATATTTGAAATCTAAAAATAAGCACGAAAACAAAATACCAATATTTAATAAAACTGGTATGCAAGGCCTCGGGGCGACTAATTAAACTACAAAAATTCGGAAACATTCAATCAGGGTCGATTTGGCGGGAAATTGCCAATTTACCTGCGGAGATCAGCAAATTCCTGCTCCCTTGCTGGCGTCATTCCTGCTAATTTCACCTCAGTGAACGCAAATTTTATTTAATAAATACAAACAGCCGGCACATCGATCGCATTCGATAATATCACGCAGTATGCATCTTTCATTATTCATTAGGAATACTCTTCGCATGTGTAACATGCAATGGTATTTTAATATGCAAGAATGATAGGTCGGAAATAAAATGTAATATGTTGTTCTGTGTTGAGATACGTTGCGATAAAAATTAATTATTTAAAATAATAGTTATTTACTTTACAAGTGGGCAAAGTAAGGAATAACCCACGAGAGAAATTTTAGCTCACGAAGCCGAAGGCTGAGTGTGATAATTTTATCGAGTGGGTAATTCCACTTTGCCCACGTGTGAAGTATAACGTTTTATCCAACACTTCTTAATAAATGAAAAATTTATTAAAGAAATTATATTTGACAGTGACATATGCTTTAAATTTTTAAATTAAAATGTCAATCGAAGTAGTTACCAAGGTGTTGTGTGTTATTATTATTGTTATAAATAAAAAAATACTCACTAGTGGCTTTCCTCAAAATTATACCCACTAGTGGATAATCTGTTACTTTGCTTGTTTAAAATCGCCATAGTTATAGAGCATTTATTGAGAGGTGTTGGATAATCATTTTTATTATCAGTATTTATATAGGTACTTTGTTGTCTATTATGGACACTAGCACAGCGCAAGGTATTTATCACTTTGATAGAACTTTTCAAGATTACTTTATCGTATTTCATAGTCGATAATGTTGCCACTTTTAACTTTAACCCTATGATTCAACTTCCACTAGTAGAAATATATCACCTCTTATGGAAATCTGTGATAAATAGCAAGTTATTACAATAAAAATTGTAGTATTATACAATGAAGTGATAAAATATCTAGGCGCTTTATTATTTACTTGAAAGAGAATATAGCATACATACGAGTATACCGGAAGTTTTTTTTATCAGTATCCATAGGGATTTGTCATTACCATAGTTACTGTTAAAGTGATTGACAGCAATGTATTAACGCGTTTTTTTTTTTTTTTTTTTAGAGTAAACATAGGGATAATTTACATTGATTATTAATAATAGTTAATCATAATAAAACAAACAATGCAAGATTAAACAAATAAGAAATTTGTTTTAATTGCTTTTGTACGTTATAAATTACATTGAATTGATAGGAATTATTATTTGTAATTACTGTAAGTTATCCCTATATTCACTTAAAAAAAACGCTTAATACATTGCTGTCAATCATTTTGACGGTAACTATAGTAATGACACATCCCTATGTATACTGATAAAAAACCTCCCGGTATAGGATGTTTCAATACTTTAGAAGAATAATTAAATATAAGATTCTACATAGTATATTGATCAATGATTACCTATAAAAATTCGTAACATAAATTGCACTCACTTTATATAAAATGCACATTTTTAGTGCCGCTGGTTTATGTTTAACATGAATATGGCTACAATTGGAGACATTTAATTAATTTGTTCATTCATTCATTACAAGGTAATAAGGTAAATGAATATATTTACTACCTATAAGTTAGTTTATTGTTGGTCACATTAAGAAGAACTATTTTTTACAGTGGTTGAGTATTGTACATGTGTACATGAAACATTTATTTTATTACTTATTACTGTTGTCATTTGAAATAAAGTAGATTTTATGAATAATTTATATTGTATTACACATTTCATTTGATTTAATAAATCAATTTATCAATGTAGTGGTAAATAGCTCCGTGGCAACGTATCAAATTTTTGATAAACTCCTCAGTTCGTCAGTTCGTCAGTTCGAATCCCACAGCCAATAGTTATCACTGATTTTCTAACAAAGTATTTTTTTTTTTCATTCAGTTGTCATCATTCTCACAAAAGCTTCCATATGCAAAATTATATAGCATTAAACACAATAAATTTAAGGTTTAATTAATACCCTACAGATGTTAAGTATGGTGTAGATAGGTACTTTGAAATAATGACAATAAAAGGAATAGTTTATTCCATATGGAATTGAAAATTAATAAAATATTCATGGAAGTTCGCAGTATCTAACTCATTTTTAAAAGTACTCCTGCAATTGAATTAATGACTTCCTATACATTTAAAGCTGTATGCAGTATTAAAAAGTTTAAAACTATCGTAAAACATTTATTATTATCATAGAAAATGCATTTCCAACATAACTTTTATAAAGATAAAATAAATGAACGTGGATAAGTAGCCAAATGCTAGTAACAAAATAATAATTAATATATGAAAGTAGATCCTTGGTCTTTGTGGATCATAAAAATATAAATATTAAATAATAAATTTCTTTGAAACTAATAAGAATTGAGGTATATAAAAAAAATACGTATATTTTATTTTTTAATCAATATTTATACATTTCTTGTATTTTTCTAAACAGTTAAGATATTTGTTTGTTACATGTTTGTTATTGCTACGGATACATAGTACACCGTAAACAAGTTCTTGATATCATTGATAAAAAATATTGTTTAATTTCTGATTTGTAGCAAGGTGCCAGGACACTCCTTGTTATACTAAAGTAGTGAAATGAAAATATATTAATTATTAAAATATAAATAAATAAATAGCTCCGTGGTAACGCATCGGATTGTGAATCGTGAGATACTCAGTTTGAATCCCACAGCTGACAGTTGCCAATTTAAATTTACTCCTGTGGTTCCCCTTCTACTAACAACTTTGGGGGCTATGACTTGACGGCTGGTAACCGCATGTCATACGCAAAAATATATCACTTACCGAGATCTGCGTAAGCAGAGTGCCACACCCATAATGGGTAAAAGGCATTATGATATATTTATTTTATTTATTTTATTAGAAAATAATATAAAAAAGTTTAGTGTACTCGCTGATAATGTCCATTTCATACTCGTGTGAAATAAGTATAGTACTCGCCAAACTAAATGGTTACATACGTGGTAGTCCCTCACAGCAGATACCTAACATGAAGATTTAAGTACAGACACGTATTTGAAAGCATTAAAAATTTGTCATCGCTAAAAATTGTAACTAATATAAAATTTCTTAATACATTCTTACTACTTCTAATAAACTACTATTTACCATTAATTCTTTTCAGATTATAAATTTTGTTTTTCCCGTAGATAAAATTATACAAATTGCATTCAACGTAATATGTTTAGAAATACAAGATTTTGAATAATTCAACCCTGGCCTACCAGGTAACCAGTCTCCATACTGATTGTGGTAAGCCTGTCGATTATCGGTTACCGCCCATAACCATTTATTTTGGCGAGCACTATACCATTCCATCCATGTTGTACAAAATACTATTATTTTTGTTGTTGAGCACAAGGCTATCATACTATGATACTATGATAATTATTACGTTTTCCTCAGATAAAATGAATTGAAATTTTTTGGTACTTCCGGAAAAATACGACCTGAATATTTGTCTTGCGGTAATATTTCAGATAAAACTGTATAATACCACGATAACGATAACACGTAATATATTTCACTTCCTTATGTTTTTGAGTAAGGGGATTCCATAATTAGTTTACTACATGAAACTAAAACACAAATACGTACGAAATTAACAATAACAACTTAATAAAGACTCACCTTCAAACAAAGAAGCTATTATTAATTCGTTTCAACCAATTGCTTTTTCAAAATAGTATAATTTGCATAAATTATTCCCACCCTAATGGAATGTTTATGTTTCAAACCAAATTCATTAGCCTGGTTTTATTTTTTTTATTATTCAAGATATCCCAATGCAGTTGTAAAAATGTGGAATTTAATTTAATTAAAAACTAAAAGTAATTTTACTAATTGATACATGTAAAGTTTGTTTACATGCGCCACAGACCCAAGTTCCTCTCATGAGGATACATTCATAACAAATTTATAAACCCTCATTAAAATGTTTTAAATAACTCTATTCCGCATATTTAGTTTGTTATGAGAAATGGGGCGTCTAAAACCTCAGTATATACATGCTAGAGCACTTTTGCAATTTATTTATATAATTACTAAACAGAATACAACGCTATACTTTTTAGCAAAGTCAGAAATTACTATATATAAATATGACAAATATATGAGATATTTAAACATATTATATGCAAACCAGACAAAATAATTTTTTCTTCAAACGTCATAAAAGTACGTCGTTATGTATTTGTATTCAACAAGCAGAAGTTCAATATTGTCGCCGCCGGCGTAAAAGTGTTTCCTTGGCAACACATTTACTCCGGCGGCGGATAAAGTAAAATATGATGCAAAATAGTAAAGTTGTAATTCAATAATTTGACAGTTAAGAATAAAACAAATAAACAAAAATAACAAAATAACATATTCTGTGGCAACTAGAAATACTGGATACGGTAGACTATTTGTTGAAGTTTTGAGCATTTTTTAATGTTTTAATGTCTATTTTCTATGTTTGAAGAAAAAATAGCATGTATTATTCGGAGTAAATGTGACTTTGTATGCTTCGCATGTAATTGTCCGACTCGCTTCGCTCGTCGTTCAAACTTACATACTCAGCACACAAAGTATCACATTTACTCCTAATAACACAATATACTATTATGAATATATTATAAATTACAATAAAACAAGGAGGTAAATAAGAATAAAAACAATATATTTCATCATTATTTCATGGAATGGAGCCATGTTGAAAAACGATCTTTAAAAGAGTTTGTAATAATAGGATCTGTGTGTAAATTTAATTTTTTTAATTATTCTAAACATAAAAATAAAATACCTATATTTTTTAAATCGTTGAATTATTTATAGGTCATGAGAAATTAAATAATTAAAATTAGAAGATCGGATACGTGACGTAATTTTAATAGGAGAAAAATGGACAAAGAGAAAGACATAGATACAAATATTATTTGTTGTAATTTTATATATTGTATATTTAGAGGTACATAAGTTTTTATGCTTTCTTATTATTATATTAATAATTTTTGATCCTGGAAACTATATGTAGCTTTATTCTAAAATTTTACATGATAGCAGCCGACAACTGACGTACGTTGTTATCAAAGCGCTACGACATACGTCCATTTATACTCTACCAATTTGACGTCACAAATGAATTTAATTTCAAATTGACCATACCATAAAGTTATAAAACTAGCTTTATACCAATAGTTTTTATTATTAATAATAATTTGTGTATAAAATATTTATTTTATTATTTGTTCCTTTAAGATCGACTATGATCATTGATCACAACTGAGATGTAGCAATACTGGAACGCTAATTGACGTTAAAAATGCGAGCCGAGAGAGACAGCTAGTTGTTAGGCCATTTGTCTTTGTTGTAAAATGTTTTTACATAGCAACTACTCAACAAACGCATAGCAATCGTTTTATAAACAAATTTTAGACAAAGAAGAGTGGCCTTACAACATCTGTCTCAGGCTTGTTTTTCTCTTTCATAAAAGCCTACAAGTTAGCGTCTCAATATTATTCCATTTTCCTCAAAAGGTTCGTATCCAAAATTTCCAATTTATGTTTGGAAATTCTAAATTTTATTATAATGGGTAACATAGAATTTAAAAAAATATGGCTTTGTTTATTCAGAACTGACAATAGCTATCAATAAAATTGCACATTTAACTTACTGAATAATAAGCAATAAATATTCTAATGGTATAGCATACATATACAGTTTTCTTAATGGTATTAGAAATCGTTTGGTATTTTGAGCAGAGTTGTATTCTCTGAAATTTGAAGCATTATACTTATATTAATTATCTATTTCTTTTTATTTTGGTATACCTGTTGACATTGTTTCCTAAAAATATAATTATGTTCGTAAAATGGAAAAAATATAATTATTTACCGCGAAATTCTATAATTGCAGAATTATAATGTAATTATTATTAGAAGCAATTCAACATATTTAATATGTTTTTATTCTTAATATAGTAAACACGTGTTTACTGATAATGGGTTTACGAGCAGATGGAAGTATGTTATTAATTTTATTTATTACAAAATATCTATATATTATATGATATATAATTTTACATGCAGCTACTTCTCTCATATCAGCTTTATTACAATATTATTTTAAAATAGTAAATTGGTTTATTAAACAATAAAAAGGTTATTAAACTAAATTAAAAGTAATAGATGAAAACTCATCTTTTATAACAGATTGATTTTAACTCCCGCCCAAATAGGTAATGGAGGACTGATAAGCACGTTTATATACCTAATGATGACATCATTTTCAAAATTTCATATTTACAATTTAAATATTCAAGCTACAAGGTGATTAGATTTTGAGAACAACCCACTAATCGGAAATATTAGTTTACATAAAGGCATACAACGTTTTTCAAACATCTCAGTAATCAATTGCTTCAGGATAAATAAGTTTATATTCAAAAACTTTCTACTTTTTGGGTAGGTTGAGTTGTTGAGTAAATAAATTGATTTAGGTAGGGTAAATATATTTAAGCCCAAAAAAATGTAGAATAATTTTGGCTCCAATTTTTGTTTGGAATATTTTTCTATAATAATATTTGGTTGTAAAAAAAGCTTGTAACAATAATAACATTTTTTATAATATATTGTACAGTTTAGAATTAAATTTTTCGCGAGGTTATGTGAGGAGACTTTTTTATTTTTGTGATATTGATTTGTAGGGATTTGTTCTTGCTATTTCGTCCGACAGACCTTTTGGCGTCGTAACGCCAAACATTTTCGTGACGTAAAAGGTAGTTAAAATTCCGAAAGAAAAAGCAATTACCTTAAAACAGATTTATGAATCTACGGTAAAATTCTATTTAAGTAACATTTTCAGGTATTTTTAAATACAAGCTGAAGAATGTAGTAAACAAACATACACTTTTGGCTTGACAATATTTTAAATCTGACCCTGACTTTGGCAAAAAACTACAAGAACAATAATTTTCTTTCATTCATTGCCAAGGATAACAAAACTTTCAATATTTCACGCGTTCGAGAAAAGACCGTACAATATTTAAGTGAATCATGACATCACTTAAAACAAACAGTTGTTTATTGTTCATTTTTATTTGTTAAGTAAAGAGCGACCTTCTTGTATTCTTGGAAGTATTTGCGCATTATTTTACTTCGCGTTGGTGATATGAAAAATTATATATGGGTTTTTTACTGAAGATAGGTACCATGCCAGTGCTTAGGATATTGATTTCTTGTTAGTGCAGGTAATCCTTTTATGCTTACCAACCAGAAACGTTAAGCTATGCAGAAAACATAGTTTTGTTGCCACTAAATCATAAAGAAGCCACAGAAACTTTTTGAATGAAAATATTTGTCGCGCAAGTTTCTCAGTTTCAAACACTGCTGTAATATTCATTATTGTTATTTTCTGCGCAGACATTTAAACATTTATCATAAAGCAGAATCCATTATTATTATTCTAACCACTTTAAATGAAAAGTATTGTTTGTAACAATACAATTTTGAGTATTTTTGTATCATGAATTTAACTTGTAGTTTGTATTCACGCTTCGGTAAGTTTATATATTTTTAATTGTTTGTAAACTACATATTTTAATGTTTTATTTTTGGGCTTTAGTTCCCTGAAGATATTTTAAATTAAACCAAAACGTTGGATGCAAATAATTGTTTTATTTACTCCATGTCCGCTCTCCGACTACGACTACTTTTCGCTTGCAGTATTCATAAATTGAACGCAAATATTTTCTATAATTGTTTGTAACATCTATAAATTTTGGTAGTGAGTTTTCTACAGATAAACACGCTTTAGCTTTAGGGTCTAAATATTGTCACAATGATATCTGTATGTAACGATTTTCGTCCATGATAACACAAACCCAATAGTGATACAATTTTCAAATTTTATATATAAAATTCTGATGTTTCAGTTATGAATTTACTAAATTTTCGGATCAATCCCATCTACTAAAAATAGTAGTTTACTTGAGAACTTATTAGGTTCTTACAATCTTTTTCGAAACTTGTGCTCTATTTTTGTGTCATTTCAAATTTATATACAAAAATCTGATGTTCCAGTTATGAATTTCCTAGATTTTCGGAAAAAAAGTGGTAATTTACTTTGAGAATTTATTAGGTTTTTACAAACTTATTCGAAACTTGTGCTCTATTTTTGTGTCATTTCAAATTTAATACAATTTGATTCAGAGAAAAGGTTAAGTGATATTTAAATTTTCCCGTTCTTAGATATAGAAATTAGTGATGCGGTAGAGAAAGAATCAAAATATACCTCTCTGTTAGTTTAGAATAATCCCTCAGATGTCAAATCGCTTACATTTTGTAATCATTTATTTTTATTTATAGGTACACAATAAAAAATTTGATTTGCGATTTGTTAATTTTGCAGTTATAAATATTTCTGGTTAAAATATATTGTTTTAAATTTACAACTTGAACAAATATGATAATTTTGTTTAATTAAATTTTTGTCATTTCTAATTTTTTAACAAGAAAAAAATGTTGCCAATAATAACAAGTAAATTTAGCTAACTTATCAATCTGAAATTGTTAAAAACATTTTATATCCTTTGTGACAACTTAATTTGTTATAATAACTATACTTTGTTGTCCTTCTACAATACATTTACTAAAATATTTAGTTAAAGCACTTAAAATAAATGTGAATAATAATACAATCACAAATATATTTAGTTACGAAATACACAAAAATAATTTGTTACTTGCTAACAAATTTGAAACTTGTTAAATTAACAAAAACTAACAGTGGATCGTCTGGGGCTAAAAATTTTAATCAAATTTTGTCAATTTTGACTATAATTTTTTTACTATGTACTAAGATGGTAAGCGGACTAACTACTTTAGTGGGATTCGAAGTCACGACTTCTAGTGTGCTATACTAGTGACATATGCATTACACCATTATTTTCGAATACATTGAGAATTTGCTACATTATTTCGACCATCTAAGTTTAAAATTAGTTTTGCAATGATCAGATTTGAGCAACTAATCTATTTTTAATTAAATAACTTATATGTAAATATAAATACATAAAACTAGAATGTAGTCTTAATGTTTCACATTTTCTTGCAAATAAATATCACGGCTAAACGTTTGTAAAGTCTCTTTGATGTGCGAACATAAAAATGTACATGTAAAACGTTAAATGTTTTTGTAATTGCAGTAAATTGAACAAAAAGTCGATATTTAGGTTATCACCTGAAGGGCAAATGTAACATTGACAACACTGCAACTTTTCCAATAAATTAAAATTTGTTCAACAAATGAAACGTGTTAATATCCGCTCAACAAATTACAAACATTTTTCTCCTAAAGGTAATTTAATTTAAATTTATCATCACATAATATTTTCTACTTGAAACTATAATTTTAATAAATATTATTGACTTTACAAACTAATGATAATGTAACAAAATTTGATTATCTTAGGTCAAAGTTTCAAGTATTAAAAATATGTTCACAGTTTATATTAATCTGTAAATTGTAGGAATTTAATAAATTGTTACGCTGATATTTTAAACGTTTAGTTTTCATGAGAAATATTGTAATATAAACTTTATAACAATGCACACTTTTTCCTGGGAACATTAATACATATTTAATTTTAATGTTTTAGTAAATTTATGAGAAACTGTTGGATACAAGTTTCGCAAAAGAAAATATGAAATTCTTTGAGAAAATATTTTACAGATTTCTACAGATGTTATGCTAGAAGCAAAATAAATACTAGATAATTTTACAATAATACCGTTTATTGTTCTTGGTTTCAAATACTTAGATAAACAAATATTTATTTTTGTTATTTGAAAAAAAATCTGTAGTTTGATGAATGATAAATAGTTTTATCAGCTTTTCCTTTAATGAACCAAAATTATCAAAAGTACATAATGATAACCTATTAACTGTACCAGATAGATATTATAAAAGTATACTTTATTGGAACGTAATTAATATCTCGTTTAATGCAATTTTTAGTATCGCATGGAATGCTCGATTATTTTTAGCTTTACTAATTTAATTATTTCTTTAATTCGATATAAATTTGTAGGTCTCACCAAATTCTGAAAAATAAATCTATTAAGCATGGAGCGTGCCAACTGGACTTGTTGCTAATTTCAATTGCTTACAGAAAATCTCATAATTTTCCCATTTGTAAAAGAGAAAATTTACAATTTTGCTGACTGTAATAATCAATGTCAGCAAATAATATTGGCGTCGATACATTGTTTGATGAGCACAAATAAAAAGTACAAGTTATCAATAAATGGTGACCAATAACTAATTATAATTTTAATTGTTATGATAATTCTATGCAAGTCACCGGGTATTTTTAAAATGATTATTGTAATAATAACAATGCTTCTAACAATGGAAAATCCACAAGTAATCAAGTCGTAAATACAATTTTTGGCGTGAAAGACAAATGTATGAAAGTGAGTTGTACAATAACATTAACACAACATTTACTCTATGTGAAAGAGAAATCATCAATACAAGGTCAAGTCTATGACCCACGCATCTCTTGTTGAAATTTCAACCCTATCGAAATTCCCATTCATACTGACTGGAAACATAATCAAACTTACATTTACTAGAAAATTGGTGTCAAAATACGACGATAATTATGCACTTGATTTATAATATTTTAAAACATAACAGGTACACGACACACACACGTCAAATAACAACTTTAGAATGAGGAAGAAACACTGGAGCGCATTGCAACAACTGTCACATATCCGTGGTAAAAAAACGAACTATGGGATCTACAGCAGGAAGATCAAACAGTTGCAAGATATACTGCTATCTTTCAGCAGGAGAAAATTATACTAGGATATCCTCTTTTGAATGATATCGATTTTACCGGCGAGTAGAGAAACTCCTGCTACTCTACAACAGATGGAAGCAACGAGCTAGTGTGTTTGAAATGACCTTGACCAGGGGCGTCGAGAAAAGAGGGGCACAGGAAATATTTCTAAATTAGGTGCTATTTTAGCATAGCTATGTGCCCCTACCTAAATTATGTGTACTGCGACTATGTACATCACGCATTCTTTAAATTATTGTATAATAAATTATTTTAATACTTATTAATGTCACAGGAAATACTAAAACAAAAATGATATTAAGCAGCAACAATATTTTATTCGTATTAATATTTTATTTGACTCTCATCTGTAAGATTAACAAGACAGCGAATTCCAGAAGTAATGCTGACTGATTGCACCTAAATGATGACTATAATGATTAATTACCTGCAATTACAATTTGCAGAGTACTTCCTCATTTCTTATCCTTTCTTCTGCTAATTCCAGTTATGTGTTTTCTTTTCTACAGTTTGTTTACGATACAAAAATAGATTATTGCATGTAATACCAGAATAACATGTTCCTTAATTAACATATAGTGATATTAAAGAATTTATTATGCGTCGACACACAAGCAGGATCAGTCCGTTAGCTCGACAACCTTGGATTTTCAACTTTTTAAATTTATTACTCGGGGATATAACACAAATAAAAACAGTAGAGTTCGGAAAAATATTTATTTAAATTAGATTATTCAATAGATTTACAGTAGCTTTCATAGCGGTAAGTGCATGTTATTAGTTATTAATTTATTGTAAATATATCACATATTAATAGCAGTACGGTTTTACATAAATGAATTTCTCACGGTATAATACAATTTCACTCTTCCATTAGAGTTTAGTTAAATTTTTTTATTGTATACTCTATTTGAGATTGACAGAGAGTAATAAATCGAAATTTGTTAGAGTAGCATTGAATTTTGTCAGTTATGTGGCAAATAAATCTACCAGAAAAATAAAATATTACTTTTCTAAGATGCTCATAGAATGCCACTCGTTTTATACCCAAAACGAAACTTATTACTCCAACAATAGGAAAACAGCTATAAACGTTACAATAATTAATCCCTTTTGGACCGTAACATAGACGAAGATAAGATTTTTCAGTGATATGTTTAAGCAGTGGCGTAGCTATAGGGGGAGGGGGGTTACGGGTCCATAACCTCACTTTTCACTTGAAATATAACTGTAAAAAAAAAAGACCAAATATACTTCAAATGTTTTACAATCATGAACTTTATGTTACTGAAACCTACGTTTTCATTATAAATTTGTAGTCGACAAACCGATATGCACTCCAAGCTGGAATGCACGTAAAATACGCCTACTTACATAAAGAACTGCGTCAACTTCTACTTATGCATGTTTAAATAGTACAATTCAAATTTAAAGTTCATTATTAAAGCACATAAGAAATACTATTCGAGGATATTATTGACAGCAAATATATTTGTAGCATTTTTACAAACAATTTATAAAATACAAATGAATTTGTTAATTTCTCGTACATTGAGTTTAATTTATTGTCACACATGTATGAGGAATTTTGTTAGATTTTTAGTTTTCATAAATAGTCATTTAAGCTTATCATGACAAATATACTGAAATATCGACTTGAGATGCCATCTGGGGTTGACAGATTTACATATAGGCTTGGTCGAACCCTAGAATAGGTTTTTAGTTTTTATGCAATTTTTGTATTGGCCCTGCGAGAGGTTCCCTGTACCGCACCTACCCGCTTCTCACGTCTGCAGTGCTCTAGAACAGGGGTGGGCAACCTGCGGCCCGCGGGCCAACTCCGGCCCGCGTCAAGTTCCAATCCGGCCCGCGAAATATTTGGAAGAAAAATTAAATAAATATTTTCAAACACAAAAATTTTAAATTACGTTAATACCCAACATAAAGAAAAAGGGGAGATTTACATTTTAATTTTCGATATTATTCGTGTTGTTTAAATTAAGAAATAAATGTAGTACTTAGTTAATTTTGTTTTATTATTGTTTTTTTATATACTCATGGACATAATTATCGTATATTTAATTATGATGAATCAAGAAAAAAGTCAAAATGGTTTTAGTTCACAAAATAAAATTTGCAGTGTCTGAGTAATACTACGTATTAATAACATCAAAGACTGCAAATTTTATTTTGTGAACTAAAACCATCTTTACTTTTTCCTTGATTCATCATAATTAAATATTTGATAATTATGTCCATGTGTATATTTTCTGAAAAAAATTATAAGTAACAAAATTGTGTCAATTAACTATTACGGCCCGCATACGAAACGTAAATCTTATTCTGGCCCCTGTTAAACAAAAGGTTGCCCACCCCTGCTCTAGAAGATGTATAATTCATGTAATTATTGTTTGTAAAATTTTTGGGAACTGCAACTATTTTAACATATTCGTGCATTGTGTGTCATTCCGTTTAATTCATCGCTTTAACCTTTTTATTAAAATATCATTATTATCATCCTAAAAGTGTTTGTGTTTTGATAACCCTAATTTTCAGCTCAGCCCCAGGTGTTACAGTTAAATTTTATGACAAATCTAAGACTTGCAAGATTCTAGCACTATAAACATTTCCCTTTTATAAACAAACAATTTTTCTTAATTTGTATTTAACTAAAAAAAGTGTCAAAAAAATTGATAAAATATCTGACCTATATTTTGAATTCTAAAAATAAAATAGTTTTAATTATAACATACAAATCTGTAGCTTAGAATTTAGTAAGAAATATCAACAGAAATGTCTAATCTACAAAAACAAATAACTTACAATCTCATCATTAGCTTTAGAAAGGAAGCCAATAAAATCGCAATTTATAATTAGTCCAGGAAACGTTCAGCGGAACATAATATCACTTTGTTTAGAATGTAGATATAAAATCAAAGTAGGCGCCATCAAAATCACAGCGTGCGAAATAAATGAACACGAACCTAGGAGGATCTAAGTAGCTCTAATCCCCCGTGATATGCCTTTAATGCCCATAAGGATCGCACTTCACGCCCTCATTCGTTGGTTTACAGAGAGATGTCGGGCTGTGAAGGATATTTCGCGTGTAATTTTAAAGTAAAGCAGTAATTAGGAAAGTTTAACGACTTTAACACAGTCTGCTGATCACGGTGATAAATTATATGATGCGCGGGTTATATGGGTTAGCATACGTGCACACTGTGAACGAAGATTGCACGGAAGGTAGAAAATGGACGACAGTTATAAAAATCTGTTGTGGGCAACACAATACCTCTCGCAATAGATTTCTTATCAAATAATGCAGGAACATGGACCACCACTAACAAGAAATGCTCACCTCTTTAAAAATAATTAGGACATACTCAAAAAATGACATTTTTCAAGAGTTGTTTTGTTTTTTCAAAAAGCAGGTTATCAGATCTAAACTAAAATGTCAAAATATTTTTTAATGTCTTGTTATACATAAAATGGTGTCAGTAAGAGAAAAATGTGTCAAACAACAATTTTAGATACTCATATTTCAAACATTCATCTAATAACAAAAATTGTTATTAAACCATAATTTACTGAGATATTTCAAAATAACTTGATAGGGCTTCAAGTAAACTGCCACTTTTGGTTATTGGATTATCACCAATAATTAATCAGCACTTACCCAGGGGATGCAATTGATTTATACAAAATATCATAATTTTCTGTTAGTAGTAGTAGTAGAATAAAAATCTAAGGGCAATCTTCAAGTTATTTATCCTACTTTGCGCTAGTCACAGATATATTTTTGGGTATGAGCATGGTTACCAACCGGCAAATCCCTGCTCTCAAAGATGTTAGTGGAGTGGGGACAACATGAGTAAAGTTAAAATGGCGATTATTCGCTGTTAGATTCGCACTGACGATCTCAAGATCCACAGTTCGATGCTATTTACCCCATTTTCTTTTTTCTTTTTAAAATTTTAGTGTCAAAATGTGTATTTTTCGTGTTGGGATGAAAATCCCGCCAGTCCAGTCATTCGATGCCACTGCTTCACAGCATATGGCGAGTTACACTACGCTGATGAGTTCCAAACAGAACGAAACGCGTCCGTAGTTACCGATTAATTGGACTGGCCGGTCTCTGATATTAATTGAATTGCTATTATTCAGTGACTGAATTTTTTTTGTGTGAACTTAAACCTTATTTATATTAACAAACTCTTGTTCACGTTTCCTTTTATAAATATTATTTATAAACTTATTATTCTACCTTCATCTTGTTGTTTGCATACAGTAAAATGTGTAAGTGAGTGTGTAACTTATATAAAAATTGAGTAGAGTACAACCCTGCCTGGCCCAACTTATCAATATCGAGCAATTTTGTGTGTCAATTGCGTGAATGACACAATATTTCAAGCTGCCTGATCCGAATCACGCGTCAGTCGATCTTTTCATCTGCTCACATGCCCATTTTCAATAGGAAATCGAACCTAGTTTCACAGATGAGTACGCCGATAACAATAAATTCGATCTTTCATAATAAATACTCTAAACTATTAATACCGTGAAACATTTAAACTTTCCAATTTTTATTTCTTTCATGCAAATCTTAATGTTTCGTTCGTTTTTAGGTTAGTTTAATTTCGCTAATTACTATGAACTGATTTTACAAAAAATACGCAATGTTACGAGAGCGGAAGGTCTAGATTTCATTGTTACGACGGTTCGTAGTCGTACCATGATGTATTAAAATTGTTGCAAATACATTTCCTGGAACCGATAATATAATTATAAAATATTTTTTATTGTTAACTAGGACAGACAACTGACGTTTTATGTCGTTCGCGAAGATAATTTTATATTTATCTATTTTTCAGCATAACAAATTAATATCTAAACAATATTAAATTATTTAATATTTAATAATCATTTAAAAAACTATAAAGATAAGATACGGAATTCAACAAGAACATATTCTTTTTAATATAGAAACAAAACAATGATACTTTTAAAGACATAAATTTAATTCCTGTTTTAAAAATTAGAACGAGCTAACAAATGAAAGATTAAATTGTATGCAGTTGATTAAATAAAAATACTAGTACTTTTCCGTAAACCGAGAATATAAAGATCAAGGACAATGAATAAATAAATAATGATACAATAAAGCAGTAAAATTTAACAAGCAATAGTAAAATACACAACAGATAACCTGAATAGATGTTGTAGGGTTAACAGCTTCGTAGTACAACACATGACTTTCTAACAAAAGATCCTTAGTTCGATTCCCACAGATGACAAAAAATATCTCCATTTATAAATTAAACTGAGTAAATAGTAACTACAGGTCATGAAATCCTCAGATCGAATTCCATGACGCGACTTAGAAATAGACCCGCAGTTCACGTGTTATAAATAATATATAAATTATAGAGATCTGCGAAAACAATGTTACACATAAAGTTGGATAACTAGTGTTATTATTTTTGGTTTAATTAATTTTTTAATATCTTCTTGTCCATATATTTTAACACATAAGGTTTATTTACTACATTTTCTGTTTAGAGCGTATCTACGATAAGGTTGTTTATTTAATTTAAGACTATGCGCTTCTGTACGAAGTATATAATTTTTCTGTGTTAATTTGGTTACAATAAAATTTAATTTTATTGTGCAATTTGTTCTGATTTTTACCTCCCGGATATATACGTATGTAAGGAAGATATTGTGAAGAGTCAAAATTTTCAGTATTGAATTTTTAACATATAAGCACGTGTTGGAGTCCCTAGAATATGGTTTTACTATTTTCACGGTGATGTCAGCCTGTGTATGTGATAATTTTTGTCCCCGATAACTTGAAATTTATTGATCTATCAATATCAAATGTCAAATTTAAAACTTAGATTTTAGATGTTCATGCTACGAACTGATTAAATTGTGGAAATTACCCATTAAAACAGAAATAGTACTTTATTTAAAGGCCTAACAGATTTTTGGATATATATTAGTAAATAAATGAATGGAGTCTTTCACCATTTTTTTTTTTAAATTTTTCTTTATAAAACTTTATTTAAATTGAAGACTATCTACACTTTTAAAAAGTCTTAATTGTTATTCATTAAGCCACAATGATATATTTTAAATGTTGTGACGTCATTATAGAGGTGTTGTTCGATCTCAAACAGTAGAGATTTAAATAATTTTTGAGATTCACCAACACCTCTATAATGACGTCACAGAAATATATATATATATATATATATATATATATATATATATATATATATATCATAACGCCTTTTACCCATTATGGGTGTGGCACTCTGCCTACGCAGATCTCGGCAAGTGATATATTTTTGCGTATGAAATGCGGTTACCAGCCGTCAAGTCATAGCCCCCAAAGTTGTTAGTAGAGGGGGAACCACAGGGGTAAATGTAAATTGGCAACTGTCAGCAGTGGAATTCGAACTGAGGATCTCACGATCTACAGTCCGATGACGTCACAGCATTTAAAAAAAATCACTGTGGCTTAATGAATAAAAATTAAGATTTTTTAAAAGTGTAGATAGTCAATTTAGATAAATTTTCATAAAAAAAATGGCGAACGACCCCATTGACCACAATTTTTCTTCAAAATTTTTCTTTATTTTCTGCCGTTTAGAAATTTTACATTTTCGGGACAATGACAATATCATATTCAAATTTCATATTGAGAAACTGGATGTTCAATTACTATCAACCAGAAGTGAAAGATTATAAGGTATTTTGATCATATCTTAGTAAATAATTGAGTAAAGTAAATTTTGTTATAATAAAAAAAGATGAAAAATAATATAAGCTACAGTTATTTCTATTTTGTACCGTTTAAAAATTATTATCATCAGAATTTTTATATGATCTGTTATTGGGTTTTCTATCCTGTTGACGTTTACATGAAAATAAATATATAAATAAATCATATATTTATTAATTTTTATTCAAATTACTATTTTGGGGCCGTGATTTAACGGCTGGCAACCTCTGGCACATACATTTAAAGTTATTGCACCAGCAAATTCAAAATAGGTATAACAATAACAATATATTGGTCCGGAAACTGACATCCGTTCCCAGCAGGAATGCGCGCTAACTACGCTCTTCTAAGTATGTAACGAATTGCGTTAACGTCTCCTTGTACCTTGTACAAGCCTAAATTGTACATTTCAGGTCAAAAGTTCATTGTTATAACATGCACAAGAAATAATATTGGGGTATCCTATTTACGTACAAATGAATTTGCTGTTTTTGTATCAGAATCGAAAATATCTACGTATATTTCAGATTTAGAGTTCAGAATATACAAATGTTACTAGCGTCCTCGAAAGGCACAGCTCTCAGGGCTTTATAAACCTATGAAATGGTGAGGAGAAAAATGTTGTATGTATTATCTTTTAACCAAATGTCTTTTAACAGATTATAATTTCATCTCTAAAATCAGAATATCAAAACCTGTAATCCCTTTTCATTTTCCATTATTTTCAAGTTGATTAGTTGACTGGTCAAGGTTTTGACATGTAATCATAATCCGCCAAAAATTGGAAAACCTTTTTTCCGCTTCATTTGTTTGTCAGCAGCGAAACTCTTGTTAAGATAAATATTGGTTTAGGTAAACTATTTGCAGTACTGGCAAATATGTTTTCTAAACGAAGCTACCCTTACTCAAACGCGTATGCTTAAATAATAAATTACTAATTTGATTAATTGTAGTCAACAAACTGAAATTGTAGATTTATTGAACCGAATACCCTGACTAAAACGCAAGGAAAGTGTGAAAACTCGTTGCCGAAATATTTTTTTTTTTTATATTGAATATAAAATGGAACGTACGTAAATGCAAATTGCTTTATTATTACATTTTGAAATAAAGAAAACTATGGGAAAGTTGAGGCTATAGGACACGTTGAGCGCATGTCAAAAAAAAGTTGATTAAAAATATATATGTCAGCTAGATTAAGGGTGAGGAAACAATCTGGTCTGTAACTATAGTCGAAGTTAAATTAAATATAAAATATGTAAATTAGCCATTATGATATAAATAATATTAATAAAAACTGCTCAAAATTTTTGATATTTTTAATTTGAATATGAATTTAATGCAAATTGCGCCACGAACGTGACGACATATTGGCTGTGTCTAAATTATCATAGGTTATAATATAATGCTTTGAAATTGATTAATTCCATATATCCGGTGATACAACATATATTTTACAAGTAGATACTCATAAACGATTGATATTCTGTAAAAAATACAAACTACAAAATTAATAGTTATTTATAAAAATAAGGTAAATAGTTCTATGGTAATGCCTCGGACGATAGATCATGAGATCCTCACTTAGACTTTCATAGGCGATAGTTGCAATTTTAACTTTTCCTCTACGGTTACCCCTGCACTAATGTCTTAGTGGACCGTAACTTGGCGGCTAGTAACCGCACTTTATGCGTAAATACAAGTAAATATTAAAATCTGCGAAAACAATTTAGCATAACTCTCCAAATACCTTGCCCTTGTATTTACGTAATGTAATGTTAATTTCTTATAAACCACTAATAATTCGTTGACTTAACAAAAATTGAGCATTTTTGTAATTTAATGTTTTACTTTGAGTTGTTTTTTTTTTATTATTATTTATTTATATTAAAAATAAAATTTATCTACAATTGTGTCTGAGCCTCCTTAATTTGATATAAAATTAATAAAATATATTTTAAATCAATTTTATATTGTAATATATCGTTGAAAAGAGGGAAAAAATCTATTCAAACAAATGAAAATCCAATATAGTGCCCATTTAAAATAAGGAAGTTACTATTAATATTCTTAAAATTGCCTTATTAAAATAATCATCATATTATTTTTAAATGTATCTCATCAAATCGTATAAGTTTAATATGAAACATTTTTTATTCTTTTTACTTTAATAACTTTGAAGCTGTTCGGAATTTTAAATGTTTCTCAACTGGAACTAAATATGCACTAAATTAACCGAACTCGTAGATCTTATAGTTTACGAGATTCCAATGGTGTAAAAAAAAAAAAGGGTCACTGACCCAATGGTTCGGAGAAAATTGATTGCTGATTAAATGTGTTTATGGACTCACGGTACCCCACCTAGTGAGATACAGCGTGATTTAAAAACCTAAAAGTTCAATTATTTGTAACATAATCGAATAAAGCACTTACAATGATTTTAATCTAAAACATAGATTGCAAATAACAAAAAATTTGTTTCTGAATCTTTAGTCAAGCAATTTATTACTCGATTTGAACGAACTTAGTTTCAACACAAAATTTAAATCGTAAAAACTCTACACGACAGAAGGAGTACAGTAGAATTTACAGAACTTTTCAGGAAGCTGAGTATATAAGATACATTTTCTGTAAATACTTCTAATTGCTAAGTAAATTACCGTATTTAATTTCTTAATTGTTATGAAATTTTCATAAAAAACAGTTTACCAAATAATTCTGTAAATTCTACTTTTCTTTTATCGAGTATAAGGTTAACGAAGTAATGCATATTTAATTTATGAAATCAAAACAAGAATACGTTAAGTAATTCATATTTACTGAACACAAATCATCAATCAATTCCCAACCCACAGCATCCCCAACACTCCCAACCCTAGATCCGCTTCTCCGGAGTTCTCGATCCACATATCCGTGATCATGATCCGTGACTGCGGTGTACAGGTCAGGACAGGGCCGGGGCCAGGGACGCAGGGGGCGGGGACGTGGTTCACCTCGTTGAGTGGTCACTGGTCGGCCCTGAGCCGAGCAAAGCTGCCGTAGATCCAGACCGCAGCAGCAGTAGCAGAACCACTCACCAAGAGCTGAACTGAGAGTGACAGACCATCGAGAGGATGATTGAGAAACAGAGGGAGTTAGTTACTTGGGGCTCTAATTTAGGGTTATACAATGGGTCATTAATTTGGTTAGTTCATGAAGAGGATAACCTATTTTTATAACAAACTGTAAATGATCAAATCTCTGCCTAGCCTAGCCTAGCAACAAAGAAATTCCCAATGTACTCTAGATTGAATTTACTTCATGCAGCTACTAGGCTCAAGTCGATAAATTTCACCTGAATTTCAGCTAAGATGCAATTATTATGGATAGCTATGTACATTACAGTAGTGCTCCATATAAAATGCAACATAGGTTGTGGAAATTTGGTCCAGTAAATGAGTTTTTATGGTACGAATTATATGTTTTCGGGTTAGCCCATGAGGAACGGAGTTAGGAATTCAGAAATGAGTACCGTAAAAATAATTAATGGAATTTACAACAGTTTATTTAGTACCTGTGTTGCATTTTTGGACTAAAGTTTGCTTTCTTACTTCCTTTCTTTCATTCTTTCTTATAAACAAACATTCAACTCGTCTTAGGTCTGATATTTTCATCTACGAATAAAGCACTGAATAAATTATTCGCCGAATAAATGAAAAATGTAGCATCGAAATCATAGCTCAAATGTTATTTATTGGTCTAACTGTCATTTTTTTGATGCGTATTTTTACTTATTCCACGTATAACTTATCCGGAAGTTTATTCTTAGATGGAAATAGCAGCCCTGAGTCTATTAAAAATATCGGTACAGATATACATGTTGTATACTTTTTTTAACTATAGGAAATACAATGTTTTTTTTTTAAATTCGCTTTAAGTTTTTACCTACTATTTTTAGAGCAAAAGTGTTAATAGATAAGTGTTCAAAATTAAAAACAACACCAAATGAGCCTTAATTTATTGTTCTAATATATTTCTGACATGAGTTAAACGTAAAATAAAATGTATAATTTTTAGCTATTTCCACAGTGCCATGGTAAACAAAATATACAAACAGTCGTATTTTTTATTTTGACACATGATATTTGGCATAGCTTTAATGATTATTTGTGCATTTAGAAATAATTTAAACAAGTAAATAATTATTAAAACTCTGCCAAATGCTACCTTTTAATTTTGAACATTTTACCTATTTACACTTTTGCTTTAAAATAAATAGGTAAAAACAAAATTAAAATAATGATATTGTATTTCCTATAGCTCAAAAAAAAGTAGTAATCCGGTATATGAGGACATGATTTGACAACTAGTAATTGCGCTGCAGGTGCAAAAATATATTGGTATATTTATTTCACTTTATTATCAAATGATATCATCTAGTTATTTTATTAATAAATAACCCTTGCATGAAACAAATTTGAATCGTTATAGTTTGTCGCAAACGAAGCGAGCCTTGTTAAAATGTAATCTCATACCAAATTTGCAGGTATTACAAACAAGTTTATTTTTTCTAAAAAGCTGGGGCATTCTTACAATTCCTG
This sequence comes from Poecilus cupreus, assembly GCA_963942605.1. Lineage (NCBI taxonomy): Eukaryota > Metazoa > Arthropoda > Insecta > Coleoptera > Carabidae > Poecilus > Poecilus cupreus. The sequence goes on along the minus strand of OZ012717.1, from coordinate 23,431,415 downwards.
ACAATAAATTATTTATCTGCAATAGCAAAGTTATGCCAGTACGAGCTTTTTCATTATTTTATTTCATATTTTAATTAAATTGACAATATTACACCAGATTTAATTGTTTTGATACAAATACCATTGATAATTTATACAGCAGTTTTTTTTTAATTAAATAAACCAATAGGATTATATTTAGATCGAGAGATGAACTAGTTACGACATTTTGAAATGGTATCAAAATATCGTAGTCAATATAACTTTAACGGATATTCTATTTGAGAACTGCCTCTCGCAAATTTATTCTTTAGTGTTTATTTTTTGACTAATTATTTATGTAACAAATTTTATTTTATGAATTCTATTAATTTTAACTAAGAACATTTATGTAAGTGTACCTGGTTATGTATTTTTTGCTTGTTTTAATGTTGCTTCCTTTTTTGTATGTTTGGGTTAGTACTCTAATGAAGACGTAATTGAAGACGAAACGTTGGTGTGTGATTAAATTATCAAAAACTGACTTATTCACCCAAAAACACTCATCTTTCACTTTCCATTCTGTCGAGAAATGTACTTTTTATTTATTCTCGGTGGCGTAGTGGCTAAGTCACTAGCCTAGCAAGCCAGAGGTCGTGGGTTCCAATTTCACTGAAGAGCATGGTCGTTCATAATATATACAATCATCGACTCGTGAGGCGGCATATGACCTGAGTAGTTAGCATGCTTCTCATCTTCATAAAAAAAGAAACTATATTTTATGACAGAGCACACACCTTGGTTCATCTACAGAAATGTCCTAGCTCTAATTGATAGACTATTCATCTTATTATTAATTACCATATTAACTATAATCACCATAAAATAGCATAAATAGTGAAATTATATAATAAATGTATTCAATCTACATATAATTACATAACAAAAAATTTGATTGTCGTCATACTTGGTCTGACAAATTCAAAACAACCGGACCTAGTTTTTGCGTCGCAGTCTGTCAGCAAAAAATAAACCATAACAATCCTATTATCTCTTTCTGAAACCTACATGCCGCAAGCGGAGCAAACTCTTGCCAAATCCCGGAACTGGACAAAAGAAAGATCCAAAGAGGAAAGAGTATTATTCTTTGGGCGGCAGCTGGCAAAACCACCGGTGTTTGTGACAACTCGAATCCTCTACGCCTAACATCAAACAGCTTCTCTCAAACTGTTCGCACGAATATTTTATAATTTTGCTTGAAATTATAAAACAGAAAACATTGGAATGTGGTGTCGATCGCGGCCGCAGAAGATCGACAATGACCCAAATAAAATAACGCAATATAAAATATAAATAATTAAATATATGTATATCATCATGCCATACCAATTGACGAGTTCCAAAAATATCAGTGTTAAAATGACAACCATCGCCTCTGGAATTCGAACTGAGAATCTTATGATGCACGGCAAGAACTAATTTACCATATCAAGGACCAAAGATTTTTAATAAATGTGTTGTAAAATTGTTTTAAATTGGTGGAAGCGTACAGTATCAGCTGTCACAGTAGACAGTGGAGAGAGTATTGCATTACAGTAAAAGAAATAGCATCATTACTACTCAATACTTACTCCTCTTTCTTCTTTCACTCCAAGTATTTGAGATTAGGATATTTAGTACTGAATTGTATTTATCTCGCATTTCAAACGCGAATTTTATTCAAGGTTGGAGTCATATTTTGCTCTCGAAACCTTTCAAGTTCTTTAATTCTGTTTACTTTGTTTCTTGTCAATTAAAGTATGTGAAATGTTACGCCACATTCGTTATTTTTCTCCGTTCATTGAAAAGAAAGATTTCAGAAATTTGCTTTAAGAAATTGTATTTGTCTAAATATTTAAATTTCCCTCAATTCATATTTCGATTGTAACGTTGTATCTTTTTTATTTTTTAGGATATCATTGATATAAACACAACAAATAAATATACATAATATCACTCCGTTTACACAAATTCAACCGTCAAATCACTTGCCCAGAAGCTGGTACTGGAGGAGGAATACCAACACTACAGAGTTAAAGTTAAAAGTGGAGCCATTGTCGAATGGAAAGTTCGACTTATATATTTCATGGTCCACATTTTGGTACATACTATGGAGCTATCAAGAAATGCAGCTGTAGAAGACAAGTATTTGTTTAATTATTTGTGACAATAATTAAACTGTTGACTGCTATCCAATAGTTTAATTATTGTCACAAACATCCATCCAGTCTAGAAGATCAAATTCATTTGTATAATTATGTTCTTCGTATATTATCTGAAATATTGAATTGTCCGCTAGAATTTTAATTGCATTTCGAAAATCACTTGTTGATAAAGCTGTTACATATACATACATAACGTCACGCTATATCCCACTCAATGGGGTAGCACGAACGCTGAAACGCAAGCAACCAAAATATACCTTTTTTGGCACACCACTTGCGCCTCGCCCAAATTCATAGTGCGATTCATTCATGCTCGTTTGTCGTCTATTATTTTCACTCGGAATCATTCGTTCACACATCAAACCATCAATTATATTTAACCACTAATTTCTCAGACGCTCACGCAATCGTTCACCGTCAATCTCACCCATAGTTATATTAGTTTCACCAACCTTTCATTTAACATGTATTCACGTCTCGTATACCCACACACTCTTCTCAAATACCTCATTTCCACAGCAGTTATACGTCGTTCATGCTTCTTCATCCACACACAACATCCAGAACCATACATCACTGTAAGCACTAACGTTCAATATATTTAGAATTCAAAATAAATAAACAAATTTTTAACACATTTAAGTATATTTTTCATCAATTATATTAAAACAATTGAAATAATGACAAATAAACCCAGTGAAACTAATGTCAGTATGAATTGAAGCGAATTAAACACAACACAGAAATATTTTAGAAATAAGCAAATAAATACGAGCCCAAGATGTAAGTAAGTATGTAAGGGAAGTATTATGTTTATGCTACGAATTGATTTTGAAAACAATTCATCAACAATAAGTGGTAGATTATTTGAAGGCCTGTTAGGGGTTTTGGGCATTTCTTATTAAATAAATGAGATAGAGTAATTTTCATTGCAATCAAAAAGATGTAGAATAATATTATCTACAATTTTTATTTGGAACATCTTTCTACATTTTCTTGTCAGCAGATTAAAAAACAGTGCTTTTGGTAGCAGCCAATACCTTTGAAATGAAATCTTTATGTTAGTGATTTTTGTTAATAGGTTATTATTTCAGTTGTTTTTCTCCTTAAAGTATTCTTAAATATAACAGAATTTAAGATACAAATAAATTGATTACAACAATACAACTTTCCCTTTGTAAGACCAGAACTAATTTTTAAAATGTTTTTCTAAAAGTCTTATTTGGTCCAAATGATATTATTCTGGGCTGCTATATGTATATGAAACTCTACTTTCGTTGATCCGTCAAGTCACCTCTTCAACAGATGTTCGTAAAAGGGGGAACGCAAAGGTAATGTTACAGTGGCAACTGTCGACGAGATTTGCAAAAATTTGAGATACACTGATTCTAACAAATCTCACAGTCGATCGTGACTATCGTGAGCTGAGCAGAATGTATGCCCTTATATGCAAGTAGGCGAACAGTTGTTTGCTTTGTCACGAGAAGTTTGGCAAGTGGGCGAGAAATATTACAGAACTCGCTGCTTTGCTTTTTGTCGGTTCCGACAATTTACGCATTGGAATGAAATACGTTACATTCACATGTTGGCGAAATTGTGTTTAAAAATAAACCCATTATTCAATTTATTTAAATATATAATATATTCAGCAACTGATTGTTAATTAAAAATAATTCAACTACACAAAATGTTGAATGTTTTATATCAAATATCGAATAAATTTATTCAATTACATTTTTATAACTGAACCAATTTGATTATTTACATAAACCACTAGAATTTGTAAATCAGCTTTATGCGGTAGATACACCTGGTGTGGCTTTTTTTTATGTTACATACCAAATACAATGCTATTTTCGTATTGTAGTGACAGTTTGTTCCATATGGATTTTAGGCTAAAAGTGTAAATACACAAAATGCTTAGAATGAAAAACTGCATCTAATAATCAAATGGAACAATAGAAGCAAAAGAAAATTTACAATTTGAGCTTTATCACAGATTGGCATGAGAAATAAAACAAATAACATGAACATTTTTGTTAATATATAGTTCAAAAAAATTTTAATACCATTTAACTTATTGATTTTACTTTCTTATATAAAGTATAAGGAAGTATTGGAATCATGAAAAAAATCGCTGACGAAATTTTGGCGGAAATACACTGAATCTGGTAAGACAAATTTCTCAATGATGTCTATGTGTGAGGATGAATGGATGGTTATCCATGTGCGGAATTTATAAGTTTCATGAAAATTTGAAGAGCTGAGTTGATTTTGAATGAAATTGAGAAACCGGAAGAGGAAGTTTACAAGACACATAAAACAACAAATTCCATTTTTTTCTTCAAAAATAGAACCAGCTGTGAAAAAAGTTTAAAAAAAAATATTTGGAAAATAATATATATTTTTCTTGTATATGCTTCTCATTTTGAGAAAAACTAAAATATATATTTAATAATATATTTCAATTATTGTAGTTATAATGGGAACAAAAACTAAAACATTTTTAACATTAATGGCTGGTACCACGAGCTCTGTTTTTGGGTGTTTTAAGAGCAGTGTTTTAGGCTCGGTTTTAGCGCTGTACAATATTCTAAAATTGTTTTATAAAAAATACTTCAAATAAATGTGCTAGATAATACATTTCTGTGTAACTTCTATTTGAAGCATTTTTTTATAAAATAATTTTAGAACATTGTACAGCGCTAAAACCGAGCCTAAAACACCCAAAAACAGAGCTCGTGATGCCAGCCATATGTCAAATAATTGTGTCAAAAATATGTGTCGTTTGAAATATTTAAAAGCTATATTTGTATTATTAGTTTTAAATACTAGATATTAATTAATATCTATATTAAAATAAAATCATAGTTACAATGAGAACAAAATATTAAACATAAATTCAAAATAAAGTCATAACGCAGAGAACAAGTCATACGTGTTCAGTTGGTTGTATATGTATAAGAAAGTAGTGTGGTACACACACCAGATTTTTTTTTATTGTGCTGTGTTTTTTTCCCTTTTTAAGACCAAATATCAATAATTCATCAGCATTAAATAAAACAGTTTGGAAATATTAAAAATATTTTGACAGTAACTGTAGATCTTAGTATTCACAACTGTCAGTTTAACTTTACCCCTGTGTTTCCTCTCCACTTACATTTTTCAGGGCCATGATTTAACGGCTGGTAACTGAAATTCACATAAAAAAAATATATCACACCCAAAATGGATAAAAGGTATCATGATGTAATTGAGTATTTTTATTTAACATCATACGTTCTATCAGATTTTGATTGTAACCCTACTAGAGTTCAAACTTCAAAAATATAAAAACACTAAATGTATATAAACGATTAAGTACAAACTTACTTATATTATAACAAAGTTAGTATTAATTAAATATACGACATCAAATTACCTAAAATAATTATAGCAAATTTTGGGAATTACTCTAATAAAAATCCCAGAGTTCATGTTACCTAATTTGTCCTTGACAATGAACCATTTCAAAATCATTGAATCATGTCTAACGGTATGAAAGTAAGAAGAAAAAAACTTGCAAAAATATTCTCATTGACAGGTTTCAATAAACCAAAAAAATCCTTGGCATAAATATGGAGCAAACTCGTAATAATTTCATGAAAATCAGTGATGCTGCAAATACAGATGATCTCATATATCCGCTGACAATGACATACTTAAAAAAATGCAAAATTTGATTTTCAAAATGATGACAATAAACCATCATTAATCACTTTCCACGCAGCGGTGGAATGAAAAGAGATGAACTCGATTCAAGGTCAATTTAATGTCACACTCAACGATTAAAACAAATGCAAATTAATTCGTTTGTCTGTTATTTACCTGACTAGATTAAATGTATTCGAAATCAACGCATTTTAACTACTCAAGTAATTTTTAATAATGAAAGATAAAAGATTACGAAACTGGAAAATCCAATTTAGGTTTTCCAGGAATTTGGTACAAATAATTTAAAACAATAATGAGTATTTGCAATAAAATGAAATGGATCGAGTGAATACCTCAACAATATAAAGACCTTGTGTTTTTATTTGGTAAATTACAAAACCGGGAATTCTTAATACCAATTAAATTAGAAAATTTATACACATTTCTAATTGTCCTTTGTCTAGAGCTTTGTTGTAGTAAAACGATTAATTCTCCAACAATGAGTGATCTTTATGCTTGAACAAGCACGACCTATGTGCTCTTGCCATGAAACGTGTAATGATTCATAAAGCTTACGTTAATTTTAGCGCTAATTCTACATGCGATACACGTAATGTACCAGAAATGCGTTTCGTAAATTAAATATCAAATACGAGCGTACCTGCTATCAATCAAAATCAATAATTGAGATAATTTGGTTACGACAAATTTATAATGCTGAACCAGTGAAAACGCATTCCATTATTTTTAATTAAAGAATTTTGAAATTCACATAAATTTAAAACAAGAAATGGGGTAAACAGTTTTGTGATAATGCGTCGCACTATGAACAGTCGAATTTTAACTGGGACGCCCCTAAAATGGTTCCAAATTAATTTTAGAATATTTATGATATAAGTGTTAAAAGTGACATTTTATGAGTAAGTGGGGAAGTTTGTGAAACGAGGCAAAGCTGAGTGAAACAACCCCACGAACGAAATAAATCACTTTTAACACGAATATTATACAAAATCGATCTTTCCAGTGTATTAGTAAATACTAGAAAATGTAGAATGATATTTTGACAGATAGGGTTATATTTGTTGATTTATTGATACAAATCGTTAGCAACGTGTTAAAAGTGCTTTTAACAATAGTGTTACAAAGTGACACTTTTAACTTGTTAAACAATTGTTAAAAGGGCCAGTTTTAACAATGGCTGTAGATAAAAATCATTATATTCAACAATCATACATTTTAAAAATGGTGCAAGATCCATTTTCTGAAAATTTCGTAACAATTAAGAAACGATTATTTAATAAGCAATTAGAAGTATTTTTAGTTTTGTAAATTTTCATAAAATGCATCTTATATCCTCAGCTTACCGAATAGATTGGTTTCGGTAAATTCTAAAAAACTTTTTTTTCGTGTTTTGAACTAACTAAGACTTTGCAAAACTTTTTTGCAGATGTATCTCTATTTAACTACATCAGTAGTACCTACATCGCATGGAAGAAGAGAAAATACAATAAATTATGTAGGTGTAAAGACAAAATTTCTAAAATCAGTAAAATTATAAAAGAATCTCTGCAAAAATATTTAATTTAAACACAACGTTTGGAATAATTCTCCTTAATTCTTCATCAAGAAATACCCTGTTATTTATTTGTTTTCCAGGTGAAGATATATGCAGTATATGTATTTAAATAAAATACTTTTACAGAACGTGATTCAAAAGACTTATGAATGTATAAAGTAATTTATTGTATATACTTAAATATATATTTTGAAGTAAATACTTCACAGTTGAATTATAAATTAACTTTTCTGGGGAAAAATTTGTAGGGTTCCGGGATTTGATCTAGGAATCTTTGGGGTACAAGTATTCCAACTAGCAACTAGGCGTTCGTCATTCGATTTTAAAATTCTATGCGAATAACGATATTTTGTACTTCGCTTAGCTTGTCATAATTGAATTAACAACCTTATTTTTAAGTTATTTTATTTGAAAAATAAGCCTCTTAATGTGAAAACTTTAAGAATTTTTGTTTTGTTGCAATTTTGTAATTTAAACTTTTCATAACCAACATTATTACTGTAACAAAACTTTTGAAAAATGTTCCTTGTCATCGATTTGTATAATATAATCAGCATGGTATTCGAACAAATGCAGTTAGCATCAGTAAATACTTCTTCCACAACTTCTGCGAAATAGAAGAACATTAAAAGTTATTGGTTGGTATCACGAGCTCTGTTTCGGTTTTGCCGCTTTACAATGTTCTAAAATTATTTTATAAAAAAAATACTTCAAATAAAAGTGGTAGATAATATAATTCTCTTTACTCTGTGTTTTATGAAATAATTTTAAAACATTGTACAGCGATGAAACCGAGACTAAAACACTTCTTTTAAAACACCCAAAACCCAACACACAGGTCATGGAACCAGCCATTGTATATTGCATTTATTTTATAGTCACATCTTATCTTAACAAGGTAATTTGTATAGAAATGATTTTATTTATTTTATTATTAAATATGTAAATAACAATGTTTATTCCAAGTTAATAAAATGTAAATATGAAAGTAAGAAAAGAAACCTGTTAATATTAAATAAAAAACAGTATTAAATATGTTGTTTTTTTTTTTAGTACCATTTACCTTCATTAATATGTAATGTAATAGACAGCATTTCACAAAATTCAACTGAATTTCAATATGAACTAGATAAGGATGCTATTTTCAGCCAGCGTAACATTAAACGTCAGATGTCGATACTGACAGACATTTTTAAATCAAGAATGCATCATACTTCATTTAAAGACAGGGGAACCCCAGCAACTTAAGCGGAAAGCATGTTGACTAGAATGCTACCTCGGCTGGAATTCGCATTTGTCTACTGGTATAACTTCAAATTGTGCATTTCGAGTTTAATAGTAGGTATATTATGTTATTCGGAGTAAATGCGATACTTTGTGTGCTGGACATGTAAGCACAACGCGCGAAGCGAGTAGGACAATTTCATGTGAAGCACACAAAGTCATTACATGTACTCCGAACAACACATGTTATTTCTTCTTCAAATATATTATTATTATTATTATTATTATTTAGTACTATACCCTACAGGCAAATGCCCAATTACAGGGTAAGAAAAAAAACTAATTTAGAAAAAATAAACACATTGTTTTATATTATTAATAGTATCATGGAATATGTCGATATGAGGTTGAATTGAATGATAGGTGTCAATCATGTAATTTATGGGGGATCTTGATAAAATGTTGGACCGAGCCGTAGGTAAATAAAAAGTTGTGTTATAGCGTGCTGAAACTCTAGGTACTTGTAGTGATAATTTATGTAGTAAAAAAGGACAATCTATATTGTTGTTTATTATTTTATGTAAGATAATGGTTGCTTGCATATTCCTTCTTTGAGATAATAAATTAAGATGAAAGTTCTCAAGTAAAATACATTGATTTGTACCTCGGCTGGGATAAGTACCGTCAATAATAAAAATAGCAGCTTTTAGAAATTTCCGTTGCACTCTTTCAATAGATTCAACGGCATTACGGTGGACAGGGTTCCAAATTACGGAACAATATTCAAGATGTGGCCGTACCAGAGTGACAAATAACATCTTTAAAATGTTTACGTCCTTAAAAAGATCAGAATTCCGAATAATGAATCCTAAGCACTTATAAGCAGTAGATATTTTTGCTTCGATGTGCATTGTAAACGTAAGCTTTGGATCGAAAGTAACCCCTAAGTCAGTAATTGTTGGTGGTCTATTTAAGACGTGACAATTTAGGGTATAATTGTATTTAATTGGAGATAGTTTGCGTGTGAAGGTCATAACATTACATTTTTCGATGTTTAAATTAAGTTTATTCGCGACGCACCAATTATGAATGATATTTAAATTTTGTTGGAGTTGTTCGCAATGTTGAATGCTGGAAATTCTCTGCATTAGTTTCAAATCGTCGGCAAAAATTAAATATTCAACATCAAGGTCAATCACAATATCGTTGATGAAAATATTGAATAATAATGGTCCCAAAATCGACCCCTGAGGTACACCGGAACTTTGCAAAAATTTATCTGATTTGAAACCATGAGTTCTAACAAACTGGTATCTATTGTAAAGATATGAAGAAAAGAGACTGACCAAAGATGTAGATAATCCGTAAGCTTCAAGTTTTTGAATTAGAAGAGAATGATCGAGTTTATCGAAGGCTTTAGAAAAATCTGTATATATTACATCAACCTGTCTCTGTGCGTCAATTGACTCGCTGATGAACTGTGTCTTACACATTAAATTCGTAACAGTAGATCTGCCTTTTATGAAACCATGTTGATGCAATGAAAATGAGTTATAAATGTGATTATATATTTTGTCATGTAAAATAATCTCTAGTATTTTACTAAAATTAGAAATAATTGCGACAGGTCGGTAGTTCATAACATCATTTCTATCGCCTTTCTTAAAAACGGGATTAACTCTAGATAATTTCCAACAATCAGGGAATATAGACTGCTCTAGTATTAAATTGAAGATATATGTCAAAGGTTTGATAAGAGCGAATGCACAGTCTTTTATGAGAAATGACGGAACAGAGTCTGGACCCATTGTGACTTTAGATTTGAGTTTGTTAATTGCTGATAAAACATCATCTTCAGTTAAAGAGTTTATATGTAATGTAGATGAATAATTAGCCGAGAATGTAGGAGTGTTGTTGTTGGACACTTGACCAAAGGATTTGGAAAAATAATCAGCGAAACTATCGACTATTGATTGTGGATCATCAATGACTTGGTTGTTATAGGTCAATACACTAGGGATAGATGTTGTATTACGTTTATTGTTAATAAATGACCAGAATTGTTTAGGGTCATCAATCAATTTATCTTGCATACTTTTGCAATAGTTTATATATGCAGACTTGATTTCCGATTTAACTTGCGTTCTTAGAGTGGTATAATTTAATTTATCCGCGATGCTACCTGTTCGTTTATATTGTTTTAATGATTTATATTTCTCCTTCATTTTATGAATAATTTGTCCAGTGTACCAAGGGGGATAAGAGCGAGTACAGCGTTGTTTAACGGGGACATTATTCAGTAGAATACTGTTTAAGATGGAGTAGAAGTTATCAACAGTAAGGTTAACATCACTATTCCCGTACAGAGTATCCCAATTTGTATGAAGTAAATCATTATAAAGAGATGGATAATTGGCCTTTTTAAAATTCAAATCCTTATTACTGACGGCGTGAAATTTATTATTATTATGTTTTAGTATGATATCAATTGATAAGGGAGGGTGATAATGATCTTCTTTTAAAATAAGGTCAACAGATCTTACAACGGTACAATTAATGTTAGTAAGAACCAAATCAAGTAACTTGTCATCTTTGTTCAAAATAAAATTACATTGTTGTAAATTAAAGAAATTCACGAAATTTATAAAAGAATTGAAAATAGGAGAGAATGAAGAGCCGTTATGACAATGAAGATAGAAGGGCATGTTAAAATCACCAAATATGATAAGCTCAGAGTTATATAAAACATTTAAACAAGATAAGGATTCAAAGAGTTTGTTATAGTCATCTAAATTACATGAAGGAGGAATGTACAGATTAAGAGCATATAGAGTTTGATGATGCATAATGATTTTGATTAATAATATGTCAATGTGTAATATTTCGTTAAATTTATCACAGAAGGGGAAGATATCAATTTTATATGCTTTATAATGATTTTTAACAGCAAAGAGAACCCCACCTCCGCGTTTAGTTCTTGTTTCAAGAAAATTTCTATCGGTCCGGAATATAGAAAAGTTATTAGGATCAAACAGTTCTGAATCTTTAATACTATCATTGCACCAGGTTTCGCTTAAAGCATATAAATCATATTGAAGAATAGCTGTATTTAAGAATAGATCCATACATTTGCCTCCTAGCCCTCTAACATTCTGATAATAGCATCCAAAAGTTTTATCATCTGAGTAAGAATTAGCACGAAGTGAATTATTTTTCTTCAGAGTTTTACTCACATTGGAATTCAGTAGTTGCTATTTATCACCTAACACTGATTGTTTGAATTTGCGTAGCGTTTCTTTGTATACATGGCAATTGTTGTCCCATACTGCGTGATCCGTTGTAATGTTCGATTTTTGGGAAGCCTTAATTTGAGAGCAGTGTACGCATTTTAAGGAAGTGGATTTACAATCTTTAAGGTTATGGGAATCACCACATTTAGGGCAAGTTGGACTTTTTTTAGTACATTGAGAAGCTAAATGATGGAAACCGCAACATTGGTAGCACCGACGTAAATCAATGGCATCATATACAGAGCAGTAGTCGTAGCCAATAAATAATTTACCGTTATTTAAAATTTTATGGTAAGTATTGTGATCAGTCTGAATAATAGCCTGATAAATATTTTTATTCTTCCGTATAGGTTTAACTGAAATCACTTCGCATTTGCTATTTTCAGATACACAAGACTTATTTTGAGCTTTAATGTAATTAATTAATATATTTGGTTCCAAACTTTCACTTAGGCCGACGAGTCTTAATCGAGGATTTAATAATGGTAATTGCTTTACCTCATATTTGTCGTGTAACCTTTCCAAAGCAAGTTGTTTAAATTTATTAACATTGTCATTACTATCGCAACTAATGACAAGACCCCCGTCGCGGGTATTTTTAATATTAGTTATTTGAAACTCGGATTCAACGGGATTAAGGGATTGAAGCATATCGTTTTTAGTAACGCGAGTGTTTTGATTTTTTGTTTTAGGCATGACGATAATAGGAGGTTCAATATTTTTATTGCCCACAACATTTGCAAAAGACTTAGTTTCTAAATTAGAATTTTTGGCCAAATTACTACTCAACTCATCGAATTTACATTCTAAGTGGCATTGTAATTCCTCTTTAAAGGAAGAAAGAAGAGAATCAAATTTACTCTGGAAGTTGGATTGCAAGTTTTCGAACATTGTATTAAAATAATCAGCACCGGTAGTTTTCATAAGTTTTGAAACATTCTCGTGTAACTTTTTCACATTGGAAACGAGATCTACAGCTTCTGATTTATTGACAATGTGACATGTACGCTTACATTCGTCACAGAGGAAAAATAAATTATTGTTTTTAGTAATAGTATTGAATTCCGCATCAGATAAAGTAACACATGATGTATGGAAATGTTTATTACATGACCCTTCACACGCTATAAGTTGGTCGCTCTTTTTAAACCTGCATTTCCCGCACCCTGACATCGTAACGCATAATAAGAAAATAAATATTAAATAAGATCAAGCTAAGCTACCGATAAATAAATAAATAATAAATAGAAACCTAAAATCTGAGAGAATGGTTATGAATTAAAGACACAGGAAACACGATAGGAAAGAGGAAACGCCAGTGCGGTTCGTCACGGCTAAAGGTTATAACGCACTGGAGTTGAACCACGGAAAGGTATACAAAAGAGAAAGAGAGTTACTGATAATGAAGAAAACGGATGACCGAGATAAAAGCCTGATTGAATATTAAAATACCTTATAAAAATCAATACTTGACTCTAAGCTAAATAAATACAATTAAAATAATATGACTAGAACTAATAATTAATAAAAAAATAAATAATAATCCGTAAAACAATATATATATATATATAAAGTAAAATAAAAATATGGAATTAAAATATAAATAATCTAAAAACTGAGCTGCGCCACTGACTAGTGAAACGACAAGATAAATCGCACCGATGTGACTTAACCTGTCAACCAATGACTTAGCGCAAAAAGAGTACAAAAACTATTGAAGCCTAACTAAAAACTTAAAATAATTGGAACAGACTCACTAATTCATGGATCCGGGATCGAACACATGTAAAGATGCACTTTGCACACAGGACTACCCGAAATATAAAAATAAATTTAAATAATATTCCACATAAAATAATAAAAACTCATGAGCAGCTATCGACACATGCACAGCAGTACTCAGCACACAATTATATATAGAAAATAGAAATATACATAAATAATTAAAAAATGCTAAAAAATTTTTCTGTTTTATCCAACATTTTTAGTTGCCATAGGCTATATTGTTTTGTTATTTTTTGTTTCATTCTTAACTGTTAAATTATTGAAATACAACATTACTATTTTTCATAATATTTTACTTTTTCTACCGCCACAGTAAAAGTGTTACCAAGGATATACTTATACGCCAGCGGCAAAAAAATTGAACTTCTGCTTGTTGAAAACAAATACGCAACTATGTAATTTTATGACGTTTGAAGAAAATAGCTATTTTTAATACTAGTGAGCAAAGTAGTGCATTTAAACATGAGTCTAGAAGTTGGGCGACCGAGCAGTAGGCGAGGGCCCCATCTGAATGAGTCATTAAATGCACTTTTGCTCACGATACAAAACATTAAACACAAAATATTTATTTATTTTCCATTACTATTAAACCCAACAAAACAATAATTTGTAGCAAATTAGCGCAACAAGAACAAAAACAACACACAGCAACAGTTTTAAGTGAAGCCGAAGAGGTTAAATAATATGATTGACATTAGCGAATGACATATTATGATAGATGCAGTTCCAACACATAATCGGTATTAACATGAATTTCCGCAATAGTTTCTAACTTTTCAACAAACAATTTTTATTTTTTCGTGCATTAAAATGTAACATTACAAGTTATACATTTAACATACATTCAAAAACGCAATTATTTTAATATTGCAAAGTAGTTAAAAATCTAATTACGGAAAAAATTTCTGGTGCCATCTATTGACAATTTTTAAAACAACAGTGAACAAAAATCTTTTTCTCTCTTGTGATTAAAACAACTTTTTCTCACTAGTGATTAAATTGCTTACTACATTCAAAAGAGTGAGCAAACAAAAATTAAACGATTGCGGAAAAAATACATCATTATAACACAAAAGAAATAATATTCCAAGGCATTATTTGTACAAAATTTTATGAAATTGTAATGGATTGCTTATTTATCATTTGTACTATTACTTTTTATACGAAGGGACAATGAAGTTTTTGTGGTAGAATGGATGGATGTGTGGCAGTTCAATAACTAAGAAAGGAGAAAAGATAAGAATAAAGAATAACGAAACTTCATAATTATCTATGTTTCATCAAATACAAAGAAGTTGATTTTGTACATAATTTAAAACCGAAAGTAAGTCACTTGACATACAGAATAATAAATTAAATTTATTTTCAAAATAAAATCAACTGCGAAAAAAGTTTCAAATAAAATATTTTCAAATTATAATGTTTATAGGATGAAACAAATATCTGAAACATTTTTTCTATATATTAAGCATGAGTTATGTATAATGTATATAAAAAAAAGTTGCGCGGTGACAGTATATTTTTAAAAATATTTGAATATTTCAAGCCATATTTGCTAAATTAATGATTCCGATAAATCGAACTATGAATTTGGACGTGGCGAAAGTTGTGTGCTAGGATAGGAATATATGGAGGAAATTGTTTGTTTGTTGACTGAGATTCAGGTTTCGTGCTACCTCACTTTGTGTTATATTTTAATAAGTATATTTTCAAATAAAAATTACTTTTGTCAAATTGTAATAACATAATTTTGTATGCACAAAGTTTTCAATATATTTTGTAGTTACAATATGCTAAATAGTCGATATTATTGATTATAAAAGTCATGAACCTAATTAAATGATAATTGAAAACACGTGTATGACGACGTTGTTGTTTATAAATTTCTTTGAAAGATGAACATGAATTCATCTAACCTGAAAGTAGCGCCTGTGGTTATTCCCTGAATTCTCTTCAACTTCATTATGGTCAAGGATAAGAGATTAAAAACAATTACTGTACTACACATTTAAATGCAAACAAAACTTCAAGTAGTTTGTAAATATTTTATTTTAGCAATGATAAGTATTACTTAATTGTTTTTATGCAGTTATAAAAAATATATTTAGAAAATTTCTGGCGAAGTTTAATTGCATTTAAAAATTATTATCTCATCGATGATTATAATCAAAAATAATAATGATACAATAGCCTTTATCTGGTTTGCGTCAATAGACAATAACAAATATTAATATTTATATCAGCTGAATTAATTAACTATTTATTATACTCTATAAATTAAAAAAGAATTAATGAAACTTTTACAGTTCTAGGAAAATTCATATTGCTTGTTGTTAAAAATAAATCACGTACTTCTAAAAACATTCATAAAAATCATGGATAAATATACTTGTAGTAAATATAAAATTTTGTTGACTATTGCGAAACATTTTTTAATGTTTGTTTACACAGTCTAATTAAAATAATATAAATAATAAAAAATATAATAAAATAATATTTGGTATCCTTTATGCTTGAATTAAATTTTAATATAAATATGGAATTGTTTCCTCTGTTACAGGTAAATAAACATTTAAACATGAAAATTAAAATAATATGGAATAACAATAAATAAATCCTCGCGTTGTGGATAGGTGGTGCGATTACCAGTAGTCAAATATTGGTCCCTAAATTTAGGAAGAAAGAGTGAAAGAGACATAGTATCCACATAATGAATATAAAATAATTGTTACAATTAATACTAATACAGTAATTAGGCAACAAAAATGCCATTTTATAGATTGTTAACTGTAAAATAATCCTACTCAATCAATCGGGAAAAAATAAATTACTTAAAGTAATGAAGCTAAGTATTATATTCTAGGAAATCCCTAATTATTATTATCTTTTTAAAATAATAGGTAGCAATAAAACAATTGTCCAAGCCAAGCGATAAATATAAATTTTAACTTTTCCAAACAATATTTGACAATGTTATCGTTTAAAATCAATAAATTTATCAACAAATCTCCAGCGTTATTTTATTTATTTACGAAAAATTGAACAGCTGTCAAAACAATTGAGATATAATTGTTTTGCAACAGTAATATATAAATTAAACGATTCAACTTTGAACTGAAATAATTCAATAAATCATTCATGTGTAAGATAAAGTTCGTAATCGATTATTGTCCCTTTTCAGCTTTTACGGTCACCTATCCAAATTATACATTGACTTCTCAAACACAACACTGTCATCTACACAGTACCATAAATACTGCCGGTAAAATTTTATACCTATTTCGATTCGAAAATTTATGTAAGGAACAAAAATTATGGCAAAACCTTCAAACACCTTTTATGAAAAACATTTTATTAATTATAAAACTCAAATTATATATTGTAATTCTTACATATTTTAGAAACTGCATTATAATATTAAAGTATTGATAATGATATTAATTATTATTAATGTTAAATTAATACATTTATTTTAAATTTATAATGGGGTAAATAGCTCAGTGGTAACGTATCGGACTGTGGATCATGAGATCCTCAGTTCGAATCCCAGTACCGACAGTTGCCAATTTAAATTTACCCCTGTGGTTCCCCTTCCACTAACAACTTTGGGGGCTATGACTTGACGGCCGGTAACCGCATTTCATACGCAAAAATATATCACCTACCGAGATCTGCGTAAGCAGAGTTCCACACCCTTAATGGGTAAAAGTTAAAAAATAAACTAAAATTTTTGCCAAAACTTTTTACATACGTTACCCTGATTTTTAGAATAGGACGAAATTATTGTTGCTAATTAAAATCTGTTATTCTATATTCTAATTTAAATATTTTATTACTAAAATCTGAACAAGTTGTGTATTACCGAACTCCCTGCGTTCTGCAATTTTCTAATTAAAAATTCTATATTTGTAAATGAATTCCAAATAATTCCGGTATTTTCTAGTAATTCCGACAATACAGGTAATTCATAGTAAATCCTATAACTAATTCCGGTGATTCCTAGTAATTTCTAATTAATTTTGTAATTACTAGTAATTCCCGCTAATTCGAATAATTTTTAACTAATTTAGCCAATTTTTAGAAGTCCTACAATTCAAATTAAATTCAAATAATTTCTGTATTTCCTCTTTAATTCAGATTAATTCACACGAATTGTTACACCTAATTCTAATAATTACTGTATTACCTAACTACTCCATTATGGTAAATTCAACGAATTTCTATAATTCATAGATAATTTCGATGGTTACTGTAATTCATACCTAATTTGTACTTACAAACAAATAAAGGTAATTCCTACGAATACCTGTAATTCTGCCTAATTCAGATTATGCATGTACTTCCTGCCCAACGTAGACAATTTCCAAGAATTCCTATAATTTATAGTATACCACATTCGGATTGTTCTGGTACGAATTCCTGTAATTCAAATATTCCTACTGAATTCATACAAAATAAACAACATTACTATTTTTATTTTACAATCATCTACAAAATATTTTATCGCAAATATGTTTACTGACATATGTTTGAAAATATTGCCTGTTTGAGTTTCTTTTCTCGTGAAAACTCATAAAAATATTTATAGGAAGGCGTCCTATTTAAATGAAGTAATAATCAGTGTATGAAGTTATAAAAATAAATTATAGTACTGCATAACAATACCGCGATAATACTATCAGCAACATTGTTTTTAATTGTGGTAGCAACCCATTTCCTACTGTCAGTGTTTTATCAAATACTCTGATAATATTTTGAAGATAGCGCACATATGTTTTGTCAATCTCAAATTTACAATTTTATTTATTCATCCAATATCTAACATTTTTAGCCATACCACATAAGTTTCAAATGGTAATATTCTAAAAATTTTAATTTATAATTTTTATACAACACATTTCAAAGAGTTTTAATTATTTATATCGCTTGCATACTTAATTTTATTCAAGAATTATGAGAAACGAAAGATAACCGATAAAGCATGTAAAATATTTTAATTATTCCTCGAAGTAGAGCAACCAATAAATTTTAATAAGCATTATTTAAATTATTTCGTAATATAGTTATGTTACTGCTATAGGCATATCTTTTGACAAAACATTCAAAAAACTAAGGAAGAAAAAATCTGAAATTGAATAAATTCCAATTAATAACATGCTTTATTTAAAATCTGTTTAAAGCAGTTGATACTAAGTTTAACATAAATTGAATTAATTGTTTGATTTGAAATCGGCATTACAGTACTCAGAAATAGTCACTAAAAGCTCAGAAATTTGCACTGAAGTTCCATTTTATCACTCACAAGGTTGATAAAAATTTAAACTTCAGTGCCTTGATACATAAATAACTATTGTCTTCAGTAAACTTCCATTTA
Organism: Poecilus cupreus; assembly: GCA_963942605.1. Taxonomy (NCBI): domain Eukaryota; kingdom Metazoa; phylum Arthropoda; class Insecta; order Coleoptera; family Carabidae; genus Poecilus; species Poecilus cupreus. The sequence continues at coordinate 23,412,311 of OZ012717.1, read as the reverse complement.
CGGTTTTGCAATTATGACCAAAATCAATTCAGTTCGGAGTCTAACTTTTCGAGTATGAAATTTTGTACAAACACACATAGACATTATTTAAAACATGGTCAAAACAAGTTCAAAGGACTTCAAAATATATTTCCGTGATAAACTAGCCATTGATTTCTTCCATGATTCCTACATTTCCTTAATAGAAAGTTAAAACAGTAAACAGTTATAATATTGAGATTCTGAAGATATAATGAATTATGTGTAAATAAATATAGATGGGGAATTACAGGGGTACCACCAATATAGAAACTGTTTGTTTTGGGATTCGAACTCATGATTTCGGGATCAACAGTCTACGGAGCTATTTCTTCATGATTATGTGATGATATATTTATCAATTTTTGTTTGTTCAATCTAGTAGTTAGTGCACATATCCCATTCAATCCACTCAACCCCTCCGAATCTGGCCGTAGCATTGATTCTGATCCTGTGATTGTTTATAAAATCCAACATGGTTGTAATTAGTAGTAATAATGTAATTAAATTATTTTATTAATCCTAAAATAAACAACGGAGTTCAGCCGCTGACCCTATCCCAAATCCGGTCATGCACACGAAGCGAATAGCGAAACAAATCAATCTGATTTAATTGAGTCAATACTCCATATCAACATATATTACATAAGCAACAAGGCAACAAATGCTGCTACACGCTAGCGCTCACGAAAACTGAATATGTAAACCTCAATATGTACCGGTTTCCAAACGCAAATACATATATCACGTTTCTATTGATTTACATTTCATATAATATAATTCGTAGCCAATTTCTTCTGTCTACCGACCAGCGCTTTTCATTTGTTTCGACATACGCAATCAATAACCTATTCGCAAATTATCGAGGCACTGACAGTGTCATAAAATACTCGTTTGATTTTGGGATTTATTTTCATCGGATCCGAGGATTTGAATTTTGTTGTGATAATTAAAATTGATTTAACTGTCATTATTTGATGCTTTATGTTTTGCTTCTTCGACACAGGTATTAGGAGATTAAAATAAATGACAAAAATGAGTATCAAATTCTTCCATCGTTGCTATAAGTTCTAGAGGCAGAACATGGAACAAAAGCATATAATTAATAACAGAAAAATATTTTTAACTTTTATTTCATTTTAATTTTAATAAGGCAACCAAAGACTATATATTTTTTCAGAAATCCAAGTTACTAAAATTAATTTCAACGGTAAGAATAACTATTAAAATGAAGTTTAACCAATTTACTGATACTCCTGGATTCATTAGGTTTACCCATTAAAAGTGTTCGAGAGAAACATAAAAAAACTAACCTCCTTAGGACACGGCACGTATGTAATAAAGTTCAAGTATTTGTTAAAATAAATGTGTACCCTGCTGAAGACCTAAAAAATATTAAAGTTCTTGAAAATTGTTTGACTTTTTTTTTTTCGCTCATTTCTAGCAGTTGCTATGTCTTATCATTTCGTTATTGCTATTCTCTTTAAGTTTGCTTCTACCTCTTCCAGCCATCTCTTTCTTGTTCTGCCCTTCTTTTTCTTTCCTTCCTGTTTCCGGTCAATAATCAATTTAGGTAGTCTTTTGTCGGTTAATCTTGTTATATGGTCTAGCCATCTTCTCTTTTGTAACAAGATGACTTTCTTCGGTTACGCTCTGAGCTATCGCTATCTCGAGCTATTTTTAGAAACGATAGTTCAGATTCGAAGACACCCCCTTGCATCCCTAAAACAGACGACCTCTGGAATCTCGGGCGTCTGAAAGGCAGTGACGCGTTGGTGGTGAACAGATGCAGTTCAAAATGTAGCTGCGCTACGGAAAAATGTATTTTTTCGTAGCTTTAAGTTAATTAAGTAGTTTCATTTATTAGATAAGTTAGTGCAACGTTTAAGTTAGTTATAAGAAGTTCTACATTTTAATAAAAATCATATTTACAAGTTTTTACATGATTTACAGTGTTTGAGTGTCATGATTTCTCCGCTCCCAATTCAACCGCTCCCAATTTAACCACGACTGGTTTGTTCCCTTTCCTTCAATAAAGTTTCCCTCCTTTTTATTATCCCTATCCTACTGTAACACCCCCGTTTGCTACATTGGCGCAGTCGGTAGGATTGCCGTGAAAAGTTCTGCAGATTTTTGCAGAATTGCCATTTTTTCAATTTTCACGTTGGCTGCGAGTAGTTAGTTTTTGAACTATTTACTCGTTACCGGCAATCAAAAGAACCTGGACCGTAGCACCATAGTCCTGAGTCATGACACTCATAATAATAACTTTATAAAATTTCGTAAAAAAAGTGCGTGTTGCAATGGAGTGGCCATGGTATATTCCACCACCAGCGTACATACCACCACAGCCGTCCTGGTATGTACCACCACCGTCACCATGGGGCCACCAGCATCAGCCAGCGCCGTGGCATCCAGGATATGGGTACTGTTATCCTGCGTACCCGATGCCCACGCCGCAACCACCGCTGATGCCATTGCAACAACATGCGACATCGGTATCGTGGTCAACACAGCCGCCGCAACCAGTAAGTGTGCCAACGCCCGAGGCGATCAGGGTTGTTGAGACGCCGCTGTCTCTGCCTGTAGCGAAGATAAGCGTGGCCGAGATCGAGGCTATGCTTGCAGCAGAGCAGCGCACGGTGGTTGACATACCACGACCGATGGTAACAGATAAGGAAGAGTGCATCGCAGTCGAAGTGTCAGAGGTCGTCGATAAAGAAAATATCGGCTGGGCTGATGTGCCCTTGAATACGGAAAAAAAGAAGAGGCGCGTACGGAAGCGCAAGGCAGATGCCTGGGCCCAAAAGGACAGCCATTGTGGTACTGGAACCGGTCAGTACACAATGTGCCAGAAGTCAAGTGTTGGCCCAGGAATAATCGTTGGCTTCCAAGGCGGCCGTCTCAAGCTCAATCAAGTTAGCACATCACCCCAAGTAACTCAGCATCGGCGACGACGACGAAGGCGACTACGGCGACGCTTCCTTAGAGCATGGCGCAGTCAACATCGGCGACACCGACGGCAACGTCGGAGAGCAACACGGCACGGACATCTCCCGAGGGATCGGATTCGCCTCACATCTGTTCTTGGGTTTAGAGTGAGAAGCTTGGAACCTTTGCCCTGTGAAGAGCCCCCTCCCCCGTGTTGTGTTGTGTTGTGTAAAATGAATTTTTTTGTGACCAATGACAGTTTTAAGTGTTGTGTTCCCACAGCCCGCGGGCATGAGCCCACTTATTTAAACTTTTTTGTGTTAGTTTTAGTTCTGACTTTTCTGTTTAGCATTTAGTTTAAAGAGAGATTTTTATGTTAGAATTAGTTAGTTTTTTTATTTTTGCTTTAGTCATCTTGTTTTTTTTTTTTTTGTTTATGCGTACCATTGTTGAATTTTTATGCTTTTTGTTAATTTGTTTAAAAATTTTCAAATGTTTGGATTTTCTTGTTTTGTTTCTTTTCAGGTGCGCTGTTTGGTTTGATAATTATATCTCTAAGAAGATATAATTATTTTAAGTAGGGGATGGTGTAACAAGATGACTTTCTTCGGTTACGCTCTGAGCTATCGCTATCTCGAGCTATTTTTAGAAACGATAGTTCAGATTCGAAGACACCCCCTTGCATCCCTAAAACAGACGACCTCTGGAATCTCGGGCGTCTGAAAGGCAGTGACGCGTTGGTGGTGAACAGATGCAGTTCAAAATGTAGCTGCGCTACGGAAAAATGTATTTTTTCGTAGCTTTAAGTTAATTAAGTAGTTTCATTTATTAGATAAGTTAGTGCAACGTTTAAGTTAGTTATAAGAAGTTCTACATTTTAATAAAAATCATATTTACAAGTTTTTACATGATTTACAGTGTTTGAGTGTCATGATTTCTCCGCTCCCAATTCAACCGCTCCCAATTTAACCACGACTGGTTTGTTCCCTTTCCTTCAATAAAGTTTCCCTCCTTTTTATTATCCCTATCCTACTGTAACACCCCCGTTTGCTACACTTTTGATTTGTTATAATATTGAGTTCTCAAAATATCTCTTTAATTACTTCATTCCTCTCCTTTTTTAATTCCTCTATATATTCACTTACAAATTTACTTGATTTATAATTAAATAAATACTGAAATAAAAGTTTACTGCTTGCGTGGTAGATAGATGTACCTCGAGAAATAAAAACTGTAATATTGAGTTAAGTTTTATAATTTTATGTTGCAGAATATAGCTACAATACAATGTGGTACATTCCTTACACTTTGAAAGTTCGTAATTACAGTACGAATTTAAGGAAATCTTTTCTTAGATTCGTTAAAGAAACCATTACTTCCAACTGACAGTAATTAGATTCATTCAGCACATTTCCAAACCAACCATTTCTCAACTATTCAAATTCAAATCCGTCACCGATCACCCATCACTTTCTTGTTACGTGCGCAGAGTACGTTGTATGTACAATGACTGTAGTCAGTAGTGAGGCACGTCTCGTCTCTTCGTTCGTCTCGCGAAAAGCCCAAAGAGGTCACCGGCTGACCGTGGCGGGGTCAGAGGTGCTAGAAAGTAAATGCGGAAGTTACCTGCGAGTTGGTCGCTTGACCAGGCGGCAGAAGCATGCAGCAGGGGCTGCAGCTCCGTAACACAATTTTTAACGGAGGAGGAATCTCAAAAAAATTCATATTCACTTCGCCACTCATACAAATATGAACAAAATAACTTTTGACAGTCGAATTAAATAATAGTATATTGTGCGCCTAGGACCAACACCGGTGTTTTTGGATGACAAGATTCAATTAGCTGTTGTAAAAAATAAGTGAGGAACGTTCAAAATGAATTTTTGATATTATAATTTTAACTCTAATCCCTAAGACCTTTAATTTGATATTAAATTGGGTAGGATTCAAATAATTTATACAAAAAAATTGATAATCAACTTAATAAAATTTTTGACGTTATTATTGTTTTGAATGTCAAATAAACCTGCACTTTCGGTTTTGCAATTATGCCCGAAATATGTTTTTTGTCAATTGACATTAAAAGTGAAATTTTTCTGACAGCTAACAGTCTGTAAAATGTCACTTTTACTGCCTATTGTTATAGCGTACCAAGTTCGACATTTCTATATTTTATAAATAGAACCGTAATTTGCATTTTCCAAATATACGCGTGTTCTATGTATCTTACGAAATAAAGAATTTAGAGCGATTTAAAACATTCAGTGCTCACTATTTTATGTTAATAAATAGATTAGGAGTTCTAACAAAGCAACAGAATACAATTTTGCGAAATTAACGCATAGCATCCATTCAACAAACGCACCACAAAATAATTTAATAACGATAAATTTCAAACAAGGTATTAAAAATAAGTAATTCGAAATTGGCAAAAAATAATGTGTTCAACACTGCACCAAACACAGATTTACAGCTTTGGCAACAGTCATTGACAGTTTGCCTTGTCAATGAAACGGCAGCCTTTTCTGTAAATCTAGTATTTTGGTGTCTAGTTAAACAAATGATTATATTTCTTACTACATCTCTTCTTGATCGTGAGTTATCCATCCATCCACACAGCACAGATGTCAATTAGAAAATAGTTCAAACGAATTCAGGTGGCCTCAAAATATTTATATATTTCTATAAGAAAGTAAAAATTAAACAAACCCAGATGTCATGTAGCTAAGATAATCGTTTGAGGTTAAATAATTTAAAAAATATATATTTCAGGTATTTCTATACGTGATTTAGATAGGTTATAAAAAAATAAAAGTCTTATTGGATTCTTGGTGCTAGTTACGGCACTGGCACTGGGCAGCAACAACAGCAGCAGAAGAAAGAAGAGACGCCATCGGGCATCGGTGATAGGTAGGTAGAGTGTGGTTATTACGCCATGAAGATATTAATCAATAGAGGAAAACTAGAGTCTGCCGCTGCTGCTGGCGTTATTAAATCCACAGCTTCAGTCAGAGAGTCAACCCGCATTTGCACCGCAGCCGCAACCGAGATGCGATGGACTCTAATCAAATGAGAAAGTAATTTTTAGTTTTATAAAGGCAGCGGCTATGCGGAAGAGGATGGGTCGGTATCTGCATTCTGCACATGGGCATAGGCGCGCTAGAGGATCCTAAAGCTATCATCGTTACCATCGTTTAAATATAATTACGCCATTTACTCATTTCTAGGTGTATTAGTCAGCTGTTGAAGATCTAAAAACGTAAAATATTTTATTCAACATCTCTCAATAAATGCTCTATAACTATGACGATTTTAAACAGGGAAAGTAACAGATTTCCCACTAGTGGGTATAATTTTTAGAAAAGTCACTTTTGAGTAATTGTCTATTTATTACAATAATAATAACACACAACACCTTGGAAACTACTTCGATTGGCATTTTAATTTAGAAAATTTAAAGCATATCTCACTGTCAAATAATAATTCTTTAATACATTTTGCATTTATTAAGAGATGTAGAATAAAACGTTATACTTCACTCGTGGGCAAAGTGGATTTATCCGATAAAATTATCACACTCAGCCTTAAGCTTCGTGTGCTAAAATTTTTTTCGTGGGTAATTCCTTACTTTACCCCCTTGTAAAATAAATAAAAATTAAGACCATAAAGCTCATTTAACAACCATCATATTACGATCCCTAGTACCGCTGAAAAACATTATTATTTCCAATAACGATGTACAAATTTACCTGGAGGTAAGCTCGCACTTTTCACAAACAAACCCTAAGCCTATACAACTCACTCTCGACAAACTCAAATGACAGTAATAATTTTTAATGCAACTTATTTTCATAAAATGAGATTTCCGCACCTATCAGACCATTTTGATGCATCGTAGTTAAGCACCGAGGTCTCAAAGAAGATCATTTTTGAACTTTTTTTACATTTTCATTTGCAAAAAGTGTAGTTACACTTAAATCAAGTTCTTATTAACGCATTTGAATTACTCTCGTCAACTATTATGATTATGCTTATTTGCATGTATAACTACAATTGTTCACCGTCTAGACCTCCGAAAACAAAAATGTTATTCTCTTTTCAACCGCATTAATGAATTATGATAATATTAATTATGCTGAGTTTAGAAGAAAATTAATGGTTACGTTAAATAAAGTCTTTGATGACTCACTATTGCACTCATTTGGGAATTTCACAATAAATTATTTCATTTTACTATAATGTGGGTACAATACCGTAAAAAGATGACTGAAATCAGGGGAATAACTTTTTTAAGGTAATTATAAAATAATTGGCATTGCTCAACTAATTTCCTTTTTGTTAAAGCTTAATATAATTCTTAGTTAATTAGATATGCAGTAAAAGTAACCTGAAACTACAAAGTTCATCTTTTTCCGAATGACAAATAATTATATATGTTGTAACTAATTAAACGCCAACTTAGCAAGTGTTTATAATTACGGTAGTTAGTTTTTGCAAAATTTAACATCCGGATGTTTCTCTCGCGTAAATTATACCTATTTGCATATTTTTTTGTTACGTACACGCTCGATCACCGTTTTGGGTGTGCCACTCTGTTTTCACTGATCTCGGTAAGTGATATAAGAGGTTGTTCAACCAATTTTTTTTTAATTTTATTTTTAGAAAATAGACGTTAATATATGAATATTTTTCGTATTTTCATCTATATTGTAATATAATTAAGCCTATAAATAATTATTAAAGATTCAATATGAAACCATGTGACGTCATAGTGCCTGTTGACAAAACAGCGCTGAAATATATAATATGTATTTTTAATAATTAATTACAGGCGTAATTTTTACTTTTTAAATAAAGTGTTACATTTTTTGACCTTGTTTTCAAGCGTGTTATTGAAAATTTGTTCCAAATATGCCATCAATCCATCAAGTCACGTTTCCCGAAAATGTTAGTGGAAGGTGGAGGGGTTGACTTAAAATGACAATTTTCAGCAGTAAGATCTCATGATCCATACAGATGCTTTACCAATTTTTTAACGGTACACAAAGATGTTATTAGAGAACCTTAGAGGTACAGTTAAAATGGCAACTGTTGGATTCAACCTGAGTATCCCAATAACACCAATTTGATAAAGTTTTAAAATTTAGAAAGAGATAAAATTCGATTAATACACACGACGACTCTACTATTACGAACACTTCCGCGCTGCAAAAATAAAATAACGCTTAAAGCGTAAGATTACGTGAGAAGTAATTTCCCGTTATTAAAAATTGGATGCTAGTTTCGCTCGTTGCTATAATCGGAATGCTTCCATATCCAAACATTTGATTTCGAACTTTTTTTATATAACACGGTTAACCTTGTGTAGTTCTACTTCACCTACAAAATGAATTTTACTCCAAATTAAAGAGAAAAAAAATTTTTTTTTGGTCGGACGAAAACTCTCTGTTCGAACCACATAGTGCATTAATCCGGAATTTCAGTGTCGTTGTTAGGTTACGATAAATAACAGTACGGGAATATATTTTCCGGACACTGGCAAAGTATTCTCGTATGATATAGTTTTTCAAATAAATTTTATGCTTGCGAAAATAAATAAACAAACCATGCATACGCTATCCTCAGATATTTTTATCTAAACAACGCAATATTTTTATGTCTTGTTTGTAGTCTGATGTTTATAAATGAAATATAAAATAAATACTTATTGAATATAAACTTATTGAAAAAATAAATAATATGTGAACCACGTAGGAAAAGTAAACTTCTCAGATTCCTGGTGTTTCCACCAATATATTCCCTGACGATGGTGGTCCACCATCGTCAGGGAATATATCACTTTTCCTACTGGACCGTGGAAGCGAGCTTATCTCAGATAAGTTCCTTAAGAAATGAGTAAAGATTCGAGTTTGCGAAGTGTGAGTTGTGCAGGCTTAGGATTTATTAGTGAAAAGTTCGAGCGAAGCGAGCTTACCTGCAGATACATTCCACATAACAATATTTATACATCATTATTGGAATTAGTAATGTTTTTACATAAACAAAATTTGTAAATCATTATTGAAAATAGAGATGAATTTACAGTGGTAGTAAAACAATTCACGCTCGATAAACTGGAATCATAGTATTCATTTTTGAATTTATCTAAAGATAAACTCGCTTCCACGTGTCACGTTGAACGAAAAACTGACCCATTAAACTGGGTTTTCAAGGTCGTTCGAGTCCGACCGAAATTTATTCTTATTCCCTTAAGTTGTACGCAAAATTTTAGCTTATAAATTCAGGAAGTTTCATCTAAATCGGAGGTGAAATAGCACATCGTAAAGTTGACCTTATAACTCAAATCCCTTGTGTTTTATTAAATAATAAACTGGGGACATTTTCGCTGTTTGATAAGAAAGCATGAAATAATTACTTGAAGTTTATCTTTGTAATAAACATTCTTTGCTAATTACGCTGCTTGTTTTGAAGAACAAATAAAATTAAAATGTAAGTGTAACAAATTAAAGTTGAAATTAAATTTGTACTCGCGAGCGGAGATCTTTTGTAAAATGCAATTAAAAAACATGTAAATCAACAAAGTTTTACGTGGAATATTAAGCCGAGCGTGTATCTCAAAACATCCCGTATATTTGAGTAGGTAACGAACATTCACCTTGTCTGCGCATTTATCCAAACAGGCGACAATTTTAAACAACTGAATATTTTTGCATTGTAAATTTCCAAGGGTTCAAAAACTGTCGTTTCCGTAAAATCACAAAAACATAAATACAAAAGTTGCACGCGAAAAATTTTTTACTGTGAACTGAGTGAAATTTATCCGTAAAAACTGACTGCCGGCCATAATTAACAAGTGGTCAATGAACGATTTTACCGGGAGCAAAAAGATTCTTGAAATTTGTACCGTACTTTGATATTGACTTCTACAAACAAAACAAAGTTAAAAATCTGATGTCACCACACGACTTTAATATGAATTTGAATACATACGAATTAATACACTTGACACATATGTATTACATATAAAAGGATATTTTAGTTATTCGTTTGTTCTCTTGCCAACTAAGGATATTAAAATATTGAACAATGGGGCCTATTTTGTAACTTACTTGTTAATTTTTAACGGCCTGTTAAAATTTTTAACCAATAAAAATAAACGTGTCAAATGAAATTTTCAATTTTTATTCAGAAACGTCTTTTATTATTGGTAAAAAATTTTAACTGGCCCTTAAAAATTAACAGGTAAGTTACAGAATAAGCCCCAATATATGTATAATTTAGACATTCACAAAATTGCAATTGAACACTAAAAAAATTGCATATAATATTTTTTTGATAACAGGAACTACTGAATCGGCAACATTTTAAAAACAATAAACATATAAATTAATATAAACAGCAAACACAGATGAATCTCTTCGTCAATAATTAAAATAATAAATACAATTATTGACAAAGAGATTCATTTGTGTTTGTTGTTTATAATTATTTATATATTTATTGTTTTTTAAACTGATATGTCATAATTATTGAAAATTCACCTCCTGAAGAAGATGCATGTGGCGTCGAAACTAGAAGAGGTTGATATCTTAAAAATAAACCAGTAACTTATGTCTAAGAATTTCTTTTATCATCCATTACCCAGTCAAAAAAAATAATATTTTTATTTCAAATAGTATTCTCAGCTGATTTCATATTTAAAATAAATTACATTTATTTTTCTGTCTTCCAAAAACAAAACCCAAGTCAGTTTATCATAAGTCTTATATGAAATATCGTTACTATTCACACACACAGATAAGAAATAATAAGAAAAAGGTGGAAAAGGATTCCGGGGACCACGAAACATGTATTGCCATTGATATGTATTATTCATATTCTTTAATTTGTGTATAAGAAATTAAAAACAGTTATAATATTGAGACTTTAAACAAAATAGATTAAAAAAATAACTACTGAGGTTATATGCCGCCTCGGTTCCTCGTTTTCGGTGGTGTGACAACGACACGCAGTGTTCGTTGGTATGGGTTTTCGCAAAGCGGTCACCCATCCAACTACTAACCGCGGGCAGCCTTGCTTAACTTGCGTTATCGAGTGAACCGGAATAAACGCTAGCAGCCATGTCGTTGCCCAAAAATAATTTAAGATGCAGTTCCGCAGTTGCACATCTTGGCATATGACATATGTTTCAATGAAATTAGTTTCACTTATAAAATCATATTTTTTCGAGCTATTCGAGTTTTTATTGTTATAGAAATATGCAGGATTCGAAGAAGGAAGAATAGAAGACTAACAAATTTGAAACATATTTTTTACATTTTCTACATTAGCTAATTTAAATTTGTATCTTGCATTAGACATAGAATTAGATTTTCTAATACTTCTCCAAATTTTCTAAAAAAAAAAAAAATAATAATAATAATAATATAATGTGGGGTACTTTTATCAAAACTACGGTTTGCTGAATAATTGAATAAATAAAATAAACAAAACATATAATTCATATTTATTGAGCAGCAAAAGCATTATTGAGCACAATTTTTAAATTACAAATAAATGGGAGAGTTGAAAATTTGCAATAATATTTAAAATCTAAAAAGCAACTTACAGGAATGCACGTGTGACTATTCTTCGTGCCAATATAGTATTGAAAATCAATAAAATCTTAACTTCTTTAATACATTAAAAGTGTAATAATGTAGTATTTTATATATTTCAACTCGGCGAAATAAAAATTACAGTTAACAAGAAGCAGACAGTAAAGAGAGTAATTAAACAAGTCAGCGAGCGATTCAGGTACGTAAGACGAAAAAGAGTTGATAGCGCACTTAATCATGAACGTGCAATGAATAAAAAAGGCGGGGACAAGGTACCACCTACAGTCACGCAGTAACAAACAAAATGACCCGGTTTCGTCGGTTTAAGATTTTCAAATGTGAAAAAAACACTATTGGCGATTGGCGAAAGTTGAATATTAGCGGTGTCGAAATAGCAGGTGGCCGCATTGTTGTGCAACAGCGACAGCTTGCCGCGGCCGCTGCAGCGGTGAATGTGCAGCGCTGCACCACAGAGGCGCCCGTCAACCCAGGCACCCACGCCGGACACTTTTATTCTTCACAAATTCTAACATATTTTTATCTAATTAACCAAATAAGAAACAATCAAAAGAGATTTCGAAGGAAGATAGAGGGTAAAACAAAAATTGTTGTGGATACCACAATACCTCCCGCCACAGATTTCATATTAAACAATCCAAGAACAAGGACCACCACTATCAAGATACGCTCATCTCTACAAAAAATTACTTTTGTATCACTTACGGAAGAATTAGTAGTAAAGTATTTTTTCTTTCTTTTAAATATTTCGCAGTAAAGCGATATAACGAATTGAACATATTTTGACGTCACAGGTACTGGCATTGATGCTATTGGCCAGAAATATGAAAACTGCAAATCGCGCGTCTGCCGCTGCGCCCAACGCCTATTGTGGGTTAAAATAGAACTACGAAATGTCATTTTATTTGTTTTATTTGTTGGTATTTAATATTATATTTGTTGGGTTTCTATTACTTGTTTTATAATTTCACTGTTTTATTGTGCTTTTTTGAAAAACTTTTGAATAAAATTGTGTGTTGAGGTTAGGTTACCTTACTACCAGCACCACTGTTCTCAAAGTTTCGTATGTTATTTACTCGAATAACAAGTAAAATACTCTAAAGTTGCCAAAGGAATTATATCTTTATTTATATTAAGTTTAATTGTTGTAAATTAAAAAATATATAATATCTAGTGTCATGAAAAATCGTTGTTTTAGTGCCACTGGAGCAGTACCTGTGACGTTACACAAACTTTTAAAAAATCATATCTCTGGTAATACATTGAGTTTTCACATCGTGTTTTCACTAATCGTCCTAGAATCTAAAAAAGTTTCATAAAAAAATAAAAATAAATTGGTGTATGGGCCCATTATGACACATGTCAAACAATGACATTCTCCAACCGTTGTTTTGTTTTTTCAAAAAATGTGAAAATATAATTTTACTTTAACTAGTTGTAATTCGTTAATGGAAACAGTAAGAGAATAGTATATTCTACAAGTAATGGAATGGCACATATTCCACACGAGCAAAAAGTTTGTAGTCCGAGCCGAAAGCGGTTTGCAAAGCTGAGTGTGCTGAGTGCAGACGCATTGTCGTGGTGCAAAAACCATGAGTTGTCTCAGTAAAACTCTGGTCCCTTTTTGCGTTTCTGTGATAGTTTTCCCCGGTTTCACGAAAATTTTTTGTTGCTCTCAAAAATCAATTATTTCAGAAATCGCTACAACTCGTTGCACTCAAACAACAATATCACGAAAAGTAAACAGAGGAGTTTATGCGCAACGCAGTGCTGTCAACAGCATATCACCAAATATCTCTGTTGGCACTTAATTCATAATGTTATTTTCTGAACAGACCTCGTATGTGTGTTTTGTTTTTTGTACGACCTGATTAGATCTTGGTAGCAATCCATCAATCGGAAGTGGTAATTTTCTTGAAGTTCTATTAGGTTTCTTGGAAGAATTTCAGTAAATAATTAATCTAAAAGAGTACCCACATTTCATTAGGTCCAATGATGTAGGAATATTGGCTACAATTTTTATTTAAACATTTTTTTCTGTTATGAACCGTTTTGAAAATAAATTAGCAGGCAGTTATGTGTTGGGACATCATATTTTTTTACGCCAAAGAACATATGAGGACAATTCTATTTAGTTCAAAAATGGATTATTGTTTCATTGTACAAATATTTCCAAGCGAGAAAACCAAATAAACGAAAATTAGTTTATATCACGTTGAGTTTACAATGTTATAAACAAGGAGAGAAGATAGTGTGCATTCAGCAATGCTTGACAAAAAAAAATGGGACACTGTTTTACGACTGCGTTAAATTTTAATTAAATAGTCGATGATGGTATGTGAAAAGTTTAAAGACAACAAAATGAAAATGTACTAATTAAGACACAATAATATTTTATTTACTTAACGCAAACTCAAGTTATAAATAAAACAAAAAATTGAAACAAAACAAAATAATATTCAGTAGGTATTTCATTATTAACTAATTTTTACTACAGGATAATATCTCAATTACAGAGAAGTTGTTTAATTTAAACATATCAACAAAGGATAATATAAATAAATACAAATAATAACATATTAAATAAATATTGTTTAACAATTAATTACAAACATAAGAAATAATGTACCAAATAAAATCTGTATGTATCATGGCTTTTATTCAAACATAAATGGTCGGTAATATTGCCCCTCCTGCAGCTTCTTTTCAAAATTTTTGGACTGTAACTAAATGACTTAACGAGATCTACGAAAGTAAAATGCCATACCCGAAATAGGTAAAAGGCGTGATGATATTTTTTAGAATCATTGTTTATTTTTGTTTTATTTGCCAAAAAATATTAAATATGTACTACCAAATAAAGATAACTTCAATAAGGAAATAATATGTCAGTTTCTATGTAGATTGGAAAAATTTTATAATAATCAATTTTGTTTTGTATCTTTTTTAGTTTAGCAATAATTGTAGAACATGTATTACTTACTTCGTATTTAATAATAAGGAAATAATCTTTGAATATAAGGTGTGATCGTGAAATCCTATTTTTGGCTTATTTTTTTTTTGTTACTTTCACTCTTTTGTAATTGTAATAAGATGCATTCTAAAGATTACAAATAAAAAGTAAATTTAACAGTGATCTTTAAACATGGAGAAAAATTTTATAAAATATTAATTTATTTTGCTTCATTACTAAATATATTAAACAAAATTAGTAGGCAATTGCTTTATTTACAAATTAAATACTATGTTAATTGCTGTGATTGAATACATCAAAACTGGAACATCAAATTAAATGTCACAGCAAATTAATTCGAATCCTACCATCCACGTGAAATGTAACATATTCAACGAGAATAAAAAACTAAAAGTTTATAAATTCATAACTCAATAACAAGACATCAATTTGTCATCATAAAAACATAATTATCTCTCTTAACTAGCTAATGAAAGTACAGAGACTTCCATCAATAAATTAATTGTCTATATGCAGTGAGGCATACAATTTCAACTTCCCGAACAAAAAACACATCAGCAGCACGACTTTGTGGTTCTGTATACGAGTTCGTTATTGCACGATAAGTTAGGTTATGTTATGTCTCACTTTACATATAAACACTAACACGGAAGAGTTGGAGATTATCTCAGAGATGGTGAAAGTCTCTGATTGGATAGCTACATTCAAAAACAATTGTTGCTACAATATTTTAATATAATCATAAGATGATTGTACAAAGATAAAAACACGTAAATGAATTAGCTAATCTACATAACATTCACTGTGGTTTTGAAGATTCGATTATTGAATCAAGATGAAAAGGGAAAGTAAAAATGACAGATAATCATTTATTCTCACCGGGTTGATATTTTCATAATTTCCTACATCCTGTTGATCCTGTCTTATGAAACCACAAATTTATACTTCCTCAACTCGTACTTGTAGAAGTATTAAACAATCTTGATTTACTAGTATTTTAAGATTTTCATACATCTTCCTTTTTCAAGATCTCCCGTATCTAAAATGTAACATTTGATCTGTTAAGACCTAAACCAAAAATTCATTTGACCCTGTCAAAAACTAAGAAAATGATTTGATAATATAAGGTGAGAATAAATAACCCGTAAAATATTTGAAGGAGAATTAAAATAAAACAAAGGAAGTTGTCACTGTAATATTGTATATTATCTCCTTTAGAAAGCATCAATTTAATACCCAACTCGGTCTAGTTTAAATAACTATTATAAAAAAAAAATTGACGATCGCTTAAAACAATTTTTCAACGCTTCTCTTTGAGATTATTAATTAGACGCCACTCTCGCTAGGATACAATTAACAATAATTGTAAAAATAATTGACCATCGTTCAAAATCATTCTTTGACAATTAAGATTAATTCTCAGAGAAATTGGATACCAAACTTGGTAGGGTTCAAATGACTTTTATAGGTATAATAAAAAAATAAACATATATTGATCGACTAAATTTATTTTTTAATATATGATTTCATGTATCCTCCTTCAGCCATTTAATTTGATATTAAGCTCGATATGGTAATCAATATTTATTAATTGTTATTTTAAATTTTTCTATTTTTCTGATGGAACCAAAAACTCAAATTTGAAAATCGCTTTATTATATTTTATTTTCTACGCGAGAAATTCATGTATATCATTTGCAATTTTCAAAATAACTGAAAATAAACAATGGTATGCAATTTCAAAGCTCGAAAATTGACAATAAAATAATTTAATGTAAGGAAAAAATCAATATTTCTACAAGCACAAATAATAATTTTATGGGAATCCAAATAGCACTGTACTAAATAAATAATTGTTTCAAAATGTGAGTTTATAAGTTACATCTCTAGTGACTGCAATTATGTTAAAACCATGTTTAATGTATGAGTGTACAATGTGTATCAATGGAAGTATCTGCGTAAAAATGTGTCATAAAAAGAAATTGATTTTAAAATATAATTATAGATAAAATTGCTCCATCAAACCAGACAACAATGTATATTTTAGTTTTTTATAACAAAGTCAATATTTTTGCAGATAAAAGAAAACGGGCATTGTAAACATGCTCTTACATAAATGTTGTTAAAAGGTTTTAAGTTTCATTTATTTTATAAAAAATATCGGAAACTTTATTTTCTATTTACTCAGATGAAATGTTTTTTCAATCGATCCAACATCAAAATATTTTTAAAACAAGAAAAAACAAATATTAACACAATTTTTTATTCACTCATCAGAGAAAGGCGAATTCAGACATTCAAAACGATTTGATTAAACTGAATAGCCTATTAGAACGTTGATGAAAGTCAAAGGAAATAAAGTACGAGCAATACGACAACAATGTATGTTGTAATAATGTAATAGGGCGTTAACATTTGATCGAAAAAAAATATGTACACGTTTGTCGAGGACGTGTGACCGTAAACAACATAAAAAAATACGAGTAATACACATGCCGAACAAAACGATACGATTAGAGAAAACGAAATCGCTTTGTTCAACCGTATATATATATATATATACACCTGGCAAAGAGCACCAATTAACAGATTTTGTTTTCATTTAATGACTTTTGTAACCTGTAATTCTAAACTGCACGAATAATTGGGAATTGTTAAAATCTGGTGTCGCATGAAGAAGCGATTGATTCTAAATTGACTACTTGTAACAAACAGAAACCCCATCACAAATCTCTGTTTAATTATGAAATCAAATGTATCACAGCAGTAATTAATTAGTTACAAATTATTGTATAACAAATAATTAAATAATTAAGGGATGATTAAATTACACCATATACATATTTCTCACAGTCAACTTAAGTATTTAGGTCTTTACTACTGTGGATCTTCTCTAACATCATTGGAGTTTGTGATTAGACGGTTGGTAGCTGCACTTCACGAATAAAAATATATCACACCGAAAAATAGGTAAATGGGTAATGATATATTTATTTTTTGTGTAGGTACATGGCGTGATATATATTTATTTATTGTCATGAAATTTAATTTAAATGAATCAACTCGTGTATAGAAAAGAATTAAATAATTTTGAATTAGAAATAAAATAAATTAATTTTATATAAACTGGAAGAAATCAATTCGTATTATTAAAGAAAATTAGTTTTTAATTTATATAATTCGCGATTAATTTTCAATCATTGTTACATATCCATCTAATTGTATAACTCTTTTCTTCATTAGTCTAACCTAACTGTTAAAAGCAAAATCTACTAATTACACCAATTGCCACTCAGTTCATTTTATATCGTCGTGTCAAATACATCTGCTGATTTTCTATTATTAAAAAAGTGGAAAAGTTATACAATAAATAAAAATCATAAAGGAATACCTATATTCCTATATAAAATTATAATAAGTCTCGAATTCCATCGAAGAGCATGGTCGTTTGTGATGATCACATAAATTCATATGACCAATAGTATTCCGCTTCCAACACTCTCGAAATATCTGATTTTCTTTTTTTTCATTTTAAAAGTACTTTTGTTGTACCTGTACCTGTAGTATATATAATTTATGATTGATCCTGTAATAACTATAGTTACAGTGAATTTTACCACGTAATAAAACTGTGTTAAACAATTTTTTTTCATCTTTTGTTTGTTTCAGTCAACCCCAACATCTGTTTCAACCGACTCCTGCAGTGGGCTGGAAGAATAATTATTGTATCTAATTAAAGATCGATAAACACCCTTTGATTCGATGTGTTTAAAAAATCCGTCATATGTAAAGATGCTATGGTCGATAAAAGCAAAATTGTTTCAACCGCGCCTTAGGACGTGAGCATACTAACCGCATTACCAATATACCAATACTGTTTATATTTTTAGATTTTAGTATAAGTTTGACTGAAATTTAATTAACAAATCTACTTCATACGATACTTGTCATTTCTCTGTGATTTGCTTTCAAATTTAAAATACATATTTCGTTGTATAAAAAAGATTAATGACGATGCGATTGATAGAATTAAATAATTTCACCTATATTTTCGCTAATATATTAAGTAAATATATAAGTAAAATCTATAAACACTCGTATCATAGTTGCCATCTTAACATATTCATGCATAGATCAAATAATTGTATATTCATTTGAAAATGAAATTACCAATTTATATGAACACCAATTAGATTTCAACCAGGTCATTGATGAATACAAATTGACTAATTTATAATTTATTGTATTCAAGATTAATTTCTCTTCATAATTAAATCTCAATATGAGATGCGATTCAAGCATTGTAATAATAAATATAATAACCAGCATACAATACGTAGAACAAACAAAAACAGTAATTACCTAGCTTCTATCTGTAGATATTAAATACGTTTAATATAGAATCATATTCCGTATTTCTAATTTAACTTTAGCCATTCCTACGAGATACAAAGCAAATAAAACTGCAAAATAGTAAAATCTCAATTGCATCTGTACAACAATATTAAAGTGTTTAAATTGTAATAAATACAGATAACATGCTTTCCACGCATAAAGAGCGATCGAACAACTCGGCTCTCAAAGGTGTCGAACGAGGCCAAGGCTTTATCGTGCCCTTTCAGTCAATGCGTAGTATAAAAAAACTATCCTACCTCGTCTAGGCCCGTTTCAGGTTGATATCCGAATGGTGGAATGGCGAGAAGTCAATAGCCTGTTGTCATGGTTAGAAGCTGTTGCTTAACAAACACTCACTTGTCACCTGCTTTATGTTTATGGATTAGTTCATATGTTACACGCAATATCACTCACTTATTTTACAGTCATTTGTGTGATTGAAATGTTGAATCAATCAAAATACTAACATGAAAAACAGCTGTTTGAGCTGTCACACGAAGACACTGCAAAATGGCTGTTGTTAATTAATCGTAATTAATACCAACTTATAAATTAGCATGCAAAAAAATTGCAAATGTCACAAAATTGGTTTTGAAACAATTTTTTTGAAATATATTTTTAAGAACGCAGTAAATTTATTTTACAAAATTGCAAATGTTATTAAATTATTTAAATAGTTTTGAATAAAAACACCAAGGAAACAATTTCTAAGATCATGGTCGGGTTGGAATAATTTAAAAATAGCTATTGCAACAATGTCAATAAACCTGAAGCATATTTTTAAACTTGGCAAAATAATTTCTGCAGGTGGAAATATTCCAAATAATGACCTTTACCTGTTTCGTATAAGTATATATTTCCCAGGAGAAATGCTACAAAGTGTAATTCTATTTTCCTCTATTCGCAATTTCTGCAATTCGCTTCAAAGAAGTAATAACATGGAAATCTATTTGCCTTACGGAAACCTCAGAAAAGTAATTAATTATATGAAGACGAATGCAAATATAGTCTACTTTTACGACTGTAGTTGCACGAACTCAAAACGAAAAAGAAATATTATTAAAACTGAAACTAATTAAGTAATGAATTTTACAACTCATCTCTAGAAATGTTAAAATGAAGTTAACCTTTTGTCTCGAATTACCAATAATTATTTTTGCACAATAAATATCGTAACGCAGAAAATTTTTGACAAGGATGAATCTATTTAGGCCAGCGCAAGGACGTCCTTTCAGTCGGACAAGTAACAATCCGAGAGTAAAAGTGCATTTGATATAAAATGATAATGTAGGTTAACGGATTGCCGTCGGCGCAAAGAGCGATTACCGCACCGGACTCGCTCACTTAGTGACACAGTCTCTCGGCGGTCTAGACGTAGCCAGCAAGACGTCGAGCAGCGAACTTACCTTCTACTTGTACACGGACCTGGCAGACGCAGACGAAGTAACAGTAGCCGACCATCAATGGAATGCATCACCAGCTGCTGAATGGAGAACGTTTGCAGGGAGAAAAGAAAAGACCAGATTTTATCACCATATTTATACACTTTTTATTCATATTTTATTTGGTTTTTTTAACACGTTTTCTTGTATTTATCACGGGCATGTAAGACAAAAATAAATCATATGGACAGCCCATTAATAATAACTTCATCATTCAAAATAGACATTTTTGATTTTTTACTCTTAATTACAAATTATTCCTTATCTATATCAGTTAAAAGTTGAAATGTACGTAATGAATAAGGAGTGAAGTTTGTTTGTTGGTTGGTTGAATTGAAGAAATGACAGTAAGAGAGATAAGTTGAAGTTGAGAGATGGTTGAAGCAGAGTCCTGAGAAGATTTGGAGCCCGCGTCCTCGTGAAGTGATAAGGGATGATGATATCGCCATCGACATCGCGTGATATTGTGAGGACGGCGGACTGTACGAATAATATCCGAACAAATGTATTTCAGACTTTCATACCCATATTCCTTAATGCAACTCAATATATGTATTTATTATATATAAACAACGAATTCTGTAACGATCTGTACACATATTATGTATATTATAATTATATATCATCAATCATCCACTTATTGGATTGGAAATTTACGAGCCTTACGTTTCAATTCATTCATCTCTTCGACATAATACTTATTGCAACTGCAAGTCATATTTAATAGATTCACCGCGTGTTTGGAATTACATATGTAAAATGAAACACTGCAATAACATACAATTATTAAAAACATATTTGTGCAGCCTGAGACGTAGCAGTAGAATGCTTCGACTTGGACTTGGCACGCGATTGGCTGCTTCACTTGCACAGTACATGAGCACAGGTATAGGCCGCATCGCGATCAGTAGAATGAGATCTCCGCCATGTCAGCGCACAGGCAGTCATCATCGGCATCTCCTCTTTGTTCAGACAATCACGCATAGGCGACTCACGGAACCAATCCATTCACTAAATTAAACATTCAGTTGTACGCCATTTGAAAATTGTTGTTGAAACGTTAAAACAAAACATTACACAAAGTTAAATGTAATGTCAACAAATACACTTAAAAATATTCAGTTTATAAGGTATTTCACAAAGTTGATAATAAGAATTCACTGATTCCGTGATTCGCTTACTCGAATATAGTTCATACAAATAAATGAACAATTAATATTAAAATAACAAAATATTAAATTTAAAATCCCAAAAAACTTTTTTTTTCATTCATCATATATAATCTAGGTTTAAATTTTTGGCCATTTGGCGTTTTATGAATTTTTATGTGACTTATTTAGATCGCTTAGTCATTAATAATTGGAAACATTTGTATTTATAAAATAGTGCGCTACGGAACGTTGTAGCCCGTGTTTCGTAATCGTTGCAGCGGTAAGTACGTACAACATCGTCATCAATCAGTTTGTTGTGTGTCTCAGGCTGCACGGCATACGTTTGGCACAGTGAGATCGCGCGGCCGGGCGCCGGGCGTCGTACGGAATGGGTCTACGTGCTGAGCAGACGGGAACCTTGGGGCGCGCATCACGACGAGCACGCCATCCACGAGTTGCACGTGCAAGGATAGCAGTTGGTGGGGATGATGGGCGCGTAGTAGTAACCGTTGGCGTAGAGCAGCGCGGCGGGCTGTGGCTGCGGCTGCTGCTGCAGCAGGCGTTGCTGTTCCTGGCATAGCACGTTGCACGCCAAGCAGTCGATGAGGGACAGCGTCTGCCGGCGCTCGTGGCCCATGAGGCACACCGTGGACTCCTCCACCACGCTGCGCAGCAGCATCAGGTACTGGTAGCGCAGCGCTTCCTCCTCGGGGCCCACGAAGTGGTTCCACAGGTAGTTCTCCAGCTTGGCGCGCTGCTGCCCGATGTCCGGGAAGTCTATGAAGAACCTTGAGCACATGTATCGCTCTAGAGTCTTAATGTAATCGGGTTGCGCTGGCCGGTACATCTTCACCAGCAGGTTGCAGTACTTGAGCAGGCCACCGCCGCGGATCTCTTCGGGGTGCCGCGTGCTGATGAGCTTCTTGTGTAGGTGGTACAACGCTTCCTGGAAGTCGCCGTACACGGACTCGCCCACCACTGTGGGATAGAAGTTCTCGCCAATGGGCAGCTTGCTACATTCGTAAAACAGCAGCAGTGAATCTAGTACAATCTGGAAGGAATCGACGGAGAACTCGAACTGGCGGCGCATCGTGTCGACGAACTTGAGCTCGACGTTCCGGTGGCCGCGCGAGTTGCCCAGCGAGATGAGCGACCAGCGGTCGCCGTCGTTGTTCACTTTCACCATCTTGCTGACGTAGGCCTCCTTAAGGCTGCACGTGGAGATGCGCTTGCGACTCACACCTTCGGGCAACAGGTCAAACAGTGATGAAAGCACAGCTGTTTTCACGCGATCGTAGTTACGGCCGGTTGAGAGTTCCACGCCGAAGATCAGGTCCAGATCGTTGTAGGGTTGTGATTCGGTGGCCAAGACGTGGGAAGCTGCGCCACCGTTGAGGCGGATATCGCGAACTCGCATGCCTGCGCCTCCCGAGGCGGTATCGGCCTCTAATTTAGCGCGCACTACGGTCACCAGGTCACGTAATCGTACTTCTAACGTGGGGAAGTTACCGCGGCCGTGGATGCTGACCACCTCGTCCATAACGTCATTGAGGCGACGCACTTGCTCGTAGCTGAGCACGGCTAGCCGCAGTTGGGTCTCGGCACCGCTGGGGTTGCTGCCACCACCGGTGTTGCTGTTGTTGTTGCTGGTTGTCAGGGCCTCCATCGTGCTCACGCGACGTCGCCTGTCCTCGTCGATGTCCAGGGAGCCACACTGCAACAAGCGACCACACGTTAACACAAACCTTCACACTACGTTCGCGTTCTAAAGCGCACGTACACAAAAAGACGTGTTTTAACTATCCATCCTTACTGCACTGCACAGCGCACCGCGACTGTTCACTTTCACTTTTTGTTCATACAATTTAAGTTCATTTATCTCAAAATTCAAACTGATTAATCAATTCTTAATATCCACAAAGATAAGATAATCAGGGTACTGATGCGCTCGGATGGCAACGTAAACGTTTCATACAATTGCGAAATGTAAACAAACTTATCATGCATCTTTCACACTTCGCACAAGAACGTGGAAACACGGTACAGACAAACAAAAAGTCACCTACGTCATAATATCGCACAAATAAACGAACTAGACACGACACTGAAGACGTTGTAGAACGCAGAGGATGATGGTGATACGTTACAGGTGTACGATTAACTTAATAAGTGCGCGATGATCGCGCGTCTGTTGTGCTCGAGCAGCAACTGGTAACTGGTCGGTGTCGGTGTTTGGCGATCACTGAGTGCGAATTCATTCGCGCCGAGCGCGAGTAACCCGCGCTAGCGCAGCGCTAGGTCCACGTTGCTGGGCAACCTAAGCGGGTCTCGTGAATGACAGACCGAGAAGACGCGAGGCGGGGTGCATGGAAGCAACAGAGACGGCATA
This sequence comes from Poecilus cupreus, assembly GCA_963942605.1. NCBI lineage: Eukaryota > Metazoa > Arthropoda > Insecta > Coleoptera > Carabidae > Poecilus > Poecilus cupreus. The sequence continues at coordinate 23,388,396 of OZ012717.1, read as the reverse complement.
GTGAAAGGAGCCCTTAACGAACAGCAGCCGCATCAGGCCCGAGTGGCGCCCGCAAAACGGATGGCACCGTATGACGTCACACACCGACGGCGGCGTGGGCGAATGAATGAGTTTCGTGGGCGGCTGACGCGGCGGCGCGGGGCCGGGGGACAAGCGCGGGACACCCACGCGAACGAACCCCATCTAGGACCCCAAAGTTCCTTATCGATTGTTCAAACAAATGCAGCGCGGCCTGCTCCCGGCGGGTCGGCCAGGTCCGGGTCTGCACCGCGCCGCATGATCCGCCAACTGACGTCATCACCGCCGTACCAACCCCCCACGCGTTACCCAAAACACCGCCGCCGCTACTACGCCTATCTAAATCGAAATCTCACCAAATACATTTCCCGCGTCAACATACTCGTTATAAGTATTATTTATTATTACATCATACGTTTAGTCACAATTCGAAATAACACAGTAACCAACATGTGTCATCTTCAATGCCAGCAGCTGAACTGCATTGTGCAACACGCAACAGTTGATTGGAGCCGAGCGTGGATCGTGGATCTCGGATCGCGCACCGCGGACAGACCGACAACAAGCAGATCTCTGAGGACAAATATTTGTCGGAGCAGCACATTCACTTCGCGTTGAGATCCACCCATCCTTGTGCGAGTAATTTCGTTACGAATTGTACTAAATATCATCACCTCTTAATCACGAACAATGGCGGAACTATAACGACGCGTTGGTGTTTTTCGAGATAAAAGATCTAATTGGTCGCTGCAACGCTCTCGATGTTGTGGATGTGCACGAGCGAAGCACTTGTTACACGCAGCGCGCTACAGGACCGGTGTGCACAATTTTCGCAGAATTGGAAACTTATAACTATTTATTGCACGATAATGACATACTTCACTCTTGACCTTTCTTTAGGCTTTCAAGTTACATTGTGTAGCTTTTCCAATCAATTTTATATCCCATGGCAAGACAAAGAACTTTGCAATATGTCGATCAAAACAAACAACTCTTTCATGTAATACGGGTAGCATATTAAAATTTTGTATTTGCACAGAGAAAATTGGTCGGAAAAGAATCGTCAAGTGAAATTTCTGATTCATTGCGGAAGGTAAAGTATTCGCAAAAACCGTATTTTCAAATAAAAAAACCGGGAGAGCGTTTAACACGAGCCAATGTTTTCCGCTTATGAAAGGCGAGGCGATACATAAATATTACCACTGGATAAAGAACGCACGTTCCTTTCTAAATTGATGATAAAAAATTACCTGGCGAAAGTAAAATAATATCTATACAGGTGATCATAATTGTAAACATTTAACATAACTGAATTAGATAATTAAAGATTAATAACCAATGAAGAAATCGAATAAACTAAATAATAACCATGATTAATGCATAAACATCACTTTTACCTTCTTGAATATATAAATTAGTTCTTCAATGTTTAACAAAAACTTTTCACTTCAAGCTACATTGAAATCAACCAGAAAACTAAAACCAAATTACTGTTTGCAGTTCTTTAAAAACTCTTAACATTATTATTTAACACAATAAAGTTCATTGTTTTAATAACGTTTATCACGTAACCGCACCAGCCTGACCTACGGCAAACTAACAGCAATGACCACAACGTAAACAATCTGTAACCAAGGAACTGAGTTTGATCATTCGTTTTGTCCAAGTAACGGCTCGGAGAACGGACAATACAAAGGTGTGTTTACGTCTAGTAACCAGTCGACCTTTCGACGCGTCTTGGGATGCAACGAGGTCATCATTCTGGAATGCAGATTGTCTTATAAATGTTGCGTAACGGACACGGTTTCAGACCCTGATGATCGGGAATTAAAATCAAATTGCTCGCGACGTTTGACAGGAAGCCGCGACAAACTGATCAATCACACGAATTTATTCCACGATGCGGTAAATGGAAACTAGGGTATTAGGATGCTCAGACACTGGAGCGCCATCGGACAGGGTAAACAAATTATGTTTTTTTTTTCTGAATAATCGTCGAGTTTGTTTTAGTTCATTATTTGCAATGAAGATTATGTTCACCACTACTCTGAAATACCTTTAGTTCCTCATTTCTTTTCTGACGAGGAATCGAAATAGCTTAATTTTACATAAATATTTAAAATCCGATTAATTCTAATCTGAATATTATGGGATTTTAGGTGGAAACGGATAACAATTCTTACTATCTGGCTACAATTCATATTTGTACTGTTCAAAAATTTAAATTTGTTAGTTAAGTTGGAGAAAAACCTCAATATAAATAACTAACCAAAATCAAGTTTGATTTACGTCAAAGTAATAATCCCTGTAGAACTATTAGGGAAGTTCCTGGCTAGCACATCAAATTTTGTCAAATGTAATTCTCAAAATTGAACTGAAATTATCTCGAGAATTATTCCATCTTTAATGATGGGGGTTTCTACAAAATATTTATAGTTGTTTGACTTGACTTTCATGCATAACATTGATACCATTCTGAATTCGTGATAAAGGTGTTAAAATTAAAACGTGCAATTTTAATGTATAAATAGTCATAAAAGACAACACGAAATTTATGAGCACATTACGCCACCCTACAGGTTTAAATACAAAAGAAAATAGTTCCATCGTAAATGTAAAACTACTCTTCAACAGGTTAAATATTTATTCCTACTTTATACTTTCCTCTTCGCCGTTGGTTATTAATATTTATTCTCTCATATTTTATAAATTCAACAAAGTCGACAACTCGGATTTAACATAAGTTTAACCTTATTCCAACAAAAATAAACGTGATCATATATAAACGTGTTTAGACAAGTTGACATAAAACCAAGGACAAAGAAAGTTAACGCGACGACCAAGGTTAAAAGGCAGATAAAATAGTGATTGGCTTTTATCATTTAAAAGCAAATTAATTTATTAAATACCTAATCGTTGAACATCAAATTAAATGGGTAAGAACTATTAAAAAATATACCATTACTTAATTAGAAAAGTAAACCACAGTGCTACTTTTGATAAGGCGAGAATATTCGTAAATATAATATGATGACACATTTTATGACATCATCAGAAGATACTAAATTTTTAAGATTAATTTTCACCCACATAAACTATATAAAAACTGTTACATCACTATTATATATAATAAGGCACGTAATTTACTGTTCAGTATTATAATTGTTTTGATCATTATTTGTAAGTCATAAATATTCAGAAAAATTGTTTTATTTAACTAATTTTACAGAAATGTATCGTTCAAATATTTGTTAAGGCAAAAACATAAAAATACCATTGCGTTTTATGTAAATGCTCGTAAATGTAAAGGAGATAAACGTATGAAAAATATCGACAGAGGGTTTTCAACAGATAGCACATTTCAGGGTCCCTAGAATATTAGTTCACTATTATTACGATGACATATGTTTGTGTGTTTTTCATATTTAGAATTAAGATGTTCAAGTTACAAACTTATTAGATTTTGATAGCAATCCATCAATCAGAAGTAGTAGTTTACTTGAAGGTCTATAATGTTTTTCAAACAACTCAGTAACTATTGACTTGTGCAAAATTATGTTAATGTCGAGCCTATTCTTTAAAAAAATTGCTATTGTAACAACATGTTAATTGTGATAAAAATGAATCATTTATTATTATATTCGAGAATATACCTATAAGATAAATTTGCTCTATTGTGTACAACTGTAAAGATTTTTAGGCAGCAGGTTATATGGTGGCCACATCAATCATATTTTGTAGATCTCTAAAAGATACCACAATGTTAATATTCCTTATTGTTGTTAGTCCTAAACTAACTTCATTAGGATTCGAAAAAATATATCATCTTATACCAAGATCTGCAAATGGATCAAGTAATTTAATATATACTAAATAAATAACTTGATTTCACTTAATAATAACATCGAGTTGTTTACACAGAAATCCCAAGTTGTAGTTTACCGACAATTTAATTTCCTTCGAGAGTAGCAATGTGCTGGGGCACCCAAGAACAAATACGTTATAAATTTAAGCGGAGAACAGTAGAAATGTGTAAATCAATGTTGAAAGGGGTCCAAGCTCGGCCAGAATGGTTCTTGCGGTCGTAATCTGCCGGTCTCTATTAGAACATAACGTCCGTTACGAAGTACGACACTACGAGTAGTACGGACACTAAGAGCGATATGCTAACGATAGCTCTGGTTTCCATGCGGGCTTGGAACACGGAGACTCCTTTGTGTCGTTTACCTTTACAAATACTAATTCCAGTCACTGCTCGTGACAATAATTAAATACGCATATTTGCATCGCAGATAACAGAATATAATTACTCATATTACGGTAGATCATAAAATGTAACACGGAGACTGCATTCATAATTAAATGAAAACATTGCACAACGTTATGTTTGTAAATCATTTCGAAAATTTAAATCCGCCACGAAATGCGCAACACTTAAACACAACCATAAAGTCGAAAACATCCCAGACGATATGACAGTTTGAAACACTAGAATCATCCACCAGTTAAAATTTTTATGTAAACATGAAACCCCGATGTACAGGATGTAGAATTAAAATGTGAAATATAGGAATTTCAATGCCATTTCTTTGATATTGATAATTTTTATCTACTCACTTTACAGCAAAGGTGAAATAAAAGTTTGTTCAGAATTTTATAATACCTACAATAAGACTAATTTAGTTACCTAAATATTAGCATATCGACAGAAGTTTTGTATAGAAAACAAATAATATGATGGCGAATTTGAGAGTTCATTTTTTCCATTTCTTTCTGGTAAATAAATACATAACCTTAAAACTGTTTTATAAAATGTCAACCATTTTTCATGGCCGTATTACATTTTTAAAAAATAAATATTACTAACTACTATGGTCATATACCGCCTCATGAGTGGATGATTAAGAAAGTATGTGAACACAAACGACAATGCTCTTCAGTGGGATTTGAACCCACGACTCCTGGCGTGCTAGGCTAGTGACATAACCACTACGCCACCGAGATCGGCTGATTTTTAATTTGATTGATATATTGTGAATTATTAATATTTAGGTAACGAAATGGACCTTATTGCATGCATCTTTAAATCTGAACAACTTTTAGCAGTTAATTCCTATATTCCATATTTCAATTCTATTCCCGGTATAAAGAAGCCTGAAGATAGTCAAAAGTCTAAAATTAATAATATAGCATTTAAATCCCTATATTCCACTTTTCGATTCTACGCCAGGTATAAAAAAAACCTGAATATAGTCAAGTTCTGACAAAAGAGTGTCATAATAAGAAATACTGTTAATTCCTTGCCTATAAAATTAAAATAAAATTGTATACTTCATCTAGAGCGTGAAATTTAACGTTAAAATTATTTTTTTCATAAATTTGAAAGGAATCTGACCTCTTATGTTTGTTGCAAATATGCTTAATTTTAATGTGGTTGAAGAGCTTATTCTTCCATGTGGCTTCATCAATTTTTCAGTTACTTCTTTAATAACAACACTCTCAAAATACTCCAAAATAATGCAATCAATGGAGTTAAATATACAATAGTATAGTAATCTATAGATTGTGTGCTCCAACGAAGTTTCAATATTATCTACAACATATTTTTCGGCCAAACTATTTCGATAAAAGTATTATATTTCTGAATACATCTCTGATAATAGTTGAAACGGTTTTTAAAATGATTGTACAGTTTTGCAGTGGAATTAAACAAAATTATGCTAATGCTTATCTCGATTTACAAATCCATTATTCGAATTAATACCTTTAGAAACCAAAATTTTTAATTCACTATTTCTGGTCTAACAGATTGTGGAACATGAAATTCTAAAATCACCAATCGCCACTTTTCTGGTTTAACATCCAATAAAATTTTTGGAGCCGTAACATAACACCTGGTAACTGAACTTCATGCACAATGTTATGAACAAAATACACGTTTACTATAAAAAGTGTAATTGAGAAAATGAGGCGAGGCTGTTTTTGTAATCTTATGACGTCACTATAACAAATACTTACAAACAAAACTCGCAAATCAAAATAAAAGTTTATTGTTGTGTTAATCTTTTAGTTTTATTGCTAAAAAATTGTGTTAATAAATCAATAAACAATAAAATTTCATACAAATTCCCAAAGAAATAAATTTCATTAAAGAAGCATAAAAACAGGCGATTATGAAAAAATATTTTATAGTAACGGGATTATAAAATGTATTGAAAAGAAAAGAATCCAAATTGAATGACACGAGTCCGGAAACCTTGTCTATCCAATTAGCCAAGTTTACTTGCCAATTCAATACTTCGCACAAGCGGACGTCGACGTATACGTCAAGACGGAAATTACATTACGTTATTCGGAATACTCAATTGAGGATGTCACATTGTACAAAAAAGCGAATAGTTTTCTTTTTCGGGCACAGCTGGTGGCTGGTTCACACGAAATACAAACCTCTATTTTTGCCCTTTGCTTTACCCGGAAATTTATTCTTTTCTACTTGGTTATTACACCAGATATTTGAATTGAAATAGTAGTTTGAGCGAAAGGTCAGACGATGCAGACAACAGACCGTTAGAAAAAGTGTTGTACAGCAATCCCAAAATTGTTAAATTATTTAGTACACTTATATATTTGCTTTGTAAATGGATTATTCTGTTGGGCAATAAATTATTATTATTATTATTATTATGAAAGAATCAATTTGAAAATTCCTGCAGACTATGACTTGCATATTAAAATATTCTGCTTTTAAAATCTACTTTCTATAGTACTTTTCAAAGTGTATTGTGTGAAGAATCAGAAGATTCAGTTTTTAATTAATGAATAAGTTGTATAATATAATCACGCCAGTTACACATTTTTTGTGTGGCACTCTGCTTTCGAAAATCTCAGTATGATATATTTGTACGTTACCCAAAAATGTTAATGAACAAGCACAGGAGTATTAACGACATTATGGGCTGTAGGAATCGAACAAAGGATCTCACAATCAATAGTCCAATGCGTTATCATGAAGCCATTTTCTTTTCAGTTTACTTTAAATGCAATTATAAAGCAATACAATAACCAAGTAGTACAAGATACATGTGTGCTGAAAGAATTTCATACAATATTTCACTGGTGGTGATAAGAATGAATGAATCGAGATCGGTGCGACAAATTTGGATGACAAAGGTGAAGAGAAAAAGGATCGTGAAACACCAAAGGACACCTGAGATACATACATACATACATACAAACATAACGTCACACTATATTCCACACAGTGAGAACACAATCAATCTCCTCCAAACATTCCTAAACTGGCATACCACTTTTGTCTCGTCCACATTCAAATTGCGATTCATACATGCTAGTCTATTCTTCACACTTGGAATCTTTAGTTTACGCAACAAACCATCAATCATACATAACCACACATTCCTCGGACGTTCGCATAATCATTCACCCTCAATCTCACCCGTATATATTTGTTTTACCAAACTTTCATTCGACACTCGCACAAGATGTCCAAACCACCTCAACTGACTCACTCCCACTTTCTTAACAACATTCTTCTCAATCTCACACTCATCATAAACTAATGTATTTCGGACACCATCACGTCTCGTATACTTACACACTACTCTTAAATACCTCATTTTTAGAACAGTTATACGTCGTTCGTGCTTCTTCATCCACACCCAATATTCAAAAACATACATCAATGTACGCATTAACTCACCATTATAAACACTGAATCTAGCATCATTAGATACATTCACATTTCGAGCAAATACACCCAGAGCACCCAATACCACCCGTCTTTCAATCTGCCGTCAACATATTTGCGATGACTGAGACTTTTTCCACCCTACGCTTTACGGTAAAAGGGTTTTTATAATACATATTTGACTGGTTGTTTTTTTGTAACTTCCTCTCCTTGTTAAAATGTCATAGTTCAAAATAAGCAAAGAATACATTTCATAAGTATTTAATTACATGAGATATGAAAGGATTTTCAATATGAAATTGAATATTTTTGTTGTTGATTTTAATTTCGCAATAACTAAATATATTATGTTTGTAGTATGTTTCTCAGGTGCTCGACCTTTTTGACCTTCTTTGGTAACGCCTATTAATTGATTAGCAACACTACATCTTGAGAAGACAGCAAATTAAATAATGTAAGGTTAAAATTTCCAAAATAATGGTATGAAAATACCGATCAAATTTTTTTTTTGTCATAGCAAATTCCTGCTTAATAACAACGCAGTGTGATGAGAGGTTAGACACAATAAAAATTTGTTTCTCGCACAATTCATAATTCAATTTACATGACTTGCATCATTGTCAAGATAGCGCAGCAGGCAATCACAATCATTTTAGAAAGCGACGAGAATTGAAGAAATTGCGCAACCGAATTGCGCCTGCAAGAAATCCAAAGTTTAACACCGACAAGAAGTAGAGCAACAACCAAACCAAACACTAATTGTATCACCTTTACATTCATCTCGGAAAATGTAGCGGAGTACGACACGGAAAATTCGTTAAGGAACTTGTGGAAATATAAGTGAGAAATCAGATTTTGATTTTTCTTCTTACGAGCTACACCATTCCGGTGTATATCAACGGAAATGTGCAATTTTTCAAAACTAAATTTCAACTTTTCTTTTTTCTTTGAGTAAGTAATAACGTGAACTTTAGAAAGTTTTAACGAATTTCTCATTTCTCTTTTGCTATTTTTTCCGGGAACTACTGAAAAATCCCGGACACTTCCTTGAGGTTCATCATTTGTCACTTAGCACAAATTTAATATAATTACAAACAACTTCGGAAAAATCAAACAGAAAAGTAGTTAAACTCCAAAAGAACAAACAATATAGATAATCATAAGTAGTGTACACTATTTCCATACGATAGCGACTCATTTAACAACATACATGAAAAATTATTCTTTTTTAAATACATATGAATTTACAGATTGTTATTGATATCATCATGAGTAGAACAACTATAAGGGATGTTAAATAAAATATCTTTTTTTCTTTTGTGCCTTATATGCAGCATAGGAATCAGGAACAGAATACATTTTCTTACGTCTGTGTGAATGAATGGATGTATAAAGTAACAAAGTTTTATAATTATAAATTTCATCTGCAAAAGCAGAGTGCCACACTCAAAATGTGATGGCATATTATATATATATATATATATATATATATATATATATATATATATTTTATTAAAAATATTACACTTAATGCAAAATAAAACAATTTTTTTTTGCTTTAGTAAAACAAATATATATTAGAAATATGAGGTTAAATTATTCGGATAGGTATAAAATGTAAATCTCAAAACACAGAAATAATGTATACAATTCATTTTTCTCTCCGCCTTATAGGTTAGGAATGTAAACATGTCGAAATAAATTAATAACCCAAGTATCAAAAAATATGTTAAATTTTAGTATAACTTGCGGCTATGAGCTAACTAGCTATTATCTAAAACAAACACATACTAATAATGTTTAAAAAACGAAGAACAGTTACATAAAGGAAAAAATACTGGTCAAACAACTGTCAATTATGATAAATGTTGAAATATCAGCTAATGACGAACGTATTCAAAACATGGAACATGCCAAAAACGGTTATGTTCTGATGAATGAAAAAGTTTTGTAAATATGATGCAATAGAATAAATACATATACCGTTGCTATATGAAATATCAATATTTGAACAAAAGTTGAACATATGAACTACAAAACCAGTTATCTCGAAATGAAATCATTCGCAAACAAACAAAATTAAACTATTTCCAGAAAATTTTATCTCAATCAAACGCAGTGCAAAACTTGATGGATTCAGTCACGTGACACAATCGTGATTTGTTTAGCACGTGCCTTATTTTAGATATGCAAATGAAATGTCACAAATGGAATGTTAAAAATTCATTACATGGATGCCAGAAGATGATCGTATCATCTGCAAATGCGTGTTTTACAAGCGAATTGTGCTTTGAATTATGTTCGACCGACGGCGTCGAATTGTTTTAGCGTTCCCAAGGTGACGTCACTAGGTTCTGTCAGTTATTCATTTGTAAGAAACAAGGCGAAAACAGGCAGAACATCTCTAGGGGTGCTAATTTTATTCTGTTGTATGTATTTGTGTTAAATAAATATTGACACTTTGGTTACAGTAAATACATTTATTTATAATAGTAGTTCTAGTGCCTTAAGCAAAACCAGGTAAATACATTTGAAGCATGAATTAACCAATAAACCTGTACAATCGATATTGATATAATTTGGTAATGCAATGGTAATAAATATAAGATGTACTTAATTTTTACTTTTAAAAATCTGAATTATACAATATTATTGAAAATGTATTGTAAAAACAAGAATATTTTTCTTTCTTTGTACTTTTAATATGAGGGCTAACTAATCGTTTTAATACGGTCGTTTGGATTTTTTTTGACACGTATGCATATTACAGACTTGATTGTCGAAGCGTAGTCTGTGAAGTGGAAACTATCTAATTTTAAATTGTGGTAGGATTATCACTAAATACGGGCCTGTTTAGAGAAAAAAAATAATAGCCAATTTAAACTCCCTTTCATTTGACCAAAAAAGAAAATTATGTTTTTATTTTTAAAATAAATTAGTTGTTCTTCTATAGGTATTTAAATAAACTTGTTTTATTGTGAAAGGCATTAAATTTCTTATGTTCTATCTATTGATTTTTAAACAAAACACAAGTATAAATAATATGCCATAACTTTCGAGTATCCATTGAAAATTTCTCTTACGTAATTAATTATAGATAAATATTTTCATGGAAATAAAAGTATATTTTCAATTTTTTCGATAATATATTATCAGAGTCCACACCGTCATTTTTCCGCATACTACATAAAACTTTTTTTATAAAATATAATTGATAGCTTTCACGATTTATGCGACGTATGGAAGCCCGGAAAAGTTTTTATTTTCCGCCACGTAATTTAGAAAATCAATCTTATGACGTAAGAGGAACGGTAACTACAGCAAGCAGCAGGATTCTTAGCACTGCAATCTAAGAGCTAAAAGAGTTTTGAAAGTGAAATGTCAAATGTTCTTAGTGAAGGTCTGACAATGATGATGCCGCATCATTTGATCGCATTACCATAGGCGCCCGTCAAGGCCGCGCAACGGGGCACCGACCCCACTCGAATATCTTTCACAAATTTTCACCCACCGTGACATCATTAGGAATCTCGTACACAAATGAGGTCAAGCCACATTTTATGAGTTACTTACATATAAAATTAATAAATATGTTTAATTTCTTATTTACGTTGTTACAATCCAGTTATGTTTGTTGGTTGGTGCGAGCTGTCATCTCGGCTAGAAATTGATGCCAACTTTGTGAACCAAAATGTACTAAATTTAATTTTTATATTAAATTTCTTTTACTATTACTTCATATAATTTTATTGTCATTATGTAAAATGCTGTTCGAGAATCTAGTGTTTTATTATAAAAGTAGTTTTTTAATAAATGATTTAGAACATTTTCCTGGTGGAGACTTGGGAAATTAACATTTAAAGCGTTACTAAAGCAACGCGAAACACATTTTAATGTATGACTAGACAAATTATTTTCAAAATATAGCAGTTTTCGTCAATTGTAATTAATAATACAGGTAAACACAATTAATTGTAATATGTTGACAGATTCTGTGTCGTAAACTGCCATAAATCGTGAAAACATGTTTTTTATTACTGTAAAATCAGTACCAAATTAAAATAACCCATTAGGCGCATGTAACACTTAGTTTTACATAAAATATACGGGCGAAATCAATCAAATTTGAATGCGGTATAAGAACCAGCATTTTGTTGTTTGATTATATATACTTTGTTGAACAAATAATAACAATAATGAGGTTCAAATACTCTAGTGCGTCCCTCTTCATGCTCAAAAATATATCATTTACCGAGATCTGCGTAAGCAGAATACTGTACTTACTGGTTAAAAGGCGTGATGAAATATTTATGTATTTCAACAAATCTCAAAAATACAGGGTGTTAGGGAATGCTTTGATCAAACTTATAGTTTATCAACAAAAACTAGAGTTAAAAGTCCCGATCCATTTTTCTCTCCGGTTAACAGTTTCCTAAAAAAATCAATGTTTTATACCTACCCCAGATTTTGAGAACTACTGAAATAATGTATGCCTACTAAAAATTTTAAGTTACGTTATTCAGCAACTGTCATATTGACACTATACTGTGACATCACTACTAAATAATAAAACATCATAGCACTGTCGTATGCTCTTACCATAAATAAAGTGCAAGTCTGCGAATTCTGCAATTGAAAATTAAGACTATTTTCAAATTCATTCAACTTTACACAACTAAGTTTTCAGAATGACTGAATGTCAGGTTATACAGATAGTACGTAGTTGCTAGGAAGCTATTAGTTTGTATTAAAGTGCAGTTTGTACAATGAAAAGAAATTATTTCAGCAGTGCTCAAAATTTGGTGTAAATTTTACGTAAAAAAGTTGAAAAAATCGAAAAATGGCTGATGAACTTTTAGTTGCATTTTTGATTATAAAGCTATTCTTAAAGTTTGGTCAAAGCATTCCCTAATACCCTGTATATCGAATATTTAAAAGAAATTTCAAGACTAAGTTTCATAATGATCCCTATTGATCTATACGTGATTAACCGTATAGTAAAAATTATTAGAACTGAGAAGAAAAACAAAATAATCCGAGATCTGTGTCGCATAAAATTTACATTTATTACTAAATATATTTGCTTCAATGATAAAATATTGAGAAAGATTTTATTTTTATTTAGGATAACCTCATTCGCAATCATTGTACCGGACATAAAAATATTTTATTATCTGTTTATCATTTTCTGGAAACTTCTTCTTTGTCGAAATCACATATCTACATTAAAACACTGGTCGTGTGAGAGCATTCTCTTGCGATAGTCTTATGAAACTATCTTTGCCTTACACAAACTAAAGTATAACGTCTGTATGTGGAATAATTAAGTATTGAATTTCGTTAAATGTAAATTACATTAAAAGGTCTTGCATCAACACTATTTTCACTACTACAATTTATAAAGCCAGCTAGTTGTAGTTCAAATTGGACTATCTAATTTATTTAATTCGAACGAACGCATGATATTCTGTTCTTTTAGTTGCGTCACAGAGAAAATACAGTTTAGCGACAATATTTATAATCTGATTGGTTATTTTCTTTTTCTCTACTGCTGTTGAATGCCTGTCTGACACCTTTCAATTAAAGATATGTCAGTAGCATTCACGTCAGAACAGTAATTTGATAATAATAATTATTTTCATATCATACTTGTAGGTAGTATTTTTGTTGTTGTTCATCATTTATCTAATACAAGTTATTTTTATGGTAACTCATGTCGCTTCTTCTAAAAACATTGGATCAACCTTTAACACATTTTGCGAAAAACTAAAGGAAAAAAATTAAGAATTGACGGCCAGACTAAAATGAACTTGAAAACATGGTTCAATGAGTCACTTTATTATCTTCAAGATAAATTCATTGAAATTGAGTACTGTGAATTAAAGTTTGTCGAGCATTAGTTGTGCAGGCTTAGGGTATGTTTGTGAAAAATGTATGCGAATCGAGCTTACCTACATATATTTTCCACAAAAACAAAATTTTAATGAATTATTGCAAGTATGAATGATTTTCGATTCGCGCACTTTTCACAAATAAATCACAGTACTCATTTTTAATGGAACTTATATGAAGATAAGCTCGCTTTCAAGTTCCACGTAGAACGAATCCAGTGACCCATTAAACTGTATTTTCAAGGACATTTAAGAATCCTGTACAGTCACATTGTTTCACAGTAACACAAACGTTACACTAGGGTCTTGGAAACCCCAAAAAAAAAAAGAAAATCTATGTTCCCATAACCGGATGTAGTTTTTCTAGGGATTTTACCTATGGAATATTTGTTTTGGTTTATAGAAAGACATTAAACCTTTCTGAAGCATGTATTTTATTCAATCAAAATACACCATTATGCCAAAATATAACTTTCTTATTTTGGACTATTCAGAACAAGCACATAGGGATTTTACATTGAATATTTGTTTAGGATTATAGAAACAGAATTTACGAGGTAACATTGAAGTTATGCGAATGTGAAAAATTAAATGAAAATCGTGGAGTGATGCTACACTGGGGTCTAAGAAACTCCAAGGTTAACACGATTTTTCCCTTTAATTGGAAGTAAAATAGGATACAAATCAAATCAATCATTTAAATCGGATTCAGTTACCAAATTCTAATAATAAAATTAAGCGAATGAGTGATAGTCAAACTGTATCAAAATTTGTATTTTAATTGACAGTTTGTTAAATGCTAAAATCAGTTAAAATTTAATTAACTGCAACGTTTACAGAGAAAATTAATGTGGCAATTAAGCTGTTAAGAGGCGCGTGATTACATGAGCGACGAACGTGACAGCGTTGTTCTGTCACTACATATGGACGTTATACGTTCTTACTGGGTAATTGTGTCAAATATTTGTAACAAAGTTGTCACGAATCTATCGCGTACACGCAATTTTGTTCACATTTTCTAAACACTGTTTACTGCTTCAGTTATTCAAGAAAAAAATTGATAATCGTCGACGCAAGAAAACAGCACACAAAAGCATAAACAGTGCAATGGCATTCTTGGCACCCCAAACATATTAATATGTTACGATATGCGACCATATCAATTAAATTAAATTAAGAAATTCCAAATATTTTTCGCAGAGGTTTAAGTTTCCATGGCCGTGTTACAATCTATCTAATATACCGTGTGTCTTTCTTAAAGGTGTACATAGGAGATTAACATGGAAAATCAGTTTTTTGAGTGCTGTTACTCGGTGTTCTATCGGACAACAGTGATTGTAGAACCAATCGAAAGATATCATTTTTATGAATCAAACGATGTAACAAACATTACAATTTAGTAGTAATTTGGCTTTTCTATCAAAAATAAATATAGTCACCTATGGCTGTTTTGTTTTGATTTCTTTAAAAGCTATTTATTTAACGTTTAAAAATTAATTTACGGAATAAAATTACAACTAAATTGTAATGTGTTTTACATCATTTGATTCAGAAAAATGATATCTTTCCATTGATAGCGCAACGACACACCAACAACTGATTTCCCATGTTAATCTCCTATGTACACAGACACACGGTATATATTAGTATTTAGGTAATGAAATGTTCCTTATTGTTTGCACTTTTAAATTCTGAACAACCTTTGGATTTACTAGTGTAAGTAAAAAAAAATACAGCAATATTTAAAAAAATAGCACGTGCGGGAGGTAAAAAGCAAAAATATATTATATGTATTATTGTGTGGCTATTATGTTTTTCTGTATTTTCTTAGTATTCACTATAAATCAAACAGTTAATAGTTATTTGTCAAACTAGAGAGGAAAGCGCTTCTTTTTCCCGCTCGAGTTCGAAGTTTGCCTCATGAGCGCAGCGAGTGAGGCATTTCGAACGAGAATGGAAGAAGAGCGTTCCTCTCGTGTTAGACACAACATTTTTTTCACGACATGTTTCTAAAAACGATTTGCTCGGACCTAAAATACACTTTGAGAACACAACTCACAAACTGACACGTTAAAAGTTAGGTTATCAGACACAAGGCGGTGTAGCAGTGTTGCCAATGGACCAATCTTAAATATCTTTAATAAGTTGTCAAATTGTGATTTAATAAGAAAAAGAAAAATATAAAACATAATTGTAAGATAATTTAAATTATGTATATCACTAAAATAAGGATTTTCAATCACATTAGGAATTTATTTATAATTTTTGTAATATATTTTTTGTAAATAACATTCATATTGGTAACACTTTTATACTTTCCTCTCTAGAGAGGAACAACACATTTTCCTCACTATTTCGGGAGAAG
This sequence comes from Poecilus cupreus, assembly GCA_963942605.1. Taxonomy (NCBI): domain Eukaryota; kingdom Metazoa; phylum Arthropoda; class Insecta; order Coleoptera; family Carabidae; genus Poecilus; species Poecilus cupreus. The sequence goes on along the minus strand of OZ012717.1, from coordinate 23,372,414 downwards.
AACGGAGGAGTTTCCTAGCATGTCGTGAAAAAATATATTTTCATATTATATTGTTTGTAGGGAATTACAGGCGCTTGCAAAAAATGTTTCGACTTGTTCGGACACAGAATTCTGTGCTGCGTTGTGCACTATGATAAACAGTAGCTTCATTGCGTTTTGACGTTGAAGTTAAACAGACGCTTATGTTTATATGGTTGATTTTTCCTAAAATCGGTAATATTGAAGTGATTTGCAGTGAAACAATTGCAGTACTTTGTTTGCTACTGCGTTAAGATATTATAGCAACATTTGTTTTCTATAGATTCGCGATTATTTGTTTGCTTTCCTTAGAATTAACGTAGGATAGCATTGGACACAGTGATAACAGTGTGAGTGGACTTTGAGCCGGCCACAGCAAGCAATCAAAAACTGCAATAAATGTAAGGTAGGAATATTTCAAGTTTTATTTATTCGTACATTGTTTTCACCTTTTGATAAATGTATGTTTCTTATTATATTTATTTACAATAACTTACAGTGACAAAACAACCGATAATTAAATACTTACATTCTTCCTTAAAATTTATTAAAATATCTCAAGGAATTCATATTTTAAAAATTTGATGTTTCAGCAAATAACTACATACTCGTACAAAATATTAATAAAAAAGTTTCAATTTGAAAACATACGCAATATTATTTTACATCTCTCAAAATATAATAAAATTTACTACACTGAATTAATTTACTTGCACTTCTGATTGAAGAATTACTACCAAAATTTAATAAACTAACTTGAACATACAAATTCTCTAAATTCTTTCTTATCCTTATGTATCTGTACAAAGATATTTAGTTATACGATTAGATGACATGATAAAGTAACTGCCTGTTGGCAGTACTTTACTTAGATTTACTTAATTACTACAATTGCAAATAACTAATAGAATCATTCTATAAAAATAAATACTTAATCCTAAAATAAATTGTTCATCGTGAAAATAACAAAATAGAATTCTAGAGACTCCAAAATGTATACTTATCTATTGAAAACTGATTATCAAATATTTGATCATTACGTGCAATAAATAAATGTGTCGACTGGGATTTTTCAAAAGAACGTGAGTAAATAAGCACAATAAAACTATTGAAATGTTTAAAAAATTTTGAGAAATTGTAGTGCGCGATTGCACTAAATTGTTTCTCAAATTAACTGATAATATTGTACTTTACATTGCAGTTATCGTCCTACTCAACAGCAATCATAAAAAGTAGCATACCCTCAAGAACAGCTAATTTTTAATAACCAAAAAATATTATTAAAAACTTTCTTTAGTTTGTCGCTAATGTTCTGTTAATTAATCAAATATTCAACGTCATAGTGAATCTGAAAAATGTTGTTACATAAGTTAACAGATTTCTATGTCCTTATAAAAGTAACTTGATCATCAAGATAACCAATTAGATACAATTACATGAAAATTTATATCTGTAATCAAAAGAAAGTATCTGCTCATAGAATTTTCTCTGTAAATCATTTTCATCACCGTAACACAAACCGGAAAACAAATATTTACAATTTATGTTATTCACGATAATTTTGCAATATGCTGCTTTTACTAATCTGCATGAAACATCTCCTAATTAATTTTCTAATATTGTCTACTTCATAAATAAATGCATAATTTAGCACTTAACAAGTTTGACATTTTAATTCGCGGAGATATGAAACAATAATAAACTGCTGGACAAAAAACAGTTTTTTCACGATTACCGTTAAATTTTAATAAAACGCTTGATAACAGTCTGTGAAATGTTTAAGGACAATATAATGAAAGCATTTAATAATCACCGTGAGTTTCAGCTAATATGCAAGAATTACTAATCTATTGTTAATGAATTAAAAATGCAATATAGGTTGTCAATATTGTTGCGGTTTTCAATCTTGTCTTTTTCTTATGCTTCACCTCTTTTAAATTTTGTAAATATTCCCGAAGCTCTGGAAATATTTGTTCTAGGACGTTCTGGAAATAAATTAGCAAACATATCACAAACATTTCTCAAACAATAACCAGAATTGTACTACGTAACAATTTGAATTCTTTTCTCATTAATAAACATTTTTGTGCAACCGGACGCGAAATAAGCATTTTGCAGTCGTAACACAGACCGCGAAATAGGGTAAAAAACAATCATTTTGACACTTTGATAGTCATCTTTCTATTTACAATAAAATTGTTTAAAATTAATAAAATTTATAATTACATATTTTTTACGTTTGCACAAAGAATAGTGTGTACACTTTGTCCGCGAAATCCTTTAGCGCTCTCGTTTTTTCTGTCGGTACGCTAAAGAATGATTTCGCGGCCTTGGTATACAAAAACATTTTAAAGTATAACGATAAGTTCATTTAACACTAACAGCCTATGTTGTATTTTATCTGGAACATTAGGATAATGTATATAATTGGTATAATGACAGAAAAGTAAATGTTGCATTTTAGCTAAAACAAATGGTGCATAATTTGAAACAAAGTGATTAAAAATGTACATATGATAAAATCGTTGATAAATAATTATTATCCAACACCTCTCAATAAATGCTCTATAACTATGGCGATTTTAAACAAGCAAAGTAAAAGATTATCCACTAGTGGATATAATTTTGAGGAAAGCCACTAGTGGATATTTTTTTATTTATAACAGTAATAATAACACACGACACCTTGGTAACTACTTTGATTGACATTTTAATTTAAAAATTTAAAGCATATGTCACTGTCAAATAATATTTCTTTAATTAATTTTTCATTTATTTTGAGGTGTTGGATAAAACGTTATACTTCACACGTGGCCAAAGTAGAATTACCCACTCGATAAAATTATCACACTCAGCCTTCGGCTTCGTGTGCTAAAATTTCTCTCGTGGGTAATTCCTTACTTTGCCCACTTGTAAAGTAAATAACTATTATCCAACACCTCTCAATAAATGCTCTATAACTATGGCGATTTTAAACAAGGAAAGTAACAGATTATCCACTAGTGGGTATAACTTTGAGAAAAATCACTAGTGAGTAATTTTCTATTTATAACAATTATAATGACACATAACACCTTGGTAACTACTTCGATTAACATTTTAATTTAGAAAATTGAAACTATATGTCACTGTCAAATAATATTTCCTTAATTTTAACAAAAGGGCAAACTGGAATTACCCTCTTAAAGTATATAAATATTTTTTAACAGCAGAAGTATTTCATCTGTCGAATAATAAGAGAACAGACTGAAATATCTTAAAAGAATATCTATCTTCAATGAATAACATTTGCTAGTCGCCCTATCAAAATTGAGCAACAAAAGTAATGATTATATATTGTGTATTTGGCCCAGTGATGCATTCTAATTAATGCTTCAAAGTTTGTATGCGCTCTTGTTTGAAGCTACCTCATTAATAAATTGATGGGATGCATATGTATGCGAATAACGCGCAAGGTGAATATGAATATTACATGTATGTATTTGATTTGGAAATGATCAGTTTGTAATAATTAACATTAAAGGTAAGAAGCATTCATTATAAAGCTGCGTTCACAATCTAGAAATTTTTCTAGTGCGCATCTTCTATTTTACTTTTTTTTTCAAATAAAATCATTATACATACTTGCTTTAATAAGTTTACACATAACCTTAACAAAAATTATATGTCACCTAGAAGTTTAATGCTGAAGTTGATGAGACGTTCTAGTTGTCCAGAAAAAACAAGCGAAACTACTTTATTTTACTGCTTCTTGTTTGCAATTACATGTAAAATGAAAAAATATTTGTAGTAGTGACAAGTTTTCTTGTTCATGTGCACTAGATATATTTCAAATCGATTTATACGAGTAGTCATAAAAGACATGTTTTCATAATTTCAATAACAGTTTCTAAAATAAAATCTGTCAACAATTTACAGCCATATTATATTTATTGCATATAATTCGAAGTATTTTGTAAATAATCTAACGAAATTAAAATATACTTCTTATACATTTTATATAACAGAGGTTGAAATTTCGTGGCTGTGAATGATGCTTTAGTGAGTTGGCTCGGTATGTAGGTACAAGTGAATGTATGATAAAACTATTACGGAACACATTTCAAGGGTGGAAGAAGTGAAGAAGCCTCAATAGCGAACAGTGTAGGCAAATGTCCTTGTTTGATGCTCAGATGTCTGGCTTCGCAGCCCACTTCATGTAACTACCGCACAACACATTCAACAAAACTTGTTTGTTTGTCCGTACTAATAAACACACATACACATGCATGATTGTAGAAAAGAAAATAGAATGCAAATATTTTTTAAAATGGATGAATTATTTACTGTTTACGAAAAATTAAATATTAATAATTAGGAAAAGGTAATTTTGGCAGGAGAAAGCTAGAAATATTTGGAGAAATAGATAAAAATGACATGACTTTTAATTTTATATACTGTATATTTAGAGTTAGGTTAGTTTACAGATTTTCTATTATTCTTCAAATAGTTTTTAATCCTGAAAACAGTTTTATTCGATGATATTAATGGGGTCGTTCACCATTTTTCTTTCATTTTTTTTTTTTTTCATGAAAATTTATCTAAATCGAAGACTATCTACACTTTTAAAAAGTCTTAATTGTTATTCATTAAGCCACAATGATTTTTTTAAATGTTGTGACGTCATTGTATAGGTGTTGGTGGATCTCAAACAGGAGATTGTAAATAATTGTAGTAACATAAATGTTCTATTTTATTGTTTAAAAAATTATTTAAATGAAATTAAAATAACTTTTCGTGGAAAGTAATTAAAATATAAATGAATTACATTTATTCAGGAAGAAACATTAATAAACTGTAAGATTATTTTCGTCAAATGTTTGATTACCACTGATAAACTTTGCTAGCCTATGTGATTCAATCAGTCTTTAATTTTGTTGAGTCGACCTAAACTTATATTTATTAGTTAGAAATAAATAATATATTATGTATGTATTTAAAATATACTTACGGATTAAAAGTAAAACAAACAAAAAAACCTACAAATTAGTTGCCAACTATTTTGACACTTCTACAATCTGATAGATCAATAATAAGAGAAGTTCAAAGAATTCGGAATAGGATAGATATGCGGAATAATACTTTGACGTCATTATAAAGGTCTTTAAAACTATATTTTTAAACTTCTTTATATCTAGTACGATGTTTTTGGGTCTAGTCATAATAAAATATAAATGACTTATTTGCCAATTTATAACTCTAGTAAACGACCCCATTGTACGTACAAACTTGTAAAATTAGTCACGTGATATCTCACATACGCCAGTTTTAAAGTGCTACGACCTACGTTCATTTATGCACTATCAATTTGACGTCACAATAAATTTAATTTCGAATTGAAAATACCACATTGTTATGTGATAACATTATGCTTAATTATTCATTTTATAATTTATTTCTTCATATTTTAGAAAGGTAAAAAATAATGTTATCATTTTTACAAGAGTCAAAATATTTTCTTTAACTATTGCATTTCAAGTAAAGAAAATTTATGTTGAAAACCTCATAAAACAATTTGAAAGTAACATAAAATTTTTATTCTCGTTATAAAGCAAATTACAATTGTTTATAAAATAATTAATTATGTTATTATGAATTTCGGGAAACGTGTAAATAAATATGAACATTTTAAATTATATTTACATTGAAAATTTTATGAGTACAATTAAAAAGTAATTAAAATTGATTCATCGCTACAAATGATGATTAAAATTTAATTTTGTATCAAAATTCAGATTGAAATACTTATACCATAAACCTAACAATGTGAAATATGTTTATTTAATTATTGTAGCATACATGGTATCCGCTAGTTAATTACACTTTGAAGCGGCGACAATAATTAACGACTGAAAGTTAATCTTTTCTGCTTTCTCATTTATAGGTTAGCCCCCCTCAATTAACAGGCATCATTTAAAAAAATATATTATTATAAAATGTTAAATAAACTCTTTTATTATATTTTCTAAGTTCATATTTAATTCAAAAAGGTTTGAGAACACATGAAATAAGAAACAATAGAACTGTAGGTTTTAAATTTGAAAGTTTAGATTAAACAAATGTCATTGTCATTGCCATCGCTGATAAGAAACCTAAGTAATTCACGGCCATGATAAGAAATTCCACCAAAGATTATGATACAATTGAATAGCATTCTTATCAGAATAAAATTTCAACGCAAGCGAGAATTTAATTTCAGCGTATCTAATTTCCTGAACATTGAAAGTAAATCTTATTTTTCATTTTGTTTCGGTTTTGTGGTTTTATTTCGAAAACAAATTAAGAAGCTTTCGTTATCAAGACACAAAAGTAATTGAAGTGAAATGTCAAGGACAGGTTTCAAGCATTTTGGAATTTGATGCTGATCTTCACAATTGTTTCGGATGAGAATAGCAATCATAAAAACACAGATCGCTGTATTAACTTTCACACTTTTGGTAAATAATAATGTAAATTATATCTAACATTTTCAGTTGAAATAAAAAATGTAACGCAAATCAAAATATATATTTTACTGAAAACCAGTTATTTTTTATTTTTGCGTGCGAGAAGACATTCTTCAAAATTTAATCAAAATACTCGTAAATTTACTAATTCACAACAGCAAAGTTATAGCAATTCCCAGCTGATAAGGATTTAGATGAAATGACAATAAAAAAAAAACAATTTGTGTGCAATTGTTTTTTCTTTAAATTATTTGCAGTTATCGTAAAATGATTTTTGTACTCACAACCTTTAGAAACAACATTTGACGCACGCTACTGGCAATCAGGAACTTTTAATTCACGCACTCGTGCGGTAAAATGTACAAAAAAAAACACTGGAATTCCTCGGTAATTTTACTACAAAATCAATAACAAAATAGTAATTTTCAACTACAATTCAACTGTAAACTTATTTCATTTCAAACTGCTTATTATTTAGTTGATTCTGTATTTGAAACAAATTGAATTTATTATCATGAAACATGAATGCACACAATCATCAATGAAAATATTCATAAAATTTATAATTAATGTAAATAGTCTTTAAAACTACATTACAAATAATAAAGCTTATAATCAAAATAATTTCAAAATTCAAACAATGATTATTAATCAAAACTACACTAATGTTTTAGTTGAGAAATCGCTGTGTTAAATTTAGTTCTCTTTAAAATTGTCAAAATCATGTGTGGAATTATAATCCGTTAATATTGAATAATATTGAAATGATTAAAATGAAATAAACTTTAAAGCTTATGTTTACCTGCAATGTCAAAATGAGCAAGTTGCAAAATATGTGTAACAGCAAATCTATATGTTATTACGTTAACATAGCCGAAGGTTAAATACCTTCGCGCTAAATTTAGAGAGCACGCAGAATTTAAAGCAAAATTTAATAACGCTTGTTACTGTAATTATTAATTAACGTATTTCAATTACGTCTACAATTAATTCCTACTGTCGTTTTTTGTTTTGTTAATTTATTAAATTGGCCTTGATAAGAAAACACTAATTGTTATAACACAAAGGGATTAATAATAAAAAATGAGATACTTTTAAAGAAATCACCTACAAAATAATAGCAATAATATAATTTGCGCAAGTTCTCGTTAATTTCATGATGAAGTAATTCACGGTTGCCAACAGAGAAACAGTAACTTTCCAGTAAAGAATTCGACTGTTTTCATTGTCTACATTATCAAAATTTATACTCCTACATCCGTGAATAAACTAAAGCATACGTCAAACTATTGTAATGAATAAAACTTCACACATGATATTTCAATATTTCATTTATCGCACATTATAAAAAGCGCAAATAAAACAATAGGTGCATGTTATCATTAAACAATTTTATTTGTTTAGAAAAACATTATATATTTGTTTTTAATGAATTTATAAATTCGTCAAGCATTTTAATATAAATATTATATTTAAAAATAAAATAATAATAATAATAACCATAAAATATAAACAAAAACATATTATTAGGTAATAATTTTTTAATGCTGGGCGTGACAGTTTATGCTATGACATATATGATAATGAAAGTGTTAAATATAAATATAACAGAAGAAATACAATCATTTGACACGTGGACTTCAACTTTAAAAAGCATAGTTTGAATTTGAATGGAAATCAGTTCCGGGTTTTTTACATTTTATCAAAATGGTTTTCCAATATTTCTTTATTTTCAGTAATAATATAACAAGAGAGTGAGAATAAACAGAATTGGGCAGTGACTATTGACAAATGGCAACAAGTTTGAGAAAGAAATTATTTATTAATTTATTGAACTATTTAATTAGATTTTTTTTAATCCACAATTTCAAAACCAAATTTAGTAACTTACATACCTACTTAACATGTGTTATACGCCACTATCATGCTAACCTAACCAAACTAAATGACATTGGTATTAAAAAATGTCAAAAACTAATCATTAAAACTGTAAAACAATATCTCAGCGAAGAATAAAAATGATCGATCTAAATACGCATTGCTAGTACAGCTTTCTGCAATTATGTTTTAAATAGTGCTTTCTGAATGGACGGTAGAAGAAGAAACACACAAAGTTGAAAGTTGATTCAATTCTGCATTATATTGTGTAGATATTTATACTTAAATAGATCCCATCACTTCAAGAAATTGTGTATTCGCAGGTGAAAACACTCACCCATAATTAAATAGCAAACCAAAGTAAACCAAAATCAGAGTGTGTTGCTTGGAAATTAGGTACCTTCCCATCCTCCCAAACATTTCATTTCAATTCCAATTCAGTTAACGTTAACTATTCACAGCCCGCTAGATGTTTGGGTTGAGCTCGCGCTTCGAATTCAGGATCAAGTGATGCTAGACTGCGATGTTCAAGTGTTTACGGTAAGTATGTGATGGTCAGTGGCCAACGCCGGCAGACGTTTCAAGGCCCACTGCGCCTGTTACTGGATCTCGTAACGTCGAATTGTAACGTTATATCGCGTAACGCCGTTCAATGTTCTTGCTTCAAACGTTCACTGGGCTGGAGGCGACGGATACACACACACAATGAATACACACATGATAGCTAGTATTTGCACATGGACACAGTGGTTCCAAAGACTTCTCATAAAAGGATCGTAAGAATTTACATTATAAAATTATTAAATACTTTTGTGTTGGAACGATTAAATAAGAACTAATTTACAAATTGAAAGCATACAAAAAACAATAGAAAAAACTAAAATGTAATTATCATTGTGTGGCCACTTAATAAGAATGCCATAAAAGAATGACAAACAAAACAAGTATGAAATGCTAGAAATGTAAGAACAGCATAGAAAAAAAATACTAAATAGAAACAAAATCAGCAGTAAAGAAGCAAGGAAAAAAAGCAAAGAATAAAAACGGTGGAAGGACATATTAAACAATATAATGGGAAGACAATAAAAATATTCTCGATACCCGTAAGGATATAACATGTTTAAATAAAAGGTAATTCACCTTCCAATGTAAAGAATTTAATACATTTTGTTTAAATCATCAAGAATCTTCACTTGTCAACTGATGATATTCTAATCAGTTTCGACGTTTCGTCATTATTTAAAATGGTTTACCATTCAAGATAATACGAAGATTTTGGAACGATATTTTGAGAAAGATACAATTTGTTTATTCCATCATTGCCTGACATCCAGTTTCTTCATCTTCAACAATGAGTTTTATAAGCAAGTAGATGGTGTATGGATTTACCAATTTCTTCATTCATATTTAATGACTATATGTAATATTTTCTTTGTTGTTTGTCCTCATGGGCAAGATAGCTTGAAAACTTTTCTTAACCATCTTAATAAGAGACATAATAATATCAAGTTTACAATGGAGATAGAAGAAAATGATACTATTCCTTTCCTTCGTGTATTTTGGAAAGAAAAACTAACGGAACAATCACTTGTTTATGTTATTTACTGACAGAACTTAATCCAAAAGTCTTAATTACTAGTTGTTTCAAGAACAGCCCAATGAGATACTCGAAAAGAAACGAAGATAATACATAAAATTCAGAATAGTTAAAAAATGACAGTACCTTATTATTATTATTATTTTCAAGGCAAATCTCTCTTTACGGAAGCTTAATTTAAAAGCGAAAAAAGAATATGAAGTCATGCTAAACCAAATTAAAAGCAAGAGCACGAACGAAGGATTAAAAATGTAAACCCTTTTTAAAACCATTTTGCTAAATTTGCCAGCAACATTTATTTGAACTGTTTGAGGGCTCCTGCTTAAATGGCACACTGGTACAGGGCGATGAGCATATGAACATGAGCACCCGATACCCGACATTATCATGTCCTCAGCTTCTAGAGCTTTGTACCCGGATTCCGAGAATAGTTTCAAAGTTTCGCGCTAGCGCAACGCTATTTCTTGCATCTAAATTGCACCGTTCACATTTTATTCCAAACCTTTTTTCCTAATACTTTAATTAAAATTCCGAACATTAATCCTTTCTAATATTTTTTGTTTTTGTTTTTGTTGTCACTGTTATGGATTGAATGATTTGAATGTTCGAACAATGTGTTATTAATGTGTTCAGGAATTTAGCTTTATAAAAACAACTTGTACCTTTAATATGTTTAATATAAAAAGTAAGATAAAACAAAGGAGTTTGCAGACATTCTAATTGTTCTAAAATAAGATACATTCATTTATATACTCCTTTAAACTTCAGACACGTGGAAAGATTTCCTTTTCTTTTACATTTCTATCTCAGCAACGTTTTAAAAACTGTAGTAGCATGTTCTCCGTAATTTTATTGGGTTAGAAAAAACAAAGTCTATCAGATAGAATTTTACACTTACATGTTCAATTGTATTGTTACAATTATCTGTCAGATAAAGAATAGAATGATATTTTACAAACAAATAGGATGAGTATTTTTCGAGTTCATTGGCATTATGACACATTAAAACAAATATTTTTATAAGTGATTCCAATAAAAATTACCAGGTTGTCAAATTTAATAGATCTCTGTCTACATGTTTGTTCGATAGAAGATTTCAAAACTGAATAACGTTCTCGAATAAACATATCAACATGCTCTTTACCCATTTTGTGTGTAGCAAAATGCTTTCGCAGAATTCAGTAATTGATATTTTTTGGTAAACTTTAAAAAGGCAACATTATCGATTGTGAATATCGATCTAAAGGATCTCACGATTCACATCTTTGGTGCTATTTAGGATATTACAATATGCTCTTTACCTATTTTGGGTGTAGCACAATGCTTTCGCAGAATTCAGTAAGTGATATATTTTGGTAAAATTAAAAAAAAAAAACACATTATCGAGTGTGAGTATCGATCTAAAGGATCCTCGATCCACATCTTTGGAGCTATTTAGGATATTACAATATACTCTTTACCTATTTTGGGTGTAGCACAATGCTTTCACAGAATGCAGTAAGTGATATATTTTGGTAAAATTTAAAAAAAACAACACATTATCGAGTGTGAGTATCGATCTAAAGGATCTCTATATCCACATCTTTAGAGCTAGTTAGGATATTACAATACATGACTATCAAATGAAGTAGTACTTTCACAGTACAAATAGAACAACATCGTAATTCAAATTACTCGATAAAGTTTTTTTTTTAAGTGGCTTTAACAGTTTTCTCTCTGGCATAATGATGTAATTGTAAGGGAAATAGATGAATCGATTTAGAACGAAAAATTTACAAGTTAAAACTGCTACTTATGGTACTTTTTCTTAAAAGTTCCTAAACGATTTGACCGTGCACTTGCGAATTACTGCTTGTACTGCAATACCAACTTTACGCATGTTTTACACAAGGGTATGTAGGTGTTAAATGGCAAGAAAAGAAATTGAAATCTTGGTGGATATATACGAAAATGAATACAATTTATCTTGGTACTCGTATAACTGAACTTTTGACACGGATATTGTAATCCACTTAAAACTTGATCTTGTAAATAAACTGAGAAGGTAACTTATGAAGACACACTCAAAGAAGGTTCAAGAACCAAGAAGCGTTTACTCATGAACGTATTACGCACTCCCATCTCTAGATATACCAGACATGACGTGACACCCTAGGCAGCAAGCATCCCCGACTACGACATCATTCTAGTTAGTATCACATTACTCGGTGCATTGTCTCGCGGTGCATTTGCATGTCGCAGTCTCGCAGTTCAGAAGCAAATCTCTGTGTACGGCCCCACGGGTCGAAAGGTGTGTAAGCCGATTGCCCTAGCAACTCAATTAACATGCTCTGTCTGCTACGATTCGCTGGTGCTGATAGGGTGGTTACCATGAAATTGGAACACGGTACGGTATTATCGACTGCACAATGGTTTTATGGTTCTCGAGTATTAAGCAAACAATTTTATATCCGTCTAACACGCAACGTTCTGGGAAATCCAAGCTTGGCGAATGTCTGTTCAAATTAAGGGTTAAATAAACAAATTCTAATATGGTTACAGAGACTATTATTAATTTTACGACAATTCCTAGAACTAAAAAAATTTTGGTCGTTATTGCTAAACGGATTATGTTTTGAGTAATATATTTAAATAATTGAATCAGTTACTCTATATCTCAAATATATAAGAGAGTCGAATTAATAAAAATAACTTACAATTTAACAGAAAAATAATTCAAAATATTAATATTCATTTTTAAATGAAAACAGCTAATTTTATTATGTTTGATTGTACTATAATCACTTGTTTATGATATTATTAGCATATTAGCATCCATAAAGTGGGTCTTTGTGGACTAGTCCGAAAAAGTTAATAAGATAAACAATATAGAACTTGGTAATCAAACAACAGAATAGCACACTTTGAAATTATCAATTTAAAAAAAAAAACAATCTGCAATGCAGTCAACATAAAATATTGTAAATTGTCTGGTCCATAAAACCCAAAATTATGTACTTGTTACATAAATATCTATTACAGATGTGGATTGCGCCTTAAAATAAAACTACGTATATTCTAATTATTTTTTTAAAACTATTTGAAGTTAAACAAAAAAACGCGAGTTTCTATTAAAAAAAATGATACTCCCCCTGAGCCTGATAAGTTTCAATCAAAACATTTTTTTATCCGATGCCCGAAACTAATTTTAAATGAGACAGCTTCTATAAATATATAAATATGGTTAAATAAAAGATTTTCACATGGAGAAAATATACCTTCACGCTAGCTAAGATATGCATATGAGATAGTAAATCAGTAGTTATATATTATTAGATACTAAAAGTGTCATAGTACATTAATTACATATGATATTTAATAAAAATATTATGCATAAATGAATGTAAATAACACTTTTGCAAACCATATATTCTCACATTTAACAACAATTTCAAATGTCACTTCTGATATTTGTATTTGTTACATAACACTAATCTACTAGGTTGTTTATTAAAGTACACAAACAAATGATTCATCTGATGAATAGAAAACAGTAAATACAAGATGAAAAACAACATGTAAACAAATAAGGTATACAAAAAGAAGATTATTAATATTCACGGTCAAAAATCTTTCAAGAATTATATAAGAATATTCTTTAGATTAAACAACATAAAAATTAATTAATAATTCAGCAAAACTCACAAATTATATCCAGGTAATAACTCAGTTCTACGACCAATAGCGAATCGAACTTGTTGATTTCTAAGTAATTCACTACTGCATCTAGTCAACAATGAACATCAACTGACGTGACGAACAATAAAACCAGATTAAACATTCATTCTTCCAAAGAACGATAAGATATTTAAACAAAGTTTATCTGATTTTAAAATTTCCAGAAGCATATCTAGACATTTCTGGAAATATTTGAAATTTACATAATTTGTTGTTCATTTAGTTCAATAAGATTTAAATGTTTAAACGTCTATACTCTCATTCATAAATTAATTAGTATTACTATGAAACGTATTAATTGATTTATGTAAAACCAAATTTATTACTTTTGCATTATAAATATTTATTTTTTTAATTTATGTTTGGTGCTATTGTAACCCAATAGTTTTTTTTTTCACTATTGTAGTAGGTTTAGTTCTTGGGGATCTTTCATATTACAAAATAGATTAATAAATACCCTGTATAATGATACGAAATTTCAATGTGAAATACCGTTAATTTTAAATGATGTGCATGTATATATTGTAACAAATTTATAGTAATAATTACAAAACAAATTAGCATTAATAATTTATTAGAATTCC